>CM019151.1:154654573-155254573 GCA_009733165.1 Naja naja
AAACAAAGATTTTTCAGTTTTGTAGAATCTATGTGCTTGAATAAAATAAAATATATGAAGGTCAATATTTCTACCTGACTTGATCTGTGCAGTGAAATGGAAACATTGCTAGAAGGAATGAAAATTGCTTAAGTTCATGTAAACAAGCAAGAGAGGAAGATAATGTCATCTTTGTTTTCTTTTTTCCTTCTTTAAAATTAAAAATGATACAGATGAAAGAAAGAAAGAATATAAACATTTTGTCTAATAATCCCTAGTTCAGTTTCTCAAAATCATTGTAAAACCAACTCTGCCAAATAGTAATAAAATCTCCCAGTAGTGTTTGTGTAATATATCTTTTATTAAAACAAAGCCTGCATTTTGCCTCAAAAAGGAAAGAAGAAAAAATCTAGAATTTAAATCTTGGAATATAAATCTATAAAAGGCTTTCTATATATTATAAGGGGCAAATATTTTTTGTATCTTACGGCCTCATTTTGTCCCTAAAAATGAATAAACTGACTGAGTCATGTCTAAGAGCTTGTGCTAAGTAAGCAAATACATACTAAGAAGTCAAGTATTGGAAGTGTTTATAGCTGAACCTGATTTGAAAACTGGTAAGAATTGTTATCCAAACATGTCTGTTTTGAAGCAAGTTATTTTTACATTCAACAGTAAGTCTGAATAGCTCAAGATCAAAGTGATATAGTGGATTAGCTTCTTTCACAGCAAGACACAGTTGAAAAAAGACATCTATTACAGGTGCCACCAAGTATAAACTCTCTCTCACTTACTGAGGAAAACGATGAATATACTACCTTCCAACAACATGTTTTTCTGATTATTTTGTGCTTTTTTTGTTTATTGAAGAAAAATTTCAGGTTCTAGCTCACTACCACCTAACTAAAAATATTCCACAAAATTACCACTTTTTCTGCAGTTGCTTTTTATCTTTCCATAAACTTTAACTTTATGAAATGCAATGACCTGGCTGGATTTATCTCATCACATTGCATGAGAAGGACTTACTGCCAGAAACAACAGATAGGCCATGATACCTAAATATCTAAAAATACATTTTCTATGTACATTTTGGGGAAATAAATATTGAAATAACTTTAGTGATGTAACAGAGAGGGGATGGAGACTTTCACAAAAAAATAGCTTCGGCAGAATGTAGGAAATGAGTTGTAACACTGAAATGCTTTCAAAATTTTAGTCTTAGTTCTAAGCATGATCTACACATTCATCTCAAAAACCAATGAAAAGTGAGATAAGAACACTTATACAGCACTATGTTTATCCCCAAAGTTTAACAATTGAATATATTGAAGCAGGTGTAATTATTCAGATCCACAGAAAATCCACCCCACACTGCTCAAATGTCTAAAAAACAATATATTGCAGGAAAATCTTTAACTGTTTCCCAACAATATTTTTTTTAATTTTAACTTAGAGTTGTTTTCTGTCATGGTAGCAGCCATTAATTATATGGCGTTTAGAAAATGCCCAGGCAATAGCAACTTAATATATTTTTCCCACCTGTAAGTATTACATTGTAATGTAAATAGTTTACATTGTAATGTAATAGTTTTAAAAGTCTGATGACATCAATGAATAAAACTTGCATTTCATTCAGCATAACCTAAAATTAAGATCTAGTAGTGAAGACCTGAGGAGACATCCTGATGTTTCCAGTTACTGGCCTCTTCAAATGCAGTGAATGTACTTAATTATTAAGTCTGACTCCAGACTGTCTCAAGTTTGGCATTGGAACAAAGCACTATTTCTGAGTTGGTCAATTTATTTCACATGCATGGAATATGCTTCTCAACTGCAGAACTGATATCCAGACTGTTAAGTTTGCATGAAGAGTCAGACACGGAGTGCTTCAGTGAAGAGTTTATTAGTGACTACAGCTCATAACAGACCCGATTTGGCTGGGCTGCGGCTGCTACTTATAGCCAGCAGCCGCAGTTGCCAGCCAATCAGAGTGCAGGATTTTCCCGCACTTTTTAAACCAATCATTTCTGACATTTTACAAGAACAGTTCAAACTAAACCAATGACATTCAAACCTGCATACATAACACAGACAGTACAGTATGCAATATGCTTATCTGGAAGCCATTTAAATTTTTATATAGTCCAGAAACTGGCAGCACAGACTCATCATTTACATGATAACTATATAGATAATAAAATCAAAGATGCATCTAATTTTCTTGTTTACACATTATTTTTGTTCTTACATTTCAGAGAATGATGTATCAGTATACTCAGATACTGATAAGAGTTGCAAAACTCTAAAATATACCAATATTACCTTAGTAATTAGGGCTTAAATATAGAGTTACAATTGCAGCTCCATTTCATGATTAAGCCAACCACATGAGGGTTTGCTGAAATGACCAATTTCCTGGAATATGCCTCTCCTGTTGATCATTGATTCCTGCAGGCAGGTTTCTGGTATAAAAGAGAATAGCTGTGTTCTGGAAAAGTTCCAAGCTGTTTTAATGAGATTTGCAGTTTGTAGCCTTAAAAGTTTATAATCATTTATAGTTAATAAACACCAAAGCAAGTAATTTTGCTGTGTATCTGGAGTGTTGTTTATGAGCAAAAGCTATTAAAGGCTTTAAAAAGATTATCAGATTCTTAATGACTATTTCTTCATGCAATTTCATTATATTAGGTTATGTAAATGTTAATAAATATTCCTTATGGTTTAAGAGAAAAAGCAACACAGAAGATACAACACACACACACATACACACACATGCTACAAATACATAACCTGTACACAGCTTTACTCACAGATTGTCAAAAACTGCTTATTCAGCAATTGTGTTATATATTGTTTCACATATTCATAAACAAATGATTAACATTCTGGACATAAATTCATTTTGCAACAACTCTTTTATAATCATGTTTTACAATCTTGTTGGTCCTTTTGCGCCTTGAGGGGTTGGGAGTGGGGGCACCGTTCTTCGGTGGTTCTCCTCCTACCTCTCGGTGGTCGCAATCGTGTTGGTGGGGGTCAGGTCATCCCCTAGGATCCTCCCTTGTGGGGTCCTCAGGGTCGGTCCTTTCCCCCTTTTATTAACATCTACATGAAGCCGCTGGGTGAGATCATCCGTGGTTTTGGGGTGAAATTCCATCAGTACGCTGATGATACTCAGCTGTACATTTCACCCCAGGCCAGATCAGTGATGCCCTCTCCCTGATGACTCGGTGTTTGGATGCGGTAATGAACTGGATGAGCGGGAACATGCTTCGACTCAACCCGGCCAAGACTGAGTGGCTGTGCACACCAGCGTCCTGGCCCAGTCAAGATTATCCATCTTTGGCCATAGGGGAGAGGTGTTGCCCCTGTGGATAGGGCTGAATCTGGGGTCCTCCTGGATGTACGGCTCCAGTTGGAGGAGCAGGTGGGGCCGTTGCCAGGGGCCTTTGCCAGCTCCGCCTGGTTCGACAACCGCCTTTTCTGAACGGACGCGCCTGCTCATGGTCACTCATGCCCTTGTTACTCTAGGCTCGACTACTGCAACGCTCTCTATTTGGGACTGCCCTTGCATACCATCCGGAGATTGCAGCTGGTGCAGAATCGGCGGCGCGGTGGTGGTGATGGAGTTACCCGGTTTCTCCCATGTGACCCCCCTCTCTGCGCGCCTGCATTGGTTGCCGGTTTGCGCTCCGGTGAGATTCAAGGTTTTAGTGTTAACATACAAAGTCCTTCCGACATGGGTCCTCAGTATTTAAGGGAGCGTCTTCTTCCAATGTCAATACCGATCGCCCTGTGCGAGCTCATAGGCAAGACTCCTCGGGTCCCGTCGGCGGGCCAATGCCACCTGGCGGTTCCCCGACGACGAGCCTTTTCTGTCACGGCCCCTGACCTTTGGAATCAACTGCCTTTGGAGCTCCACCTGGCCCCTCCTGACCTCGCTCGACCTTGCGCGAGTTGAAGACCTGGTTATTTGACCAACCTGGGCTGTGACCCTTTGGGGAGGGTTGTTTTAATTATTTTATAAATGTTTGAACTTATAATTTAATTTAATTGTTTTTTAATGTATTTATTGTCTCTTGTTTTTAATTGTAAGCCGCCCCGAGTCTTTGGAGATGGGGCGGCATATAAGTTCAAATAATAATAATAATAATAATAATAAATGGTTTTGTTTCTTATAAACTTACTTTAAAAACAAAGCCACAAATGAGGCATTGTGAAAAAATTGTTAGTATGAACAAGCACATAAAGAATTTCATTGCTGAGGACATCATCTTCTCAGAAGCTCTTCTGCTCAAACCATTCTTTCCTAATCTTTGATATTTTTATTTTATTTATTTATCTATCAAACTTATATAGTCATCCATCTCGTGGCAAGTAACTCTGGGCAGAGTAGAAGGAAAGTAGAATCTACACCTCTATAACTGTCTGGTTTGGTTCTGCAACCCAACAGGACAGACACAGACTTCAGAGGATAATTAGGACTGCAAACAAAAAACAAAAAACGATTACTACCTATCTGCCTTCAATCAAGGACCTGTATACTGCACGAGTCAAAAAGAGGGCTGTAAAAATATTTACAGACCCCTCACATCCTGGACATAAACTGTTTCAGCTCCTTCCCTCAAAATGACGCTAGTATAGAGCACTGCACACCAGAACTAGACACAAGAACAGTTTTTTCCCGAAAGCCATGACTCTGCTAAACAAATAATTCCCTCAACACTGTTCAACTATTACAAAGTCTGCACTACTATTACTGTTAATCTTCTCATCACTCCTTATCACCAATCCTGTCCCACTTGGGACTGTATGACTGTAACTTTGTCGCTTGTATCCTTACAATTTATATTGACTTCTATGATTTGATTGCTTATTGTACCCTATGACTATTACTAAGTGTTGTACCTTATGATTCTTGATGAATGTATCTTTTCCTTTATGTATACTGAGAGTATTTGCACCAAGACAAATTCCTTGTGTGTCCAAACACAGTTGGCCAATAAAGAATTCTATTCTATTCTATTCTATTCTATTCTATTCTATTCTATTCTAATCATACATTTCAGATTCATATTCCAGAACTTCCTAGAGGCATCACTATTGTACAAGTCCTCTAACAATGTCCTATTGACATTGTAAACTGCTCAGAGGTGCTATAAAACACTGCAGAGCAGTATACTGTTATAATAGCTATTGCTATTATATGCTATTATACAATCTGGTATTAAAAACATGTATTAGCTTATTCTTGATATTTGGAGGCATGAAGCACATAATACCTGAGTGAGAATCTACACCATGTCAAAAGTTAAACATCTATTTCTTTTGTTTTCTTTTGATTATGATTGTTTTGTTTGTCTCTTTTCTATTCTGGCCTGTTCTATTTTCTTTTAATAAGCTGGTATTTAATTCTAGCCTCCAGAGTCACCTAGGAGTTAGGCAGCTTATAAATAAAATAAATAAATACCAGACAGTCATAAGAGCTAAAGATTTCTTAATACCATAGATCAGAATATTTGTTCTAATTTTGCCATCACTTCTCCCATCTTTTATGTGTTCCTCTTCTCCTCATTTGCTTGTTAGGCTTGGGTGTGATAACCAGAAATAGTAGGAATTTCAGGTTTAGAAATATAAACATTCAAAAATTAAAAGAGGATGTTGTGATTGTCCTTCCACTGACAAAAACAATAGGTCAGAGTTAATCTCTATTACTAAATGATGATAATTCCAAATTCAATTAGTTCTTTTGAAATGATGTTCTTTGGCTATTAAAAAAGAAAATCTACAACATTATACAATATCCTTATACAATATACAATATCAGATACAATATACAATATTTATCAGATACAATGTATCTGATAAATAAAATGGATGGAAAAGTAACTGTAATGAGGCTATGCAAAGTATTTAACTGGTGCAGGGGTCCCCAAACTTGGCAAAGTTAAGACTTGTGGACTTCAACTCCCAGAATTCTGGGAGTTGAAGTCCACGAGTCTTAAAGTTGTCATTTTTGGAGACCTCTGAACTAGTGTTTCACAATGCACTGAATAATTAATGAAATACCCTTTGTTTCAAATCATGGCTAAATGAACTGCCATGCACATGTATGTGTGCATCTGTGCATACAAACACACAAAGAAATGCTTCCAAAGCAGCTGTAAAAACCTTGCAAATGTTCTAATTTATTATTATTATTATTAATTATTGTTCCTGTTTTAGTTGTAAGCATCTTCGAGATGGGCGCATATAAGTTCAAATAAATAAATAAATAAATAAATAATTGCATCAATATTCTAAAAATAGATGTTTCACTTGTTTTCCAACTTGTTGCCCAACATCAAAATCAAATGTTCTGCAAAATCCTAATGATTGGTTATTTAGATAAAGGGCAGATTGAAATCTCACTGCTGTGTCTAGGAAATGGTTGAAAACCATATGAATGATACCAAGCCAGCAATTACGTATCATAAATAAGATCACAAAGTACAGGTGACATCACAAAATATAGGTAACTTGTTTGCAGAGGTATAATCTCCTAATGCCACTCTCTGGCAGTGCCTTACAAGTAGAATGGGATACTTGTAACATGACTCCAACCCTAAACTCTCTGTCTAGCAGAATTCTGCAACCCACAGAGAATTTATATCAGTTTCTCCTCTGCAAATAGTCATCTACCAGAGCAGCAATCATCCACAGTAAAATCAGTCCAGTGTCATCCAGGAATGTATGCAATTGCACAGGTTATCACATGTTAAAGAACTCTGCCCTCAAAGTACATACCTACAATTTGATAGTAGCTAGTGGTTCCATGCAGTGGGGAGGGAGGGGAGCTTGCAAGATACCTTGGCTTTGGAGCCCTTCCTGGGTGTTTGCAGAAGCTGCCCTGCTTAAGTGAGGAGGGAGGGGAAGAAAGCATGTGAGTTATCTTGGCTTTGGAGCCTTTCCTGGGTGTTTGCCAAAGCTGCCCTGCAATGGCTTGTTCTCATCTCCCAGATCCAGAGAGAGAAAGAGAGAGATTTGTTGATTGTAAGCTCCTTGAAGCTGAGAAGAATTGCTGTAAAACGTGATTTTCCTGAGTTTTAAGGAGCCTGAAGCTGCTGTTGTAATGAAGTTAGACAAGTGGCAAGACTGCTAAATTGGCCATGCCCACCCAGTCACATACCCACATAGCCACACCCACCCAGTCACACAACCACATAGCCAAACATCCCAGCTACTCTACCCAGTCACATGCCCACATAACCATGCCTACCCAGCCAGTCTGGCCCTCCCAAAAGTCTGAGGGATTGTGAATTGGCCCCTGTTTAAAAAGTTTGAGAATACCTCATCTTTACTATGGTTGCTGGTTTGCTTTTGCAGAGCCATCTTCAGTTCAGCCTACCTTCCTCAGAAGGCTTATTTTTAAAATTTGTAATAGCGAAGTACCAAAAAACCAACAGTAAAAAATATTATATAGTGAAAGAAAAAAATAATTCCAGATATAAAATAGTGATTTCGATAAACTAAATGTGACAAAGAACAGAAAAAATAAAAAAGGTAAAAAAAATCGATACATCCATAGGCACTGATGTAAAATTAATTCAGTCCTTGGGGTTATTATTATTGTATCTGCCTTGTACAGAAAAATATTGTTCCATCTTCTGATTCTTAGAATTAAGAAACATTTCAAAAATAGACAATTGACTCATATCTATACTTTAAAATCAGGATAAGTTTATCTTCATTTTTTTTGCAAAAGTTTTTATTTTTAAGACAAACATACAAACAAAACATAAAAACATAAAAATACCTTCCATATTATATACATACAGTGTGTCGGTTACAAATCTTTTGTGCTATCCTTTTTGTCATCAACACTCACAATTTATATAAACTTTCACATTGTCAAGTTAACATATGCTTATATGTTTATCAGTTATTAAACATCTATGACTAGGCTATTCATTCCATCATTTTATACAAGATATTCCCAATTTTTATGTTAAAATTTATATTATCCTTTCATCCAATGGTTATATATTTCTATATTGTATTTTATATCAATCTATTAAACTTCTTTTACAAAATTATCTACTCTACTACATTACTTATTCTTTTTGTCCAACCATTGATAAAACAAATCCCATATCATATAAAATTGTTTATCTTCTTGCTCTCTAATTTCAAATGTCAACTTACTCATTTCAGCACAGTCCGTAATTTTCTTAATGACTTCCTCCTGCATAGGTATTTTATCATTTTCCCAATTCTTAGCAAATACAATTCTAGCTGCTGTTAAAACATTTACAATCAAATATTTCAACTCTTTATTGTAAATTTCTGGTATGATTCCCAATAAAAATATTTCTGGTTTAAAATCTATATGTTGTTTTATCATTTTTTCCAACCACGTGTGGATTTTAGTCCAATATCTTTTTGCATCCAAACACGTCCACATATGGTAATACGAGCCAGGTGTCTGATGACATTTCCAACATTTATCCAATTTATTCTTATTCTCGCAATTCTCTTCAGGGGTAAGTGCCACCTGTAAAACATCTTATACAGATTTTCTTTATAAGCAGTTGACATTGTTATTTTATAATTTTGAGATCATAGTTTTTGCCATTTCTCTAAATCAATCCCATATCCAAAATTTTCCCTCAAGCGATCAACGTTTCTTTAACTTGCTCCTCCTCCAATTTAAATTCTAATAAATATTCATAAAGTTTTTAAATTACATTTTCATCAGTACCTATCAAAATTTTATCTAATTCAGCCAACTTATCATAAATACCTTCTAATTTAATATCTTCATCAAATCTAGATTGTATTTGCAAATATGAAAACCAGTTCATTTTTGTGCCTTGTTCTTCCAATGCTTGCATAGATTTAAGTTCACCCTTTTCATTCAATATCTCACCATATCTGTTTGTTCCTTTTTGTATATTATTGGATATGAAAAAGCTTCAATTGTAGATATCCATAGCAGAATTTTTAGACAGTACTGCTTTATAGTCTTTTCTCAATTTAAAAACAAAGCCTCTTGAATATGATGTCTTCTGAAGTACCCTTGTGTTTTAGTTCCCTTATACCAAAGAAATGCATGCCACCCCAACAGCAGGTCAGTCCTTCTAGGGTCAATAGTCTACTGTTCCTTAATGTTATCCATTCTTTTACCCACATCAGATTTGCCGCCTGATAATATAATTCCCACTTGGGTAGAGCGAACCCTCCTCTTATTCTTGCGTCTTGTAACAATTTAAGTTTTATTCTCGCTTTCTTGCCATGCCAAATATATTTCAACACAATTTTATTTAAATCTTCAAAAAATTCTTTCCCTAATCTAATTGGAATTGTCTGGAATAAATATAAAATTCTAGGCAATACATTCATCTTAATTGTTGATATTCTCCCAATCAATGATAATTGTAAGATTTTCCATTTTTCCAAATCTGTCGCAATCTGCTGCTTGAGTTTAATATAATTATTCTCCTTCAGTGTGCTACATCTTGGCATAATGTGTATCCCTAAATACTTGACCTTGTTTGTGACCTGTATTTCTACAACTTCTTCCAACTCTTTCTTTTGTCTTGCTAGCATATTCTTTGTTAATATCTTTGTTTTATCCTTGTTAATTTTCAAACCTGCTACTTTTCCATACTCTTCAATCCTTTCTATTAATTTAGGTGCTGTTTCCAATGGATCCTCTAGTATAAATACCAGGTCATCTGTGAAAGCTTGCAATTTATACTCTTCCTTTTTAATTTTCATTCCTTTTATTTCTTTGTCTTCTCTAATATTCCTATTCAACACTTCCAATGTTAACACAAACAGCAGAGGCAACAGTGGACAACCTTGCCTAGTCCCTTTTCTTATATCTATAAAGTCTGTCAATTCTCCATTTATCATGACCTTTGCAGTTTGTTTATAATATATCGTCTCGATGGCTTGTATAAAATTTTTACCAAAGCCCATTTGTGCCAATTGTAATAACATAAAGCGCCAACTCACATTATCGAAGGCTTTTTGAGTATCTAGAAACATCAAAGCTTTTCGGGATGTGTCTCATGGTATTCCAAAGTATCCAGAATTATTCTCATATTATGTTTAATTTGTCTCTTTGGCAGAAATCTATTTTGATCAACATGGATAAAATTATTTAAATATCTTTTCAATCTTTCTGCCAAAATTGAAGCAAAAATTTTATAGTCTGAATTTAATAGGGAAATAGGTCTATAGTTTTTAACTTGCTGCAAATCTGTATCTCCTTCGGTATAATTGTGATATATGCTTCTGTCCATGTTTGGGGTATCCTCTTCTTTAACATAACTTCATTCATAACTTCTAGTAATTGAAGATTTAATATTTCCTGAAAGCTCTGGTAAAATTCCACTGGCAATCCATCTGGACCTGGTGCTTTTCCAGTTTTCTGTTTTTTAAAAGCTTCAGTTAATTCCATCATTGTTATGTTCCCCTCTAACATTGTTTCAATGTCTTTAGGTATCTGGGGTAGTTTCGCTTTCTGTAAATACTGCTTGACTTTTTCTTCTTGAATGTCCTTTTGGAAGTACAGTTTTCCATAGTAGTCTTGTATAATTTTTTTCTTCTCCTCCTTGCCATAGCAGATATGTCCTTCTTCATTTATTAATTGGCTTATCTTTCTTGCTTCTCTCTCCTTTCTCAATTTATACGTTAACCATCTGCCTGATTTGTTTGCATCTTCGAAATAGTTCTGTCTAGCATTTTTAATTTTTTGTGCTAATTCTTCTTTTTCCATTAGTCCCATTTTATGTTTAGTTATGTCCATTCTAATTTTAATGTCTTTTTTTGCAGGGATTTCAGTAGCTCCTTTTCCAGCTTCTTATAGTCGTCTTCCAGTTTCTTGAAAGTTTTTTTCTGTGTTATGTTTCTTTTCCTTGTATAATCTATTATCAAACCTCTTGTGTAGGCCTTCATCATGTCCCAGAGATTTTGCAAAGATGTATCCTCTTTTTTATTTTCTTTGAAGAAGAAAGTCAATTCTCTCTCTATTTTCTGCTTAAAGTCTTTTTCTTTTAATATTGTATTGTTCAAAGTCTATCTAGATCTCTTCTTTCGTCCTTTCCATGTAACTCTTATTGGATTGTGATCGGCCCAAGTGCTTGCTTCTATTTCAATTTCTTGTATGTTCAAAATTAGTTCTGCTGACATCCAAATCATATCAATTCTAGACCAAGATGTATGTCTATTTGAATAAAAAGTGTATTGCTTATTCTCCAGATTTCTCTCTCCATGTATCTCCCATCATACAAATATTCACATAGTCCAATTCAATTATTTTCTTATGTAATTTCCTGTAAAATTCTTCTTGATTGTCATTTGGAGCATAAATTGCAATTAAAAGTGTTTTAACATTATTGTCCATCATTTCCACCATCAAAATCCTTCCTTCATCATCTGAATAAATTTGTTCTGCCACAATTGTGTCTTTAATATATAAGACCACACCTCTTTTTTTTACATTGTGTCAAGGATGTAAATAGTTTCCCTAATTTTTTTGTTTCAGTAAATATTCATGTTGTTTTTTGATATGTACTTCTTGTAAGCAGATTATGTCAAACTTATACTTCTCTAATTTGTGAAATACTTTTCTTCTTTTGGTAGCTAAGTTAAGTCCATTTATGTTAATCGAAATCAACTTTCTTTCATCGATGTTAAGCTTTATATGAGGGTTTAATTGCTCTAGTGGATCTTAATACTCGCTGCTCTCTGGGTACACCACCTACTGCACCTTCTTCCTTTTCTTTCTCTATTGCTGTTATGCACTCCTCTTGAAATTCAATTAATGACTCTTCTTTTCTTGTATCTTCCTCTTTTCCTCTAAAGTATTCTTGATAGAATTGTTCAGCTTTTGCAACTGTATCAGTTCTGTGTCTTTGCTCCTGTCAGTTGAACAGGAGACCTTCTGGTATCAGCCATCTATAATTCACTCCTCTTTTAAGCAGTTCTTTGGTCAGGAATAGGTATTCTCTTCTCATCTCTCTTATTCTTCTTGGTATCTGTTTCAACACAACAATTTCCTTGTTTTTATACTTCAGTGCTCTCTCTTGCCACCTGAAGTATCTGTGTTTTAATAGTTTTCTTAGTAAACCTGATGTGAACTTCTCTTGGTAGCTTATTTCTCATTGCATATCTTGTATAGACACAGAATACTTCATCCATCCATCCATCATCTTCTCTTTGGTTATCTCTAGTGCTTCTGCCAGTATTTCTGTCATTGTTTCAGTCAAATTTTCACCCTTTTCTTCCTCCATATTTTGAAATCTCAAATAAAATTCTGATCTACTTCCCATTATAATGATCCACTGTTGCCTTTTTCAACTTCGCTCAATCTAGTATCAATATTTTCAATTTTCTTGTCTCTTTGTGTACCTTCTTCTTCAATTTTCTTAAATCTATCTTCATATTTCATCATCATCTGTTGGATATTCTCCACTTTCCCATCTGTCTCTTCAATTCTTTTCTCAATGTTCTCTGTTCTCTTTACTATATCATCTGTTCTCTTTGCAATATCATTTGTTTTTACTTGTAGATTCTGAATTCCTTGCATAATCATCTGCAGTGTCACTTCCTTTTCTTTGGCTTGTGCCTCCTGTTGTAATGTCATCTGAATTGATTGCTGTCCTCCAGATGGTGAAGAATAGGCTACTGGTATTGAAGAAGTTGGAACTGTTGGTTTTCTGCTCATCTTAGTGCTTACACACACAAAAAAGAATAGGAAAAAGGAAGAAGAAAAAGCCGAAAACAAATGGCTCCCACTTCAAAACATAAAAGGGGAAGAAAAATCTTCAGGCACTTGTATACCCTAATCCAATTGGTTGCAATAATATGCCAAAAAAAGAAAAAAGGAAGAAAGAGGAAAAATAAGCCAAAAGAAAAAAAAGGAAAAAAAATCTTATTTAAAAAAAAAGAGAAAGAAAAAATTAAAAACAAAAAATAATATTTTTCTTTAAAAAAAACCCCAAAATAAAATATAGTCTAGTTCCTAAATGAAAAGGCTAGATCCAAACCATAAAAAGTCAGCTGGGGGAGAGTGAAAAAAAAGTAACCACAGATTCTAACAACAAGAAAAAAGCTATTGCCACCAGATATCCAAGGCTCTTTAATAAATCAAGTTAAACTTTCCAGTGCAGATATTTTCAAGGTCATTTCGATCTTCTTTCTTTCAACTACAACTCCAGACTCCACTATCAATAGTTCACAGATGAGCACCTGTGTAAACAGTCTGTCATGCTCACCCCACTATCTCTTTCAGGGAGAAACTCAGAGTCCTTGAGTATAGCACAAATACATAAACAAGTGAAAGAAAAAAGGAAACAATATATCCAAGCCTCTAAATGGCAGTGCTTTCATTTTCACTCCTCCCCTTAGAAACAGAAAAAAGTTATAGTGAAATTTCCCTTTTTTGTAGAAAAAAAGGAAAGAACAGAGCTTAATCCAAAAAAGAATTTTAAAAAACCCTTCAGAACAGGAAACTATTTAAATGGGAAAAAAAACAGTCCATTTTAAAATTGAAAAGCTTAGTCAAATTCCAAGTTCAAAAAAAAGGGAAAAAAAGACCATCAATTTAAAAAATACTTAATCTCGCTGCTTATAAACTGTTCTCTTTACTTTTAAGTTCACTTTCAAGCTTTTAGGGTGTTCTCTTCAAGAATAAGTAAATAGAAAAAACCTCTCACCAAACCAACACACTCTCTTCCAATCTTGGTGTTCTTTTGGAGCTGTCCCAGCTTCAGCAGCTTAAATGGCCGCCTCTTTTCCGCCAGCAAAAAGAGCTTCTCCTGGATCAACCAGGGACTTTGTGGTGTCCCTGGGATCAACAGGACGTGCTCTTTACCTTCACCATCTCTTTGGGACAGTTTAGGTCCAAAAGAACCGTCCAGCGGAGAAGATATCTACGGTGATCCAGGAGCTTCCAGATTGCGTAGTACCGCCGCGATGCCAGCCCTGCCCTCTGGATAAGTTTATCTTCATTGGTGTAAAAATCCATTTCAGCAGATCCAGAAGAAAAAGTATGTTCCAGGTCCCGCTTCTTAAAAAGTGCCATCTGACAGGAACCATCATTTTCCCAAAGATTACATTAGGGTCTCCAACCTTGGCCACTTTACGATTTGTGGAAGTCCACAAATCTTAAAGTAGCCAAGGTTGGAGACCCCTGCATTAGACTAAACCCGAAAGTCGTTATAATCATGGTTACGTCATTAAGCATATGGGTCAGAATGTGTGGCTAAGCAAGTGAAATTATTACTTTAATGCTAGTTTAAGGAGATTACTTAGTTTGCTAAGGTTATTCAAAATCATGATTTTGAGATCAACAGCTGAATTCTCTCTCTCTCTCTCTCTCTCTCTCTCTCCCCATCCCTCCCGCCCTCTCCCCCTCTTTTGTGGGTAGTGGTGTATACACGCCATATTCAAAAAGGAGCATCATGAACTCCTTGAAACTAGCATTAGAAATCAATTGATTCAAAGTATGACCAAGCATTCCAACAAAATATCTTTCTTTATAGACTACTGAGCTTCAGATCATAGACTTCACACATAAATTAACAGTGGGATCTTTGAGATTATAGTGCAATGTTAAATTACGAAAGTGTATAATTTTCTCTTGGGATATAATTAAAAAGAGGCACAGCAGAGCTTAGCTGTTCTATTTTCTCTAACTTCTGCTTCAGGAACTGCCAAAATCTCTCATGCCTCCTTTGCCTCTATTCCCTTGTTCCATAAAGTGTGAAAGGAAAACAGTGTAAATATTTATTCTTCTCACATTTGTACTGAATACAAAAAAAGTCTGTAAAAAGAAATGATATGGTCCAATGCCATCTCAAGTTAATTTATAAAGATACTGATTACTTCAAGAGTGTCAAATGAAAAACTTTAGAAGCACTAAGTCCTCCTTCAGCAGAAGCCAGTTTACATATTTTGTATTCATTGAGTTATACTGTCTTTTCTACTGCCTCAAAAATACAGAAGTCGTTTGTAAATAAGTACCATATATCCCATTGATTATCCACCAATAAATATTCATGATCAATAAGGGATCCAGTACCCAAACCTAGCCAGAAGCCATTCCTTATTTTGAACTTTAAATATTCAGTTTAACCACAAATATTAGTTTTATCAAAACATCAGTCTTCCTACAATTCTTAGTATTAGTATTTCTAATGTGATTTAAATGGAAGTAGTCACTTGACAGCATTTTTGTCTATTTTAAGATAAAACGAGTTGCCACCTTGGCAAATTATTTTTAAAAAATTAAACTTTAATTTGTTTCAAAAGAATCTTGTGAAGAGGACCAAATTAAGTTAAAATGTGTGCCAAAAAGATTAAACCAATACTTTTTTCTAGCAATTGTTCTTTACATTATGTAGATAATCATCACAAAGCTGATTTAAAAAGTTGACAGAAATTGATTTAAGAATGGATACAATATTATGAACTTCCTATTCTTCTGGTTTTTTTTTACAGAAAACTGGAATCAGAGAAAGAAGGGAATAGATGCAGTCCCTAGATCGGGGTGTCAAACTCAAGGCCTGGGGACTGGATCCAGCCCATGGGGTGCTTAGATCTGGCCCATGAGGCGGCCCTGGAAACAATGAAGGACCAGCCCATGATGCCTCTGCCAGTGAAAACGAACTTCAGGAGGACTGCGCCCCTCCCCATGGAGCTGTTTTTGCTGGCAGAGGGTTGCAGGAGGCCGTTGCACCCGAAAATGGAGCTTAGAAGCCCATTTTCACTGGCAGAGCGCTTGGGCTGCCACAGGTGCCCCCAACATGACATCGAGCTGGCCATGCCCATCCTGACCCCTGAGGTCAAACACAACCCTGATGCTTCCTTCAATGAAATCAAATTTGATACCCCTGCTCTAGATGGTACAACTTCCTATATTTCTTGTTTCAAGCACACTTATCATAATTTTCATTTACTCTTTATGAAAGTCTTCCTGGCGATTTAGCAGAAACACTTAGAAATTTACAAACACAGAAAAAGAGAGTGGGGAGAGAGAATAATATTTTTCAATTTAATCTATTTCAGATAAACTTTCAGATGAGATATTATGGTAAAACTACTATGACTGACTTAAAATATGGCTATGTTGTGGGCAGCCTGCTAAAATCTCCCATGTTTCTTTGTGATTTTCAGTACCATAAGATCCTTCTGGACCATTTGACTGGATTTCATCTTAAGAACATGGCTTTTTAATATTTCAAAACTTGCAGCTCTAAACAAACAATACAGACACTTTGAATGTTATGTAAATTAATTAATGAACAGGGTGGGAATGAACAAACTAAAACTGAATTTGAATAAAATGGAGGCACTGCTTTATTTGGAATAAAAAAGCAAAGCACTCTGCTTTATTTCATTTGCTTCAATTCATACATAATTCTACGCTACTTAATAAACCTGTAAAAAAGGTTCTTTGTTGTCTTCAAACAACAATAAGTTGAATCATTTTTTGTCATTTTTATGCACTTCAGACTTTTAATGAGTATTCTTTTGTCTTGTTTGATGGGATTGACATTTGTGTTCTAGTTTTAAGTTTAATCATCTTAGCACATGGTGACACATAGCTAACCTTGTCTGGATTCAGAAACTAAGCAAGGCTGAACCTGATTAATTCTTGGATGGAAGTCTACTGAGAAAGGCAAGATTAGGTACTTTAAAAAGATCCCTGAAAAAGATATGTCGGAAATGGGATACTACCATTTCCATACTATTGTTAAGAAAACTGTAATGACTTGTTCTGGGATTTGATTATTAAGATTAAACAACCTCCCTAATTCTCTTTCATATGAAAAAGGTATCCCAGTCTTACAAGAGCTGAGATTAACATTTACAGCTATCCTCAAGTAATTTATCCTCACATCAGTCTTAGATCATTCAGGAGGGTTTGAAGCTACAGGGAAATTTGAATCTAGAACTCCCAGTCCTAAACTAATGCTAACCACTATACCACACCAGTAATGTATTATTTAGCAGACTTTTTCAGACAGCTTCTTTCCTTCATTATTATTCAATATCAGAAGGATGGCTGATTCAAACAGCTTACAAATGCATACCTTGCCTCACTTTATTTGCCTAATCAGTTTGTTATATGAACCAATTCTGATTGGTAATCAGTACCAGCTTCAACTATGTGTTTGCAACTAGGGGTGGGATTCAACCTGTTCAGACAGGTTCTATAGAACCGGTTGTTATGATTCTGTGCAGTTTGGAGAACCTGTGAATTGCACCACTGGCTGGCACCTCCCCTCCTCGATAGCCCCACCCTGCCCAGTCACTCCTTATCTCACATGCGCACCATCCAACTTGCCTGCATTGTGCCTTTGCCTAATTTTTGGTAAGTTGCTATTTTTCTTTTTTTCCCCTGACGATCAGCTGTTCTTATATCAGCTGTGCCATGTGATTTAGATTAGCTAGAAAGCAGGAAATCGTTGGATTTCTTGCTTTCTAGCTAATCTAAATCACTGTTGTACTGCTTTGCCCTCACCCAGGAGGCTTCCCTGAGGCCCAGTCAGTGGTGGTATTCAGGGTGTTTGGGGGGTGAAGTGGCCTGAGAGCAGAGCTGAATCTTTCTTAGGACTGAAGCTTCTATTTTTCAGTGCAGACTCAGGCAGCAGATTGCAGAAAGGTAGATCTGTGAGTGAATCGGTGATTCTGCAAGCAACTCTGCCTGCCTGCTTTGCCTGATTTTGGGTAAAAGTTGCTCTTTCTTTTTATAAAAGATTCAATATTTATATAAACATTTACAATATTTACATACAAGCCGTCCAACCAGTCACATGACCACCAAGCCACACCCACAAATTAGGCTATGCCCACAGAACCGGTTGTTAAGAAATTTGAATCCCACCCCTGTTTGCAACCCATGGAAGATAGTAAAACAGTTTAGGACACAACGGATTAAGAAAGAATGCAAAAGCAATCATTGAGGATTTCCTTTCCCTTTTGTCCCAAAGGTGATTTTTCAAGAGACAACTGAACTTTTTGGAACCAGACAACTGGACTTTCTGAAAAATCAGCCTTGGAACAACCATGACCTGGGTAACTGCGAATCTCCATATTGTCTCCACTATTCCATATTGAGAAATATTTTCATAACTATTTGTTTTATGCATTGTAAGAATGCTTTTCATAACTATTTGTTTTATGCACTGAATATTCAGAATAACAGAGAATAACAGAATAACAGAGTAAATACTGTTATATTACACTGGAACAAAATCCATCATGCCATGCAACTACAAAGGATATATCTTAAACTTTTTTAAAAGTAGGTTATTTTTAAAGGCAGATCTATTACATTCAATTTCAATCCTCTCTCTTGACATCTGGTACCTATTACATATTTTTATTAAGAACGTACAACCTACAGAGAATAAACACTACCTCCCTTCAGCGTCCATGCTAAACTGCCAGTCTTGGTGCACTGGAGTCACAGACATTCCTTAGCAATTTTCATTTGCTGATTATAAGGTATTCTTTCAATGCACTATAATAAGTACTCAGGCTATCCTCTGGAAAAATAACTTCATTCATTAAAAGCTAGGTAAGAATATTTTAAAGTTAGAAACCATTTACTTGAAATAAGTGTATTAACTGAAAGTTTTACTATCTGAAATTACTCTGATTAGATATTTCTCCTAGCAGTTAATGATTCAATAAGAAAAATAAAAAAATGAATCCCAGAAGTCACAATCATTATCACCACTGTTAGAGAAGTGTGTATTTTTAATGTGCAGTTTTTTGGAATATTTAACATTATAGCTTAAATGGAAGCTACTTTCCACAATGGATGGTGTTTGAACTGATCTGTATTAACAAAATCTTGAGAGCCACTATAATGGCCATCCTGGGGAGGGATCAAAACAAAGGCAAATGGTAAAATGAAAATCACAACACTGATTCTTTTGTACATGTATAATGAGTTGGCATGGGCTTTGTATCCTAAATACTAATATTAACAGAAACTGAAGACAGCTCTGGGGCAGAATCCCTTAGTCAATAAAGTTCAGTTTTTCCTTTGGAAGAGACATTATTTCTTGATAGCAATGAGAACATAAACAGGGTAAGACAACTGACACCTCCCCAGATAGTGTATATGGATATTGGCCAAATATAAAAATAAAACATTCTCAGCAATAGTCTTACCCTAATTCCTCAATAAGTATGTCTCAGACCAACAGAAATAAAACTTACATGTTTTTTTCTCATGTTTCTATGCCTTCCAGCAAAATTTTAGCATGGAATATTTTAACATCTTTGCAATCTCCACCTTTAAAAAGCTGCACTTACTGCATTTTTCTAACATGCGGGATTCAGAAGCATTAAAGATGCACTAGTCATTATTCCAGTATCATTGTTATTCTAGTTTTAGCTAAGATGCACTATTCACTAAAGCTGAGCCAATTTATTGTAATGACTGCATTTTTCCAATAATATTGATAGCATTTGTTGAATGATTACGTGAAGTATTAGTATTAGTACCACTTTATAATGGCTTAATAAGACCACGCTTGGAATACTGCACCCAGTTTTGGTCACCACAATATAAAAAGGATGTTGAGAATTTAGAAAGAGTGCAGAGAAAAGCAAGAGCAATTATTTGGGGCTGGAGGCTAAAATATATGCAGAAGGTTGCAGGAATTGGATAGTTCTAGTTTAATGAAGAGAAGGACTAGCGGTGACATGATAGTAGTGTTCCAATATCTAAGGGGCTGCCACAACCTATTCTCTAAAGCACATGATAGCAGTGTTCCAATATCAAGCAGTAGCAGAACAAGAAGCAATGGATGGAAACTAATCAAGGAGAGAACCAACCTAGAACTAAGGAGAAATTTTCTGACAGAACAATTAATCAGTGGAATGACTTCCCGTCAGAAGTTGTGGGTGCTCCAACACTGGAGGTTTTTAAGAAGAGATTGGACAACCATTTGTGTGAAATGGTATAGTCTCTTTCAACTCTGTTATTCTGAATTGAGAATTCTGGAAGTTCTATTCCAACACTTTTGAATCTGCTAAATTCTTCATTTGAATATATAATCACTATGGGTTTCTTTTAAAAAAATATTAGTTAGGAAATTTTACAAAAAATTTGTAAAAAATGAAGAAAATTGTAACCATTCCTTTTCCGAAACATCTTCTCTATATTTTTCTTGAAAAATATTTATATTTTGTGACTTGACAAGGCTAATTGCTGGACTGGAAGTAATATTTTTGTAGTGTAATGAATAAATTGAAGTTTGTATAAAGATAAGACAAATTGTGGATAACTACATTTACTTCATTGAGGCTGATTTTACTCAACTGTAATTAAAATTAACATTTGAATCATAAATATATGCAAGGCCAAAGCTTATCCCCACATAACCACAACCACATTCATAACTCAGTTGATAACATTTTAATTCTGTCATAATTGCTCTGAAACTACAGGTTCATTCAACATTAGTTATTCCAATGCCAAACCACACATATGCAGTTTATCTTGGAAAGAGTTACATCTTCCAACAGCCTCAAATAATAACAGAGAAACAAATGGTTCAGTCATCATTCTACAAACATTTAGAATAAACTTTAACAGCAAGCAAAGCAGAGATTTCTATGACTAACTGTGTCTATTAAAGATTTTTAAAAGATTTTTTCAAACATCTAGCAGTTTGATGGTAATAAAGGATATTTAATATCTGATGTAGTATTCCTGTCAGAGACCACTGTATTCTTTATGCAGTTTAATAACCACTTAACACAATTTTCAAAATTATACATCTTAAAAGCATGATTGCTGACCCAGAGCATAACATGCAATTCCATCTTATACATATTTATACAAAAATAATTTTTATTCAATTTACTGTGACTTATTCCCAAGTACCTGCAGAATTGCAGTCCTATGTTCATTGTCTGCATTTCTCAGCTTTAATTTTTTCCCCTTGAATTTCATAAGACCCTTGATTTCATTGGTTTTCTGTTGATCATTATTCCATTCAGTAAAATATACTGCAAGTTTATGCAGCAAAAATCCTCCCATCTTTTTTGGTGAATAATTTTACTATTATCTCATACACAAAAATGTGTGTTTTTCTAATAGAGCTGTTTTTAAACAAATTCTCCAGATTCAGGACTGACAACAAAGCAAACTTCAATCTGAACAATACTCTGAACCATTGGAAGTAGTAACATGGAAATCTCTGTAAAATAAAATTTCAATCTATTCGGATTGAAAAAAAGAATATTGTCATCTGCTATGTCTCAATGGATTGTCTAATTAGCTGGATGCATACTCATCCCCATAGGATAGGAACATTAAGACACACTATTTATTTAAGGTGACCAACTTTTTTACAATGAAAAGGAGGACACAAATAAATTGAAGAAAAAAAAAGCCACTTGCGCACGGTGCACTATCAGTTCTTGAGCCCTGTGGAAGACCGAATTAATTTTGGGTATAAACGTAGGGTCTGGATGAAGGATCACTCTGTTAGAGTGGAAGACACAGAGATCCTGCCTGATCAACAGGGCTGCCAGTTCTGAAATATGACGAGCGGAAGATAGTACCACAAGAAAACAACTTTGTACATCAGAATTTGGAGTCGTAGACTTCAATGGTTCGAAGGGACACTTAGTAAGTGCAACAAGGACCTTGTTAAGGTCCCAAGTTGGATAACGGTGAACCACTGGCGGATGTAAGTTTGTGGCTCCCCAAAGAAAACTCCATATGCGTGGATGATGGGAGAGAGACGTGATACCACCACAAGTGACAACTGACACCAAGGCCGCTACCTGTCTTCTCAACGTATTTGGAGATAGACCCTTGTCAAGTCCTGCTTGTAAAAATTCTAGGATGTGAGCCACCAATGGAGAAGTGGGATTAACGTGAGACTTAGTACACCATTTGCAGAAACTAGACCACATGGCATTGTGAATGCGAGTTGTTGAGGGGCGCCTGGCAGTTTGGATGGTGGCTATGACTTTCTTAGATAACTGCTTGCTCTTCAGATGTCGCCACTCAACCTCCAGATGGCTAGGTGCAACCATTGAGGGTCTGGATGTTAAAGGGGTCCCTGGGTTAACAACACCCTGTCCGGTGGAATCTTCCATGGTTCTGAGGAGGACAGACTGCGGAGGTCTGCAAAGCATGGCCGTCTGGGCCAGTATGGAGCTACAAACAACAGCTCCGCTCTCTCCTCCAGCAGCTTCTGGATGACCTTGGGGATCACTGGAAGCAGTGGGAATGTGTACAGAAGGCCTGGGGGCCAACGGCAGTGGAGCGTTGAAGTTCTCTGCTCCTTGTGAGGGATACCTGGAAATGAATCTCAGGAGCTGGGAGTTGAGGGGGGAAGCGAACAAATCTACCACTGGCTGTCCAAATCTCTTGGCCGCCTCTTGAAACAGGGTCGGGTGCAGGTGCCACTCCAATTGGTCGATCGTAGCGCTGCTTAACCAATCTGCCTGGGTATTTGACAGACCCGATATGTGCTCTGCTCTGATGGAGAGCAGGTTGTTCTCTGCCCAACGACGCAGATGCTCCGCTTCCCACGTAAGGTGTTTCAACTGCGTGCCCCCTTGCTTGTTTATATGAGCTTTTGCTGTTACATCGTTGGTCAAGATTAGTATGTGTTGATTGCGTACCTGTGGCAGAAAGCTGCGAAGAGCCAGGTCTACTGCTCAAAGCTCCAGCCAGTTTATGCTGCACAACTGTTCTATGGAGGACCAGCAGCTTTGGGCTGTGAGCGACTGAAAGTGAGCTCCCCATCCAAACAGGCTGGCATCTGTCGTGATGGTAAGTCTGTGGGGCTCTTTGAAAAGGCAACCTCTGTTGATGACTGGTCTGGCCCACCAGTGCAGGGAGATGAGGACCTTTGATGGTACCTTGACCTTGTATTTGGAATTGCTTCGGCCAGATCAGTGGTCGTGTCCCTGACCCAGGAATCAGATGTTGAAGAGTTCCAGTGATCTGCAAATAATTTAAGGCATCCGCCAATAGGAGCCAAATCCATAGAGTTATTTGGGATGCCGGAATGACCAGTTTCCAGCTCCTCGAAAGGGTCTCTTGGATTGGCCACCCCTTCTGTTTCTGCCCCCAAAGTCGGACCTCTCTGATTGCTGTCCTGGTCTGAATGTTGGGGGTCTCTGATATCTGGGTGAATATGGTCCTTGATAGAAAGGATGAAAGGATCCCCTCCGAAAGGACTGGGGGTTTCTAGAGTCTGACTTCCGAAAAAGAGAAGGGAGAATTTTCTTTTTGCTTCTGGTTTCAATCAGCAGCGGATCAAGGGCAGGGCCAAACAATCTGTCTCCCGCAATGGGAGATGAGGCTAGCTTGCATTTATGCTTAATGTCCGCTTGCCAATGTTTTAACCATAGTAAGCGTCACGCTGTGACATGTGAAGTAATGGCCCTAGCTGAAAACTTAACCACATGATAAGTTGCGTCAGCAGAGAATTCTGCAGCTGTGATAAGATGGCAATGTCCTGATGCGCTCTAATGTTGGAATTAGGAATATGTTCCCATAGGTGATGGAGCCATCTGAGAGAGGAGCGAGTAAAGGAGGACCCAAGGTTGTTGGGGGCAATAAGCTGACTTTGTAAAAATGCCACTTAGTAATAAGCAGGCATTACCAAGGGAATGAAGGCTATTGCTGAGTGCATTGGGTTGCGCTCCAAAAATTGTAAGCTGCCATGTACGGACCCTGATTCAGTATGTTCCATTTAATGTAGGTGTTCCACCTCTTCCACCTCCTCCTCCTCCTCCTGTGGCCCCTGGAGGGGTATATCCCCCTGAAACTGTACCTTGGGTGAAGTGTTGCTCTGACCTGGCCCATGACTGTAATGATTGTGAGTCATAATCTGGCTCGGCAGTTTCCACTTTTCCTGGATGAAGCGGACTACCTGGATCCGTATCAATTGAGCTTCCGGCCTGGTTTCAGCACAGAGACGGCATTGATCACGCTGATGGATGATCTCTGGAGGGCACGAGACAGAGGTTTTTCCTCTGTCCTGGTCCTATTAGACCTCTCAGCGGCTTTTGATACCATCGACCATGGTATCCTTCTGTGACGCCTTGAGGGGTTGGGGATAGGGGGCACTGTGTTGCGGTGGTTCACCTCCTACCTCTTGGGGCGGTCGAGTCGGCGGGGGCAGAGGTCGGCCCCGAGGGCACTTTCTTGTGGGGTCCCTCAGGGGTCGGTTCTTTCCCCTCTGGTATTTAACATCTATATGAAGCCGCTGGGTGAGATCATCCGTGGTTTCGGGGTGAGTTTCCATCAGTACGCAGATGACACTCAGCTGTACATCTCCACCCCGAACCAAATCGGTGATGCCCTCTCCCTGATAACCCAGTGTCTGGATGCGGTACAGATTTGGATGAGCGGGAACATGCTTCGACTCAACCCGGCCAAGACTGAGTGGCTGTGCATACCGGCATCTCTGCCAAGTCAAGAATGTCCATCTTTAACCATAGGGGGAGTGGTGTTGCCCCCTGTGGACAGGGCGCGGAATCTGGGGTCCTCCTGGATGTATGGCTCCAGTTGGAGGAGCAGGTGGGGGCCGTCGCCAGGGGGGCCTTTGCCCAGCTCCGCCTAGTTCGTCAACTATGCCCATTTCTGAACCGAGATGCCCTGCGCACGGTCACCCACGCTCTTGTTATGTCTAGACTCGACTACTGCAATGCTCTCTATCTAGGACTGCCCTTACATACCATCCGGAGGTTGCAGCTGGTGCAAAATGCGGCGGCGGTGGTGATGGAGTTTCCGGTTCTCCCATGTTGCCCCTCCTGCGTTGTCTACATTGGTTGCCGGTTGCACTCCGGGTGAGATTCAAGGTTTTAGTTTTAACATACAAAGTCCTTCATGACATGGGTCCTCAATATTTAAGGGAGCGACTCCTGCCCATAGCGATTGCCGGCCGCCCTGTGCGAGCACATAGGCAGGTACTCCTTGGGGTCCCGTCGGCGGGCCAATGCCGGCTGGCGGTCCCCCGACGATGAGCCTATTCTGTTGCGGCCCCGGACCTCTGGAACCAACTTCCCCTGGGGCTCCGCCTGGCCCCTGACCTCCACACCTTCCACCATGACTTGAAGACCTGGTTGTTCGACCAATTCGGGCTGTGACCCCTGTGGGAGGGTGGCTTTATATTTTTTAAGTTTTGGGGCTTGTAATTTGTTTAATCTCTTTTAATTATTTATTGTTACTGTTTTAGCTGTGAGCCTGAGTCTTGGAGATGGGGCGGCATACAAGTCTCAAAAATAAATAAATAAATAAATAAATAAATAAATAATCAGTGGGTGCTGGATGTTCCCTGGTCAGAACCATGTGCTGTAGACCTGTTGTAATTCCCTGGCGTATGGCCAGCTCCATCCACACCTTCATCCTCTCTGGGACTTCATCTGGAAGAATGTCATCCTCGTGAAGGCTGGCAGCTGTTGGTGTGAATGTAGCTTCGGGGGCCCTTCGCATGGTCGGAGTTCCAGTTAACTGGACCTGTTGACTCTGGGGAGGCAAGCTTCACCTGGATGAGAGGGAAAGATCTAGGGGAGGAGGAGGGTGAGAGGAAGTAGATGGTCCTGAACTGGGGGGTGCAGTAACTAGAGAGGTCCTGTGCACCTCCCGTGTGCACTTATCTATTTGTTTCTCCAATGCCTTGTGGCGCCTGTTGGCGTCCTTCTCTGAGGCCTTAGAATTCCCTTTTGTTTGTTTAGATTTGTGCTGAGATTTGGACTTGACCTTTGAGGTTGAGGTCTGGGAGCTACTGCCACCTGCCATTTCGATTTAAGATTTATAGTATGCTCATTATTCAATGCTATACTGCAGAGGTGGTTGGCATACCCAGAGGCCTGACCCAAGATTGGACAGGGTGCCCTGAAATAGAATCCCCCCCCTTTTAAATAAATATATATTTATATATATCTGTCTATAATATGAGTCATATCTCAATAATAATAATAATAATAGTATTATTATTATAATAGTATTATTATTATTATATTATTATTATTAATACTTAGAGATAATCACTATATGTAAAACTCTATCAGTAAAACAGTCAAATTTTCTGGATATTCCAAACAGTCAAATTAAGAATGCCTAACAAGCCAGAATAATTCACAGGCCCTCAACAGCTTCCGTGCACAGGTGGACATTGGCCTGGGTGCTCACTGTTATGCCGCTGGGTAGATAGAGCTGTGAAGGTTAAGCCAACAATTTATATACTAAATGGCATCGAATATGAGTTAAAATGAGGGTATAATAATTCTCTGGGGTTCTGGAATGGAAACCTCTACTGGGAAAATAAAACTACCACACACAGCCTCTGATGGTGCACACTCAGCGTGGCCATGCGGTCCACCTGAAGAACAATGGCGTCCGGCCATTAACTTTGGGTGCGCGCTGCCAGCAGCAATCCCCCGCCCTGAAAAGGGTTCGCCCCAGCCGGCTTCTCCTTTTGGCTAAATAGCAGGGAGGGATGAGAGAAAGAACATGGCTTTTAAGCCTTTCACCCCAAGGTGGCGTTCAAAGGGGGAAAGGGGGATACAACTCAGTTGATGAGTGAAAATAAAACACCACGCTGTTGTTGCAAACGGCGCAACTATCGCTGTGGGAAGGGTAGGGCTAGTGGTTGGGAGGTCCAAGGAACGAAGCCAAAGCCTCCCTCCGCTTCCCGATGTTGCAATCTCTGACTGCCAGGTGGAAAGGGGCAGCATTGGAAGATTGTAAGTTAATTTAGAGGCTATAGAGCCTTAGGGACAATTTGACAATCTCCAAACCTGAAACAAACAGTAATTCTCCTATTTCGGCCAAGGAAGAGAGAAAAGCACAGCCTATCCTTCTCAAGGCTGAGCCAAAACTGGGGGACGCTGGGGAGGAGTCCCATGGAGGAGGAGGAACATTCCAGAAAATAAGCCCAGCCTAGACATGCAGATACTGAAGCACCTCCCACTACTGGATGCTCTGAACAGCTCATGGTAGAAACAAAATGTTTCATAATTTGTACAATTCAGTGAAAACTCAATATTCATGACAGTCCTGAATCTGGAGAAGCTATGTAACAAAACACATATTTTGTCTATGAGATGTCCAACAAAATAGATTATTCTCTCAAATATTCTATGAATCATCTTCTCCCTTGCCCACTTGTTTTTATGGATGCTGTTTTGTTGCTACTGCTGGTAGGACAATCAACATGACTTCCAACTTTCCCATTCTTGTATGTTTCAGATATATTGGAACAATAACTGGACCTTTCAGCTGGACTTTACATCTGGGTACACCATACAAACAGCATTGATCACACATGTAAATGAACTCTGATAGAAGGGACATTGAGGTGGTGCAGTGCTGCTCATTCTGCTTGTTGCCTAACTGGTATCTAGTACCACTGAAAATGATATCCTTCTGCTCATCCCCATTGGAGAGGAACATGGGGCAATACATTGCAGTGTCCCTTGTCTAGGACCAGTTCCAGTTGGTATTGGTAGAGATCCTATGAGATAGCTCTTCTTTACAGAATTGTAAGCTATCTTGTGGTCAGCTTACTATTTTAATGTAGCTGCCCCTGACCATTCAGAAGCTATAATGACCCAAAATATGATCACAAGATCACATTCATGCTCCTTGATTCATTAGTGACACCACTGCTTTGCTGCTGCGCTGGTTACTAGCGTGTTTCTAGGTGTAATTCACAGTGTTGATGATGACTTCTAAAGCCTTTAATGTCCTAAAACGAAGTTACCTATAACATGATCATTCTCTTGTCATTTTTGTCTAAAAGGATCTAGATGAGCTGACCCAGATGAAAAGCACAGTTTTAGTAACTGCATTTATCCGAAGGCCTATATGACTCCAATGCTAACTGTATATTCTAAATGTTGCTTTTGGAAAGTGTCAAATGATTTCTTATTGCTATTTGCTAGCTGACTTTTTATAGGTAGTCACTGAATAATCATTCATTCACCTACAGTTCAAAATCATGACAGCACTGAACAAGTGGGACTTAAAACAATTTTTATAGCTGTAGCTCTTGGAGCATCCCCACAGTCATATGATTCTTATTTCATGCTTGGTAACCAGGTCACAATTACAATGCCACAGCATCTTATGGCACTGTAGGTGACCTTCACTGATAGCTTTCAACATGAAAAGTCAATGAGGAAGCCGACAGGTGGTCACAAATGACAATTAGATATTTTAGGTCATTGCTACCAACAGAATTCACCTAACAATGGCAACTGGAATTGCACAACTCCCAGCATAAGTTGGTATAGTCACATGATGTTGTGCTTTATCATTAAGTAAGGACTACCTGTACAGCAGAAGCAGAAAACTGAAAACACAATCAGAAAAATCTCATTTATCACTTTCAAAATGCAGACATCAGGATGACCCATTTCACAGTCATAAAACAATTATTATAATGGCTTTATCCTTTTGTGTGTTGTTAGAATTCCAACTAGATGCTGAAAAGAAAGATCAAGGATAATTTTATGGAAAATAAAAGTACTTTTTAAGTTATGTGGCAAATAGTCTTATTTGTGCCTATTTCATGAAGCAAGTTTTATGTTTAAAAGCAATTGTCATTACAAATTTGCTAGTTTTTAAAGCATTGTTGAGTTCTATTATTTGGTGTACAGACTAAAATGATTACTCTACTGGAATGGAAGATAATTGTAGTCTTTTGCAAGCTGGTTCTTTAAAAGACCAAGCTTATATTGAGACTGGCTGGAAATCAACATTCAGCATGGCAATAGAGACTTGTTTTGCAGCAAATGTAAGATAAATTATTCTCTTTTCACTTGAAACTATTGGAATAATCCTAAAAATAAATGTTAACTACATGAAAGTATATTCCATCATTTCAGCCTGCTCTCTATTGGACAGATAAATGACAAAAATGAACTAATATTTAATTATCACTCTAGTGCAAACATCTACTTACCATCAACTCTGTGACATCTAGATAAACACAACCTAATAAGGCCTACAGAATTTTAATTAGCTGCTTTCAAGAAAACTATTGATTTGAACAATTAAAGGAGGTAGTGGTTTCTAACAAGGTACCATGTTGTAATGAATTCTCAGGATGTATTCCACAACAGTCTTACTTTTATTTCTCTTAGTTATACCAAGCTTTCCCCAGAATTAATTTTTTTTCAGAGCAGTTCACTTTCTGCAAAGTATAAACAATTTAGAAAATGGGAGCTGCCTTAACCTAAGTAGTGCCAGATGAGTTTTTCTGAATCCCCAGATCTGTTTTGTTTTCAAACATCTTATTTGATACTAATTCAAATAGCAAAATAGGTCTAGAAAATTAATTTTTTACAAGGTTCAAAGCATTGAACAAGAACCTCTAATTCAATTAGCCATAGCAGAAATTGGAAGAATAGCCAAAGATAGCAAAACATGGTAAGCTTATAGGGAAGTCCAACTGATGAAGCATATCAATTCCAGTTGTAAAGTGACAAACAACTAAACATATTGGTAACCTGAGATTCTACAATGAGAAAAGGAAGGTCTTCAGAGTTTAAAACATAACAAGACCAAAAATAACCCCCACAAATAAGCAAAAAACTCTAACAACAATAATTATAAGGAAGTAGAACTTCAGAAAGGATGTGTTATGATAATATGAGTTTCATGAAATGACTCCTGGATCTAAATATCAATTTGCTCCCTTGATGTTAAGGCAGATAAGATGGAAGAGCTAAAGAAGAGAAAAGTTTATGGACAAGACTTAGAAGATAAAAGAGTTTTCTCTCCCAATTATCACAAAAACTAAAGGACCTCCTTAATTCAAGCACATATAGTCCTGGGCTTGTATGGCTACTATGGGATAACAGGAAAGATGTTGCTTCTGTAAGAAGAACCAAAAACAGCAAACTCTGCCACTTTGGATCTGAATATTATATTAATGAAATTGTTAGGCAATTTTGAGATTTTGTTATCAACTGGTCCAAGAGCAGTTACATCATAGATTTGCATACATACAATTTTATTTTTATTTTTTATTTAGAATTCCCGTTATGAAATTTTCCATTTTTGTAACAGATACATATTAAGCCAAGCTATCCATCGTGACCTAAAGCGGGAGTGTCAAACTCATGGCGTCATCATGTGATGTATTGCAACTTTTTCCCCCTTTCCTAAACCGGACATGGTCATGGCCAGCATGTGACACATCTGGCCCACGGGCTGTGAGTTTGACAGCCCTGACCTAAAGGATCTTTTTCCTGCCTACTCAGCACCTTTGTTTTGTTGCTATGACTACCTTGAAAAAAATCAATATGGCTACAGGATTAGAATGTTTCACAGAAAATAAAGGTGGGAGAGTCATTACCCATAAGCTCATAAATGTTACATGAAGGCTCCTAATCAGCCACATTGGGAAATTAGATAGCATTTAGTCTACCTAATTAGCACTCAATAGCACTCAGATTTTAGGATGGTTTTAAAGAACACGAAAATAAATGCTGGTATTGGTTACATATATCCATTGCTAGTATAGAGCAATCACAAGCAAGTTTATTCAGGGGTTAGGTCAATAATACAGTGGTCATAATACTAGTGGATAAGCTTGTGAGTAATTTCCAGTGCGTAAAACTTGCATGATATATTTTGTGTATCAAGTTTAACCAACTCTTTTAATCCAAATGGTATTTCAGAATAATACTTAATAAGGCAGTATTTTTATTTAACTAAGAAACAGTTTATTATGGTTTTCAAAAATCAAGGCTCAGTGAAAGGAATAAAAATCTTGCATTCACTTGCTAGAAAAAGCAATGTGGTAGCTTGATTTTAAAAAAAGACTAGAAAATAAGGTTAGTGCTTTCTGATTATAAGATACATGTTATATTAAAAAATAGTTAAACAGAACATTTAGTACTCTGGCTTTTATAAAATCTACTATAGAGAAGGCTTATATTCAAAGTATAACAATGCAGTTCTGTAAAAAACTATTTGTCTTTTCAGGTTTTCTGAATGTTATAAAACTTTATGCGCATCCTACTGGTATTACAAATTGATGCTGAAATTGATGTTCATTAGATACATTAATGTATCTAATGTACTAATATTACCAACAAAATCATCTAATACACACTGTTTCTGTGACAGTGTGAAGAAGTAATCCCTCCCATTCAATCAATTCAATTAAAGACATAACTAGAACTAAGTTTATGAGTTCCTAATTTAAAAATCAGATCTGTATCCCATAAACTTTATTTTCCCTCTTCGTAGTGGTATTCTTACCATATATTCTAACAATAAATACCCTTTTAAAAGAAATCTCCCCCCCAAAAAAACATGTAAAAAAATTAAGATCTCTTTTAAAATATGCCTATCAGTCTAGAAAATAGTTACAAAACTAATGTTAAAACTCTGGGATCTCCACCAATGAAAATCAGAGTAAGAGACAGCCTTGAAATGCAAAAGATTTGAGATGATCGTCACTCTTCACTTCCAACAGCGACTGCCATGTGAAATACCATCAAGCCACAAAGTTATGAAGAACCCCAAAATGCAATTCAGGGATCTGTGGCTTTGTCACTTTGTCTAAAGTCAACATTCATGAAAAAGCAAAAAGCACCGGGTAAACAATATGTACATTTCATGCCAGGGTCCAAGTCTAATTATGGCCAAGATAGGGGGAATTATCATTTCCTTATAGAAGCTCTGGTGCTTTTAACAGCTGGTTTCCTCATAATATCAACCTTGAATGAGTTTTTCAGTGATGCCTTTCTTCTATAAATCTACTACATTTCTACAGTAGAAGGAAGGAAAGCCTGCAGTGATGCTTGTTTTCTCTTCTTCAGACTGCAAAATCATTGTATGAAACTTTTCAGTTCACCAAAACACTGTTAAATGGCATTAGTTCTCCTGATTATTTACTGTAATCGTTGTTTTGAAATGAACTCAGTAAATTACAAATAGAAATATAAACAAATTATTTAAATAAATAAATAAAACTTACAAGCTTATTTTTATTAGAAAGCTAATTAGTGGATCATAACAGAACATCAAATAAAATTGAAGTGTAAATGCATCTTTTTCTTGCCAGCTCAGAACCAATCTCTTTTTAGCTGTGACTATTTCCAAAATAACAGATCAAGAAACTGAGAAAAAAGGTGTGAGAGTGACAGTCATTCCCCATGCCAATGTCTACTTTACTTTTTAAATAATTTTAATATCATTGTGTGCACAATGAATGGCAGAGAACTGTTTTATAATGCCTTTTGACAGACTTCTCAAATAATACTGTACTAATGATTTTGCTTTGGAGGAGTAAATCTAAGGATTAGCATGGAGTTAATTGACCTCAAAATTTTTGCCACAGCTGAATAGATCTGATAACTAACACTAGAATATGCTTGAAGCCAATTATGACTGCCCTGCCCTGAATAATTAGAGGCAATGCAACCTATATGTCCCATTCTGAGGTTACTGAGCTATAGTTTATTTATAAGCATATACAATGCAGCATTAAGGTCTGCGCATGCCCAAGATGGTGGATCGGCGCTCAGTGAGCTCTCCTGGGCGTCGGAGGTTTTTGGGCTGCTGTTTTGGAAAGAGACTGTCCGCTGCTGCTGGCTTTTCCAGGAGTTGTCCTGAGGGTCACGAGATGCCGCTGGAGCCTTTCTAGCTGAGTTTGTGCCGGCGGCTCAGCGGCGGTGGGTTCCTCCCCCCCGCGGCCTCCGCAGCAGCTGGTGGATTTCCGGCTAGGCGGGAGGCGTAGCGAGCAGCATAGCGACGCTCTCGCTTGCCTCGTGGAGCCTTGGAGTCGTGAGAGTTTGGGAGCCTGCACTGGCGGCATCCACGGACCTGATGCGGTCACCAGCGGAGGTCATCAGCTGCTTGGGGCTGGCGACGGGCCCAGTGGTGCGAGGGATCAGCTGCGGCAGCTGCGGCACTCCGGGACTTGGCCGCGGCATTGGTGGTCCACTGCCAAGGGGAACGGCTCCTGGAGCGACGGCCTACAGTGTTATGGTACTGGGAGAGGCCCGATGACGATGACGCTGGAACTGATGGCCTGGTGGGTCCCTCCCCCCGTTGCCTGTTGGTGGGGGCAACACTTTTACAGGGGCTGTGGACTTCTAGCCCATCCTTGATGTGCAGCCCCCTCCTCTCCCCCAGAAGTGAGAGTGCTGGGAGAGAAAATCTGCCGGAGAGGGTTGAAGGCCTATGGGCCTGGAGAGCCCGAAATGGGGCGTTCCGGTTGCGGCCTGGGCGGGTAGTCGGTGCTGCTCTGGATGGGCTTGTGGGTTGAACTTCCAGCAAAGATCTCCCCTGGGGAGAGATGGCACCATGGCTCTAGACCCATGGCGTGGCGACTTATGAAGCTGGATTGTTTCTGGCTCTTCTTCTGGATCCGGTTATCCTATGTTTTTCATAGGCTTCAACTTTGGCCACCATTTCCTCGTCTTTCTATGCCATCTTTTTGTCTTTTGAGGTCATCAACTTGGACTTCTCTCGATACTATGGAGGGTGCCTGGCTTATTTATACTATCTATCCAGACTTTTATCCAGCTTCCTCTTTCTGGGGCCTGGCTATTCTCCATTGCAGTGAGAGGGCAATGGATGGATTTAATCCCTTTGCAGTGAGAGAGCAAGGGGCTGTTTTGGACTCTTCCCACAAGTCACTGTGGTGGGAGAGCAGTGACTGGACCATTTTGACTCTGGCCATCGGTAGCTGTGAGGGAGCTGCTGATTGTGGACTGTCCTTGACCATCATTGCCTGGCCCTTTGTACTGCTTTTATTCCATCTTTACAGTTGTTTCCATCTAGCTTTTAGCCTATTATACCGATATGCTCTGGAATGTATTTATTATGCCTGCCTACTCTCCACTGGAATTACAGGCCCTCCAGGCAGTTCCCCTGTCTGTGAAGTGGCCCTTGGGTTGACAAGAGCTTACCTTAATGACGGATCCTGGGATCCCGAGAGGTGGCATGTTCGAGCAAGGGTTTAAAGGGTTTAAATTTTAAATTTGGTACGAAGGGGAAACTTTTAAATTTTTTAATTGGCCGTCTTAAGGGGAGTGGATGGGTCTTTTCTCAGCCCGATGCATTGGGGGGGGTTGGGGGCCGGTAAGGTCCTGGGGGGTGAGGAGGGACCACGATCCCCAGGGTGGTTGGGATTGGCAGGAGACGTCGAGGCATAGGGCCATATCATGTGCTGGGAGCTCGCACCCGCCATCTTTGTCTTGGTGGCACGCTCGACCCTATGACCTCCTCCCTAGGGGGCACGGGAATTGGGACCCCTGGGCTTAGGCTGGTGTATTTTAATGCCAGGTCCGTGGCTAATAAAGCTTCCCTCCTCTGTGAGATCATAGAGGAGGAGGCTGCAGACCTGGCCTGCATTACCGAGACCTGGTTGGGCCCAGAGGGTGGTGTCCCTCTGGTTGAATTGTGCCCTCCAGGTTTTCGGGTTCTGCACCGGCTATGGGCCCAGGGAAGGGGTGGTGGGGTGGTTGTGGTTATTCGGGAGACCTTGCTTCCAAGGGAGGTCTCCGTCCCAGAGACAGGCAGGAGTGAGACCCTCCTCCTGAGGTGGGGGCCTAATGGTCGGGTGGGCTTGCTGCTTGCATACCTCTCCCTCAGCTGTGTGGCAGCGGACCTGCCTGGGCTTCTCGATGTCCTTTCAGGGTTGGCGGTGGAGTTCCCGGACTTGATAGTCCTGGGGGACTTCAATCTTCCTTCCCTGGGTGGAGCGTCGGGTTTGGCCCAGGAATTCATGGCTTCTATGGAAGCCATGGGCCTGACAATGATCCAAGGCCCGACTCATGAGGGAAACTCTCGACCTAATTTTTGTCTCTGAATGGTGGCGTAGTGACAGAGGGCCAGCCACTGTTGTGGCACTGCCCGTTCCATGGTCTGATCACTATCTCCTATGACTGGTCTTCCAACAGGCCGCCCCCCGCTGCTAGGATGAGGAGCCACTTAGATGGTTCCGCCCCAGGTGCCTGATGGACCCTGAGAGGTTCCAGACGGATCTGGGGTCTTTCCCCTCTTCCCTTGCCCATGACTCTGTCGAGGATCTGGCATCTGCTTGGCAACAGGCTGCGTCAGGTGCCTTTGACAGGGTTGTCCCCATGCGTCCCCTCAGACACCGTGGATCCCGGATGGCTCCTTGGTATACGGAGGAGCTCCGGGAGATGAAACGCTGTCGGAGGGGTTTAGAGAGCAGGTGGAGGTCCACCCGCTCCCAATCCGATCGAGCCCAGCTAAGAGCCCATATTAGGACTTACCTGGTAGCTATGAGAGCGGCGAGGAGGTCTTATCTCTCCGCCCTCATAGCGTCTGCAGATAACCACCCAGCCGCCCTGTTTCGGGCTACCCGCTCTCTCCTTTGTACGGAGGGGAGGTGGACCCGTGCGGGAAGGGCTGAGGAGTTTGGTCAATATCTGTCGGATAAGATCGCTCGGATTCGGAGCGGGCTGTCCTCTGATTTGCAGTGGTCTGAGGAACGGGATACAGGCAGTCTGGCCAGTGTGATCTGGGATGAGTTTGATCCTGTTTCCAAGGATGAAGTGGACAGGACTATGCGGCACCTGAGCTCCACCACATGTTTATTGGACCTGTGCCCTTCCTGGCTAGCTTATGCCGCCAGGGAGGCCACCTGCGGTTGGCTCCGGGCAGTTGTCAATGCTTCATTAAGAGAGGGCGTTTTTCCCTCCACCTTGAAAGAGGCGGTGGTGAGACCCTTCTTGAAGAAGCCTGCCCTGGACCCGACTGTGTTAGACAACTTTCATCCAGTCTCCAACCTTCGCTTTTTGGCGAAGGTTGTTGAGAGTGTGGTGGCTCGGCAGTTTCCACTTTTCCTGGATGAAGCGGACTACCTGGATCCGTATCAATCGGGCTTCCGGCCTGGTTTCAGCACGGAGACGGCATTGGTCGCGCTGATGGATGATCTCTGGAGGGCACGAGACAGAGGTTTTTCCTCTGTCCTGGTCCTATTAGACCTCTCAGCGGCTTTTGATACCATCGACCATGGTATCCTTCTGCGATGCCTTGAGGGGTTGGGAATGGGGGGCACTGTGTTGCAGTGGTTCACCTCCTACCTCTCGGGACAGTCGCAGTCGGTATTGGTGGGGGGCAGAGGTCAGCCCTGAGGGCTCTGTGGGGTCCCTCAGGGTGGGTTCTTCCCCTGCTATTTAACATCTATATGAAGCCGCTGGGTGAGATCATCCATGGTTTTGGGTGAGTTTCCATCAGTACAGATGACACTCAGCTGTACATCTCCACCCTGAACCAAATCAGTGATGCCCTCTCCCTGATGACCCAGTGTCTGGATGCGGTTGGGATTTGGATGAGCGGGAACATGCTTCGACTCAACCCGCCAAGACTGAGTGGCTGTGCATACCGGCATCTCGCCCAGTCAGGAATGTCCACTTTAACCATAGGGGGAGTGTTGCCCCCTGTGGACAGGGCGTGGAATCTGAGGGTCCTCCTGGATGTACGCTCTCCAGTTGGAGGAGCAGGTGGGGCCGTCGCCAGGGGGCTTTGCCCAGCTCCACCTAGTTCATCAACTCCGCCCATTTCTGGACCGGGATGCCCTGCGCACGGTCACCCCCGCCCTTGTTACCTCTAGACTCGACTACTGCAATGCTCTCTATTAGGACTGCCTTGCATACCATCCGGAGATTGCAGCTGGTGCAAAATGTGGCGCGGTGGTGATGGGAGTTTCCGTTCTCCCATGTTACCCCCCTCCCGCGCTGTCTACATTGGTTGCTGGTTGCACTCTGGGTGAGATTCAAGGTTTTAGTTTTAACATACAAAGTCCTTCATGACATGGGTCCTCAATATTTAAGGGAGCGACTCCTGCCCATAGCGATTGCCAGCCGCCCTGTGCGAGCACATAGGCAGGAACTCCTTGGGGTCCCGCGGCGGCCATGCCGCTGGCGGTCTCGATGAGCCTATTCTGTTGCGCCCCGGACCTCTGGAACCAACTTCCCCTGGGACTCCGCCTGGCCCCTGACCTCCGCACCTTCCACCATGACTTGAAGACCTGGTTGTTCGACCAATTCGGGCTGTGACCCTTGTGCGAGGGTGGTTTTATATTTTTTAAGTTTTTGGGCTTGTAATTTGTTTAGTCTCTTTTAAGTATTTATTGTCACTGTTTTAGTTGTGAGCCACCACGAGTCTTCGAAGATGGGGCGGCATACAAGTCTCAAAAATAAATAAATAAATAATAAATAAAAAGATAGAAAACAGGAGATCCAAAGTAAGAAAAGGCAAAAGGGGTTTTTTTTACTTGATACTTCTATGTCAGGCAACTTGATAGCCATATAGCAGTGGTAGCTAACCTTTTTGGGCTCCTGTACCAAAAATTGCACGTGTGCCAGCACCCAGAAGGCAATGCGCACTCTCCCATGCCCCCTATGCATGCGTGCACAATCCCCATACCCCCCATGCCCCCTTACCTGCACTGCACCTCATAGCTGATTTTCGGCCGGTTTGAGGCCTTTTTCATCCTTCCAGAGGCATGAGGAAGGCTTCTGCAGGCTTCTACAGGCCGAAAACTAGGCCTGTTTTGTCACTTCCAGTATTTCCGGAAAAACAGGAAGTGACAAGACAGGCCTATTATTCATCCTGCAAAGTCTGCAGAGACTTTTTTCAAGACTCTGGGAGGCCAGAAAAGGCCTCAAACGGGCTGAAAATCAGCTGTGAGGTGTGCGCATGCCCAGTGAGGTAAGTTTGCCTGCAGCTCGCGTGCCGGCAGAAATGGCTCTGCATGGCACCTGTGGCACGTGTGCCATAAATTCGCCATCATGGTCATATAGCATTCTGTTGGACACACAGAAGTTTTTTTAAAAATTAGAAAGTAGCTAATTCCTACATGCTCACTGGCAACTAACTATGCCTGCATATTGACATTCTTTTCCTCATTAATGTCACCCTATTTTAGTTGTGTGTACTACAAATATACCTTGATTCTGTGCTAATTAAATTTCTCTCCTACTACTGCCTATCCAAATTTATCATCCATTCCTCTTGTAATACACTTTCTGTGATTGGAATCAATAAATATGTTTTATTGATTATACTTCAGCTGAGTTTGCATAACACATGAAACCTAACTCTTAGCTTAATATCAACTTTGCCTGCAAATTTCTTCCAATTGTGCCTATTGCAAATCTTCCTGGACTTATTTGCCTTTAATTTGCAACAAATCTTCATCTCCTATGCTGTAACTGTCCTGGAAAATGTCAACCATTCTTATGAACAAATAATACCAATGTCATTATTTCTGGAAATCAACAGTTGGAAATCAACACAGGACATTTGACAGAGATTTATTATTGATCCCTGAGTCAAAGTAATAGTCTATAGAATTAAGACAAATTAGGATGGGATTGGGTTTGGAGATGGAGGAAGGGTTAATACCATTCGTATTTTGGCTTGACCCTCAATTAAAGGGTTTGGAGTATAATTGTTTTTGGTTTATTTATCAATATTTCAAATTCACATGCCCCCAAGAAAGTAGAAATGTGGTACCTTGTGCCACATATGGATGTCTTTCTACAGATAAGAAAAGTACAAAAACTTGGCCCAATTTCTTTGAAAAAGTAATTTCAAGAAATTGTCTTTAGAGGTGGTACTGATAAATGCAAATTCTTACTCGGTTAAATCACAGGTGGTAGCTCTCTGATTCCTGCCAAATTTCAGGGTTGCTTCTTTGTGGTATGGTATTAAAAGCTTGTTATAAATGTTTCAATGTTAGCAAATAGTGGTGGCATAGGAGGAGTTCTCTATGGAATAGGACTTTTTGTTTATTTTGTTGCTTAATTGTTAGTTCTTTATTTTTTAGGTTTATAGTTTTTTTTGTCACTGTAACATTACTTTCATGGAGTCCATGGAGCAAGCTTTATAAGAGGAATTTTATCCTGGTAAAATAGAATTTTTATTGAGTATATTAAAGTACAGCAATGAAAAAGTTACTTAAGTTGAAGCAACAAAATCAACAAAGCTTAATTTCTTAAGGGCCTTGGTGGCTCAGGCTGTTAAATGCCTGCATTTAAGTTCCAGCTGCCTACAATTACTGTAGGCTCGAATCCCACCAGGCTCAAGGTTGACTCAGCCTTCCATCCTCTCGGGGTAGGTAAACTGAGGACCCAAAGATTGTTGGAATCTTTGAGCAAGGGCATATAAATGTAATTTTTAAAAAAAAGTTACCAAGGACAGCCAGAGCATGTTTGAGTCTGTAGGCATAAATAAACAGGGTTTTCTTCTTTATTTATAAATATATAGTTTGGATGAAAAAAAACAATATTGATCAAATGTTGAGTCTGGTGGATATTCAGTTTTTATCCTTAGATAATATTGATTTGAAAGCCAGTTTGGTGCAGAGATTAAGACATCAGATTACAAACTGGGAGATGTGAGTTCTACTCATGCCTTAGGCACAAAAGTAGTTGGGTGACCTTGGACCAGTCATTGTCTCTCAGCCCTAGGAAGGAAACAGTGGCAAACAACTTCTGAAAAACCTTGCCAAGAAAACTGCAGGGACTTGTCAAGGCAGTTTCTAAGAATCAAATACAATTGAACAAATATATCTATATCTATCTATCTATCTCTATATCTATCTATCTATCTATCTATCTATCTATCTATCTATCTGTTTGCTGAAGTCTTCCTTGTTACCCCAAAAACTATTAGATTTATGCAGCTGTTACAAAGTGGTAAAATTTCAGGCTCTGGTGATTTTTAAGTGCAACAGTGTAAGTCATTGGCAGGTTTGTTAAATTCTACATTTTGGATGTGTATATGAATCTTTTAAGGATGCTAAATTGCCATCATCATTTTATGAGTCATAATAAGGTTAGTTTTCAAACCAGGTAAAGATTCTACATTTTGTGCTAGTTATAGATCTATTTCATTAATTAATGTGCATACTAAAATATTAACTATTAAAATGGCTCGGTAATAGCAGAAGATCTTATCATATATAATTCAATTCTTCCACTCTGTCTTCATCATAAGTTGTCAGGCATCAATTAATTGATTTATTATATATAGCCAAGGAGATAATGGATCTGCTGTACTAATATCTTTAGATGCAGAAAAGTCTTTCATTTGGATTATTTTTTAAAGCAAGTGATAATTATATCTGGTGATCAGTGGATTGAAATTTATTATTTTCTGCCTTATGCTAGAATTATAACAAATTAAATAACTTCGGACTCTTTTTGAGTTACAATGTGGCACTCAATAAGTTATAATTTAACCTTTGTAACTATAAGACAATCCTTAGACATTAAATACATACATTGACAGGGTTCAAGTAAAATCTATGTTTATATGCTGGAGATATATTTGTCAGTACCTTATATATCTGCCTAATTTTATAAAAGTACTATAGCATTTTGTAAAGTGTTGGTTGTAAAAGTAATTGGGATATATATTGTTTACTTCCCCTTAGGTCCCAATAAATCAGTACTCTTATTTAATGAGATGGATTTTGTGATTTCTACTTGTTATATTAAATATCTAGTACTTTACATATGCCAAAATATTTCTAAATATTTGGAAATAAATATGTTGAAAATTTTAGAAAAGATTGAAGGAATATAAATAGATGAAAGCTTATAGGGTAAAATTAATGTTATTAAATAGACTATTATTTCCAACCTGATTTGCAAAATATAATTTGGCTTATCTTCTACAACCATTAGTATGTGGAATGAAAATATAGTGGTATACAGTCATAGTCCTCGGCTTACAATAATTTAGCCCAAAATTTCTGTTGCTAAGTAAGACATTTGATAAGTGAATTGTGTCATCTTCCCAAAGACATACGTTCAAACTATTAGAACTGTATTGCTTCTGATTCAGTTGAAAGCTGTCGGGTGACTTTCTTTCACCCCAATCTACCTCACAGGGTGGTTGTTATGCAGAAAATAGAGAATGGGTACTTTATATATACCACCTTAAATTGCACAAAATAAAGGAAAGATGGAGAATAATGCATCATTATAATCAGCTGTCAATGGCCTAGATTAGGGGTGCCAAACTCAAGCCCGCAGGGTATGTAGATCTGGCCTGTGGGACTGGTTGGAAATAGCACAGGACCAGCCTGCAGTGCAGCAAAAACAGAATTTGGGGGGCCGTGCATGCCCTCCTGCACCCCATTTTCACTAACAGAGGGCTGCAGGAGGCTGTTGTGGCCAAAAACAGGACACATAGGATGTGTGCTGCCCCCCAGCACTGTTTTTGCTGGCAGAGGGCTATCAAAACAAACTAAAAACAAAACAAAAGGAGAAATATTTCCCCTTTTCCATTTGAGCATGCTGGAAGGGACAGAAAAGGACAAAAGGAAAGAGGAAAGACAAAGAAAAAGAAGGAAAGATGAAAAGAGAGCAAGGAAGGAAAAATAAAGAACGAGGGGAAGGAAGAAGAATGAAAAGGGAAGGAAGGAAGATTATAATGAGAGTGAGGGAGGGTTTCAGGGAAGTTCTGTCTTAGCACTTGGCCATCACAGGTTCCCCCAACATGAGTCCTGTATCATGCCAACCATGGCCATGATCCCCTCCCCAGATCAAACTCAACCCTGATGTAGTCCTCAATGAAATAGAGTTTGACAACCCCTCCCTACCCTAACCTAGTGGTTAAGATACTGGCTTAGAAATGAAGAGACCTATCCTGCCTTAAGCATGAAGGCAGTTGGGTGACTTGGGCCAATGACTCTCTCTTAACCCAACCCACCCCACAGGGTTGTTGTTGTGGAAAAATTAGGAGAAAGGAGTATTATGTAAGTTTGCATTTTGAGTTACTTGTAAGTTACTTATGAGATGGGATAAAACTCTAATAATAAGTAAATAAAAATTTTAAAAATATAATAATAAATGTGTTTGCAATAATAGGCCCAAAACTTATATCAATTCTCCTAAATAAAACCAAGCATAATATCTATCTCACATAAGAATTTTTATGAGTCACTTTTGCTTGATTTTGAAAACTATTTAAAAAAAATAACTGTTGTTACTTTAGAGTTCTTCTCTTTTGCTACCAAGAGACTATCAACAACAGCTTTGTAATGCATTCAAAATTGTACTTTGCACACAGAGATATGGGAAAAGACAAGAAAGTATGGGAAAAGTTGTCTTTTAGCCAGTACGTGCAAATAAAGATCTTCTCAAACATCCCTCAAGAACTCTGGAGGGAGAATGCCTCAAAAAAAGCAAACAATGCTGGTTTTAAAAAGATACCATCAAAGCTGACTGAGGTTTTGAACTTTGAAATGTTTGAATCATGGGATATATCCAGGGGAGTCCAATAATACAGTAAATTGTAACAGCTTATCGAAGTTAGCAGACATATTTATATTCACGTTTCACTGCTGCCAAGGAAAACCCAGTTTGAAATGGCTTGACGACTTCAGGCTGAAGAGATGAACTAAAAGTATCATTTTAACAGTGTGTTTCATAACAGTAGAAGATGCATTACTTTTGTCAGCATTTGCACAACTACTGCTAATGTCTTCAGTATGCCAACACTTTTATATAACAGTCTGCTATCAGAAAGCAACCCTGCTAAAATTGGAGCATGCACTGCAGAAGGGGCCTGAAGCTAACCTTAGTACAGTATAGCCAAATAAACACTGAATCAAAAGTTAGTGTGTGAAGAAGTAGAACAAAAGCCAGAATCATATGTTTGCCAATGGTCCTGTGCTGTGGAGCCTACACATTACTTTAAGTAAAGCATGATGTGACCAAATAAATTGAGCAGGCTTAATTATTATGTCTTGGAGCAACCATCCCAGAAGACAAAGCGCACTACAGAACTGTAACTGCTACCAGAAAAATATCAGAGTGAAACATAAATCTTTATTCCCAAATATCCTTGAAGTTCATTTTAGATTGTCCTGGATGAATCAGGCCAAAATATATAGCAACTTTCACAAATGTGTACCCATATTGTTTAAGGCAAAACATTCCAGAAGTGCAGCACCCATCATACACCTGATCATGCACAAGAATTTAAGAATAAGCGTCTCCCAGATCCTACCCGTTGAGAGGTTACTCAGCATTGCCTCTGCCTACCTAGCCTTTGTCTTCTGTCTTGTTGTTCTGCAATTGTGTGTGTGTTTGTGTGTGTGTGTTTCCCCTTCTCCAGGCATTCAAAACAGCCTTCCCAACTATTTTGCCTTTGCCACTTTAGAATTTCTTCAAGGTTTTTACTGGGGGATTTAATGGTGCTCTGGCCTGCCAAAAAAGTTGGTTTCTGTAAATTTATCTGGCAGCCTTTATAGCTGACCATCTGGAGAATATTTTAAAGTGAAAAAGAGAAATTCAGAGGGAGACCTGCAACAAAAACAATCCGCTCTTCTCCTCCCCCCCCCTCACTCCACCTCCGGCTTCAAGTCAAGAGATTCCTGACTCGTTTTTGGCCGAGGACGTCTCTATAAAAGCGCCGCACTTTGCCAGCGCCGTCTGGGAAGAGACTGAGCACAGCAATCTACCCGTCTCCAGTCTTCGAACAGAGCTCACCAACTCGCCGTCAATGAAACTCTCGACTAGACGCTCTTTCGCGGTTTTAGCTCTCCACTGGACGTCGTTAGACACGCATACACCAAAATGTTTTGACATGGGGTTGAAGTGATTGAGTTGGAGGCGTCTCTAGAACCCCACGGAAGTGACAGTGCCCTTCGCCGCGCGACCTGCAAGTCATCAGAGGGGGCGGAGGGTAGCCAAGAACCCTGCGTCCCCTCCGTCCAGGGAGAGGGCAAGCCACCGACAAAGGGGGAAAGTTGCAAGCGCGGAATCCTTACCACCAAGACCAGGCAAAGGATTAGAGCCAAGTTGTTGTGGCTGCCGCTGCCCCCTTTCTCTAGTCAGGGCCACGCAAAATATTGCCTTGCAGTCACATGACAGCAGTATCGCCCCCCCTCCCCACACAACCCACCCCCCATCCCCAATCCACTCTATCCCCCAACCGCCTCCTTTGCTTCTCCCCTTACCTGCAATCTCTCCGTTGCCGGCTGCCACATATTTCTCCCGCTGGGACCTGGCGGGGCGGAGCGGCGGGACAGGGTTGTTGCTAACGAGCTGGCTGTGGAGCGGTTGCAGCGGGTCTCCAGCCAGGCTCGTTCACATCTGCTCGGCGTGTGTCAGCTCGGGGCCAGCCGCCAGCGGACAACCGGGGAGAGAGAAGCGAGCGCCGCCCAGGCGAGGAGGGGAAAGGAGGCGTGTGCGTTACAGACGAGAAGCCCGGGTTGAACTTGGGCTGCACGCAGCAAGAGCTCGGCGCCAGCTCCTCACCGCGGCGAGATGCGCCGTCCTATCGCCTTAGCTCCCCCTCGCCCCCAAACCCCTGAGGCCCCTTACCGCAGCAACAGCAGCGACGGGGGACAGCGGACACTAAGCCCCACCCCCACGAAGCCCCGCCCAAGCGCCTCCTCTCCGCCAAGTTCCACCTCTGCTCGGCCTCCCTCCCCTTTCCCAGTGGCGTATTCCCTCTACTCCGGAGGTTTCTGGTACAACTGCTGCCCCCCTCCCCCTGGGCAATATCTGCCCCGCCGCTGCTGGCGTATAACGGCGTTGCGGCTGATCTGATCTCCGCCTAGGGTCAAGGATTCCCTGGCAGAGGCTCGGCTGCACGTTTTCGAAGCAAAGTACCATCTGCCCTTAGGCAGCGTCATATGAATAAACCTCTTTTCCTTTCTGTTAAAATGTGACGATTACAACAAATACTTGGTGGTGGTGGTGGTATTTTTTTGCCCCTTCGGATTCGGGATTTCCGATCCAGCCTTTTTAGTTTCTGATATAGCTCATCCGAGAAAGTCTATGTGCCCACTGAGGGTCTTGATGGCATGTGTTTGTAATACTCCTCATCAAGGAAGTGTCGGATTGGATATCAACCAACTTCCCTTGTTTGTTGTTTGTTTGTTCGTTCGTTAGATTTGTGTGTGCTGTTGGGGGTAGACTTTATCCCTGTTCTTTTAAGGTAAACTTCTTTCCCTTTTCATAATAGCGTGAGTTGTCAATATGGCTTTATAAAGCACTTCCAGGTCCAGTCTGAGTTGGAAAGGGAGGGACAAGTTTAAGTCACAGCTTTGCTCTTGAAATAAAATCATCCTTAATTCTTCAGCGTTGCAACATCCAACATTTTACAAATGATTTTATTGACCACTATACTGTTGACTTGACAACCTTCCTGTTTGGGCATTGATACAATGATAGAGTACATGTTAATTTGATTGGTAAATAAATATATGCTTGAAATGTTCCATCACAGTTAAAAACATTTATCTGGAATGGATCAGCAACTGCCATTGGGGAAGGGAATACTGAATTGATAGACTTGAGATTCTTTTATCAACACTTTGCATTTGCAGGAGAATGCCATGTTTTCTTCTTGGTCACACTGTTAGTCTGCCTTGTTTTAGTTTTATTCCAGACTTTCACTAGTCAGAAAATAATGAAATTCCCTCATTTCCATCACAGGTTTAAAAAAAATTATGTAAGGTTTTTATTTTTATTTTTTTACCTTCACCTTATTGGTGAAGTGAACAGTCCATCTGTGTAACATGGTAGAAATACATGCCATTGGCTATTAATAAGCCAAGACAGTGCCCTCAGAAAGTTCCAGATTTGACACTTCACATTTTTTATTAATTAGGACAGCAACTAAAGACAGCAGATCAGTATTCTGTCAAGATGTTATACTGAAGTTGTGCTGAAGTTCCATAAAGAATAAACACTCTCATTTTAAAAAAATATGTCTGCTTCTATCAACTCTCTTTATCATCTATTATCTATCATCTACCTATCCCGGTTGATAAGTGTGTTTATTTCCAAACCCAAGGTGTCTTTTTCATTATTTTAAGAATATAAATAGAATTAAATTAATTTAGGAAAATATTTTAGATTCCATATTTTTTCCTGCACCTAGCATGCACAGTGTTTCCATTAAGGAATTTGTCAGGAAAGCTCATAACAAGGTCTGAGGCATTTTTATAAATGAATACATTTGTACTTAGAAATCAGGTTTCAGCAGCGTTCCAAGTCTAGCAACTTGCATCATTCATATCTGCCATTCCATCAGCAATATTATGGAGTAAAGAAAAAGGAAAAGACCTTCTGATACTCATTTGCAAAAAGAAACTTTGTCTTCTGCATTATGCAATCTATGCTGGTTGGACAGAGTAAAGAGACATCTGCTGGTGAGCAATGCAGCTCATCTCCTTATTGGTGGAATTTACTAAAAAAAATTCATTTTTTATATAGTCACACATGGAAATAAGCAACAATATGGCAAGAGCAACATCGTTTGAAATTGCCCGTGCAACTGTTATGTTGTTAGAGGTAAAGTTTGGCTTTTAGCTTTTGTTTACAATAAATTCTAGAATAGCACATAGTTTTTGTAGACTCTGAACTCTTTTTTTTTCAGAATAAAAGCTTAAAATCTGCAGAGAATATAATGGCTGCTATGTTTCAGAAAAACCATCTTTTGGACAGTGCAATCATCAACACTTGTATCTCATCTTCATTTTGGGGGAGAAACCTATTGAAAATTGATCTCTTGGGGAGGGGGACCATGATCATAGCAATAATATTCGGGAGCTAAGTGAACACATTCTGGGTTCCACAATGCTCATGTCAAGTCTTCTGAATAGTTAGAAAACAATCTCAGGATGCCAGGCAAAGTAGCTGTGTTCAGAGGTTACTTTAAACCTATGTATGTTATTTAATGTAATCATTTAGTTTTGACATCTAGTCAGTCATGGTTTAGCATGCTGGGTAGGATGATAGCAGGACTGCAGAAGATCACTTTCAATAAAAACTGTTTGTAGAACTGGAAACAGCAGATATTTGTAAAAGTCAATCTCATTGCTTAAAGTTTTTAGAAGGAGCACAGTCCCCATGATTAGGCTTCTGCAGTGGAAAGAGAAGCTGTCTCTCCAAATGCCTAAATGCTTGTACAGGGACTGCAGGATGCTGTCTTTCCCAATTTCACAAAGAAAACAGACTAAATTATTAACCTGCACCTATCTTCATTAACTTGATGCTCTTCTAGACATGTAGACCAACTTTCGGAATCTCATTGTAGATAGCCATGGCTAACAATTGTGGGAACTGGAACTCACTGATCCATATTGAGAAATTTCAAATTATGTGAAGTGAAACCTTTTTTAAAAATGTATAATATACCTACTATTATACAACATTTTAATGATTTTTACTTTATTCTTCCCATAGTAATTATTGATAGTCATGTGAAATATCACAGCTTCTTTAATTATAATGATGGTGAATAGATAAGTTGGTTTAATTCTTGTTATCTCCAAACAAGGCAGAGACTTATCTGAAACCTTGGAGATGTCTGCCTGTCAGTGGCCAGATTTAGAAGTAATTGGTATAACATGATTTGTTTAGCTAATTTCTGGCTTGCATGTATCCATTAGTCCTAGCTAGCTAGCAAATTGTGGTCCATTTCTATTAATAATGCCATGATATGAAACTGGCTCAGAATTGGCTACCAAATAATATTGAACCAGATGGATAATAATTATATATGTCTTCAAGTCAGTTTTGGATTCTTGGCAGCTGCCTGGACTAGTTCCTGCAGTTTTCTTGCCAAGGTTTTAAGTAAGTGGTTTGCCATTGCCTCCTTCTTAGCCTCCTTCCTAGTGCTGAAAGAGAGTGGCTAGTCCAAGATCAAGAACTCACAGTGTCCCAGTTTCTAGCCTGATGTTTTAACCATTTACCAAATTGGTTCCCAAATGGATAATATATTGATGTTATATTTACCCACTGCCAGTGAAAGGCTTGTTTTCCAAGACTATTACTGCAAGGAAATCATAAGGCATTACCACTGTTAATTTTCATGATCTTTGTTGTTTGGAGCAATGGATTCATGGTCTACTACTTTTAAGGCATTTCTGCAGCAGCTATTTACCCTGGAAGTGTGTAGAGTATGCAATTTATGTTATTATAAGTAAGAAAGCATCTCAACTGGATAACTGAAAATGTAAAAGGAAAAGGGTAAACTGTAAGCCACATAAACCAATGGTCAGAGAAAATAATAGCTATTCTGAAAACAAAAGTTGACTCCTATGGATAAAGATATCTTATGTCTCAGTATACAATACAAAAGGTGTTGGTGGTAAAAGGGAAAAGAAGTAATGGTTAAAATGTATAAAAATGGGTGGATGGGATAAGAAACTCACATTATTAAGGATAATATATTATTTTTATAAATTTAGCTTGAAACATTTCTCTCTCAATGCCTTTGCTTTCAATCTTTGTCTGGCTTCATCCATCATTATAATCCAAGACACAGTCAACCAACCACTTTATGGCATCGCACAATTTGTGAACCCAGCCTCCAATATAGCCAAGTGCTGAATTAGAGTCTATAAAACAACCTCAAAGCCAGTAGGAAATAATTTGGACTGCAATTGCAGTGATGGGGGAATACCCTTCTAGGATCTCGGTAAGTTTTTGTTTTTAATTATTGTCAGAGCAATTACTCTCCTGTTGTTTCAAACTAATTTGTAGATACTAAGAGTTTAAAATGATAGCCATAAAAAACAGGAGTTTTTTTTACTGGTTTGAATAGCTGCACCATTTGTTACTTTTATCCAATTAGAAACACGTTCCTTAGTTAGCTGCATTATTTCATATTCTCTACCATTTTTGGTATAATGTACAATTGCTGATATAATGTACAATGTCAGTAGGTGGCATCTCACCTTGCTAATGGAACATGGGCAAAAAATAGTATGAAACAAAGTGATTTCTAGCTTAGAAGTCCTAACTATTATTATTGGGATAAGCCTGAACCTTGCCTCTGAACCAAATAGGCAAAAACTGACAGGTATTATCTTTACCATTGTCAGGGAGTGGTGCATGTGGTATTAAAGTTAACAACATACACATTTTTTCCATTCTGATCAAAAAAGCATTATGTAAAAGTCTCAATTGAGCAATGTGAGGCAGAGATCAATATGTATGGCTGCATATGGTAATGAAGAAGACTGCAGTTTGGAATCTAAGAGGAATAAAGTTCATGAATTAACAAGTGAAAATAAAAAAAATAAAGAAAAACTAGTTACGTTATTATTTTAAGCCTGTTAAAACAAAGGATGAAAGTGGCCTGATCTTGTGGATAAGTGGACAATGGAAGAAAAGAGTGAAAATATGAAAAAAATATCAAAAACAAAAAGCATGACTCCAGTATATAAAATGAAGTCAGAAAAGGAATAAAAAATGGATGACAGGAAAAAGTATGTGGAAGCTATTTGGAACAGAACAAAAAGAATTGTGTATTTTTCACTCTAACATAAGGTTGTCAGAGTGTATGGAAGAAGTATAGACAAATTGGTTTGTTAATGTTATCTATGCTTGTTTGTCTATTTGGAAAATAAAACATAAATTTTAGCCTTTTTCCCAACGAATACTACTAATCTGGGTTCAGAGAAATATATTCCTTGGACTGATAGTTTGCAGTCATGGTTGCTGCTAGAGAAAATATGTTAATAGGGGAAAGAAAAATTATTGAGGTTTCTTTGTTGATTTAGAGAAAGCATACCATAAAGTGAATAGATTTTATTTATTTATTTCAGTTTTTATAACCCAACTCAATCTGAAGTTTCTAGGAGGTATACAACAGAGTAAAAATAGAAAAAGAAACAAAGACAAAGCGTATTATTAATAAATGTTCCCCCCAGATGATCACCATAGACAGTCAGTTCTCATTAAAAGAACAATGAAGTTTTCATGGCTTTATGAAATGTCTAAAGGGATGAGGATTTATGACCCTTCATGCCAAGGAGTTCTAAAATTAGAGGACTACAGCAGAGAGTAAAGATTCTAAGCAGGTCTTCTCACAGTGTACTTACTAGATGGGCATATTCACCCTTGGCGAAGTGATATCAGCCAGTGCTTCTCTGTATCGGACTTGGACCCAGAAACTGGGTAGTAGCAACCAATGCATCTTTAGTACTCTACAGCAACGGGATTGACCTACACTATACTACACTATAGTATACTACACTATAACTGCTGCATTCTAGCTTAACTGCTGCATACTGGACTAACCAGAGGTTCTGGGTGGTCTCCCCAATGCTGTCTTCATTAAGTATATTTAGAGCAATCCAACAAAGTGGTGATTGAATAATGAATTATGCCACTAAGAGATGTTGCAACTAATGCATTAGTCAGAGCCAGGCAAAGTATCTTTGGCTACCGCCATAGCCATGCTGTTTAAGCAGTAGCTGTGTAATCCAAGAGATTTTCCAACTCAGATATCCATTGGAGAGGATTGAACAGCAAAATCAATATCTGAAGGAAGAGTTAATAATTGAGCGAAAGAGGAAATCCAGAATAATTGTGGTTGAATTGAATTGATGAAAATTTCACAATGAGACAGAGAAGTCTGAGAAAAACAGTGCAATACACAAAGCACATATGGATGCAATAGAAGCAAGGACAGTTTGAAAGGATAGAAATATATCATAAGCATTTTGTAAACCAGTCTTAACTGTTTTCTTTTCCTTATCTCGTGCCTTTAATGTCTTTAGCTTACTATTTCATACTCTGAGTTCTAAATAACATCCCTTGCTCTGAAATGTATTTGCATAATGGCTGTGTATGCAAATATAATCTACAGTTCATTAGTTAGTATAAAGTTCTAAAGCGATTCTTAATCCTCCAAGTGCTACACAAAACATGTTTTCACTGCATTTCTGCTGGAAATTAGTTCTCCAAAGGCCAAATTGACATTATCATTTCTTATGGGAGAAAAGACCAAACTGTAACTGCCATTATTTATGTGCCTTCCAAATCATGAATTTAAAATAAATCAGTCTTCTAAAGAGATTCAACTGCAAAAGCCAAGGGGAAAAAGGCTCCGCATGTTTTCCTAGCAGATTATTTGGCCATTGCACTGCTAGTTTTTTACATTAATACAATGCAGGTGCTGCATCTGTCATATATTATAGATCAATTTCATACCAACATTTCCAAGACATCTCTCATGAACATGTTTTTCCTATCTACTCACTACTGCATTTAAATCTATGCAGAATCTTTACAATTGAAAATTGGTACAGGTATGGAAGATACATTGCTGATGAGGTATGAAACTAAGCAGAAGTGCACATTACCAAATTCCTAGAAAACACAGCTTTCTGGTTTTGGTTTCAGAAGATAATTATCGGAGCCCTAGTGCTTCTTTTACTACTTTCATTATAGGTTGGTTACTATGACAACCAGGCATCTCTCAATGACCTGTCTAGGTATCAGAAGAATTTATATTTGCACTATTCAACCAGGTATTTATGGTATTCAAGAACACCATAGGTTGAACTTTTTTTTCCCTTCTGAACCATAGTTTCAAAGCTGGCTACTGTATTAATGCAAATAAAGCGAGTAAGTGTAAAATTCTATGCAAACTTGGAAACAAATCCATTGAAGACAACAAAATGTCTCTACCAGTAGATGCATGCATATTATTAGGCTTATGTATTTTAGACCTTAACAATGAGAAAATCTATATCCATATGTGTAACACACACACACACACACACACACACACCTTAGGAAGGGAACTCTGCATTCTTTATTTAGTTGTGTATAACCAAATTTCACTTTCTTGTGAGATCTAATATCATTCCAACCAGGTTGTGATGAAGGACTCTAATTTGGGGGAGCACAGAATTTTTAGAAAGAGCATAGTCCCCATCATTAGAGTTCCCATTTCCTGGAAGGCAAAAATGATAAGTCTAAAAATACATGCCAAATTACAAGCCACTCCTATGATTGCATAATTATATCTTTCAATTGGAACCTTTCTAATCCTTTCATCCCAGACTGCCAGCATACAAGGTCCATTCAAGCCAATAATTCATTTTCTTTCAGCATCTCTCATCAACATTCATTATCTCACTCTCATTTTCTCATGCAGAATATCCATGCACATCCCTTCCAATTTTTTTTTCTACTTTGGTTTGTTTCACAGCTCTCCTTAGCTTTCCTATTGCCCTCCACTGTTTTCTCTATCTGTCCACCTTCCCACATTTTAGACCTGGATGTGTTCCTGATTTCTTTTGTGATGCTTTCAGCTCATCTTGCAATAATGCAAATTGTTTTCCAGAAAGCCATATTTGCCTCAAATTTGGTAAACATTAGTGTCTACTGTGTTTCACTGAGATCTATATGGCAAGATAGTCCTATTTCCCATAAATATTATATTAATTATTTGATCACAATCTTATTCTCTTTTATTTGAATAAAAACCCACTGAATCCAATTCAATGATTAGTTTAATTACTATTATTCAATTATAGTATGATTATTTGACATGCTGCCTCCATAACCAGAGCTAATTTCACCCAGAGAAAGCTATTTTGTTCTCCAAAATATTTTGAACAGAACTATATAAATGATTGTTAATTGTTAGTAAAGTAGATTCTTAGCTGGTAGGCACTATACACCTCTGTAATGAATCATAACTGCAAAATATTTTTTTTCATAATAATTGAGATTTCAATAGCTGACACCTTTACCAATTTGAAGCAGGAAATTACACCAAGTTTTCTTTAAAGCACTGCAATATGTATTATCGGAACCAATCTATCTCCAAGAAAACCTTTTAAAACTCGGTGGCCAGTGAAATCTTATTTTAAACAAAGTGGCTGCAACAGCTGGAAGGCATTTCTGACTAAAAGATAATATGCATCTCATAACAGCTAACTCACTACAGAGTTTACATTTTGCACTTACTGAAAGAATAAAAGACTCTTTCAAACCAAGGTACCAAATAATGTAATAATGTTCTTTGCTCAAAAATAAAGCAAATCTTTTTGATGATGGAAACACAACCAGCAAGCATTGCAATTCATATATATCCTTCTCTATAACCATCCAGGTTTTCTGACTGCTGGTGCAGCAGAAAGATACCATACTACTGAAATATATTTGACCATCTTTTCTGCTAATATCAGTAATTTAAATTTAGAATACATATTGGGAAAGGTGAAAAGCATGTCAACCTATAGTCTTCCTGACAATTAGAATTGTATTTCTAATCAAATTTTAAGTTTCTAATAAAGCTAAATGTCTATGGAGATTCTCTGAAATCCAGGTCAATGGTTGTCCCAAAGGTGCTTTCTTGAGAGGCAATTAGACTTTCTGGTTTTTCTTTGAAAAACTTCTCATCCAAGAAGCTTCTTCAGTTCTGACTGGATGGTAGGGAATGGAAGGGTTTATACTTTCTCATAAAGCATTCCTTGGTCTTTACTTATTTTATGACATGGAGTTCACAAGATATGCCTAATTCTGCATGTACAGCTTAAATATTTTCCATTCAAATAGTAAAAAGTATAAATAAAGGTGCTAAAGTTAGAGGATGCTGCACCATATGGGTAAAACAATTTTGGAAGAAATGCTTCTGTTATATGATTAATGCTTGTTGGCTGCATCTCACATATAATAGAAGGAAAGTTGAAAAGCTGTCATGTAGTATGAATATTGGAAGCGCACAGATGGCAGTGTCAACAGGCAAATAGATTTCACTATATTTGGTAACTCATTTTCCTAGATGTTATGCTCAATCTCTCTGTGGGTAGATTTACATGTTGCCCAAAGCGCTAATGTGTTTAACTGAATCTGCAATAGTTGAATCTGCAAAATTGTTCACATAACCCTGAGTGTAAGGGTAGGTGAAGGAGCTGAGAAAACAACAGCATTTCTCAGCCATTCTTCCATTTGGGGCAAAGTATAACATTATATAACATTATATTCTGAAACCTAGCAAGCAAGCTGCATCCCAAATCACATGTGAGAAAGGCCTTCAGAAAGCAAGAACCATACATGTGATTTGGACAATTGTGGATGCTTCCTTCCCAAAATTTTAGAAGGCTTCAAAATTACTATGTTAGCCCCAGCGTCGCCGATGCCCCAAGGAGAGCCACTGTGAAGGGTAGCCAAAGGGCAGAGATGGGGAAGAGTAAAATGTGGGTGGGCTAACAAGCAACTAACACTACAGCCGCTGTAATTTCAAGGACCAGGCATAAGTACCATTTGTTCAGTGCCAACATAACATGGTTGCTGAATGAATGATGTTTAAGTAAGGACTACTTTTATTGCCTTAAGGAAGTAACAGGCCCTTCCTTAAATTAGAGACTTTTGATGAGGGAATAAATTGGGAAGCTTAAGAAAGAAATCAATGTACTGTGCATTCGTAGTTGTTGTATTTATATTACTTTGTTCCATCTCATCTTCTCCTTCTCCAGGATACTTTTAAGACTAATTTGTCAATTATATATTTTTAGCAACGCTCTCTTATGTATTCTTACTATCCACAAATGATTCAGTACTTATTTTTAACTTCTAGTTTTGAAAACATTTCTAAATAATATTTATTTGTGTGTATGCATTCTTCATGTCAGGCATGGCTGCACCATTACAGTCAATCATATTTCAGAGATATGTTTTGGATAGTCAGGATTCAGCTATGAGTTCTAGAATATGGAGGCTTTCTTTTTCAATCATTCTTTCTATATAACTGTTTCTTGGAACCAAAATGAATCTAACCTGAGTAAAGTTAGCTTTACATAAATGAGTCTGGAGCTAAATTTAATCCTTTAGTGGTGTTCTCATAACATTTTAATCTCTTTCCCATTTGATTTAGTTCAGGGTTCTCCAACCTTGGCCACTTTAAGGCTTGTGGACTTCAACTCCCAGAATTCCTCAGCCAGCAAGCAAAGCAAAGCTGGCTGAAGAATTCTGGGAGTTGAAGTCCACGAGTCTTAAAGTGGCCAAGGTTGGAGACCCTGGTCTAGTATGTGAATGAATTAAAAGTCTTTAAAGCCTTGAGTTAATTTCTGTGAAATTTGGTACATTTGGTCTCATGAAAATTACATCTGATCATAGAAAACAAAACATAGGAATCAACAATACTATGCTATAGAAGTATCTCTGATTGTTCCAAATGGTATTCAATGAGCCAGTATGAGAAACTCCTCAAATCTAATACAAAACCTGTTGAGTAACTTTCTGAGAAAAATAATTCAGCTACAAATTAGCTTATACAGTTACTTGTAATTTTCAGATTCTAGATGTAAAATGTGTCCAGATTCTCCACATTCTTCTTTTATTCTCTTGCATCAGAGAACATACAAATTGCTGCTGGCTTCCATGGTATTAATTTCCTATGAAAGTTTTTGTAATTGTAGATACCTTACAGTAAATAGATGAAACACGGATTCGATATAGCAGCTTTACATGTCCTTGATTGATCATTTAGTTGGAGATCATGGATGGGATGTCTTAGAATAAGTTAAATCTTTAAAAGTAGCACTGAGATGGTTGAAAAACATTTTTCTTTCCTATATATCACGTCCTATATATTTGCATTCCATGTACCAATATTTTTCTTTTGTGTAAAGAAAATACAGGGCTCCTCAGTTTCCCTTCTCTTTATATTGGTTTTTATGGAGATCTGACATTGATTTAACTATGAATAAAAAGAAAGATCCTCCACCTCCTATATGGGAGCTGTAAGGTCCCAATCTACTTTTAGAAATTACAGTGGGTATCTGAGGACGCTTCTCCCACTTTGCAGTGCTTGGATGCTGTTAAGGCTGGATGAGGAAAAAACAATAGCTGAAGCTGAACTCTGGCAATACAAAATGCCTCTGGGTTTAGAGTTGTTTGGTACATGGAAAATCACCATCTCTGATCTTAGATGGTTGGCACTGTCCCAAACAGACTCAGTCCATAATCTGGAATTCTCCTGGATTCACAACACCTGTTTGAAGAGCATGTGACAATAGTGCCCAGAAGTGTCTTTGCACAACTGCAGGTTGTGTGATAGTTATTCTTTTTCCTGGATCCACAATATTTATTCACACTCGTGCCCTAGTCACCTCATGTGTTGATTATTGCCACGTACTCTACATGGGGCTGCCCTTGAAAAGTATCCAGATGCAGGAGCTGCATTAGTTTGTCAATTTATTCCTGGGCCCAGTTCAAAGGCTGGTTGTTAAAGCCCTACATGGCTTAGAACCAAGTTATTTGAAGGACTATCTTTTCCTGATCACATCTACCCATCAAAGCAGGGGGCAGGGAATGCCATGTATCCCTTCTCCTATGGAGGTTCATTTAGTGCATGGGTATCAAACTCCCGGCACCATGTTGCCGTCACATGAGGTTTTGTGATGTTTTTTCCCTTTGCAGAGCTGGGATGGGTGTGGCCTGCATGTGTCTCATCTGTTCCAAAATCCCGTTTTCAGTTCTATATACCATTTGTAAATTATAAACCATTAAAATCATGTATTTGGTGTATATTAAATCTAATAAATTAATAAATAAAATATTGCACAAACAAAAATATGGGAAAATTACTTTGATATTCTCAGAAAAATTGTCTTTTACTTACTAATATAGTATACCAATGCTTCCTGTTAGCCATTGATATACATATATACATTGCATGAGGCTTTCTGGCAACATAAATCACAGCCATGAACATACCGAGTAGCAGTTCTCTTCACCTTCATAATAGAGTGATAATGATACAGAAATGCCATTTGGAATTGTTATGTAGCTTCTAGAAATGATATATTGGTATAATTATGTCCTAAAACTGTTCCATCTGATCCATGCTGTCTACTTCAGTTGGCAGTTGTCCACTTAGGATTCCAGCAGATGTCTCTGACCATGTCTCTCTGCAATTATTTTACTAAAAATACAATATATTTGTATCCAATTTATAGTCCCACTTCAGCTGCAACTGAGAAATAAGATGAGGATGCTAGTGAAACAAAATCCTATGGATAATCCTGTATTAATCAGTACACACAAACAGGAACCTTTGATTATTTATATTCAATTACTATCTCTCTCCTTCCTGCTGGCCTTACTTCCCCCTCCCTACTGCCATTTGGTCTCCCTATGAGATGTAAACCTTTGTCTTTTCCCACTGTTGTATCCTTAACGCATTGCCCTCTAAGTGCTTTAAACTCATTTATCAAATTAAACATACCAAGGAGATACTGCTGTCTACAATAACCACTACATTCTAGGTATCTGGTCCATTCATCCTGACTGCTTCAGATCCCCCAAAGTAATGGGTAGATGATAACTACTTAAAGATCTTCCTTTCTTAATAATATGTAACTACCTTGGGCACACTTAGTTATTAAATATTAAATATTTTGAAGCATGGAAAAAAATACCATTAAGCAGGAAATATACACGTAGAAGAAAGAGAAGAAAAATATAGTAGAAAATTAAAATTGTGCATCTGTAGGTCTTGTTTTGAGATGAAGGAAAACAGTCCCTATCACATGATTATACTGTGTTCAAAATCCACACTTGTGCTAAATGGCAGTTGCTCATATTACAAACAATATGAGCCAAGTCCACACTACACAAACCAAAAATATGTTACATTTGAAAATGTTCAAAATATATAAATAAAATGGAACTGGTTCTCAAAACACCATGACTGGTTTACATTATAATTATAAGGCATATGGCTTACATTCAAGGGCACTCACTAGTCGTAACAGCTGAAGGCAAAACAAATGAGCTGCCACTTGAATTGGTCACATTTATTCAATATTGTTTGAAATGAGCAAAATCTTGAAACATATAAGCAATCAAATATAGCCACAAAAAACCCACATGTGTAAATAAGATGCACTATGAGAATTACACAATATTGTAAACAAAAGTAATACTTTACGTTAACATTTGAGAGACAAATTGTTCAAATTATATGTTTTCTTTACTCACACTATTTTAAAAACTGGACTTTTTAAAGAAAATGTAATTCCAATACAAAGATCTAATCCTCAGTATTATGAAATCAACCTAAATTAATTTCAAAGCAACAGGAATAACTCCTTTTTCGCCTTAATAGGCACTTCAATGATATATTATTTTTACAAAGCTTACCTTGAATACCATTACAAAAATGACAAACACCAACTCAAGGCCAAATTTTAGCAGGTTTCAGGAACATAATACAGAAAGATTATCCATGCATAAAAGAGGGAGAAAGCTAGTTCATTCAGTTTAAGAATAATAATTTTTACTAAATTCCTTTTCACAAACACAAACATTTCGGACTTCATTTTTTCAATAATGAATATATCAAGTTTTACATTTTTCCTAAGTCTACTAAGAATGCTGCCACTGTTACATTAAGGAGAAATTTTCATTGCTTAACATATCATATTCTGCCTGTACTCATCTGAGATTGATAAAAGCAACAACACACTACTTGTTAAGATTAGAGTTTCTAATGCTGAAGTACAGTAAAAGAGAAATAATAAATTTCACAAATTCAGTTTAAAATATTTCCTTCAAACAAAAAGCTGCAGAAAAACCTGTTCTTAAATAATCTACAGAAAATTCTGGAGCAGCTAAACATTTTAATTTTCATACACTTGCTTCATCTTAAAAATATTGAATTAATTCAGTAGCCCATCCTTTTGAAAAATAATCCCCTCCCCCAAAACGATTGTTAAATAGATTACAAATCTTTTGTTTTAATCAGTGTAACCAAAGGCTTGTCATCAGGGCTGTAATCTTCATAAGCAATTGGAGTTGCATCATACATTGCAGGGCGAGATTTCTTTCCAAATCTAAAATTTAAAAAAGTAAGTGGAGACAGAAGTCGTAGAGGAGTAATACATATAAAAACATCTATCTTCCTGGCAGTATTCCACATGATCATTATTTTCAAAACTTAAAACTTCTAATTCTAAAACTCTACTTCATCACCAAACTTTTATGGTGCAATCCCATATATACTAATAGCACTTAGAGTTATATATTGCTTCACAGTTCTTTAGAGCCCTCTTTCAGTGGTTTATAGATTTAATATATTGCTCCCAACAGTCTGGCTCCCCATTTTACTAAATTCAGAAAGATAGAAAGCTGAATTAATCTTGAGCCGGTGAGACTCAAACTGCCATACTGCTGGCAGCTGGCAGTCAGCAGAAGTAGGCTGCAGTACTGTATTCTAACCACTGAACCACCACAGGTCTTAATCCCATATATGCTAAAATGCTTATACTGAAACTGTGAAAGCTTATGTGATCAATTACACAATATAGTTAACCTAAATTGTACTGTTGCTAGCTACACAGGGGAAGTGAGGTTCTAACTACCACGCTTTGAAAAAACACATTCAATATACACAAATTCTTGTACTTCTCCCTACTTTTCTTGGAAGAATATAGTCAAGATTTTATTTTTGTTTGGGGGAGATGGGCATAGATACACCATTTAGATTTAGATACATGATTCTTGTCCTGAAGCTTAATATGAAAAGTTTAATTAAGTGACAATATCAGTGCCCAGAGCTCTGGGAATTGGGTGGCCAATAGAATTATATTTCTTATTTAACTACTGCTTGGCCATATGGATGTTTGTGCCTGAATGTGTGTATACATTAGGAAAATAATATTAACCAGTCAAAAATGCATATCAGGTAATGTGGCTTCCAAATTGAAGAAGGCAGATTATATATTTAGAAGTTTTTATAGACCAAAGGCATTTTTAAAAATATCGATGGGGCTCAGGCAACAGACAGTAGTGTAGGCTTATTCACTAACAGTTATTTTTTCATTCTTCAGAATGTTTGTATGCAGAAACATTCTATCATTGTTTCTTACAGTATGAATTGGTTTTTTCATCCAACTTGATATTTCGTCAAAAACAGTGTTCTGTTTCCCCCAAGCATACCTGGCATGTCGGATAGAAGCAATAGCACTGCTGAAATCACTGTCAATGCTTCTGCAGTTGTAGAATTCTTCATAGGCTGGCCTAGATGAACCTTGGTATTCAATGCGACTGATGCGACAGATCCCCACGATGAGAATGATCAACATCAGGACAAACGCTACACACAAGGCTCCAATTATGATATACAGAGAATGCCGAGGCATATTTGTCAGACTCTCAGCCACGTGCCCTGATTTCCACTGTAGATCTAGAAGAGTGGAGGAAAACAAAAACCAATTATAGTACTAATAGCACTTCCATTTCCCTGTGCCACAAAAAGCTCATTCCATTTTACTCTCTGCATATTATTCTGAAGGCATTCTAATCTGCATCAAGGTCTACAAATCTAGCAAGAACTACAGGTAGTCCTTGACTTATGACCAGAATTGAGATCAGAATTGCTAAGCAAGGTGATTGTTAAGTGAATCATGCCTAACCTTTTTGCCACAGTTGTTAAGCAAATCACTACAGTTATTAAGTGAATCATAGTCATGAAACAAACCCAGCTTCTCCCATTGACTTTGCTAGATAGAAACTGGCTGAGAAGATCACAAATGGAGATCTCGTGATCCTGGGATGCTGCAACCATTGTGAAATACATGCCAGTTGCCAAGTGCCTGAATTTTGAACACATGTCTGTGACAATGCTGCCAACAGCCATAAGAGAATTGGTTGTAAATCATATTTTCAGTGCCAATATAACTTTGAACAATTGCCAAAGTCAAGGACTATTTGTATTACAAACTGCATATTCTTTTGACTCCTCCTCTTCTGCCACTGAAACACTGACTTTGCATTTACTTGGTTATTCCTAAATGAAGTGAAGCAAGTGGATGATTTCTCACATCATGACTTCACTATCACTGAAATAGTTTCTAGACCACTTCTTCTCCTGCACACAGTTATATGTATGGTTTGCCCACCCAAGTCTGAAAGTGACCTGTATTGTTCAAGACAATTATTGGGCTTTCCAATTAAAACTGTATTTGCATTTCTTGTTCTTTCTTATTTGCCAGGAATGAATCTGGCAGGTAAGGTGGAAAAGTATTAGCAACTGATGATGTTACTTAGTTAGGATAATGAAATGTCTGCAAGAAAATAAGCAAGCTCAGAGAGCACCAAGATGGAACAATGCTCAAATAAAGTAATGTTCCCTTTTGGGTTACATCTCACTGTTATTTGTAATCTGTATTAAACCTGTGAAGTTTTTAAAATATTGGATTAAACTAAGGTTTTGAACTTTTTGCTATCATAGATGATCAGCTTCAGTAGGCAATAAAGGCATATGGTCCTGGCAATCTATCTCTTTCTTATAACTTGCATAATATTGTCATTACAATACATAATACTGAAGCACTGCATAGAATGCATTTTTCAAGGATTATTTTATGTCTCAGGTTATTAAATCCAGCTTTCAGTCAGCCTATTGTCTATCACTGAAATAAATTGTCATTCACCCTTGGATAATTTCCAGACTCATAACAAAACACACAATAGAAATGAAAAAAAAACCTTAACTACACCCCAGATGCTAACAAAACCTAATATAAATTTTACACAGCTACAAATATAATTTTTTTAGCCTTCCCATACTAATTATATTATGGATGAATTAATGGCCTTTTACCTGTTAAATCTAGGTGAATTAGGAAAATCTTATGTAGAATGTTGTTTTATTCTTTGGTTCAAACATACTCAAAAATAAATAATGCAATGAAAAGTCATAGAACTGAGGATGTAGAGATGAACGACTACTGCGTGTCATTTCTTACAATGCAGCAGCGTGGAAGAATGAATTTTAAGACCAAGAGAGTTGTTTTCTCAAGCTCTTCATACCACTCCCCTGCAGTGAACATGGATTGAGGATGAGGTGCTATATCTCTAGGTCTTATTTCATTTGTTCTATTTATCAGTAAGATAAAATGCCTTGGTGGCTCAGGCTGTAAATGCCTGCTCTTAAGATCCAGCTGTCTACAATTACTGTAGGCTCGAATCCCACCAGGCTCAAGGTTGACTCAGCCTTCCATCCTCTTGGGGTAGGTAAATTGAGGACCCAAGATTGTTGGGAGCAATTAGCTGACCTTGTAAAAATGCCGCTTAGTAATAAGCAGGCATATACAATGGAATGAAGGCTATTGCTGAGCACACTGGGTTGTATCCCAAAAATTGTAAGCCGCCCTGAGTCTTCGGAGAAGGGCGGCATATAAATGTAATTTTAAAAAAATGGGAAAAGATGAGCTATTTCTATTCAGTTGATCTGAACATGCAGGTATTCATTAGAGAATCCCTAGCCAGCAACACAATGCTTATCTCTTATAATTTATATTACTTTTATGTTCTCCTTTTCTTGAAAACTAGACATCACCCCAAAATGCTAGAAAGCCTTGTTGTAAAGGAGAAGTCAGCGTTCCAGGCACAGGAATGTGGCAGCATGGAAGCTTCTGGTGCTAATATGGCTTCCAAAGCTGACAGGAGACATGAATGACTTGTATGCCTGCTGGTGATATAGGGGAAGCTGGCGGTTGACAGGTGAGTCATCACTGGAGGGAGAGGTCCCTTGGGGACATGCTGGGATGAGGAGCAGGGATGCATTTTTCTTTGTAGTCTGTGGCTCCCTTTGTTCCCCCTCCCCTCAGCACATTGGCAGGTAATTCCTCAGGTCAGCCAAGAAAGAGGAGGAAAGATTTCTGAGGGCAGCAGTTATTGAACCAAGACAACTCAAATGGGATAACTTGCAGAATGCCAGGACCTATGCCCCATATCTAATTTTATCCAATTGAAGACTACAAACAAACAGGTATTAGAATTTTAGTAGTATATAGATGCAGGAAGATGTTGCCATAATTGTGTGATGAAAATTACATATGGACTAGCTTCTTTATTATAAATCATAAGCAAAAAATTGGAAAAAAAATTCTGGTTTTTTAGTGTAATGTCATCTCATAAAAGTTATGTGGTACTTTTAAACTTCAGAAGGAGTGCTTTTCAACCTATATCAAAATGTCTATGCAATTTACAGGACAATTTTGCTTTAATTGGTTAATTAATGAAGTGGTTTATGTTGAAATCACTTGCAAACTACCTATAGTTTATATACCAACACTACTTCTCCCATTTATAATATCCTGAAATAAATAAAATTAAAAAGCAATCCATAAAATCAGGGACAACTGTAAAAGGGTATCACTTTACAGTTTTTTCCAAATGCATGGAATATATAGCCAATCACAGCTATTAAAAAGCTGGCCAGAAAATTAAATATGCATTCCCAGGATACTTCTAGCAGTGGTTCCTGAAAGCTTAACGTACATTAGATTAGACAGAGTATTCCAACATTGTAATAATCCACGCATGTTTTCTTAGAAGTATTTGCTATTTACCACCGCTTTTAAAAAATCTGCATTAATGTCTGGGACTATAATTTTGTAGGAAATCCTTTCCCAAGTCTTCAGGAATTTCAACTACATTCAGACATCAAGTCTATAAAGAACTAGTTATAATAGTATGGAAGACATACTGTGTAGAGTGTCTTATGATGACATTACAAACTCCTGTTAACTCTATTCAATTAAATACTAAAATAAATATGTTGCATAAAAACAATATTTCTGTGGTTCAATGTTCTATGAGTAGTAACAAATACACTCACGTATTTCACAGTTTGCACCAACCCATCCACGTGGACAATGGCAATTATATCCATTAGGTTGGTCTATACACAGTCCTCCATGGCGACAAGGGTTACTCTCACAGTCATTTATATTGATCTCACATTCTTCACCTTAAAATGGGTAAGAAAGAGAGTTTTCTATTGCAACTGTAGAAGTAAAATAGTATACATGATCTCTTTCTATATTATTTCGATTTGTAAATCTATTTCTATATTTGTATCTGTGACTAAAAAGTAACATATTCCTTGTTAGAAGTGTTAAGTTTGCATGAAGAGACAGATGCGGAGTGCTTCAAGCTCTTTGTTTATTAGTAACTACAGCTCAGAACGAACCCGTTTTGGCTGGGCTGCGGCTGCTACTTATAGCCAGCAGCCGCAGTTGCCAGCCAATCAGAGTGCAGGGTTTTCCCACACTTTTTAAACCAATCATTTCTAACATTTTACAAGAACAGTTCAAACTAAACCAATGACATTCAAACCTACATACATAACACCCCTCCCCACTAGGTTCAGTCCATACCCAAACCCCATCTATCTAATGTATTCTTTTAAATAGGTGGGGCTCTTACGTGTACGTTGAGACCTCGTGGTTCAGATGTTTTAAAGTTCTCACCCAGTGAGAGAGGAAATGTGTCTGCTGACATTTCCTTACTTGGACTTTTAGTGGTAGTAGAACCTGTCTGGTTACTACAACCTGGTCTCTCCTCCCAATCCATCTCCAACCCAATGTCAGCACCCAAGTCAGGTAGTGATGTACAATCTTCCACTTGTGAAAATGGATCTTGGTCTTGTGGCAGGTTTTGGGGTGGTTCCTGTGTGTTGGCTCGTTACACATGGGGTTGATTCTTTCTTGCTGATTACCCTCATAATCCTCCCCTTCCCCCCTAGAGCAGATACTAGGTGTGGGAACTAGAGAGGAGCAATTGCGATGTTCCTGAGGTAATCTGGATCTTAGTTGATCAATATGCCTGCTCCAGAGGACACTATCCTCTGTTTGCACCCTGTAAGACCTGGGGCCTGTGACCTGGGTTATCTCAGCAGGAATCCATGACGGTTCACCCATAAGGTTCTTAGCATAAACAGAATCACCCACAGAGAATGTGTGAACTTTGCTAGTGGAATCTAGTGGAGCGTTGGGTGCGTAAGTGGGATGAAAGCAATTAAAGGGAGACCTGAGTTTCCTACCCATCAACAACTCTGCTGGGGATAAGTTAGTTGATGGGTTAGAAGTGATATGCTGAGCACTGAGTAGTTTTTCAACTTTCTCAGTGATGTCCCCTGGACCCAATTGCTGAAGAGTTTCCTTGGTAAATCATACCATGCGTTCAGCCCGGCCGTTAGCCAAAGGATGCCCAGGGGCTGTCAGGGCATGTCTGATACCCTGTTGTGCTAGATATGATTCAAAAAGGTTGGATGTAAATTGAGGACCATTGTCAGAAACGAGGACATCAGGTAACCCATGAGTTACAAAAAGCTTTTTAAGCTGTTTGATGACAGCTTCAGCTGTGGTGGATGCCATAGGGATAAACTCTAGCCATTTGCAATATGCATCTACTATAATAAGGAAAGTGTGCCCTCTGGTAGGGCCAGCAAAATCAATGTGAATCCTGGACCATGGGCCCCTAGGACATTCCCATTCCTGTTTGGGGGCGAGAGGTGGGGCAGGCCTGACTACCTGACAGTTGGGACAAGATGCAACCCAGTTTTCAACCATTTTGTCAATACCTGGCCACCATACATAACTCCTGGCCAATCCCTTCATTCTGACAATACCTGGATGACCCTCATGTAACATTTCCAAAACCTCTCTTTGCAGTTTTGCAGGAATAACCACCCTGTTACCCCACAAAATACATCCTCTTAATACAGATAATTCAGTTTGCCTGGATTTAAAAGGTTGGGGAAAGTTGAGGTAGATCTTGAAGAGGCCAACCTTTCTTAATCCAGCCTATAACAGAGGCCAACACAGTGTCTTTGGCAGTCTCTCTGGCAATTTCAGCAGCATGAACTGGAAGCTTGGCAACAGTTTCTAGGAAAAAGGTGTGCGCCTCAGGTTCACAGTCCTCCTTGTGGTAAGGAAGTGGGCAGCGACTCAGTGCATCAGCATGTCCAATGTCCTTGCCAGGCTTGTGGATAAGTTTGTATGAATAAGCAGCAAGAAATTCAGTCCACCTCAGCATTCTTGGTGACAGGATAATAGGTGTAGGCTTGTCTCCTGCCACAATGCCTAACAAAGGTTTGTGATCTGTAACAATGGTAAATGTTCTCCCATATAGATACTCATGGAATTTCTTGACAGCTGCAACAATTGCCAATGCTTCCTTGTCCAATTGGCTGTAATTCCTCTCTGCTTTGGTCAAAGTGCAAGAGTAAAATGCAATAGGCGCTTCCCTCCCGCTGGGAAGCCTGTGGCTCAACCCCCCCCCCTCCAAAAGGGAATGCATCACAACTCAATACAACAGGCAAATTCTCAGAGAACTGCATCAGTACAGCATCAGACGTGATTAATCTTTTAATATTGTTAAATGCAGATTGCTCTTTTCTGCCCCAGACCCACGCAGACTTTTTGTCTAATAATCTGTGTAGTGGTTCTGCAATGGTTGCCTTCTGAGGTAGGAACATGTGATAAAAGTTAATGAATCCAAGGAAGGCTTGCAAATCTGTTTTACATTTTGGTCTATGGGCTTCTTTGATTGCCTGAACCTTGGCATCTGTGGGGTGGATACCATGCTTGTCAATCATATAGCCCAAGAACTCAACCTTGTCAGTTTAAGAGTGCATTTTTCTTCCTTGACTTTTAACCCCGCTTTTTTGAATCTGGTAAGGACTTCTCTGAGTCTCTCTTGTAACTGAGTGTCATTTTCAGCAGAGATTAACACATCATCAAAGTAAGGTACTACCCCTGGCAGTCCTTGGAGCATCCTTTTCCATAAGGCTTTGGAAGATGCCTGGTGCCACGCTTACTCCAAACTGTAACCTTTTACATTTGAAAGCACCCCTATGAGTCACAATGGTTTGGGCCTCTGCAGTGGCATCATCAACTGTTAATTGTTGATATGCCTGGGCCAGATCCAATTTGGCAAAGACTGTACCCCTGCCAAGTGAATGTAGTAAATGATGCACCACTGGAACTGGATATGCGCTCTGTTGAAGCGCATGGTTCAATGTCCCCTTATAGTCTCCAGATTTTCACTGACCCATCAGTCTGTGACTATGGGTGTCTCCCACCTGGAACGGTCAGTGGGCTAACCTCCTTGAGCTATTAGTTTATCTAATTGTGCATCAATTTTTTCCTTTAAGGCAAATGGGACCCTTCTGGGCTTTAAGCGAATTGGTGGCACCTTGGGATCTAGATTGAAAGTGATAGGGGTCCCCATATACTTGCCCAATCCGTCGCTGAAGACCTCTGGAAACTCAGACTTCAAGGCCTCCTCCCATTCAGTGTTGCTCACGTGATTGATGCCAGTCACCTCGATGCCTAGTGGATTGAACCACTCAAGTCCCAGCAAGCTTGGGCGATCCTTGTCCATGATGGTCAGGGGCAAGCGTTTGGTGTGGCCTTTGAACTTCACGTTGAATTCTCTTGTTCCAACTACTGGAATCTTGTTCCCTTGGTAGTCTTTAAGAGTCAATGCTTGCTTCTTGAAATGCTTCTTCTGAATGTTTGGGAGTAGTCTGTGAATAGTGTCCCATGACACCATAGATAAATAGGAGCCTGAGTCCACTTCCATTTGGCAAGGCCTTCCTTCAATTAGTACCTTGACAATAGTTACTGTCTGATGAGTTTCATTCTTCCCCTTTGCTTCTGTGCTGTGCCCCATTTTCTCACTGAGGTTGTTGGGCTTGAATTCTTTGTCAGGAAACTTCCTTCTGTTGGGTGGAGTTCTGGATGATTTGCAGACTCTTGCTAGGTGTCCTCTTTTTTCACAACGGAGGCAGATGGTATCTAGAAACTTGCATTCAGTGCAGGGGTGGCTCCCCCCACAACCTCTGCAGTAAAAATCTTGCTTCTTTCTTCCCAGGTCTTTCTTCCTCTCCATTCTGAGTCTATAAATTCCTTCCTCCACCTCACTACAGTCTGACTCAGAATCTATTTGCTCACAATGAGTTGTTGTGGACTTTTCCACATCAGGATGGCTTGTGGCCTTGTTAATTTTCTTCATGGCTGCTGCTGAGGACTTGGTAGCTTCTGCTGAAGAGGCCTCTTCTATTGCTTCCTTCAGCATGATCTTAGGTCTTAGTAATAACTTGCTCTGAAGCACCTTGTCTTTAAGGCCGAGAACAAATCGATCGCATGGCCTCTTCTAAATTGTTAAATTCACATGCACCCCAATGTCTCTTAAACTTGCCACGAAGTCATTCGTTTTCGCTTTCCCCTTGATCCCGACGGTAAAACTCGTGTCTCTTAATGAGGCATGATACTTGTGGGGCGTAATGGGCTCTTAACAACTTTTCTAAGTCAGGCCATTCCATTACCTTCACGTCTGCAGCTCCCGCCAATGCCTTCGCCATCTTGAAAACTGCCGGACCGCAGTGCGTGAGAAAGACCGCCATCTTCCGCTTCCGGAAATGTCGGCAAGATCGTTTCCTTCCAGATACATTTGGAAACAATCTGCATACATCTCCCAGTCTTCTGCCATCGGATCGAACGGGCTGGGGGTGTTCAGCGCAGCCATCTCTCTCTTCTTCTGTTCCGCGTTGCCTTCTTCTTCAGGGAGATCCCACCTTCATCGCCAGAGTTAAGTTTGCATGAAGAGACAGACGTGGAGTGCTTCAAGCTCTTTGTTTATTAGTGACTACAGCTCAGAACAAACCCATTTTGGCTGGGCTGCGGCTGCTACTTATAGCCAGCAGCCGCAGTTGCCAGCCAATCAGAGTGCAGGGTTTTCCCGCACTTTTTAAACCAATCATTTCTAACATTTTACAAGAACAGTTCAAACTAAACCAATGACATTCAAACCTACATACATAACAAGAAGCAATTCACCTGTATTCTTTGTTAGCTATCACTTTCACTTCATATTATTTGCTTCTAAAACAACAGCCCAAGATATCCCCAGGGTTGCATAGGAGATTAAAACAAGAATAATGACAATGTAGCCAAAAATCTGCATAAAGCAATCAAACTTCTAGAAAAAAGCTTGAATGAAATAAGATTACTGTACTGTATTCAGAATAAAGCTTCTTTTCAAAATGCCTGTTTCAACGGAATTTTCTCTAAAGAATTCTGAAGTAGGAAGATTTATTTTAAGAAATTAATTTCTGAACCCACTGTTCCCAAACTGGTGCCTTCAGTTGTATTGGTTGCATTTCCCATACCTCTAGTCACTAAATTAGTTAGGTTTAACAATTTTCTCTGTAGAACCCTAATTTCAAAGAGGCTGCTTTAAAGGACCAAAACAGATATGAGAGCAGAAATCTGTGGTTGGATTCCTTATCTTTTTGATACAGGTAGTCCTCAATGTATGACCGCAACTGGGACCAGAATTTCCGATGTTAAGCAAGGTGGTTAAGTTGCACCCAATTTTATGAGCTTTTTTGGTATTTAAGCAGCTGTTTAGTCAATCGTGAGCTCCTTAAATGAATACAGCTTCCCCCATTAACTTTGCTTGTCAGAAACCCTCTGGGAAGGTCACAAATGTGATCAAAAGATCCTGGAACATTGCAACCATTGTAAATACATACTAGTTGCCAAGCTCCCAACATTTGATCATGTGACCATGAAGAATGCTACAACAGTATAAGTGTGAGGACTAATTGTAAGTCACTTTCTTCAATGGCATTGTAATTTTTTTTATATAAAAGTTTTTTATTTTGATACAAACATACAAACAGGACATACAAAACATAAAAACCATCTTCCATATATACATACAGTGTGTCAGTTGGTTACAAATCCTTTGTGTCATCCTTTCATATTCATCACTCACAATTTATCAAAAAGAAAATTTCTCATATTATCAATAAAACATTATGTATTTATCAATTATTACTTGTGTACAATTAAACTATTTATTTCATCATATATACGAGATATATTTTTAATCTAAAATTTATGTTATACTTTCATCCAATGGTTATATATATCAACATTATATTTTATATCAGCCTATTATATTTCTATTACAAAATTATATAGTCTATTGCATTACCAAGTCTTTTTATCCAACCATTGATAAAACAAATCCCATATCTTGTAAAATTGTTTATCTTCTTGTTCTCTAATTTCAAATGTCAATTTACTCATTTCAGCACAGTCCATAATTTTCCTAATCACTTCCTCCTGCATAGGTATTTTATCATTCTTCCAATTTTGGCAAATACAATTCTAGCTGCTGTTAAAACATTTACAATCAAATATTTCAACTCTTTATTGTAGATATCTGTATAATTCCCAATAAAAATATTTCTGGTTTCAAGTCTATGTGTTGTATCATTTTTTCCAACCATATGTGGATTTTAGTCCAATATCTTTTTGCATCCGACAAGTCCACCACATATGGTAATATGATCCAGGTATCTGATGACATTTCCAACATTTATCCGATTTATTCTTAAACATTCTTGCAATTCTCGTTGGGGTAAGTGCCACCTGTAAAACATCTTATACAAATTTTCTTTATAAGCATTGACATTGTCATTTTATAATTCTGGGACCATAATTTTTCCCATTTCTCTAGATCAATCCCATATCCAAAATTTTTCCCCAAGCAATCATTGTTTCTTTAACTTGTTCCTCTTCCATTTTAATTTCTAAAAATATCCATAAAGTTTTTTAATCACCTTTTCATCAGTACCCATCAATATTTTGTCTAGCCCAATCTGCTTGTTATAAATACCTTCTATTTTAATATCCTTATCAAATCTAGATTGTACTTGCAAATATGAAAACCAATTCATTTTTATACCTTGTTCTTCCAATGCTTGCATAGATTTAAGTTCACCCCTTTCATTCAATATCTCACCATATCTAACTGTTTGTTCCTTTTTATATATTACTGGATATGAAAAGGCTTCAATAGTAGATATCCATATTGGAATTTTCAAGTAATGTTTTTTTAATCTTCTCCCAGTTTAAAAACAAAGCTTCTCGAATATAATGTCTTCTAAAATACCCTTGTGTTTTAGTTCCCTTATACCAAAGCAATGCATGCCACCCCAATAGAAAGTCGTGTCCTTCTAGAGTCAATAATCTAGTATTCCTTAGTGTTATCCAATCTTTTACCCACATCAAATTTGCCGCCTGATAGTATAGTTCCCAATTGGGCAAAGCAAGCCCTCCTCTTAATCTTGCATCCTGCAATAACTTGAGTTTTATTCTTGCTTTTTTGCCTTGCCAAATATATTTCAACATCATTCGATGTAGATCTTCAAAAAACTCTTTCCCTAATCTGATTAGAATTGTCTGGAATAAGTATAGAATTCTAGGCAATACATTCATCTTGATTGTTGATATTCTCCCAATCAACGATAGTTGTAAGTTTTTCCATTTTTCCAAGTCTGTCGCTATCTGCTGTTTAAGTTTAATGTAATTATCCTCCTTCAGTGTACTACATCTTGCTGTGATATATATCCCTAGATACTTAACCTTACTTGTGACCTGTATTTCTAAAGCTTCTTCCAATTCTTTCTTCCGTCTCGCTAACATATTCTTTGTTAATATCTTTGTTTTGTCTTTATTAATTTTCAATCCTGCTACTTCTCCATACTCTTCTATTCTTTCAATTAGCTTAAGCACTGATTCCAGTGGATCCTCTAATATAAATACCAGGTCATCTGCAAAGGCTTGTAACTTATACTCTTCTCTTTTAATTTTCATTCCTAATACACCTATTTAACCTTCTCTAATACACCTATTTAACACTTCTAAGGTTAACACAAACAGCAGGGGTGACAGTGGGCAGCCTTGTCTAGTCCCTTTTCTTATATTTATAGGCTCTGTCAATTCTCCATTTATCAAAACCCTTGCGGTTTGTTCAGAATATATAGTCTCAATAGCACGTATAAAATTTTTGCCAAAGCCCATTTGTGTCAATTGTAGTAGCATGAAGCGCCAACTCACATTATCAAAGGCTTTTTGAGCATCCAGAAACATCAAAGCCATTTGCTTTTCAGGATGTGCCTCATAGTACTCCAGAGTGTCCAGGATTATTCTCATATTATGTTTAATTTGTCTTTTTGGCAGAAACCCATTTTGGTCAACATGTATAAAGTTGTTTAAGTATCTTTTCAGTCTTCCTGCCAAAATTGAAGCAAAAATTTTATAGTCTGAATTTAATAGGGAAATAGGCCTATAGTTTTTAACTTGTAAGTCTGTGTCTTCCTTCGGTATAAGTGTGATATAAGCTTCTGACCAAGTCTTTGGTATTCTCTTCTCTTGCATGACTTCATTCATAACTTCTAATAATTGGAGGTTTAACACCTCCTGAAAAGTCTTATAAAATTCCACTGCTAAACCATCCGGGCCTGGTGCTTTCCCTGTATTTTGTTTCTTTAAGGCTTCTGTTAACTCCATCATTGTTATATTCTCTTCTAACATTATTTCGATATCTTTAGGTATCTGTGGTAACTTTGCCTTTTGTATATATTGTTTAATTTTTTCTTCTTGAATACAATTTTCCATAATAGTCTTGTATAATTCTTTTTTTCCCTTCATTTCCGTAACAAGGATGTCCTTCTTCATCTATTAAATGGCTAATTTTCCTTGATTCTCTTTCCTTTCTTAATTTATAGGCTAACCATCTTCCTGGTTTGTTTTATCCTCAAAATAATTCTGTTTAGCATTTTTAATCTTTTGGGCTAGCTCTTCTTTTTCCATTAATTCCATTTTATGTTTGGTTATCCATTTTGATTTTAACATCTTTTTTTGTGAAAATTTCTGTAGTTCTTTTTCCAGTTTTTTATATTCTTCTTCTAATGTTTTAAAAGTCTTTTTTGTTTGATATTTCTTTTCCTTGTATAATCAATTATCAAGCCTCTTGTATAGGCCTTCATCGTGTCCCAGAGATTCTGTAATGATGTATCCCCTTTCTTATTTTCTTTAAAAAAGAATACCAGTTCTCTCTCCATTTTCTGTTTAAAATCTTCTTCCTTTAATATCTTATTGTTTAATGTCCATCTAGATCTCATCTTTTGTCCTTTCCAAATAATAATCATTGGATTATGATCGGCCCAAATACTTGCTTCTATTTCAATTTTTTGTATATTAAAAAATAGATCAGCTGATGTCCATATCATATCTATTCTTGACCATGATTCATGCTGGCATTGTAATTTTGAACAGTCACTAAACAAATGATTACTTGTGCTTTGAAAAATGTCTTGAAGTATTGTCCTTGCCCCATATGCAAAAAAAACCCCTACCCAAATCTGAATCAACAAAAAATTGTGAAAAGGTTGTCTTGAAGCAGCAAATATGCCAATCAATTTAAAAAGAAATTAAAGTAACAGCATAAATAAAAAGGATACAGTTGTAAAAGGCAATCTTAATTGAGTTCCCTTTATGGAAGATCTTCTCACTTTCATATACTTTTTACTATATGAATCAAAACATCACGAATATTATTATTGCTATGTTTTTTTAGTTCAGAATAAGGTACTGATATCTAAACTGCCCACTAATCTGTTGGAATAATAAGTAGTGCAGGTGCAAGTTAATACATTTTACATTTAACTGAACTCAGTTAAAACTGTAGAAATGATAGTAGATTTTAGGAGAAGCCCTTCTACACTACCACCACTCACAATACTAGACCACACAGCAGCAACAGTAGAAACCTTCAAGTTTCTAGGTTCTATTATATCTCAAGACTTAAAATGGACACCTAACATCAAATACGTCATCAAAAAAGCACAACAAAAAGTGTTCTTCCTGTGCCAGCTCAGAGCTCAAGCTGCCCAAGGAGCTGCTGATACAGTTCTACAGAGGAATTATTGAGTCTGTCATCTACACCTCTATAACTGTCTGGTTTGGCACTGCAATCAATCAAGACAAACACAGACTTCAACAGATAATTAGAACTGCAGAAAAAACAATTGCTACCAATCTGCCTTCCGTTGTGGACCTGTATACTGCACAAGCCAGAAAGAAGGCTGTGAAAATATCTACAGATGCCTCACATCCTGGACATAAATTGTTTCAACTTCTATCCTGAAAAAGACGCTATAGGGCACTGCACGTCAGAACAACTAGACACAATGACAGCTTTTTCCCCCATGCCATCACTCTACTAAACATCCAAACTATCTAAAAAAGAGGTATTACCATAATTATTCTCATCTTCCCTATTACCTATCCCCTTATCTTCTTATGATTATAACTTTGTTGTTTATCACTATTGTTGTATGTACATTAACAGCTTATGCACTAGAAACAAATTCCTTGTGTGTCTAATCACACTTGGCCACTAAAGTATTCTATTCTACTTCTGCATTTTTATAAATATCTCTGCACATTGTGCAATTTCCAAATATGTACCTGTAAATCCAGGTGCACAGATACAGGTAGCATTTAGCCCTTCGCTGTCACAAGTCCCACCATTCTGACAGCTGATGTTTACACAAGGATCTTTATATAATTCACAGTGTCTTCCTGGGAATAATACATGAAAAAATTATTTAGTTATAAAATTTGCAAGGTTTTCCAACTCTGAGTAGCATACAATATTAAAAGCAAATTGCATCAGAATGCATAAATATAGTGTATCAACATCTGACTGATAGAGAATATATTGCTTTTTACATGATCATAAAGTTTGTTCCAGGTTATTGTTTGGTTTCTTCTTCACTAGAATATTATGTTATAGAATTAAAAATTAAAATAATTAAAAACAATAATTTAAAGAAAACAAAAAACACAGGGCAGATTTGGTGGACCACTAGGTCTTTTTCTGCCATCAGTTTTCTCTGTTTTTGTGATTCTAATATACACTCAATCACTATTTCTGATCATGCTCCAGTGATATTATATTTAACAGTTACCATACTCTCTTGAAGATGATATTGAAGAGTAAACCTGAAGTGAGTGATTCCTCTAACTTTTAGGTCCAGCTGCTGGGTATATACTGAACATTTTCAAGGACAGGAGGGGGAATAGTAGTGGTCTACACTTTCAAAGGGAAGGTGCAGGTTTCTGGTTTTGACAGCCCACAACTGACCAATTTACTTTGCTATCTCTGGAATCGCAACCAGCAATTCAACAAGAGGTATTTCCTTCCACTTTTTGATCAGCTTTTAAAACTCTTTGTTTTTTTCTTTCTTTTTTGTGGCAAACATAACATATGCACACAAACTGCTCAATTAGATGTATATGCTTTTTAAAAATCATAATACTCCTCTCTGAATGACAAACTGCCTCTATTTGCATATTCAATTGCTACTTTCCATTTCAAATAATTTTCTTTTTAGGTCAGAGACCAATCTTTGTCCTAATCAGAAAATTTCATTAACTGTGTTCAGAGTCAAGGCAATTACCAATTTACCATTGTTAATTTAGGCCACGTAGTTTAATAGTCTAAGTGGAAAATGCTGTTGCATCCAAAGCTGTTTAGCACTAGAATCTGAAATGTCCACAAAAAGATTTATCTGGCGAATTGTGAACTTTAAATTATGCACATACATTTATTAGGTGGATTTACAGTCATCTACAAATCAATTTCTATTAAAATATAGTATTGCTCACCTTCATACTCAGGAAGACATGTACAGTCATAGCTATTGACAAAGTCTCGGCAGGTAGCTCCATTCTGACAAGGGGCTGAAAGACACTCATTATATTCCTCCTCACAGTAAAGACCATGGTAACCTAAGGCACAACAGAAATAAAAAAGAATATATGCTGCAAACACCTTTGTCAGAAAATGGTAGACTTCCTCTCCTAAATGGGATGAAATTGCTATTTATAAAAATGCCCAGATATAGCTTTAAAATACTTCTGAATGAAAAAATCAGGATCTTAAATAGATCTTCTTGTCTATTTTATATGTTAAATAGCTACAAATACATTTATCTCTTATAGAAGAACTTCACAAGTTTTATTAGAAATCAGAAACTATTCAGTTTCCAGTGCAATAATATTTTTGCAGAAATCATTCCTCCATTGCAATTGGCATAATGTGAAGTACGTAGAAATGATAGTGACATCACTTTATCTTGAAATAAGCTCCCACACCACCATATAATTCAGTGGAGAATGTTTAGATGTACAGAAAATTCATAGTCAAGTTTTATCATCCTTGAGGCGGATAAGGGCAGGGAACCATGAATGTACAGTTACGATTCTACCATTGCACAATAGGTCGATGGCCACCAGAAAAAGCAAGAAAGCTATTTCACAGTTTAGAAAGTGTTACTAATGTGTTTGACCAAAATTCAGTTAGCATACAATGTGCGCAGTTGTTCAATAAACTATGCTGATTGCACATTCACAGACTGAGTTCATATATCACATTATGCCACAATGTGATTTGTCTGCCTATGGGTTAACATGCTTTCTGATAGCTAGGCACTATAATTAATGATATATATTTTGTGGCAAGCATTGTGTGAACCCAGCCAATTATGATTTATTCAAAAAATCATAGCTAAGGAAGCTTCACTAGCATGATGTCTGAAGTAGGTCACATTATTTTTTAATACTTTTTTAAATTTTCCACCACATATTGGCTATGTTTACATATCACCCAAAGGATTACTATGTGCCATGTGAACTCAGTTGTGGTTTGTGAGACAACTATAATTTATCCAGAGTAACATAGGGAAGGTAATAATTGCTTAGCATAATAACCATTCATAAAGCAAGTTTTTGTTCCTATCTACACTGACCTAATATTGTTTCCACATATATGGGAGCAACACTAACTAACCCTTATAGTAGCACAAATATACCTTTATCAGTTTAGTTCAGAATTTCCTTGCTAGCTCTATTTGAGCAGCTGTCATCCCAGATGAATTGTGGCTGTCATTGCACTTATTGGATATTACATTTCAACTCCTGGTCACTGTATATATTTAAGTGAATAGAACTTTCATTTTTCACACATATCATTCATGCAAGATATTTTGCAACTAAAATTTGAAACCACCACTATCAATAAATACAGTGGTGTGATTTATTTTTCTTCAGTAAAAATGGAGTGAATTCAAATGACTGTCCCAATGCAATTGTACATATATATACATAGGGATCCCCAAACCATTCCACTCTCCCAATTACACATAAACACAGATGCACAAATCTACAAATTCTCCCCCTCAAAGCATTTTCTTTATATTAGAATACTCCCTAGAGAAGTTGGGAGAGAAATTAGTAGCTCCTACAATTAAAGTAGATTCTCTGGGTACCAATATGATAAAGTGAACAAGAAGGAGAATATATTAGATTTTATTTTATTCTGTACTCTTCTCTTAACACAGAATTGAGATAAAAATTTCCTGTATTAATATTAATTAATTGTTCTGTTAGTGATATAGGACAATGGATATAAAATATTTTTACTTTTTATTCTCTACCACTAATATCTAATGTGAACAAAAATAAATAGCAGCTTTTTAATTTTTTTTAATAAGCCGCCTGAAGTCTCAACCTATGAGTGGAATGTTGGACTATGGATATGCATTGCAGAACAGAATAATGTATACTTTTCATGATCATCATACTGATTTCAGTGAAATTCTGAAGAGCAAGTGAAATCTTGGGAAGAAAAAAATAAATGGAGTTCCTTGTCTTAAAAAATCAGCAAACATCCAAACATTTATTTGTATAGTACAGACACAGTCCGAATCCAGTAATATGGTAGTCATTGGAGCAGAATGCACTTCCTACCTTACATAGAATATATACATAGCTACACACTGGGCCCTTTAGTAGAAACTATGCAATTCCATCTAGAGAATAGAAACCAGACAATAACTCTGTAATTCTATCTTGATTTCCTATTTATGGATTAAACACTACAAAATATTCTTAATGTAGTTCATATCATATCTATCTGAATTCTTTTGATTGGATCAAGATGTTTTGCTCTTGGAAAACGGATACATATTTAACAAATATTAATTTTGAATACAAGCAAGTAAGTTTTATAAAGCAATTGGACACAGATCATGTTACATTGATATAGAAATGCCTTTTTCCTCCGCTAGAGGGCGTCTTCACCCTATTACATTTTTTTCAAAAAGGAGGTCACAAAAGTATATTCCTCTGCTACAGAGAAACTGAATCCTGATCTTTTGAACTCAATTGCAAAACCAATATGAAATGCCACTTCAGATGAAATGCAAGGGACATTTGTCCTCCATAAAACTTTAAATTACTGGTGTTTTTTTTTAAAGAACCTTTCCAACTGGGTTAAGTAGAGTTTTAGCAGGGATGTTTGTAAGAGATTTTTAAAAATTCAGAGCTGTCCTAACCCTTTCCTTTGTACAGTAATGTTCACATAGACCTCTGCTCTCAATTACAATAGTACAATTTTGCCTTTGGGAGGAAAAATCGAAGATAAGAAGTATTTGCACACATGACAGAGGGGGCCCAAAATTCCCCCTCACCTTCAAGCACAGATTTATAGAAAAGAGGTTAGAGACCCTGAAGAAATGAAAGTACAGGCTGTTCACAGAATATGCCTGCCCCTAACCAGCATCCAGCATGACTGTTACTGATTCCATGGCTAGAACTATCAGCTCGTTCACATTTTGCTGTTCTTTTGTTTATTGGATACACAATAAACATTGTTGCCACCTTGTTACCAACTTTGTTAATAACAAGATAGCAACAGAGTGGTTAAGGTATGTTTGTTTAACCACTCTAGCTGTTTGAAGAGAAGGATTAGAGGAACATGATAATTGTCTTCCAGTACTTGAGGGTGGTCACAGAGAAGAGGGGATTGACTTATGTTCCAAAGGACAAAAGAACAAGAAGTAGTGGTTGGAAGCTTGTTAAAGAGAAATCCAACCTAGAAGTAAGGAGAACTTTTCTGACAGGGAGAACAATTAATCATTGGAACAGCTTGCCTTCTAGAGTTGTGGGTGTTCCATTCCTGCAGGTTTTCAGAAATAGACCAGACAATCATTTGAGCAGGATGGTATAAGGCCTTCTCCTTTGAGCAAGGGCTTGGACTATAAGACCTTTGAGAACCCTTCCAGCCCTATTATTATTCTACATTCTATCTTCTATTCTAGAAGTGTACCAAGTAGGTATTCTTATTTTCCTAAGTGGTGCTATAATTATTTGAGTGTCTATTAAAGTAAACCATTGTAATGTTGAAAGAACTAACAAGGCCATTGGTGAAGAAAGCTGAGCTCAGGATAGAGAGTTGGCAGAATGAAAAGCTGTACCTGAGAAGGCAGGCAAGATCTGAAGAGGCTGTAGCTTGATGGGAGAACATAGAATGAAGTTGTCCCAGACAGAAATAAGAAAGAAAGAGATTTGGGACTGAGAACTGCAGGTCCTATGCAAGGAAGCAGGAATCCTAACAAGCTATTGCAGAAGTTAGACAGAAGTGGATTGGAGGTTTGCAATAACTGCCCTGTGGAAGTGTGAAATGGAATTCACTTTGCATTATTGTTTGCTGTTTTATTTCCTGGGAAAGGGGAGCTGATTTGCAAGTTGTTAAGGGTAAGATAATATTAGTGATGGACAGAGATATGGCAAAAGATAGCCATTCCAAGGGTAGAGAATTTGAAAACATAAACTCTAGCATCCAAATACATTTTCAATAAATCTAGCACCAGCCACCACAAAACTGTTGACAAGCTGTCCTGGTGTGCAATACAGAGACCTTGTATTGGTAATTAGATGAGGAAGGAGTGCTAATCTTCACTTAGATCCATGTAGCTGGTTTACACATCTTAAACTCTAAATTGGGGAAGATGGACTGAAGAACATGTTGCAATTTGGCAGCCCCTGGTGGACTCATGGCTCCTTTCAGAAATATTGGTGGAGGTTATGGACAGAAGGACCTTGCCCAGCTTGACTGGAACACATTGTGATTTTACCTAGAAGAAGAGATGCTAAAGATGGTAACTCATCTCTCACCTGGATCAATTTACAAGGGATGTCCACCCAGAAACTTCTACTGGTACTAAGTCCAACAGTTTTGTTTTTACTATACAGGGTACTTTCATTATTGCCACTACTGCTATATAATATTGTGGCAACAATACCCTGGCTCAGGGCCTGGGTATCTACCTTTACCACTAAAATTCTGCCCATTCCATCAAAGTGAACAGAAAATACCTAAAATGCCACAAAGTGCAATAGAAAAGATATGAAATAGGATGATCTGCTTGTCTCCCCCTTGAAACAGCCTTCTCTGTGACACAAATATATTTTCCAATTTTCATTTCCATCTGAAAATTAGTTAAAACTGTTGTGGAAGGCATTTAGAGACTAATTAATTATGATTTTGTAACACAGTTCAATGCTTTAATGTTTTGATGATTGTGATAATTAGGGATAATTAGTTTTATCCTGTTAAGATTTTGCTTTGGTGGTATTATTGTTGTTCTTATGTGCACAATTTAAGAGTCTTCTTAAATTGAAGAAATATGTAAAATATATAAACAAAATAAAAACAAAAATATTTTAACACTCCCTTTTGTCCCTTTTTAAAAAAACCATTGAATTGTAACTGTAGGAAAGTATATGTCACAGTTTATTGGTGTGGTCTCATCATGCTGTGTCTATTCAAAAATAACTCTCATTTAATCCAATGGGACCTACTCCACATAATATAAGTGCAATTATTTCATTTCTCTCTGGTGTTACTAAAATTCTGCTATGCTTAGTCACCAGAATCATTGAAAAGCAAATCTTATTCCAGCTTTCGTGCTCATTCAGCAATAAATATGTTGTGGAAGGAAAGACCAGAAAAAGCATCCAGTCACAATATTTAAATTCTAAACTGCTGGTTCATCACTGAATATTCATCAGCATGATTCTTTATGGTTTTTTAGCAGCTTCTTCAAACTTGTCACTGTATGTCTGCATATTTACAATATATACATATGAAAATCCTTCAGAAAAATCATGGTGAATAATATGCAAGTAGTTACATCATAACCACACAATTCCATATATTCTGCCGTCCTCTTCCTATCAAGGCATTCTTCTTTTATATGACATGCAGTAAATCTTTTGCCTCTATACCCATTACAGATTTGTCAGTATGTCTCACATCTTCAAAATGCTTCTGAATCATTTTTCATAACTTCCCTTTAGCAAGTATTTCATAATCTAACATTGTCAGGCAATCCATCTGTCAAGCAACATTAGTGACCAAATTGGTCTTAAAACCTAGTTAACATCATATTTTCCATGCAGCAGGTAACAAATCTGTTTCAATTCACATACTAGCTTTTTCATATCAACCACTTTGCAATCTGGGATTTAAACAACCCTCAAAAGACATACCCATTTTAGTAACTTTTGTGCAGACCCTTCGATTTGTAGAAGTGTGACATAGACATGTATATTACAAATGACATAAATGTGTAATAATGAAATTATCTAACCCCAATCCTTTCATTTCTGTTCACAACTGTGACAGCTAAAATCAAAGATATTGTGAGTTTTATATTCCACCAATATGATGACAGTATCAGTCATGGTGCATATGATAGACAGCCCAGGACATCCTACTTTTTCCCTAAAAATCTATTCCCCAAACAATTCTTTGAGCAATCATAGGTTCTATAAGCCATGGAATAAAATATATAGTTTCATGTTATTAGGGAAAGGTGCATCTTCAAGGAAAATTAAGGGGCAGAGTTTTTGATTAGCACAATGAATTGAAAAGGGGTTATAAAAGGGGTGTAAAAGGTATTATTTAATTAATGATATCAGGTACTGATAAACCTGGTAGTGAAACAGACTACAGAAAAGGCAAAACTTCAAGGAGACAATGGAAACTGCCCAATCTCTGATATTTTTAGGGACTGATTAAAAATCTGGTTTTAAAATGCCATCATAGGTGTAATGAATGAATATTTGAACCTGTATGCATTTGTGGAGAAAAAATATTAACATGAATCTAGATACAGTACGTAACTTGTGCTCCATTCTAAGTACAGTGTTCTTATGCATCTACTCATTATTAAATGTACAGAAAAAAATAATGTAGGCATTGTAGCTCTGTATGACAGTTTTTTAAAAATTAATTTATTTGATTTTTGCTTTAGAAAAAAAGGTCACATATTCTCATCAGATTGATTTCTAAGATGCTATTTACTTTTGGCTTCAAACAACAGAAATAGTGACTGTTTCATACAGCTCAGAATCAAACCATCTGTGTATGTAACAGTGAATAGGTACAGTATAGTTCTTCATATCACTAGTTGAAAGTTATCTTTAGGCTATGACACTGTTGACACCTGTCATACATGAAGGGTTGTTCACAGATCAGAAGTTTTTCAAACTACCCTGAAGTCTTTGAAAGTACAGAAACTCAGGAGTTTCTCCACCACTAACCTTTCAAAACATTCATACAGTATGAATCTTATATGAGTGTTTGCTGGTGGGCTCTCCATTACTGTAATCTAACTGCTTATTATACTTGTGCATTTGTTGACTTTTAAAGAGAGAAGAGATGGATAAGTGGGCTAAAAATAGTTAAATACTTTGCCCAATTTTGATTCCTCCATATCCAAAGAATAATTGTAACTAAGGAAACCAAGAATAATTGTATTTTCTTGTCCCATAAGAAATACCTTCAAAAATGACACTGTCCACAAGCAGATATGCACAAAAACAGGGCTTTTTTCATGCCTATATTGTAAATCTAACTAACATGCCACTTCAATAGAAAGGCAAAGTAATCTTAATTCAAAACTAGTAGCATCTCGGAAGATGCTGCACAGCCATATATTCAGAGAAGAACTATAAAAAAGTCAAATACTTTTTATTATTTTAATTCATGACATATCAACTAGGCCCTAATGACAGGGCTTGGCTGCTGTGGTTGATGGACAAACTGTGGAGAGAATTGCTCCCTCTTTTCCTGGATCTTTTCAGCATTGAAAGATATTGGCCTCTACTGTGTGATTCATGAAAGAGGGCTAAGCTCTTTGATGTAGGTTGTTTATGTCTTTAGAACTGCTTGTATTTCTCAAGTCTAATTTCTTTAAATTTAAGATCAGTGGTACCTAGTCAACTACAATTATAAATCAAAATACGGTAGTCTGGCTGGATCTTACCTAGTGCTTAGGATCAAGGTACGAAAAGCTTTTGTCCTTCCAGATATTGCTGAACTATAACTCTCAATATCCATAATTATTACACATACAACATACAACTTGGTGGGTTTGCAAATTCATTATTAATCAGAGTACCACACTGATCAGCCAATATTTTTTGCCTTGAAACCTCATATACTTCATGTGCATGAATTTCTCAAAGATAGACAATGAGCATGGATGCTTTATTTTTACAGGAGGGACAGTAATTCAATAGTCTGGAAGAAAAATAATTCAATTTGGAGTAGCCTGGAAAGTAATTTACAGGGGGGTTTACAGAGGTTCTCAACTAGTTTAGACCTTCATGTCTCAATTAATGTTGGTTAAAGGATTATAACCACTTATATTCAACAGAATACTCTCAATACATACATTAGTTAATTTCAAACTGGCCTGTTTTATAAGGCCAATTCTTGCACTGTTCTCAAAATATATTTCAATGTAAGTTTTATCACCCTACTATAACTGCTTTCAATGCTCCAAGATTAAAAGTACTACAAATCATTAAAGATATGAGAGTGCATGGGAAACATTTAGTTAGAACCATTTTGGTTTCTTTGCACCTGAAAGTCCAATGTCAATTCAGAAAATAGGGTTTTCAAGTTATGCAAAGGAACTAGAAAGCTTTAAACTATAACCCATGACTCAATATGCAGCAGAAAAAATATTCCTACTGCAAACTACATGTATCATTTTAATTGTTACTAAAATGATTTATTGCTAAAACTACTTTACCCTCAATGTACTTCTCACTGTGAAATAAGTTCAGCTGTAAAATGGTTAAAAATTCCTAACCTATAAATATAAAATTGGGAATTGTTCATACATTGACATACAAGGCAATATATGTTATTGTATTGTACGTTATTCACTTGACACAGATCCTTAGAAAAATAATCTACTGGCATTTTTAAATTATTTTTATCCACTAAGCTATAAGAAACTAGTTTGTACATAAAACTAAATCATAATGAATGGGCTCACAAATCATACTATGGTAAAAACAAACAAATCACATGAAGGATTAGCATTCATATCACAAATTACAATTCTTGGATGTTTTGAGTTAAGAAAACATCCAAGATGAGATAATTGAAGCTAAATTCAACATTATTTGGTCAGAAGCATACATTGTAGTGCTTTTCCCCCAAAGGCCCTTTATTCAAAGTTCAAAGTGTATGAGATGTGTGAGAGTGTGTGTGTGTTTCCAGTTTATGGAGGGAATAAAAAGAAAGATGGACAAATAAAATGTAATCCTTCCTCTTCTTCTGCCTATGGAGAACTTGTGCAATTAGTCCATCAAAAACTTCGCTAGGCTGGCCAGCAATCAACCAGTCCCAGCACCAGCTACATATACTGTGTTTTTGAATAGTATCTATTCACTGATTTGTTGACATTCCTATGCCTGCCAGCAGAGCTCCTAGAGGCTAGATAAGGAAGTACACTGTCATTTGGGGGGAAAGGGTTTTAACTCCTGAAAAAGGCTGAACATATTTTTCACATTAAGAACCTTGAAAGGTATCGATGAAGTATCACAGTTCTTCAATGTTTGAAGGGCTTGTAAGAATGTATGTAAGTACTTTTCCCTGTAAATGAACAAAACAGGAAGAATTGGCCTCATATAACTCATTTTTACATTTGAAGTAAGGACACTTCTGAAATTTCAATGGCAATCTTTCACTGAAGACTTTTTACCATGTGGACAAACTTTAAAATGAATTTTTTAAAAAGGACACAAAAGATGCAAAATTTTGAAAATTCTTGCCTTTAAGAAGCAAGGGTAAGGTAAATACCAATTTTCTAAATTGAACTTGAAACATAATTAGGGATATTTTAATACTAAGTGAGAAATGGTATCAGTTTATGGTCCCTTATAACAGCTTATTTTGAAATAACTGAAACGTCCAGATTTTTCCAAAGACAATCCTACATTACAGCTCATTACAATACTTAACAATTAGAGGTCGCACAATGGACAAGATCAATACAAAGCTTTTTCAGATGAGCCCACTGATGATTATTATGAACATAATCAGCCTATTTTAAATTTTTTTTGGTTTGGTTTCTCTGAGTGACATGATAGGGGGTCAGTAATTCAGCAAAAATGTAGATGATGCAAATACATTATTGGGAACAAGTATCCAACAATATTCTACACTTAAACATTGTTTAAAATGCTTTCCTCTAATTATCTGCTCATTTTTCCCATCTGGAATAGAAGGATTTTCATAGTGTATAGTATGTAACGTTCTGCAAACATACATCTTACCCTAAGCTGTTCCTCTAGTTCACATCACTATTCTGGGAAAGAGAAAGAGCACCATGAAACAATTGGCAGCTTGCTTGCAGATAATGTCCAAACAATTACTTTGTAGGGCTAGTAATTCCTTTACACATTAATCTGCTTTAACTGTCCTTTTGAATCAAGTTATTACAGTTCTTATTGTAAAATACAGTATCAAGTGCCTTACAAGGAAGCAAAACTAACCCAGACTTTATGTAATGAATTTAATGGTAACAACTAGGGGTGAAAGTGCAGAATCTTGAGAGTTGAAATAGAAACCCTCCAGTCATGCTTTATTAGTGAGCTTATTAAAGCAGGCCTCTTGGAAGCTTCTGAATTTCTGAATTGACTAGGGCCGTATCTAACTGTTCTGTTTACTGTCTTTCAGGTGGACCCCTGGTAGAGGGGAGCTGCCTGTCAAGCCCAGTTCAGGGCTCGCCATTACAAAGGGGAAGATGAAGAGGCAGCTTACTGCATGCTAATGGAGAGACGTGGAGCCCAGCAATGCACAGCCAGCGGCACTGGAGCATCCTGCAAACAACAGCTTATGGGCATGATTCACACCTTGATGGGTGAGGATTGAAATTGACCAGTGTGGATTCAAATCAGCTGGGAGCTGCTGGCATGCCTTGGCACCGGACACAGGAAAATGGCCAATGAGATGTGCAGTGACTGGATGGGAGGGGGAAGGACAGACATGGGGGCGGGGTGTCCTGGGGCAGGACCGCCAGATGTATGGACTAAGGACTGACTAAATAAAGGTAGCACTGGAAGGCAGAGTTCCCAGCGCTAACTTTGCATGGGAACTCATCGCGTTTTCCTGTTCTACGTCTCTGTAAAGGAGCTGGATTAAAGGCTGATATTGCCTCTGATAGTATGCATCTGAGATCTCTTACTTTAACTGTGTTGGAGAGCCAAGAGGGGGCTGAGAATTTCTTTCTCCCAGTCTGCTGGCACAATGGGTTATGAATCTATTTCTTTTATTAACCAGCAATGACTTATTCTACTAATTGTTTGAGTCCAGATATACTCCTCCTTCTCTCAATTTCAGCACAATTTTTATAGAATTTCTGATTATAGTTCTGAGCAAAGCCAATGAATAGGAACATTTTGATGTTCCTGAATTTCAAATTTAATTCTGTTTTTAAAGGGATGTGTCTAAGTGTATGAAATGCTCATGGGCATACTTCCAATAATCTGTTTAGAAAACTGAACACAGAGGCTGGCAACAGAAGAGAAATTGAAAAAGATAAGACAAATTAAGTGGGATTCTGAGCATATGCTAAAGAGAATGTCGCAAGATGAGAGAAACTTCATGTTTGAATGCAGCCTAAGTTATCAGAAATTAGATAAAAAGCGAAATAAAGTTAGCTCGCACTAAAATTCAATGAGGTTCAACTAGCTGTATAATGATCCAACTCAGTCTATCATGCTAAATTACTTGTTCATAAAACCTACAAGTCCATGGATTTTATGTAAGGTAGTGACAATTTAAAATGTGATTTAATTTTCTGTGAACATAATTTAATGTACAGCTATGATCACTTGATTCAGCTGTTTTTAACTCCTTTCACAAATACCTGTCTGCCTACAATTATGAATAAATCTTTCAGACAAAGGATATACCATACTGAGAGTAATTTGCATGTCCAAGTGCTCAATCTATTTCTTTCATTAGACTGCATAAATGTTATTTAAGTTAATATTAAAAAACCAGCTTGTCAGCGCGCACATATTAAACAGGAAAATAAAAATACTTTTAATTAGATATTGCTAGCAAAGAAGATATGAAAGAATATGACAAGAACTTACATACCTGGAACACAGAGACATTTATAACTTGTTCCAACACTGCGACAAATGCCATGAGCACAAGGATTCAGAGCACAGAAGTCAATCAGGTGAGCACATGTAGGTCCTGTAAAACCTGGACTGCAGCTGCAAGAATAGGAGACTCGATCTGTATAACAGGTCCCATTGTTCTGGCAAGGAAATGAAGCACAATAATCGACTTTGTCTGCACAAGTTGGTCCCAGGAATCCTAAAAAGACACAAATGGACCTAATTTGTAGACTCTCTCCAAATTCCAAGCAAGTATTTGTCAGGAGCAAATAACCAAGAATACCAGTTGAGTTCAAAGCACTAACAGTTTATTCTTGCCACCTATGCACAAGAACCTGAGCAACTAACAGCTCAAGCTAAATTAGTGTAGATAAGATTCAATAGAAATCACAGTATAGGTGTGTGTGAGGATTTGGCTGTGCAATTATACCAAACTAATTACGTGTTTAACCCCACCCTTCAGGTCTGGCTGCTCATCTCCTACATTATTTGTCTTATAGTTATTTAAGCAAATGTTATGAATAAAATTATCTTAAAATGCAAACTGATACATAGTGAGATACTAATATTTGGCAGTAAATTGATATTATATTGCTGAAAACCCAAGAAAGGAAAGATTTTTTTAAAATATGTCATATTATATTATTCTGTTGTCATGAGAAATATATACATGAAAGCAACAATCAGTTAAGTTTATAGCACTCCGCTGTTTCTTAATAGTCTAAAACACAGGTGTCAAACTCGATCACATCATGTGACATATCGTGACTTTTTTGCCTTTGTGGAACTGGGCTGGGGTGGCCTGTGTGTGACGTATCCGGCCCTCAGGCTGCCAGTTTGACAGACCTATTCTAAAATAACCTTACCATTTCATATCAAGGACAAGCTAAGAGTAATTGACCCAAGTTATACTAGAAATGGAAATGAAGAATTTTTTTTTTGTTTAAAATAGATGCTAGTTGTTTGAAATGATGAGATGGCCAAATAGAATAGGGGATGGCAAAGTAAAAAGAGTTGTAATTTTCAGTTCCTCTAACATATCGTAAATTTGTAGTTACTACATCATCTAAATGGAATATCCTTTACATATTTAATTTCTGCAGGGAATTCTGGGAAATCTTTGGACCAGGTTTGGTTAAACACCAGAGGATTTTAGAAGTGGATGATTAAGCAACAACCATTAATTGACATTAACAGAACATAAGTCTCGACATGAGATCAAAAGGACTGGAGTGATATGAAGAATAACATGCACTTAGTAGAATACATCCCCACCACCCCTATATAAAATTATATAGGAGTATTAGAAATTCTAGAAAAATCCTCAAGTTATCCTTTATAGCAACATATGTCTGCTACTATAATGACGTTTTCCAAAGAATCAAACCCAGTGATATCGCCAAATAGATTTCTTCCTTCTCACTCCCTTTTAATACTATTAATTGCCTCATAGAGTGTCTCAACCATATTTATTATGGTTTAGCCATCAGTTGGATGTTTTTAAAATGTAAGTTAGTTTCAAAGCCTCAGTCTCAGTCAACCGGAAAATGACACAGAATTATAAAAATCAAAAAGGAAAGCTGAATGAAATACAACTGTTCTCATCCATATATTGTACAGTTGAAAAAAGTATTCAACAGGAATTACAGAAATTTGTAACCAGGAATTGCTTAATATGAAACGTATCTTTATGGATTATTTATTACGCTATTTGTAGTATCCTTCTGTATCTTCTCTAATTTAATTGCTTCAAAAAATTACTTTCCACTTTGGCTCAAAATAGTGGTTTGTAACCTATTGATCTTAGGTTTATGATATACATTTTTCATGCTCTAAGAATCCTTTATTATCTCTTGTTTATTATTGTTTCTGGTCATGAATTTTATGTTCCAATTAAGCAATTGGGCAAAACATGAAAAGCTCAGTGGAACTTACTTTTTTTTCCTGGATAACACAGTAAAAATGCCCTTTTTATGACCCTGTAATCCCTTAATTCAGGGTTGAGTCTGGATGCTTGGATAGAGCTGAGCATTTATTGGCCAGATGCATTTCCTGACAACACACATAGTTCACAGCAGATATTCTTTCTTAGGAGATAAATATTTGCCGGTACCTAGGTTTGAACTGCTAACCTTTCAAGTGTGAGATAAGCATCTTCACCACCAGGTCACCATGCTGCTTTCTCTGGATAACAATGCTAGGAACTAATCCTTAAATTAAAGGGAATAACTTGCATTTCTTAAGAGATTGATAACTCTTATTATCAAGGCTATCATCAGGACAGCAGGATTTGGAAGGTATAAGGGATTTTTGACTTTACAAACTTCAAGTTCTTCACCCATACCCTTCATCCCTCTGAAAAGTGGGAAATCCCTGTGATGCTCTCTAATACATACTTACTATATCTATCTATCTATCTATCTATCTATCTATCTATCTATCTATCTATCTAAAACTATCTTTCAGACAAATCACGGAGATAGATCCATACTGAGCAATCTAGACTAAACTAAATAGAAAATTGTTCTTCTTTTTTCCAATGCCACAATTTCTCACAGATTCAGGAAGCTTCTGCATTATATAGATATAGATATGTATGATATAGATATAGATATACGTACATACATACATACATACATACATACCGTATATACATATACATACATACAGTATATATATACATACATACGTACATACATACATACATAAAGGCTAACTTTTTCAAGGTGGTTCAAATTTGTATTATAGAACATAATGACCAACTTCTTCACAGTTTGCTGTTACAACAAATCTCAATGAGGGAAAAGTATCATAGCAAAAACATCCACAGAAGAAAATTTCATGGCAGTTTAAAAATAACAGTATGTGCAACTTAACACCCTAGGCTTTCCAATTTCCCAGCCATACTGGCTGTGTCTGTATTTTTAGTCTCACTTTGCCCATGCACAACAAGCTTAGATCTGAAAGTAAAAGCAAAAGATAGAGTGGATGAAAAGTCAAAAAATCTAAAATTCATACTATTGGAGAAGGAAAGTACTATGTTTGACCCATATATCTTGATTAAAAGAATAAAAGAGAAGCCTGATTAGTCTGATCAGTGAATATGTTACTTTCATGTTTTCTAGAAAACATTTACTTTGTATTGATGGTGGAAATGACTACTAAGTTGTCAAATAACATATTAGGCATTTCATTGTGGTACAGCAAATAACTGGCAACAAATGCAATTCTCTAATATTTTAACTGACATTTACATGAAGATCTTCAGGTCCAAATACATGCAATCCCTTTGTTTTAGGGAAGTTGTCTTCCCTTCTTGTTTATTGTATATTAGTCAATAGTATTTCTAACCCGCCCTAAAGTTTCTGTTGATGTATATTTACTCTTTTTATATATGATTATATTGCAGGTATTGACAGTCCCCTGAAATATGTTTACATTGTTAGCTGCTTAGAATCCATGGAAATGGCCATGATACAAGCAATGTAAATGAATAAAGGAATAAAATGCACAAATTCATACATATATTTTGCATATCAGTCATCTACCTCAATTTTGAATATCTCAACAGAGATATTCAATGTGTAAATATTGCAGTCCATTATGAGGCTGCAGACAACAGCAAAGATGCCCTATCAAATCTAGGATAATAAAACCCCAATTCATTATGAGAATCCATCCATACTCTTCTCATTTTAGTCACAGATTTTGTAGGATACTTTAAGAGAGCCATTTAATTTATGTTCAGTTTTAGTGTCTGTCTCACTATTCATTATTACTGTTTATATATCTGTTGGGAAGAGTCAAAAATATCTAAAATTCTCTGTTTAAATTGCTGGGATTGCTCCATTTATAAGCTATAACATTATTGGTAAACGGTTTACTGATTATAGAATAGAGGTTCAGTCTAAAGACAGGTAGAAAACTAGCATTACAGTATGCTACTGAAAATACACTTTAATTATCAGCATTTGGCAGCTTTCCCCAATTACTGTAGACCTTATTAGATATGCTGGACTTCAACTTCCAGAATTCTCAGGCTACAGAATCCTAATACCAGATTGTTATTTAGTAGATATATCTATACTTGAGAGTAAATCAATTTATATAAAAAGCATTTCAAACCAGATACAAGCTACAACAAAAATCAATACACAATGTTATTATCTGAAACATTGATAACTCTATAAACAAAAGTCAACGGAAGAATTTTAATAAATATGTTTACACATTCTCTTTCAGCTGGAGAACACTCACACATTGTTCATTGCAACACACCATCTAAATAACTGCTTACACAGCAACACATAAAAGACATGTATATATGTCCACATATACTTTAGGGTGGGATATTTTTATTCATCAGAGGTCAAATTAGCTCCCAGGATTTTCTCATAGCTACATGATGACAACGAGCTGTACTGTGTTTGCCTCTGCCTAATCAGTTTTATTCTGCAGATGAAACGATGAAGTGATGCTCCCACTTGGTAATAGATAGTACCCTTTTTTGTGCAGGGAGAAGGAATGCCTGCGTAAAAGGTGACATAAAGATTTTTGCCAAATGATCCAAGCACTGGGGCAACTGCAAGATGGCAAGAATTCCTTATGACTGGATAGGAAGATTCTGGTTTGTATTCACACATATGCACATACAGTGTGTCGACTTATCTTGGCAAGAGAGAAACAGCACTCTTGAATGTTCTATTAAAAATATGTACCTTCTTAAGTATTACTGAAACTTACTGCTTACCTTCTGGACATTGGCAATTGAATCCACTGCTACTTGAATAGCAGGTCCCTCCATTCTTGCAAGGCTGTTGAATGCAATAGTCAATCTCTGACTGACACATTCCCCCAGTATATCCTTCAGCATAATAAAATAATTTAAAAATATGGAAAGGAAAATACATTGAATTAATAGATGGGTTATTGGCATATTATAATAGCATCCAAAATATTGTTCCTATATTAAAGAGTTCATCGTAATCACAAAGAATTGACCACACTTCAATTCAAATTAAAACTAATATAAAAGGTAACTATGATATATGCATATTTGAACTATATGCACCACTCAAACACAATTGTGGGTTGTCAAACACAATCTACAATATGCTTCAACACTGACTCTGGATGAAAAGTGATACTTGTAATATATAATGAGGTTAGTTTTTCAGGAAGTGAGAAGATCCAGGCTTGGAAACCTTGCTTAGAATAGTAGTTGTCTTTGTTTTCTTTTAAACTCAGATTTCTAATCCCAGCCTGGCTCATAGCATTCCTAGTACCATCAGCATTCCAATTAAAGATGTAATTTCTTTATAACAATGTTTGCAGTACAGCTAACAGTTCTCTTCCAGTGACTGAGCAGTTTTCCATTTTTAAGACTTATACAATGTGTTGGCCAAACTGTTACTTCTTTTTGCTAAGTGAATATGGTTTTTACTTGCTTTGACCTTGACAGTACATGCTACTCAAGTAATTCTACTTTAAAATTAATTGCAGGATTTTTTTTATCAAACAGGCTTTCTAGCTAATATAATTTCAGGCATTATTAAGTTCTCTTGGTGTGTGTGTGAGTGTGAGTGTGTGTATTTCTCTCTATTTCTTGATAAGAATACTTCTGTTGTATTTATATTACATACAAGAAATGTATACTTTAAAAGGTAACATCTTGTTTGCAGTACTTAAAAGAATTCAGCTTTGAAAAATTAATATGTTGTGTAAACAAAGGAAAGAATACTGTACTATATAATTTTTAACTTTGGTAGACCAATATATTCCAATTTATCCATCAAATATATAAAAAAGCAATCCAGTACTTCCAACAGAACAGAGGAATTGGGTATTATGGGGAAAAGACATGCGAGTCTCTTCAATTATTTTCATATAGGAATATAAAATTGAGAACCTCACTATATAGATGGACTTCAAAATTCATCATTCTTGCCAACTAATTATACTGGCCAGAGCTATCAGAAATTCAATACCACTGAAAGTCACAGTTTGCTATATAACTCAATTCTGCTATGTGGGAAAATCTGAAGTCCCCTTCTCTTTCTTTAAAAAGAATAGAGGAGAGACTGACACAGACATAAACTGAATAGATCATCTGTTTTACAGTATCTATGCAGTACCACCTGACCCCATTTTATTGCCTGCTGATCTCATTCTGCTATGTAGGCTAATGCAGATGTAATAGACTTCCAAACCTTTGTAAGGAAACTGTGCTTCTGGAACTAGGCAAGTCACATTAACTGCAACTCCTAAATAAAATGTACATCAGTGACATGAAGTGTATCTGTTACTTCCTGTTTCCAGTAATTCCAATGTCGTACATAATTTAACTCTAACCCCCCACCAGTAGCAAACAATGTACAATTGTCATTAAACACATAATAAACATAATCATAATCAACACATAGAATAATTCACCCAAAAATGTGTAATATTTCATTCATCACATCAATGACAGCTTACACAACCGTATTATTGGCCCTGCAGGCCAGGTTTTGTGCAGCTCCATCAAACACTCTTGCAGTTTTTCTAACACTTGAACTGAAACATGTTAAAGCACTCTAGAGAGGCTGGAATCTATTGCTTGAAACCACCCTTCCAGCTATTCAAAGCATCTGCTTGTCCCATCCAGCACTGAGAACCCATCCCAGAGAACCCATCACTCGCACTCTTCAGTGGAAGTGCCTCCCTTGTGCCAGGGAGCCTCTGCATAAACCCTTGAAAAGGCACCTTGGAGACTGACTTGCCAAGATTCTATCTGTGTTTGGTCCATTCCACCCAGTTCCTCACATATATATTTAACCTATATTCAAATATGTCATATGCATCATCATTGGCATCCTTCAGGCTCAAGAGACTATGGTATCGCGCTCTAAAAAGAGGTCCTAAAACAGCATCTAATGTGGCTGAAAAGGCCAATTCGAGAGTGGCAGTCCCTTTCACACTGAGGACAGATACAATCTGTCTCCTGTCAAGCCCCCAGATATCTCTGGTTCCGGGACTGCCTCTTTGCCTCAGCCTGCCAAACAAGTGTCTCTTCGAATTGAAGAAGGCCATGCTGTGTCTTTAGCCTCAAAGCTGTTTCCCAGCTGTTGATGTCCATTCCTATGGCCTTTAGGTCCCTCTTGCAGATATCCTTAATCGCAGCTGTGGTCTCCCTCTAGGGTACTTTCCCTGCACTAATTCTCCATACAGGAGGTCTTTCAGAATCCGACCTTCAGCCATCTTCATGTCATGTGCACATGTACAAGTTAAAACAGTTTCCCAGATTACTTTTAGGTGGAGTTGGCCCCTAGATTGAAAATGTGGGGAAGCTAGCACAGGGTTTTATGTATTCGAATGTATGTATATCTATACATGGATGGACGGACACGCCGCACACACACACACACACACACACACATCCCTTTTTTTGTACTGGTGATCCTCATATAAACTTATATCTAGTTCTGTTAGCTTCCTTATCCCTTCAGTATCCAGAGATGCTCTGCTCTCCTAAGGAAAGTGGAGGCACTGTACAAATGATATGTGATTCAAAACATACCAGGAAGACAAGTACAGGAGAAATTTTTTCCAACATGTTTTTCTGCCATATCCATGCAAGTTCCATTACTCTGACAAGGGTTGCTTTGACAGGCATTAAATTCTTCACAGAAAACACCCAGGTATTCATTGTCACAGTCACAGAAAAATGTTGCCTAGAACAAAAAAAAATCCATACTACTTTACAATGAAATCTCCTAATTTCTTTTTAAAGCATGTTCATGATTATGTAAATACTCTTAAAGCAAAGCATAATTATGGCAAACAACCAAATAAGATTAAGGAACAAGACTGAAAAGGGTAAGGACAAGAAATAAAGGACATACATTTTTGCCAGAAAAGACAGCTTTTTACATATACAGTAAGCACCCCTTTGAGAGTCAGACAATTTTATCACTCCTCTGACTGGAACATTTTTTAAAACCCTGAACTTGCAACCACAAGTATTATTCTATATACAGCATAAACAGTTAGGTAGCATACAGTAAGTTATGTTATATAGTTAACCAGTACAGTTTTAACAAAGCGACATGCATTATTTCTTTGTATATGCCTGAAGACATCTGCATTTCAGCTTGAACGCCTCTTTGAATGTATATGCTGAATTTATGTATACATGCAAAGGATATGATATCATCTGTCTATCTGTCTGTCTATCATCTTTCCTTCCTTCCTTCCTTCTTTCCTTCCTTTCATTCATCTATCTAATTTCATACACATATATCCACAAAGCTTTCTGATTAAACATATTTCATATGTGGAGAGCTCCACTGGAGTAGCTTTAGAAACAGCATGTTTGGAAAATATGCTAAAAATACTAGCAAATTCTACGACTACATTTCATTTTTCTAATTCATTTTTGTCCCTTCAAGTCAGTGTTGACTCCTGGCAACTCACTGGACAAGTTCCTGGTAAGTTTTTTTTTTTTTTTGGCAAGATTTCAGAAATGGTATGCCCTTTTCTGCTTCCCAGGGCTGAGACACATGTATGGCTATAAAAACAAAATAACACAATCCACCAGAATGCACTCCATTACCTCGGAAAATCTGATAGCAAAATTACCTGTTCTTATTCTGCCCCCCCAAAATGTCTCATCCAAGAAGCTTCTTCAGCTCTGACTAGATGATGGGGAATGGACGGATTTATACTCCTTGCAGACAGCTGGTGCTTTGCATTCTTTGCAGACCAGTTGTCTGCAAGGAGTCTATAAATACTTCCATTTCCCAATATCCAGTCAGAGCTGAAGAAGCTTCTTGGATGAGAAGCTAAATGTCTTCAAAGAAAAAACAGAAAGTCTAGTTGCCTCTTGAAAAGCGTCTTTGGGACAATCATGACCTGGATGACTGAGAATCTCCATAGACTTCTGGTCTTACATGCTTAGGACGAAAGCTTACTCTAACTAAGGGTGAACCTCAATAAACCCAAAATGACTTATTTCTGACTAAACTATATTTTGCTACTGTTTCTTTGCTACTGTTATTATATGGCATAGAAATGCATCAATTAAGGTGTCATAACTATCAAAGAACTGCAATGAAGAAATTAAAGATTAGTACATTCTTCTGGCTTACAGTTCTATAGTTATAATACTACCAATAAGGAAAGGGTGATGACTATGCTGAAAAATAATATATAGTAACAATTTATTTTAAAATCAGAAGAACAATTTATTCTTGAGAAAATATTGGCAATGAAACATGTCTCAGTGCTAGAAGATCAGAATTGCAGATAGATAATAACACTGGGATTTTGACAAGTTATTATGCAAAGATGATTAGATACCATTAGCTGTTATTAAGTATTCCACTGCCATTTTTCTTTCATCACAGAGTTACATTTTTGGCTACATGTACTCATTTATCTGAATAATAGAGAATCAAGATCACTAGAAATTGTCAAAATCATTATTTAAATCTTTACAAGCGGTTTCCAGAAATAACTAAATAATTCTTTTAAAGATCTTTAATTTGCTATTGTTTGCCTGTTTAGAAATAATGAGAAGATGCTTAGAAAAGGAGAGAGCCAAATATGACATTCCCTCTCTTGAAATGGAACCAATTCAAGCAAACAATTTGGATAAGCCCTCCACAAAGAAGTTTTTCAGAAGAACCATCACTGATCTCTATCAATGCAAATGAGCTCCCTCCTTTAGTTTCCGCCCCAAATATGCAGGTGTTTTAGAAGCTACTAATATTTTACCTTTTAGTAGTTGTTTTGCTTAATACTTGCATTCTGTTCCTTCCAGGAATAATAGACAAATGAAATTGTTCAACACTGCTCTATATTTTTATATTCATTTGCAACCATTAAAAAAAGAAATTCCTGAGGATTTTACTCCGCTAATCATTGCTGACTATAGAGCGGTGACCATTTTCTTTTCAAGGTCATTGAGCCCATGCTGTCTGAAGACATTTCCGTGGTCATATGGCCAGCATGACATCACAGAACACTGTTACCTTGCCATTGAAGTGGTATGTATTTATTTATTCATATTTGTATGCTTTTGAACCATAGGTTTTAGAAAAAATAAAATAAAATTACAATGATTGATATCAGTTCAATACATCCCCTCTAATATTAACAGCATTAAATTGCAAACAATGCAACTTGCTTTGTTCCACATTCAGATAACAGATAATCAGAGTTGGAAAGGACCTTATAGGTTATCTAGTCTAACCCCCCACCCAAGCGGGAGACCCTACACCATTTCTGACAAATGGTAGTCCAATCTCTTCTTGAAAGTCTCAAGTGATGATGCTCCCACAACTTCTGAGGTCAAGCGGTTCCATTGGTTGATTGTTCTCACTGTCAGAAAGTTTCTCCTTATTTCCAGGTTAAATCTCTCCTTTTTCAGTTTCCATCCATTTTTCCTTGTCTGGCCTACAGGCACTTTAGAAAATAGCTTGACCCCTTCCTTTCTGTGGCAGCCCCTCAAAAATTGGAAGACTGCTATCATGTCTCCCTTGGTCCTTCTCTTCACTAGACTAGCCATGCCCAGTTCCTGTAATCGTTCTTTTAGTCTCCAGTCCCCTCATCATCCTGATTGCTCTTCTCTGTACTTTTTCTAGAGTCTCAATATCTTTTTTATAATGTGGTGACCAAAGCTGGATGCAGTACTCTAGGTGTGGTCTTACTAAGGCTTTATAGAGTGGTATTAGTTCCTCACTTGATCTCGATTTTATCCCTCTGTTAATGCAACTTAGGATTGCATTAGCTTTTTTGTTTGCTGCTGCTGCACACTGCTGGCTCATATTTAGCTGGTTGTCCACTCATCAACATCAGACAACAAAATATAGATTTTTTTATTCTAAATCTAGACTGATTCAGTTGGATAAACCAATCTCCAATCTAGGTCTAAGTTCCTGATACAGTTTATATTGTAATAATAGGTCAAATCTTCGACCTTTCTATCCAATAGGCAGTTACATTGTTTAAAAATAAAGTCCTATGAAACTTATTTCTGGGAATGAGATATAAGGGACTGTAAATAATATGACATTCCTTGTGCATCTTTTAAAAATTGATATCACTTAGCCAACTCAAGCTATCCATCTTGTCTAAAATCTTTAAAGAAATATGCAGTCCCTCAATAGTGTATGATAACTTATGTCATTCAGCAGTTTAAAATATATGTTGTATATAGCTTACTATATACAATCAGATTTTTGCAGTGAAAGTTAGCAGGGCTTGTGGAATCTCCCTTTTTAATATTGGAATTAGTGCACTGTTTTCCCTGCATAGAGGGTTTTGCCCAGTAGATTGATATAAATAAACAAGGAAGCATGCATAGGAGCCCATCAATCAGGGAGTGCCTTAAAATATTTGGAGATAACATACACTCTCCTGGGCCTTTGCCAACTGTCTGTTGTGAAATTATTCTCTTAATTTCTGTAGCAGTTTCTTGGGGACATTTTAATGATAATTTTAATAAATTGTACCCATTAACTATTCTTCTTAATATCCTCAAATTTCTTTTTAAAATAAGCTATCCAAACCTCAGGTGAAATATGTATTTCTATTACTACATTTATTTTTCTCTGGCCTTGGGAAATTAGTTTATAAATTTTATAGCATTATTTTGTAAACATGACAGTCTTAATTCTTACCACTGGCTTTTATAGTTTGTTCCTACTTTTTAGTGCTTGATATTTTCAGAGTTCATCTATACCCTGTCAAATGATTTATCTTTCTTCATTGCCTTAATAGTCTAGCCAGTTCCTTTTTTCTTAACATCTATATTTGTGGTGAAACCATGAGATTCTGGTTTCAGTCATTTTCCCTTTCCATGGTTTACACACCACAGGTTTAAAATTACCAACTACATCCTCATAAATGATACTTTTAATTTCTGGTTTTTGAATAAGTGTAACAATCTGCTGTACTGCTGTTGGACTGTACAGCACTGATCTTTCAGCTTCTTCCAAGAGAATGTCCACTTTAATTGTTTCTGATTCTTTGTTATGCTTTCTATATTATGACTCTCGTTCTACATTATTTCTACATATACACACAAGTCCAAGACAAGCGATAATTTATCACTCTCTAGTCTATCTATAATATTAAACAATACACTAATGAGATATTAAAAACTACACTAATGAATCAATATATGTGAATATATAATCAACAACAGCTCCATCTATGTGGCTGATTGATGTATAAGAACCCACAGATTGATCTCATTGTGATCCACGTAAACTGACATTTGTAATTTGTACAATAAGTACTTCTAGTGTGCACTTATTCTGGATCTTATCATGAGACAAATGGCCCAAAAGGAAAATGACATCCATTAAAAAAAAGTTTTTATCCTTTAAGTTCAATAGTTCCAAGCATGGGCTGATGCTAGAATTAAAACCCCAACAAATAATTAAATGTATACTTGTGGGCTGATGTTGTAATCATGTAAAAACTCCCAAGTTATCCCAAAAGCAAAATAATTTTCTAAAAAGTGGGAATCAATCTAATGAGTGGTGTATTAAGGGATATTTATAATTATCCATATTTAATATTCAAGATTAAATATAATCCTTGAAACTCTTTAGAGCATTCTGGAAAGTGACACCAATTTCTTCTAGAGGTTACAAACCAAGCAGTATAATATACATGTGATTTCCTTGATAATGTAACTTTGAGTAAAGAAAGTAAGGTTTAATTCTTCTTTTGCTTCACTATTTTCAACTCCTTATTAACACAGAATGCTCAACTATTTTTATTGAATGATTAATTTATATGACAAAATATATCACTGCGTATTCAGGAAAACTTGAGCTGCTTCAGCATTATCCTTGTCCTAGTACTTTTGATTTAACTTTCATGCCTATTTATTGCAAAATGCCTTCTAAATTATTCTTTTTTAATAATGTGCTTTGCACAATAAAACATGTGTTACAAACAGAAATGTTTATAAAGAACCTAAGGAAAACAGCAAAGATCATGGTCATTTGCAACCATTATCTAAAAAGAACTTTAAAAAAGAACCTAATTCAATAGCTAATTTAGATAAGATATTCAGTATTGCTAACTGGTTATTGTATGAGTAGGTATTTGCATTGTGGACCTGTCTCATTGTAGGTGGGAAAACAAGTGTCATAGAAACATCATTTCTAATTAAGTTAGCTGATTAAATTACTGTTCATTCTGGCTTTGAATCCAATTTTCTTGGCTTAATTCCAATTGGCCATTTAAGGAACATGAAAAAATAAACTTTTGCAGAAAAAAATACAAAGTGCAAAACTCAAAATGATAATCTCATTAAAGTAAACATTCAGCAGAAGCTTTTGGTGAGCTAGTCTAGTGAAAGACTAGATCATCTGTAAACACATATGCTTATTTGCAAGCTCAAACTGTTGATCAAAACAGTTGCATGGAATTTCTAAGTGCATATTTATAATGGATTTTGCTAACGATATTTTGGCTGAGTTATTTTTAGGAGGTGATAAAATGTAAGTTTGGTAGAACAAGCTTTAGGAAACATTTGAACACAGATATTTTCAAGGGCACAGGTATTTGCTAGAGACAAAACAATGTACACAAGTCCAGAAGACAGCAAACAAGAAAATTCACTGTCATTCCTTTAAAACATTTTTCTGATAAATTATCAATTGCTTTTTGAACTCAGATTATCTTAGATCAATAATTAGACTGCTATCTAGGAAAAATATATAGGGAAAACATACCATCCTATTTTCACATAATTTCTTACTTTTAATTATAGGTAATCATTTCAGAAAAACAAGGAACACTAAAAGAAGATAAAAAATGAGTAAGAATCCCCCAGTGAGGCACTGCCTTGACATGGTTATGGGCTTGTGTGTTCTGAGGAAGATGAGAGCTATGCCAGAGGTTCAACCATACTGCACAGGTCTCACCAGAGGAATCAGACAAAGAGTGTTTCTCCCATAGAATTATAGTCAGAAACCCAATCTGGATCAGTCATTGCCTGGGTCAATAAGGTGTTTGAGTATCTGGACATCTAATGAAAAATGGGCCACAAAGCTCAGAACTGATGGCTGAGCAACCAGGACCAGCAACTGCAGAACTACTGGAAAGAAGGGTATTCTACCAATGGCAAATATACAGAGATTGTAAACAAAAAAATAATGATGTGTTATTACAGATCAAGTACGACAAGAAGAGGATATTTCAACTGAATGTATCAATTCTGGAAAGAACAAAATCCAGAATCAGAAATAACAGACAGAGGTTAGTGAATCAATATTGATTTATAATACAAAATAAAATATTCACAGGAGGGGAACTGGAAGAAGAGCAAAGGTCTACCCAGGACCAAAAAAAAAAAATCCTTGCCAGAAGTAACTCAATCTGTAGAGGCAGATTGTAAGGGGAGCTGGCAATAGAAAAAGCCAGTACAGCTGTAGAATATTTTTCCACTTGCTATCTCTCAGGTTTGCCTATTCCTCATTAGTCTATTCCGGGGCCTTGGGAAGGACTCGACAGGTGGATAAAAATGCCAAATCCAGTCTGAACATCTGGCTGACTATGCAATTAACCATAAGAATATAAGAACAATATAAGACTATGAATAAAAGACAAAGAATTGAAGAAAATTATAAAGGAAAATTTAAGATGAAAGATTATGATGTAAACTAACCATGGTGGACACACTGGTTATTGGCACACTGGGTGCCATTTAAAAAACAAATCTTGGACACTTAGAAAATCTGAGCATTGACAAAATTTCCATCTATCAGTTACATTGCTTGGATACATATATACATATGCATATATATATACTTGGATGCAAAATCCTAGATTCTTGGGAAGGAATCATATGAAGGCCAATGTGATGACCCAGGACATGGCACAAAAGCAACTAAGTCACAAAAGTATGTAAAGTCCCTTTAATACCTCCAACTTGGCCCCCAATGTCCAGTTATCGGCTGGAGAAAAAACTGTCCCAAGAACAGTTTTTAAAGGGAAGAAATTCAGTCCAAACCCAAAGTACATAAAAATTATAAATAAAAACCAATACCAACCACGCTGCAGCAATTAATGAGACAGGGCAGGATAAGGAATTGCAGACTTCAAAAGACAATGAAACACACACAGTTGGGAGGATGCCAGAACTCAGATAAGACTTGACAAACAAAGATAAATTCACACTTTGCTTCCAGCTGTGCACAAACACCCTTTTAAAATCCTGTTTTCCCAGCTGCAGCTAATGAAGGGAATCAGGGCCCTTTTCTCCCCCATAATCCCTGTAACTCACATTGCTCCCTTCTCCATTCTTCCCTAGGATGTAGAGTGGATGGACCTGGGTCTTCCTCTGAATGCCCAGCCGGACTGTGCCCTTCCCCAGTTTCTTCCACAGCCAACAGCCAGACTCCCACCTCCTGCCAGCTGCTTACTGAATAATGGAATTACTAGATATTTTTAATTGATATGGTGGTAGGCATTTGGAGAGAATAAGGTTGAAAATATATATTAAAGAAGTATGAATTAATATGAATATATGCAATGAGAGATGTACGATATATTGATGCCACACTGTTAATGTATTGTTGTTATATGTAGATTGAAATAAAAAAAATGGTGAAAAAAAAGAAAATGGTGATGGTATATAAAATTCTCAGACTTTACTATACTCTCTTTCCCAATTCAATGCCTCAAGCTGTTTGGGAGATAAAATAAATTTGGCTGAAACATACAAAACAATGATAGTAACACGTAACACATAAAATACCTTCCAAGAATGAAAATAGCAAGATTTTTATTATTCAACTTTACGAAACAGGAAGAGTTTTATCCCCAAAATTATAATCTTGAATATGCAGGGCAAGAAAAGATGACACTAAAAATTAAGTACTGAAACTATAGCAATAGAGAATTACAGTTCTCAATCACATGGTAAATGTCCTAAAGTAGAAAGATTTTTTATTCTTGTTGAACACATAATTATTTCTTTTTTTAACTGTTTTTTGGCAAATCAAATATTATAATTTCTCCTGGCAACTGCTTTCATTTTCTAAGGATATAGACAGTTTCTACATCAGAATGGATAATATCCTATAAGGCAGGGGTATCAAACTCAAGGCTTGGGGCCAGATCTGTCCTGCAGGGTGCTTAGATCTGTCCTGCAGGGCTGCACTGGAAACAGTGAAGGACCAGCCTGCAGTGCCTCTGCCAGTGAAAATGGAGCTCGGGAGGGCCGCCCAGGGCCCTCTCGAGCTCTGTTTTTGTTGACAGAGGGTTGCAGGAGGCTGTCACAGCCAAAAACAGAGCCTGGGAGCCCCTTTTCACTGGCAGAGCACTCGGGCCACCACAGGTGCTCCCAACATGAATGACATCAACTGGCCATGCCCACCCCAGCCCCCCAAAGTCAAACACAACCCTGTTGTGGCCCTTGATGACATCAAATTTGATAACCTTGCTATAAGGCATGTACTTAATTATTTTTGTTTTATAGAAATGTGATATTATTAAATAAAAATTAGCAATGTAATCCGAATAGAATTGCTAGGGCTGAAAAGCAACAGCTAATCAGTCACTTCCAAAACTCATGTAAGCTAGAAGAGAAACTATTGGGAAGCAGTTGTGAGAAATTCTATGCAACAACTTAGCATGCAGAATTTACTAAGGTGAGAGCTGCCTCACTAAGAGTCTTGGTTTAAAGACTAGTGGATAGAGCCAGGAGAAATACTATATCTGATTTGATTTGTATTTATACTTTAATACAACTTTTGGATATCTCTGGTACCATACTGTGTTTTCAGGGATCTGAATTGGATGCCAGAATATCTTTAAAAAGCTGCAGAGAACTAATCAAATGCTGGATATGAAGCTAGAGAAAAGGTCTTCTAATGATTCACTTTCCAGAGAGGAGATATGCAGCTTTCAGCTCATCACGCAATTCAGGCAATTGCATGCCTTATGAATGTGTCTCTTACAACTACATATTTTCTCCATCCACCTACCCTTTACACCTGCCTTTCACTGGTTTCCCCAAATCATGCATTGCTTCTTCTCTGGCAATTGATCTTTGCAATTATTTGTTTTGTCTCCATCAGCCTTAGATGAACAAGTCAAGACTATGATATTAATACCCCTCCACCCTTCATCCACATTCCTTCTTTTTTCTTACCTCAGACACTCTTGTAATGCATTTGCCTTTCCCAGAACACTGAAAGCCATCAGACTGGATTCCTCCAGGCAAACACATGCTGACCTTTACTATGACTGTCAAGCGTAATGGCACAATGCATTTGGAAACAGAATCATTCACAAAACCTGGGGGAGACCATATATATTACTGTTAAAATAGAATACAATGCCTTAAAAGGGAACTTATAATAGACAAGAGACTATGGCAGAGATGAGGAATGAGTTAGGGCTGCAGTTAATACATTTCCTCACCTAAATTCCATTAAACTGCTACTAAGTATCCATAGACAGGAGATATATGAAAATCAGTTGTAGTATACTGTACAGATTGGTTTTTTTCCCTTATGTTGCCTCTGTAGTTCACAACAACTTTAGAAGAGAAAAGGACAGGAAAAATTGGGCAAGAAAGTCTATCTAGGTTGAAGTGTGTGTGTGCATGTGTGTGTGTGTGCGTTGTGTGTGTGTGTGTACCTGTCCTAATTTCACTAGAAGAACAGATGAATTGTAGTTCAAATACACTTATAATTAATCCAAATGAACAGTATCAGAGCAAAAATAAATCCCTTATCAGAAGTTGAAAAATCAAATAGATAATACTGCTTCTTTATAAATTTTCATTACCTATGAAAACTATGGAGAGACCACATTAATTGTACAGTCTGGGAAAAGTGGGCTTCTGGCTTTATTTGTGGTCCAAATATTGGTTTCTCACTTCCTATACGTGCCTGAGAAGGAATCAGTACTAAGCAAACTTTATATAGGCTCAGAAGTTAAGCAAGTTCAGGTTTGGTTAAATTATGGAATGGGATACTACAAGAATACAAGAAATGCAGGCTATAGTGAGAAATTGGAAAACATCCTGGAATAACAAAGTTGCAAACCACCCAGTATAGAAATAACAGATATATCCACAGAGTTACCAAGAACTTATCTGGACTCAAAGGAGTCTCTACTTTTACATATTCCATAGTCAGATGCTTTTGAAAAATGAACAGAGATTCAAAGTAGCTTGAGATATAGGTCAGAGATATATAATTCATTTGCACATCACTGGAGATATAATATACAGTCATGTGCAAAGGCCCTTATAATTTAAAGTAGTTCTAGCATCCATATCTATACCTATGTTGATCAGATATCAAGGTCACAGCATTAGAACAGTTATAAATGACTAAATTACAATTTTGTTTAGATGCACTTAATTTAGATGCTCTCTCTCTTAATCTCTTATGCCAGCAATTAAATGTTTAGAGAAATTCATTATTAGTAAATTGAGTTGATTAATGTATAATTACCATACAGGAGAATACACAGAAACAAAATCCTTATGCAAAATTTATTTTAAGAATGATCATGAAGTAGAACACTTGGAAGAAGAAAGTAAAGGCGGCCTTGAATTTGTGGTGATTACTACCTAGAATAATTGGCAAGATAGTCCTTCTCTAATAACAAAATTATTTAAGACTATTGTTATCTAATAACATTTTCTAAAAAATACTTTTGAACTCCATGCTAAGTAAAATGACAAGGAGTAAATAGTATAGGTTGTATTTTAAGAATGAGTTCTGTTAGTGACTGCAAAATCTTTAACACACTGAAATAATGGTGGGTTTTTGGATCCATCAACCAAATATTTCTAAATTATGTATGCAAAACACTTCCAGTCATTTACTTATGATGAAATGGGAGAGGTTTTAAAATGTATAATTGCAGTGCATTAATATTTAAGGTGGAGGAGATGTCTTGCATATCAAATTATCCTTCATAGTAAAGAGAATAAATTAAATATTATTATTCCAAAACTGGCAGATCCCAATGATCTTTTCTTTATTGGTTTCCTGAGACTAACTGTTATAAGTTGTTCCTAAAGACTATGCTACAACAATAAATAGCAACCTCAGTAGTTTATTCCTTCCAGCTAGTAATGATCTAAAGTGGAGGCAGATGGACTCACTTTCCAATTTATATTCCAACTCAGAATTAAGACAAGAAGATGCTGAATATTGAAACATCTGCCATTTTGCTACTATATTTTAAATTGCTAAGAATTCAGTTCATTAATTACTACACCAGTGTAACTTTAAAATGGACAAACATATTATGATGCTAGTGAGCATGCTAAGAAAAGCAAAAGAATCCAAAAAAAATCCTGCTAATAAGAACAATATTTACTTATCTGACTCAATTATTTAATGCATATAAACAAAACAAATGTTTTTTCTGTTCCTCACATCTTTTGTTACCCTCACCTAAAGTCATAAAGCCTTATACTTTTTATCCAGGGTTTCACAATTGTACTTGATTTTTATTTGTCATAATGCCATAACCAGTACAGTAACATATATCTATAACATCTCAAGAATATCAGACTGGGGAAGCCAACCAACCTATTCACAGCATTAGGCATAACTGAATATAACAGAAATACTTATCAGATGATGTTTTCAATCACAATGAACAGCCAAGGTTTTAGAAAACAGATGCAATTTTTATGTAAATTACTTCTGTTATAGAGAAGAATGAGATTATGGGGACAGAAAATTACATAAATTTCTCATGAAGCAATATATGGAGGTGAAGAAATGTAATATAGTTCTGAACTTTAATCCTAATGTCATTTGCATCAAAGGGATAATATCTGTATAGTAAAGGAGCTAGTGAAAATCTCACATTCCTGGATCTAACAAAATGAAGTGTTATTTACATTAATTGCATCATCTCTTTGAATTGTTCTTTGAAGCCTCCTAGAAGTCATTGCAATACCCACAGAATCAAGGTCATACATCACTGATAGTTGTTACTTGTCAGCATTTTACATTTTCCTAGGTAATCTTTTAAGGAAGCCTTATATACATGTTCCATTAAAAAACAAATCATATCTCATAGTAGTCCTATCCATAGTGTGTTACTGTAATGCAAAAAAGAAAATCCTATTCTTGTTATGACTTACTCTAATTTGATATAAAATATACACTTATGATTTGTTCAATACATTAGAAAAATACTTCATGAGTATAAAAATCAACAACATTAGCAAAACTCACCAATGAAATAGTTGTTTCCCAATTCCAGCATCTCCTCTGCTAGGACAAGTCCACCCATTGCTTGGAGAAGAGTAATGCTTGTGGCATCTATAAGTGAGCATTGTTTAAACCTTTCTGTGGTCACCTTCCATAATAGGATAAGGGAAGCAATGGCATCTTGCCTTATTCTAAAGTCAAAAATAAAAGTATTAAGCAGATCATAATGAGAACAAGTATTTTAAACATTTTCTATAAGAATGTAACATCACTCATGACATTAAAAACATGTTTCTATAACTTAATTGATGCAAAATTTCTCATTAATTTCAACACTTGTGGAAGATGTCAAAAGTGAGTACATATTAATATTAGACTTACCAGAAAATATTTTATTGTTTTGTTGTTGTTGTGCTTTGTTACTAAATACACAGCAATTTGAAAGCCCAGCTGGCAATTCTTTGGCTGGTGTTGGGCTTCACTCACACTTCCTTAATTCTTTCCAAGAACATAGAATTTTGTAATATAATGGTATAGCATATGTGTGGATGCACGCAGTGTGGTCCTTTATAATTGAAGGATAGAAATTTTGTCAATGTACAGATTTTCTAAATCCCATCAAAGATTTTTGGTATGGGACCACAGCTGGTTCATGCTATAATCTTTCAGGTTCAAGTTTCAGATCTTGATCTTCTTTGTGATCTTTACTAATTCTTTGTCTTCTACTATTCCTGGTATTGCAATATTGATTATCCACGCTCTATTTTTTTTCAACCACAGTTAAATATGATGAGTTAGTTGTGTGCCAAGCCAAGTTATGTTTCCACTAGGAAATCCCACAATATTTTAATCTGCTCAATTTTTTACCCCTCTTTCAACTTTAATTTTTCATTATTAGCATATGATAATTTATAAAGATGTTTCAATGACTCATCATGCTGACTATGTTAAGTCATTGTTTATAAAGAGTTTGTTTGACCTTGCAAAAGCTGACTATATGATCATTTCTTTTGCTTCTTTGAACAATCTATACTTTGAATTATTTATTTTTTCAACTCTGGCCTTGATTGTATTTGGTCAAACAACTTTTTTTAAAAATTACATTTATATGCCGTCCTTCTCCGAAGACTCAGGGCGGCTTACAATTTTTGGGATACAACCCAGTGTGCTCAGCAATAGCCTTCATTCCATTGTACATGCCCTCTTATTACTAAGCAGCATTTTTACAAAGTCAGCTAATTGACCCCAACAATCTTGGGTCCTCAATTTACCTACCCCGAGAGGATGGAAGGCTGAGTCAACCTTGAGCCTGGTGGGATTCGAGCCTACAGCAGCTGGATCTTAAGTGCAGGCAATTAACAGCCTGAGCCACCAAGGCCCCTTGCTCTTGAGTGCCAAAATCGAGCTTCAGGTTTTGTTTTGCTTTTAATGTTCCAGTTGTAATGCATTGCCAGGTTTTATCTTTATCCACTTTCTACTGATCTTTTGTAGAAATTGATCATTAATGCTTTTCCTTGCCAGCATTCAGTTAATGTTTCTATTACATTATTTCAACATTCATGTTTTATTTCCTGTACATTTAATAAGTTCTAGTTTTTAACTTGCATCAATTCTTGTACTTAAATGTCTTTTACATAATTAGCCATCACATATTTTCTTCTTTGCCAGTTTGACTTGAAGTAAACTTCAGCCTTCTTTTTCATAGGGTAGATATAGTCTATCACTCTATCACTACAGGGTTGTAATGCATAGTGAATAGTAATCAATTTTATGATATTTTAGTCCAATTGATTTTTAGTGTAATTGTTATGGTTGGTCACAAAGTCAGGCAGATTTTCAGACTGAATTTGGCATTTTTTCCTACCTATCAAATCTCTCCAAGGACTTGGGATAGGCAGGTGTTGTTTGATGGTGTTAAAGATGCCATCATAGGATGTAAGATGTACCAAATCAATCTTTTGCAATTGACTGATATTGATTTTCTCAATGCCAATGGTGTTCACATGGTGCTCACATTGTTTTGGGATTGCACTCAAGGTACCTATAATTATTGGTGCTATCTTTTCTTTCTTTTGCCATAGTTGTTCTATTTCTATTTGCAGGTCTTAGCATTTTGTGATTTTTCTCTAGTTTTTTTCTCTTCTCTTCTGTTGTCTTCAGGTACTGCAACATTCACTATCCAGATTTTTTTTTGTCTTTCTTATCAACAATTTTTAAGTCTGGGGATTTATGTGAAAAGTGCTTGTCTTTTGAATTCTAAAGTCCCAAAGCACTTTAGATTTTTCATTTTCTATTACTTTGTCTATTTTGTGGTCCTGCCAGTTCTTGCTTACAGGAAAATGGTATTTCTTGCAGACTTTTTTAGTGCACCATTGTTACTTCTTTGTCATACCACTATTTCTTTAGCTTCTTTGCAAAAGCACCACTTGCTGTCTGCTGCTGTCTTCTCAATTCTTACTTTGTTCTTAAGGCTTGGTCTTGTACAGCCAGAATTAGCCCCTCTGTCTCTTTCTTCAACTTTTTTGTTCTTAGCCTTTGCCAGATCTTATTATCTGCTTTGTCTGCTTTTTTAAATGTACTGGCCATGTAATACTTTGCCTTGCCATGTTTCTTTTAATAATAATGATGTTGGTTATTAATATTTTAATGATAATACATTGGTGTGCCAATTTATTATCATTATTATAAATTTATTATAGCTGCCCTTTTTCATAGACTCTGGACAGCTTAGAAATACAAAATAATAAAAACAATTAAAATATGCATACATGCAACACGTTACATTGATAATAGGACCGCCTTGGACTTCTTAACTAAGGAAGAAGTTAATTATATAGAGAGGAGAATTGTGATAATCACACAGTTTTAAATCAGTAGCTTTATATATACAAATATTCCTTTACAGTAAGTATCCTCAATTTCCATACATATTGAACAGCTGCCATTGCCCATAGTTGCTAGGAATTCTGGCGATTGCCACAGGCACTAGGATGGGGAAGGCCAATCTATTCCTACCATAAATAACATCTAATAAACAACAAGGTTGAAAATGCAATGGGTGAAAAGGCTCTGGCAATGCAGTCAGGGACACACGAGTTAACAATGAGCTCAAGAATATGAGAATAACAGAAGAAATAATCAAAATTTGGCTGAGAAACAGAGAGCCATCTTGAATATTTTTAAAATATGAATAGACCAAGAAGAGACAGGCCTCAGGAACTTGAGAGAAAGATGAAGTAAAAGCCAGGGTGAAAAACATGAGTGAAGAGACAATTGGAAGCTGAGTAAATATAAATTCTGAGGGGAGAAGGGGGAAAAGTCATGTCAAGCTTAGAAGAAGATATATCTTTCATCAATAAGTAACTTTGAAGACATTAACCCCAAGGGGAAAAGATTATAAATCTTATAAATGTCTACATACACATTCAATCCATTAACTGCTATCTCAGCAGCAAAAATTTAATAGTCCTGCATTTCTAGAGCAATAACCTTGGAGGGCAACTCAAGCCAATCAGTCACAGTAGATTAAAATTGCAGCTCTAATTAATCACATTATTTTGGCTCAAGTACAACTATTAAATATTTAGCACTTTTATATTTCTAAAAAAGCAATTAGGCTTTGTTTCTCTATGTTGTAAATATTAATTTTGCCATGGTCAAAGCCATATTTCTGCTAATGACACCGGGTTTGGCTTTCATGTCACTTCCCAAATAATTATTGTGGAAGAATTGGCTTTTTTAGCCTAAAACAAGTTTTGTAAATGAAGAATAGTTCTTTCTAATGAATATTTCTCCCTATTCTTTCACTGCATCTTCAGTTGAATAGCCAAATATTGTCAAACACTCTGTTCCAAATGTGGGACTACTAGATACAAGAGTTGGGAGCTCAAAGCAAGAATTTAATCTTTTTAAATATATTATGTCTATTTTATGTTAGATACCAACTTTCATGTGGAGCTCAACATTATATCCCACTTCTACCATGCTTTCTAACATAAATTGCCTCTTCAAAAGTTCCTCTTTGGAATAATAAGCATACAAAAGGCTAAATCTTTCCTTCCAGATAGATATTTCTTTTTGATGGCAAATAATAAATGTATGACTCCTACTTCTTTTGCTTTAAAACTCTAGGATCCCTAACAATAAATATCTGCAGATGAGGGAAAGCTCTATATTTAATATATTATATTATTCCCCAGAATAGTGTACTCTTTTTGTGTTGGATTTAAACTATCATACTTTCCAACTAATTAAGAAGCACTGATATCTAAAAGGCTGGTCCACTTCTAGAAAAGCATTTGCTGCCTATAGTATTATCCCTCCAGGATTGTGGGGGGAAAGCGAAGCAAAAAAGATGTACATGCATTTGCATTCAGAGACTGCAAAATCAACATTGAAAGCAGCCATGTGAGTTTGAGGGGGGAAAGCACAACTGCTTTAATGATCTGTGGAAAAAATTCATATGGGCCCTTGCATGCACCAAGCATCTCTTTCAAAGACCATGGATGAGAAAACTGACAAATAAGCTTTTCATGTATTCCAATGAAACAATAAAAAATTGAACATTTGGAAAACACAACTGGAAAACTGACAAGCTATTTTAGGGAGATTGTGACATAAGATACCGTAAGGATTTTACATTATGTTCCTGCCATTCTTTTCCATTTATACACAAGATTTCAAATGATGGATTAAACAACCAAATTATCCAAAACTTTTGTGTAATAATGCAAAACAGCAGTTTCTTACTTTATTGAAGTATTTTGTGGAACTTCAAAAGATATTAGGCGACCCCCACCAGAATTATTGGAGCTGGCATTTCCACAGGCTACATCAGGGATTATCTATAAAGAGTGTGCATAAATATGAGACAACATATATAACTAATAGTTTTTAAATAGAACACCAAAACTGGTTTTAAAATGTAATAAAATTAAAATGTGTTTGATGGATATATTTTGGAAATATTTTCTGAAGTTTTATAGAGCAACAGATACACAAACAAAAAGGCTCAGCTTGAAAACACATTGGTTTGGATCTGGTTTTCTTAAGAAAAAGACAAAGGGCTTTTCATATTGTAGCAACCTAGATTCTTAATGGATTACAACACAATCCTTTAAAAAAAGCAGGTAATGAAAATTTATAGGCTTTCAGGAACACACAGCAAGATAGCCAATAGCATCTCTCAGCATCTTACTGTTGTGTAGTGGGGAATACAAACAAATCATAGGTAGCAATGCTTTGCCACCTGATGCCAGCAAAATGAAGAACAATTATTATTTTTTTCCTATGAGAAAAGATCTTTCACAATATAAACTAGACCCATTGCTACTTGCCAAGGAGAGAAAAAATACTATAAAGTATATGTTTATTTTTGTGGGTAAAATGTTTCATTTTCAGGCAGTGCTTCTTTAAAAAGCATTAACAAAGTATGCCATTAATATGTCTTCTACATTGATTAGATTGCAAATTCAGCAGCAGCTCAGTGAAATGTATAAGCTACTACCTAAATTGTCCTTGGGAGTATTTCCTGCCTATTTTACAAATGCTCTCAACATTTTTTTTTTTGTTTTTTCTTTTCTTTTTGACTTCCAGATTTTAGGCTGTTCAGCTCAATTCTCTTATTACAGAAAAATTCAAAACATTAACATTTTCCTAGAAACCTTATTACATACAAATGGATAATACAATGCAAATTTTTAAAAATGGGAGGAGATATTTGAAATACTAACTTACCCTTTCTCAACATAAAATATAATTTTCTTTTCTCTCAGTGTAGGACATGAGAAATAAAACAGCATCAGTTAATTAATATTTTCATTAGATTTTAAAGAGTGTAAAAATCCATCTTGCAAAATAAATGATCAAATTAAACCATTTTTCCCTAACTATGCTTTTAGGTCACGTTCACAGAGTTATAGGGTATCTAAATTTAAAATATATATATTCCATTCTTCAGTTTTTTTAAACTGAAATTTGATTAAGATCCAGTAACATATTTTATCGTATGGTAATAATGAACTGAATATAATGCTATATATTATAATGCATACAAAAATAGTAATTATGCAGGCAGTATGCATTTCAAACTTACGTAAGCCCATTTAAAAATAAAAAAAATTAAAAAAGAATGTTTCTTTTAATATTCCAAAGAATAAAGAATTTCTCTATACCCGCAAATGTCCATTTGGTCGTATTAAATAATTTATGTATTTAGTAATACATATGGTCTGTGATCAACAACAATGCTTGTGGCATTCATTAAAATTAATTACTTCTCAGAAAAATATTAAAAATTTATACCAAGTTCTAAGATAATTTTGTAATTAACACTTCCCACCACAAATTTCACAAACAGAATTCTTAGTTATTTTTCTTGATGTTTCCAGCTTTCCACATAAGGTCACATACAGGCAATCTCTTCCTAAAGCTCCTACTAGATTTCACTCATAAATAATTTATGGTACGTATTTTGCTTTTTAAAAAAAAACTTACTTCTACTTCATCCCATTTCAGATCCATAAGTTTTTGCCCCTCCTTGGGTTCCCATGTTGGTAGTGTCACTGTTGCTTGGACTCGTGGCAGGATAATGTCCGGTTCCATGGTGGCTGCTCCTGGCCTATTTTCACTTGGCAACTCTGATTCTGTCCACCCAGACACTGGGGAACCATAAAATGAATATTCACAGTTTGTACCTTCATAGCCAGTATTACAAACACAGAGATATCCATCACCATTACTAGTGCAGTTGCCATGGTGACAAGGGTTGCTGGCACATGGATCTGAAACAAACTGAAACACAAACAATAATGGAATTCTTAGTACCACAGGATAAGATGTGTCAATCTTGTCACAAATGTTAATCTGCTAAAATATCTGGGTGGCCTTCACCTGCTTTACTTAGAATTTCCTTTTCCAACCAAGCATCTTTCAAGTGTGTTGGACTTCAGTGGTCAAAATTTCTAATTGATATAATAATTGTTAACACTGAAAGCTGTGAAACAACATAGCTGAAAGGCAACCAGGAGAAGGAGCTTCATTATTCACATTTCAATAAAAAGATTATGCAGGAGAAATAGAAGTAAATTAGCAAACAAAACTGATCGTGTTGACAAAGTTGAATGGTTTAGAAATGTAATATTGGAACAGTTTCCAGAGGAATAATAATTAGACTTTTGCAGCAAATACAACAAAGCACATAGGTATGAAGTAGCGCAATTATTACTGTTATGCTATTTTGTAAGGATATTTGAGGAACATTGGTGCACTGTTCTGAAGACAGCAGGAAGACAACAGTTACACATACTATTTGTAATCATCTTCTAAATTGTGGTTAAAGTCTTTATAATCTAAAATGCATCTTGAACAATGATCAAACAATAGTTTTGAGTGTGTGTGCGATATGTGTGTGTATGCATTCAGCAAATCAGAGTCATGTTAGATTAAGCTCTCTATCTAATAGATTAAATCTCCCAAATATTAATACAATAATAAATGGATTTGATTTTAAGACATCACAAAAGCAATTTAATAGACTAGTGATATCTTAAAAATGGGCACATTTATTAATATAACCCCTATAAAGAAACAACCTTTTGCCAAAAACGTCATCTAGACTCTTTACTATTGTGTTAATTTTTCAGCCAATGCTAATTCGATTCTTTCCTGCACTATGGGTAGTCTTTACCTTATAACCACAACTGAGCCCAAAATTTCCATTGTTAAACAAGACAATTGTTAAGTGGGTTTTGCCCCATTTTATGACCTTTTTGCCATAGCTGTTAAATGAATCACTGCAGTTAAATTAGTAACATGGCTGTTAAGTGAATATGGCTTTCCCATTGACTGCTTGTCAGAAGGTTGCAAAAGGTGATCACATGACCCCAGGACACTGTAACCATCATAAATATAAATCAGTTGCCAAGCTTCTGAATTTTGATCACATGATCACAGAGATCTGACAAGGTCATAAGTGTGAAAAATGGTCATAAGTCACTTTTTTCAGTGCTGTTGTAACTTTGAATAGTCACTGAACAAATAGTTGTAAGTTAAAGACTATTGATCCAAAGAAAGACATGTTCTAGCTTTTAGTTATATTGCCAGCCATAAAAAAACTTAATGTTGCATGAGAGAGAGAGAGAAAGGGAGGGGGAAATGACCAATTTCTCTTTTTTTAACCGAGTGTTATAGCACTTTGTTTTTTTCTTAATATTTCAAATTCCATTGTGTGTACATCTAGAGTAGAAAACAATTTTTAGACCAGATAATTAAAAAAGATAAATGTCTCATTAATAAAAAGTATTTCATACAGTCAGTTTGGTCTACTAGCCAAGGCACAAGGCCAAAAACCAAGTCACTGTGAGTTCTAGTCCCTCCTTAGACATGAAAGCTGATAGGGTGACTTTAGGCCAATCACTCTTTTGTCAGCCCATGATATCAGGCTTCGGCAACAAATACTTGGTTGATCCCAAAAAGTGGAGCTTGCACTTGTGGGAAATATTAGGAAGGGGGAAAAAGTTTCCCATAAAATTTTCTATAGTTACATTATTGAAGTGATAATTAGCCACATTTACAACTTGGGTAAGTAATCTAGAAGAGAAGATATGGGACAGAAGCTACTTTCATCTTTTCCAAACTTGACACACTAGCTTTAAGTATAGATTTCATATACTAGATACTAATTTCCTAGCATGAGGTAAGAACAAAATTGGTCAATCAGGATGAAAATATTCTTATTTCCACTGTAATTGTTTTGAGTTAGATTAATATAACTTAATAGTTTTAACTTAAAAGCATCAAAGTATTTTATATTTTGTATACCTAAATACATCTAACCTTTCATCATTCTTTACTTTGATGGTTTTGGCCAATATGAGTTGATTTTTTAAAATAATTCTTTATAAAGAAAGAATTTTTGCCCATGGATGAAACCAAATAAGTAATGAAAATGGAAGCTTTTGTCACAAAAACAGAATTTAAGAAAGAACTATCATTTTTTCCTTATAGTTATAATAAAAATTTATAATAAAGTCTTCATGACATGAGTTTTTGTTTTGATCTTATTTTATTTTAAAGAGAACTAGTTTGGTATTGTGGTTAAGGCATCAAACTAGAAACCAGGATGGCAGTTTCTAATGCCAGCTTATAATACACAGAGCCAACTGTTTCACCATGAGTCACTCTCCCTCAGTCCTAGGAAGCAGGAAATGGCAAACCACTTCTGAAAAATTTTGGCAATAAAACTGAAGACTCTAGTCCAGACAAGCTACCAGGAGTTAAAACAAACTGACTCAAAGAAAGCACATGCCCACACAAAGACAAAATGAAAACACAGGGCTTATGGAATCAATACGATAACTGTTTATATCTAAACACTGTTAGGGCAGTGACTATAGAATAAAAGAGAGAAATAGAAATGACATAAGCCTGGTTTAAAAAATAGCACATCTATGCTACAGAAAAGCAAAAGGAATAAGTTGAAGCAACAAAATATCCCAAATGAAATAACTACCAATTAGAAACAGCAGTAGTTTGGTGTGAGCTGGGTTAAACTTGATCGGCTTTAGCTGGCAGTCAAAATTAGCAAATTGTGCAATCTGCTGTGCAGAATTTGGCAATGTTATATATTATGGAGACACATGAATTAGAAATAGAGAGATGTAAAATTGGTATCTATGCTCTGATAATTTAATGAATAAAGGTAAAGGTAAAGGAGTCCTTGCAGATTTTATATGCTAGTTGTTGCCGAATATAGAGGCCAGTGTTCATCTTCGTTTCAAGGCCATTGAGCCAGTGCTGTCCAAAGAAATTTCCACAGTCATGTGTACAGCATGATGTCATGGAGCACTGTTACCTTCCTACTGAAGTGATACCTATTTATCTATTCACATTTGCATGCTTTCAAAGTGCTAGGTTAGCAGGAGCTGGAACAAGGACAGGAGCTCAGTCCCTCACACGATGATTGGGTCTCGAATCTGAGCTGCCAGGTCTCCAGTCCATAAGCCCAGTGTCTTAATCACTAAGTCACTGCACTGCCCTGGTTGAATAGTTGGTGAATAAGAATACTGCAGATATCTCTATAAACGAGCAGAAGGGGATGTGATGTGCTCAATGGCTTCAAATTGTCTAGAATGGCAGTGACACAGGTAATCAGCTGGTGCAGAATGTGGCCGCGCGGGTTGTGATGGGAGCTTCCCGGTACTCCCATATTACGCCCCTCCTGAGCGACCTGCATTGGTTACCAGTTGCCCTCCGAGTGAGATTCAAGGTTCTGATATTAACATTCAAAGTCCTACAGGGCATGGGTCCAGGGTATTTACGAGAATGACTCCTGCCGGCATCGAATACCAACCACCCTGTACGAGCTCACAGACAGGGTCTCCTTGGGTGCTGTCTGTGGCCCAGTGTCACTTGGCGGTGACCCGGGGAAGGCCTATTCTGTGGCAGCCCCCACTTTGTGGAAGCAGCTTCCCCTGGGGCTCTGTTTGGCGCCCAATCTCCGCACCTTCCGTCACGATTTAAAGACCTGGCTATTTGGACAGTCCGGGCTGTGCTGACCTCCTGGGAGGGGTTGATCTTGTTTTAAATTGGGGATTTTATGCTAATTTGACTTGATTGTTTAATATGGTTTTTAGTTAAATATTTATTGTGTGGTTTTAGTTGTGAGTTGCCCCGAGTCCTCTTGGAGAGGGGGCAGCATACAAGTAAAATAAATAAATAAATAAATCAGGAGAATCTTGCTGTTCCTTCATTTTAACAAAGCCAAAGAGAACCACAATGAAGCACTTTTGTACTTAAGGGAGTAGCTGTTTAATAGCTTTTCAGGGAAGCTAAGATAAAAGTCTTGTCTAGATTGGCTTGGCACTCTGACCTATAGTACACTGTTTGTATAGTACACTGTCATCTAACATACCAAGAAGCTAACAAATTGGGAAGACTACTGTGTGGGGTTTTTAAAAAATAAATTGTCAAACCACTTAGATTGCCATTGTACACACTTTTATGAGAATACCCCACAAAGAACATCAGGGAGATTATCTTTGAATCCTGGGAGAGCAATATTTGTGTTAGTTCTTTTATGGACTGTCCTTAAAAAACACAAAAATATCTTTCTGCTATTCTCTGCTATGATTTTAATGTTTTTAATAATTGAAAAATAATTATAATTGAAAGTTATACATGGAATTCATGAGAAGATAACTGTATATTTGGTGTGCTGAAAATACACTGCTTATTCATTAGGGCCAACACATTTTATCAAGTTCTTCCCAGGGACATTTTGTCCTACATTACAAGTAGCAGAATAATGACTGTTCTCCGAATATAGGACACAGTGCCATAAGGAAGAATTCTTGAAAAATGTTGAACTACTTATTATATAGTTCATTTGATATTTCTGTTGGTTTTACATGTTCCAGTGCCATGATAGTGAACCTATAGCCACCTCACCAGGCATGCCAGCCATTGGCCATTGCTCTTCCAGGTTCTAGTGCACGCATGCACACCGGAAAGCTGGACCACACGCACAGGAGCACCGGAAACCAGAAGAGTGCATGGCGGCATGCATATGTGCACTGGAAACCAGAAGCTTAGCTTCCCAGCGTGCGCATGCACACCGGGGAGCTGCTCTTCTGGTTTCTGGTGCTCCCCCATGTGCACGCACATGCTCCTGTTTCGGCACTCAGTGCCAAAAACGTTCATCAACGCTGTTATAGTGCATTTCCTTCTTTTCTCCCTATATATTCTCACCATTAGGAGCTCTGGTAGCACAGTGGCTATAATGCAATACTGCAGATAAACTCTGTCAATAGCCAGGAGTTTGACCCTGATTGAACAGGAATTAAGCAGTCCTGTTTTCTCCCTACTGTCTGTCACCTTATTGCCATTTTCTCCCATTAGTGGACCTATTGTTTCATTGAGTTTCTTCTTGTTCCTTACATACTGAATTAAACAATTTTTTATCATTATTGGCATCAGTTGCCAATCTTAGCTCATTATGGGCCTTAGCTTTCCTAACTCCCTCCTTGCAATTCCAGCTATTTGCTGATATTTTGTTTTAGTTATGTGTCCTTTTCCATTTTTTTTTATATTTGTCTGTCCCTCAGATTGTTGGAAAGCCCGTTACGCATCCATGCTGGTATCATCTGGTCAGAGGTGATATTCAACAGGTTCTGACCAATTCTGGAGAACTGGTAGTGGAAATTTTGAGTAGTTCGATGAACCGGCAAATATCACCTCTGACTGGCTCCGCTGTCATCTATTTTCTGCTTCCTGAGTCCCAACTGATCAGCTGGGACTTCTTTTGTTGCCCTGCTCAGGAGAATGCAGCTGGAAAGCAGGTTGGTGAGGTGGGGAGGAAATGGGATTTTGCAGTATCCTTCCCCTGCTACACACACCAAGCCACACCCACAGAACCAGTAGTAAAAATTTGAATCCCACCACTGCATCTGGTGTCTTCTTTTGTCCTCTGTAGACCTGAAGGAGACAATGCAAGACAGAGGGGCATGGAATGTGCTGATTCATAGAGTGACCAAAGGACAGACATGATTAAATGGCTAACAATGTTGTTTTGGGCCTTCATTACCTCATTTTTCAGGGTTTCCCAAGCATCTTGAATTGTTTTTCCTTTCTGAATTTTTACCCATGAATCCCTCATAATCATAAGTTTCTTGAAGTCAGCTCTTTTAAAGTCTAAAACACTAGTCTGACTTAGTTCAGTTATCTGTGGTTCTATTCAAGTATGACATGATCACTCTCCCCCACAGTTCCTGTAATTAACCTACCTACTCATAATGTTTCCTCCCAAAAAAAACCTGCCAAATTTCCTCTTCTTTCAATTGCCTGTTGTTTTTTAGCCACATGAAATGGCCAAAATGCTATCACACTTTTATTTTTTGTGTTGACACTGTTTTAACACTTTTATGGTGTTAAAATATTAGTCCTTGAGAACTCATTAATTTGCACACACATGTGTTAAGAATAGCAGGGCAGGCATAGAAATCACTTACATGTATGATATAACTCTTGGTTCTCAATTTCTTTTGGCACCAGGGAGCCAATCAGGAGCCAATGGGTTCTGTAGAATTTGAAGGTGAAAGCAAAGTATAATGGCCAAAAAGAATTGTATTTATTTTATTGAATAAATTCTAAGAGTGTTAACAGGGAAAATATATCAACCTTTGTCTTTTCAGTATGCCAGGAACCCTAGGAATAACAGCAAATAGACCTATTACTGGCATTTGTGCAGCAAAGCAAAGCTTGTCAAGCTTGAGAACAGAATGACAAAAGCAGCTTTGCACTGTTGTGGTTGGCCTTTTGGGGGACAATGTCCTTTGGGTTTAGCATTATAATAATTAAGAATTTGGTGGAGCAAAAATACCATGGGAGCTGAGATACAGAACTTTCAAACAAAAATTAATATAACATGTACTCTATTTTTATCTGCTTCTGTATTTATCCAGAATAATCTTGAGTTTCAGCTTGCATATTACCTCAATTGTCACCTCAATTAGCATGAAATTTGCAGACAGATGCAAGCCAAAGTGACTTTAACGATGCACTTTGACATTTTTCTCCCCACAACACATACAGAATGCAAATGAAGATATATGCCTATAGCAGTTTTCTATAACTACTCTCACCAGATTCTTACAAAATTGCCTTTCTATTTAAAAGGGCAACCCCTTCCATAACTCTAATAGAAAAAGGGGTGATGATTTTTCCAACCCCTCACTTGCTAGTTTTGTTATGTATGTAGGTTTGAATGTTATTGGTTTAGTTTGAATTGTTCTTGTAAAATGTCAAATAGGATTGGTTTAAATAGTGCGGGAAAACCCTGCACTCTGATTGGCTGGCAACTACGGCTGCTGGCTATAAGAAGCAGCCGTAGCCTAGCCAAGTCGGGTCCATTCGAGCTGTAGTCACTTAATAAACTCTTCATTGAAGCTCTTTGCGCCTGACTCTTCATGCAAACTTAACACTGATGATGAGGATGGGATTCCCCTGAAGAAGAGATGACGCGGAAGATGAGCAGAAGAGCAAGATGGCTGTGCTGAACATGCCCCCCAGCCCCGTTCGATCCGGTGGCAGAAGACTGGGAATCGTATGTGGATCGCTTCCAAATGTATTTGGAAGGAAACGACCTCGCCGATATCCCTGAGAAGCGGAAGAGGGCGGTATTTCTCACGCACTGCGGTCCGGCAGTCTTCAAGATGGCAAAGGCATTGGCGGGAGCTGCAGACTTGAAGGTAATGGAATGGCCTGATTTAGAAAAGCTTTTAAGAGCCCATTACGCCCCACAAGTATCGTGCCTCATTAAGAGACATGAGTTTTATCGTCGGGATCAAGGGGAAAGCAAAAATGTTAACGACTTTGTGGCAAGTTTAAGGGACATTGGGGGTGCTTGTGAATTTACCAACTTAGAAGAGGCCATGCATGATCAGTTTGTTCTAGGCCTTAAGGATAAGGTCTTACAGAGCAGAGTAATGAAACCTAAGATCACGTTTAAGGAGGCCATAGAGGAAGCTGTTTCAGCGGAAGCACCCAAGTCCTCAGCAGCAGCCATGAAGAAAATTAACAAGGCCTCAAGCCATTCTGATGTGGAAAAGTCCACAACAACCCATTGTGAGCAAATATACTCTGATTCAGACTGTAGTGAGGTGGAGGAAGGAATTTATAGACTCAGAATGGAGAAGAAAAGGAAAGACCTTGGAAAAAAGAGGCAAGAATTTTATTGCAGAGGCTGTGGGGGCCACCCCCACTGAATGCAAGTTTTTAGACACCATCTGCCTACGTTGTGAGAAAAGAGGTCACCTAGCAAGAGTCTGCAAATCATCCAGAACTCCACCTAGTAGGAAGAAATTTCCTGAGAAAGAATTCAAGCCCAACAATTTCAGTGAGAAAATGGGGCAAACTCAGAAGCAAATGGAAAGAATGAAACTTTTTTTTTTTTTAATTACATTTATATGCCGCCCTTCTCCGAAGACTCAGGGCGGCTTACAATTTTTGGGATACAACCCAGTGTGCTCAGCAATAGCCTTCATTCCATTGTATATGCCTGCTTATTACTAAGCGGCATTTTTACAAGGTCAGCTAATTGCCCCCAACAATCTTGGGTCCTCAATTTACCTACCCTGAGAGGATGGAAGGCTGAGTCAACCTTGAGCCTTGTGGGATTCGAGCCTACAGTAATTGTAGACAGCTGGATCTTAAGAGCAGGCATTTACAGCCTGAGCCACCAAACAATCAAACAATCACTATTGGTCATTCTTCACCCTTGAGAAGCAGAAAAGTACATGTGAAGGTATTCATTGAAGGAAGGCCTTGCCAAATGGAAGTGGACTCAGGCTCATATTTATCTATGGTGTCATGGGACACTATTCACAGGCTACTTCCCAACATTCAGAAGAAACATTTCCAGAAGCAAGCACTGACTCTTAAAGACTACCAAGGGAACAAGATTCCAGTAGTTGGAACAAGAGAATCGTGAAGTTTAAAGGCCACACCAAACATTTGCCCCTGACCATCGTGGACAAGGATCCCCAAGCTTGCTGGGACTTGAGTGGTTCAAGCCACTAGGCATCTGACTGGCATCAATCGGACCAACCTGAATGGGAGGAGGCCTTGAAGTCTGAGTTTCCAGAGGTCTTCAGCCAAGGATTGGGCAAGTATGGGGACCCTATCACTTTCCACCTAGATCCAAAGGTGCCCCCAATTCGTTTAAAGCCCAGAAGGGTTCCATTTGCTTTAAAGGAAAAAATTGATGCACAATTAGACAAATTAATAGCTCAAGGGGTTTTAGAGCCCACTGACCACTCCAGATGGGAGACACCCATAGTCACTCCAGTCAAGACTGATGGGTCAGTAAGAATCTGTGGGGACTATAAGGGGACACTGAACCATGCACTGTAGCAGAGTGCATATCCAGTTCCAGTGGTGCATCATCTGTTACATTCACTTGGCAGGGGTACAGTCTTTGCCAAATTGATTTGGCCCAGGCATATCAACAACTAACAGTTGATGATGCCACTGCAGAGGCCCAAACCATTGTGACTCATAGAGGTGCTTTCAAATGTAAAAGGTTACAATTTGGAGTAAGCGTGGCACCAGGCATCTTTCAAAGCCTTATGGAAAGAATGCTCCAAGGACTGCCAGGATAGTGCCTTACTTTGATGATGTGTTAATCTCTGCTGAAAATGACACTCAGTTACAAGAAAGACTCAGAGAAGTCCTTACCAGATTCAGGAAAGCGGGGTTAAAAGTCAAGGAAGAAAAATGCACTCTTAAAACTGACAGGTTGAGTTCCTGGGCTACATGATTGACAAGCATGGCATCCACCCTACAGATGCCAAGGTTAAAGCAATCAAAGAAGCCCCTAGACCTAAATGCAAAACAGATTTGCAAGCTTTCCTTGGACTTATTAACTTTTATCACATGTTCCTACCTCAAAAGGCAACCATTGCTGAACCATTGCACAGATTACTTGATAGGAAGTCTGTTTGGGTCTGGGGGAGGAAGGAACAATCAGCATTTAACAGTATTAAAAGACTAATCACGTCTGATACAGTTCTCTGAGAATTTGCCTGTTGTACTGACTTGTGATGCATCCCCTTTTGGAGTGGGGGGGGGTTTTTAAGCCACAGGCTTCCCAGTGGGAGAGAAGCCCTATTGCATTTTACTCTCGTACTTTGACCAAAGCAGAGAGGAATTACAGCCAATTGGACAAGGAGGCATTGGCAGTTGTTGCAGCTGTTAAGAAATTTCATGAATATCTGTATGGGAGAACATTTACCATTGTTACAGATCACAAACCTTTGTTAGGCATTGTGGCAGGAGACAAGCCTACACCTATTATCCTGTCACCAAGAATGCTGAGGTGGACTGAATTTCTTGCTGCTTATTCATACAAACTTATCCACAAGCCTGGCAAGGACATTGGACATGCTGATGCACTGAGTCGTTGCCCACTTCCTTGCCACAAGGAGGACTTTGAACCTGAAACACACACCTTTTTTTTTTTTTTTGTTGCCAAGCTTCCAGTTCATGCTGCTGAAATTGCCAGAGAGACTGCCAAAGACACTGTGTTGGCCTCTGTTATAGGCTGGATTAAGAAAGGTTGGCCTCTTCAAGATCTACCTCACCTTGCCCAACCTTTTAAGTCCAGGCAAACTGAATTATCTGTATTAAGAGGATGTATTTTGTGGGGTAACAGGGTGGTTATTCCTGCAAAACTGCAAAGAGAGGTTTTGGAAATGTTACATGAGGGTCATCCTGGTATTGTAAGGATGAAGGGATTGGCCAGGAGTTATGTATGGTGGCCAGGTATTGACAAAATGGTTGAAAACTGGGTTGCATCTTGTCCCAACTGTCAGGTAGTCAGGCCTGCCCCACCTCTCGCCCAAACAGGAATGGGAATGTCCTAGGGGCCCATGGTCTAGGATTCACATTGATTTCGCAGGCCCTACCAGAGGGCACACCTTTCTTATTATAGTAGATGCATATTCCAAATGGCTAGAGGTAATCCCTATGGCACCCACCACAACTGATGCTGTCATCAAGCAGCTCAAAAACTTTTGTAACCCACGGGTTACCTGATGTCCTTGTCTCTGATAATGGCCCTCAATTTACATCCAACCTTTTTGAATCCTATTTAGCACAACAGGGTATCAGACATGCCCTCACTGACCCTGGGCACCCTTCGGTTAACGGCCGGGCTGAACGATGGTACGCTTTTACCAAGGAGAAGCTTCAGCAACTGGGTCCTCGTACTTACAGGGTGCAAACAGAGGATGGACTCCTCTGGAGCAGGCACATTGATCAACTTAGATCCAGGTTCTCTCAGGAACATCGACTTGTTCCTCTCTAGTTCCCTCACCTGATGTCAATTCTAGGGGAAGGGAGGAACAGGAGGATAATCAGCAAGCAAGAATCCACCCCATGTGTAATGAGCCATTATGACAGGAACCATTCCAAAACCTGTCACAATGCCAAAATCCATCCTTAGAAGTGGAAGATTGTACATCACTACCTGACTTGGGTGCTGACATTGGGCTGGAGATGGGTTGGGAGGAGAGACCAGATTCTAACAATCAAACAGGGTCTTCTTTCACAGGAAGTCCCAGTGGGGAAATGTCAGCAGACACATTTCCTCTCTCACTGGGTGAGAATGTTAAAACTTCTGAACCACGAAGGTCTCAACGCATTAAAGAGCCCCACCTATTTAAAAGAATACATTAGATAGGTTGGGGTTTGGTATGGACTGAACCTAGTGGGGAGGGGTGTTATGTATGTAGGTTTGAATGTTATTGGTTTAGTTTGAATTGTTCTTGTAAAATGTCAAATAGGATTGGTTTAAATAGTGGGAAAACCCACTCTGATTGGCTGGCAACTACGGCTGCTGGCTATAAGAAGCAGCCGTAGCCCAGCCAAGTCGGGTCCATCGAGCTGTAGTCACTTAATAAACTCTTCACTGAAGCTCTTCGTGTCTGACTCTTCATGCAAACTTAACAAGTTTCATTCTATTTTCCAACCTATTTAAGCACATACCACAACACTCAAGTCAGCTGTTGAGGATGCACATGTAAAGTACAATAATATTCCTTCCATTCTATTTTTTCCTCATAAACTAAATTTAATACTTCTGAATCTGAAGAGGAGACATTTTTGGAGCCATGAATAGGAAGAAATGTTCCTTTGAAAATCCACCATCTGACTCAAGAATGTTGAAGCAGAAGTAATATAAGCTCTGCCAATGAATAGGCCAAGTCCTTTAAAAAGAGCAATCCTTCATAAAGTCCTCCTTGCAAAGAGAGAAGTGGGACACGCCATTACTTTTTTGTTTGTTTTTATTAGCTTAAGTTTTTTTATTGGAATAAATAAATTCAGATAGACTAGAAATCGTATTATATTAACATGTTTTGTTTTTATAAAAACTACATTGTCATGCCCCTGTTGGATCTGATTCCGAGGGAGAGATGGAACAGCAGACAGGGAGTGGGAGTGTGGCTCCGGTGGATGTGGAAGAAACTGGGGAAGGGCACAGTCTGGCTGGGCATTCAGAGGAAGACCCAGGCCCACCCCTCTTCATCCTAGGGCACACAGGGAGGAACGGAGAAGGGAGCAACGTGGGTTACAGGGGAGAAAAAGGCCCTGACTCCCTTCATTAGCTGCAGCTGGGAAAACCGGATAAAGAGGATGTTTGCGCACAGCTCCTTGCTGGAAACAAAGTGTGAATTTATCTTTGTTTGTCAAGACTTATCTGAGTTCTGGCATCCTCCCAACTGTGTGTGTTTCATTATCTTTTGAAGTCTTTAATTACTTATCCTGCCCTGTCTTGTTAATTTCCACAGCATGGTTTGTGTTGTTTTTTATTTATAATTTATATGTACTTTGGGTTCGGACGTAATTTCTTCCCTTTAAAAACTGTTCTTGGGAGAGTTTTTTCTTCAGCCGATAACTGGACATTGGGGGCCAAGTTGGAGGTATTAAAGGGACTTTACCTACTTTTGTAACTTCGTTGCTTTTGTGCCATGCCCCTGGTCATCACATACATCGTTCAAAAATAAAACCACGTCTCATAAAACAAAATAGTGGCACGTTGGTTAGAATGCAGCATTGTAGGCTAACTCCACATTCTGGAGTTCGATCCTGGCTAGGCTCAAAATTGACTCAGCCTTCCATCTTTCTGAGTAAAATGAGGACCCAGATATGCTTACATTGTAAACCATTCTTCTTCCTTTTGAAGGAGCACAAGGATACAGTAAGGATAAGCAAAGTAAAGTCATCACTGTACTGAGCTTGACTTCCAGCAACATTATCAACACATCCTGGCAATTTTCATGTCAAGAGCATGAAATTAATTATCAGTGTCTTCTTTCAGAACAGTAAACTTTTTCCAACAACATTTCAGTTGCCAATTGTTCATATCTGTTATTCTAAACAATCTCCTCTCCTATATCAGCAAGATTTCCTCAAATTGACCAATGCTGTGTTATGATGAACTAGATCTGGAGGACTTCTAGGATTAATTAGATCTGGAGGACATTTGGGGAAGGTCCTTTGTTTTTCATTGCCTATACAGCCTGTACAGTATGGTTTTCTTCTATATCTCACCTCAAAACAGAAGGAATAAATCAACTAGAGCATACAAAACATTTGCTAGACCAATTCTCGAATACAGCTCATCTGTCTGGAACCTGCACTACATATTGGACATTAATACAATTGAGAGAGTTCAGAGATATTTCACAAGAAGAGTCCTCCACTCTTCTGCTTGCAACAGAATACCTTATACCACCAGACTTGAAATTTTGGGCTTAGACAAATTAGAACTACGCCACCTTCAGTCTGACCTAAGCATAGTACGTAAAATTATCTGCTACAATGTCCTACTGTCAACAACTACTTCAGCTTCAACCACAACAATACATGAACACACAATAGATACAAACTTAAGGTAAACCACTCCAAACTCAATTGCAGAAAATACAGCTTCAGCAACAGAGTTGTCAATGCCTGGAATGCACTACCTGACTCTGCGATTTCTTCCTGAAACCCCCAAAACTTTAACCTTAGACGGTCTACTGTTGACCTCCCTCCATTCCTAAGAGGTCTGTAGGGGCATGTATAAGTGCTTACCTTCCCTATCCTAATGTCTCCTTTTATTCGTACCCATTTCATGTAATCATAATCATGTTCTAATTATATCTGTTATCTAATACATACTTGACAAACAAACAAACAAACAAATGAATAAACAAATAAATAAATAAATAAATAAAAATTTCAACAATTATAATCAAAGAAACACTTCACATCAAAATATCTATGAGCCAGCATACAATTTTTTTTCTCCTCTGCTTTCCATCTTAAAACCGTTTTCCTAAATATATTTTGAAGTCATCTCTTATTTTATTTTAATGATCAAATTCTAAGAATAAAGAAATACTGTTGAAAGAATCCTCCTTTCTTTTCTTGGCATTATCCCTCCTCTGGAGAGCTTTCAGTGCATTTAGTTTCAGCAGACAACTAAGAAGAAAGGTTTTATTCTTGTCATTTTTTTTTCAAACTGGTCTTTAGATTAACACTCTTTATTTTCCCTAATATTTTAAATCAGCACCCACATGCAAAATCTAAAGACTTCTCTGTATGTTACACTCTGTTTTTATTATCTATAGTTCTTTACACACAGTAAGATTGCTAAATTACTAGTTTTCTCTGCGGGCAACTCTACAGTTGGCTCTTCTATCAGGCTGTAATCTTGCTAAGTTATTTTTTCTGCTTTGCCACCCCACATTGCCAATTACTTTGCCCAAAGCTCAGATAATCCTTGGATTTAAAAGGACAACTTTCTCTCTGAAGCCTTTCCATTTGCTTTCTTCAAAATGCTCTCACTATGCTAGATTTTCTTATCATGGTACACTGACTGAGAATCCCCTGGTAAGGAAGAGCCAAGTTCGAAAACTACTCCAGTTATGCCATACATGGTCTCATATCCAAGCAGAACCTTGAAAAAAAACTAATTATGGAACATGGCATATGAATACATATATATCTTCAAGTCATTCTCTTTACCAGACAGAAGAAAAGCCAGTTTTGTACAGTGGTTAAGCTGCTATCCTAGAAACCAGGATTTTGTGAATTCTAGTCCTACTTTAGCCATGAAAGCTGGCTAAGCTCTCTTTTCTATCCAATCCATCTCACAGGGTTGTGGGCAAAACAGGCGGAAGAAAGAGTATTATGTACGTTCAACATCTTGAATTATTTTTAGACAAAAATAAGGCAGGATAAAAAAACTAATATATAAATAAACAAATAATTAGTAATTTTAGTAGATATCTGAATGCAGCAGCAATCTGTCAAAACAGTTGCATATTCACAAACTCAAGGATTGGTCAAAATGTCTGATCCCTCCCTAGATGACTTCTAATGTATTTAAAAAAACAAATAGATACTTCTTATTGCAGTTCATAATCAAGTTCAGTTAAATTCAAAAACATGCAATGCAAGATGCAAAATACAATTCATTTATTTATTAAATTTTTACACCATCAATCTCATCTATGTAAATCTGAGTGGTGCAAAACAGGATTATAACATTTGCTCTACTTTCAGGGTTCACTTGAAAGGACAAATTTCACTGTAGTCCATGCTCTAACTATATAACAATTTTGCTTAGTTTAATTTAGCTTTATTGAACCATCTTTCACCATAATATAAAACTAAAGAAAGAGATAGAACAAAGAATAAAGTCTATTTTTAAAAAATGAATCATTAAGCAGGTTTTTAAATATAAAAGTTTGTCTATATCCAAGAAAACTTAATAATATTATATATTGTCTAAAATGAATATGCAAGTGTAAATGATTAATATTTTAACAGTTGCCTCCCCATAGCAACAACTGCACAAATTTTAGCTATTTCTAGATTATTCAGCCAAAAGGAGGCAAAGTTTCTCCACATCCAACCAGCCAAGATAGTTTAACAGCAAGGGGGATATTAAGTTTGAGCACCAAGCTGTGTAAATTGGTAGAGCAATAAGACATGCAAAATAGATTCAATATCTTTCAACCAGCAAGGACATAATCTCTCTTGGATTGCAACATTGTTATATCTTCCTTCTATAATACAGATGGCTCTATTTTAAATTTCACCAGGAGCGGGAAAGTACCTAATAGTGCAGCATATATGAAGTTTGATCATATAATTAGGGGAAATAAACAGTGTTCTATCCAAACTATCCCCAAAATGCAAAGAGATTATGATCCAGTTGCTGTGAAGGCCATCTCAAGGATTCATTGTTTCCAGTAAATTGGTCCCCTCAAACTCCAATTCTCCTTATTATTAACATGCTGAATGTCTTATTTCCAAGAGGAAGAGAAAATATCTATTTCCAGTCATAACATAGAATTGGATATAACCCAAAGAATTCAGGACATACTGTTTATTTTTTTAAAAATTTATTGGACTTCTTCAGGGGATCCTGGCCTTTTATAAAAGCAACCCTGGGAACCATAAAACACTTTGAATATATATGTTTATAGTAATAAGGATATTGCTATTACCTCTGCTGCCCGGAAAACACAAAATTCTGTCAATAATCTTATGAGTCTAATCCATGGCAGCTTTTGATTGTTCTGTTCAGAAACAAATGGCTGAAAGGTACAGTAATTCTTAAATATTTAAATACTTTAGTTTGTTCTGCTATGATGTTATTTATGTAATAGTAATAAGTATAACTGGAAAGCCTTTTGATGAAGATTAGCAATTTCTCTTCATAATCATCTCATAAATTTTTGTAATAAACTTGCAAAGACTTGAAGGCTGAAGATGAAACCCACTTGACTTTTGGAGAGAGGGGCTGTGTTATCAGCATAAAGCAAAATTGAAATGAATTTGTTAGCTGATTGGATGAGCTAAATATGTCTCTAGAAGAGTTAAGGTGATAATCACAGCAAAGAATGTAGAATCAATGAGTAGACCAGTGAGTCAACTTGATCTTTGGAACTTCTCCACAGATTACCCACATATGTCCACAGAATAGTGATCTCCCACGGGTTTGGGTGCCAGGGTGATGAGATCAGTAATTAAGCTCACAACTGCAGCCGAGCCATTTAAAGGACACTAGGTTTGCTAATTTCTCTAACCTAACTTTCTGAAATTGCCTATGTAATCATCTTAAAGCTATTAGAGATCTTTGGAACAACGAAGCTTGAAAAGCCATCTGTTAACTCTATCTTCATTTCTAACAAAAGAAAAATTAAGTTTAAGAAATTGAAATAAATGGCAAAAAGCTAAATAAGATTTTGAACTAAGAATGTTATAAATGAATTCAGGGTGCAGACAAATTTAGAACACTGAGACTTTTACTACAAGCTTTTGGAACTAGTTATATAAAATAAGTGGCTTTTTGTATATAAAAATTATTTTATATACTGTAAATTGTAACAGACATTAAAGACTTTACCATTTAAATTTCACACTTCAGGAAGAGTCCAGGCAAAAAGAAATAAAATGCAAACCTGATTTTGGTTTCAATTAGTATTGGAATTTACAGAATGGCACAAAATGCTATAACATTTGAAGTATTAAGGGAGATCTTCAAAGAAGAAATTAGTAGCCAAAATATTAACAATATCAAGAATGGATCAACTATGTTCAAAATATGTTAATGAGGAAATGATAGATGAAACTAATCTTTTATGATAAAGCAATATAATCAGAAACACTGAATAAAAAGATGGGATTACAAGGCAGATAAGACATTTGAATATATGTGACAGACTAAGAGAATGACCTAGATAAGGATTGTTTACTAGATATACAAAAGAAGCTGTCTGAAGTTTTAAAGATTAAAGGGGAAATACAAATGATAAACCAAAACAGTAACCTGGATGATGTTTTTTACTGGAGTTACAGTAAAACTTATCAAAGTCTCAAAGAAGCCTTTAAGATAGGACAAAGAAGAAAAATCATATAATAATATTTAAATGAATTAAAGATTAAGATTTTCAGAAGTAAAAGAAAGGGAATGTAAAGTTGGCTATTTGATCAAGACTAAAATAAGACATATTTTTATAAAGTTCTGGCAACCTTTATGTATTGGGGAAGGAGAACAGTCTGTTCCATTCCTCAGCATCCCTGCGGGTCATATGACGCAGTTGCAGAATTCATTGCAACTGCTCTGAAAATAGCATCTGCTTCCCTGCAGGACACATGGGACCATGCAGTCTATAGACGGCAAGGAATGGAATGGCCTACTCACCTTCACCAGCACAAACTCTGGAATTCCAGAGATCTCCAGAGGGTAAGTGTGCAAGCAATGATGGGGAGTAAGATGTAGCATCTACACAGAAGCAGGCCCAGGGCTTATGGGAACCAAATGGGGAAGCAGACCCAAGGCCTGCAAGGGATCCAGAGGGGTGAGATGGGGAGTAAATAAATGGGGGGTCACTGCAGCAGACAGCTGTAAGGGCAAATTTACACAAATTTTGTTCATATGATCAGGCAGCACTGCAACATCCACAGCTTTTTGAGCATCTGTCATAACTTTGACCACATGCAGGCCACTATTGGCTGTGTAAGCCTTATAAACTTTAACTAATTTAGTTTCCTTGGTTGAACCAGGGTTTGACTTGAGCCTGAATCTGGAATTTGTCATGGATACCCTCAAAGCAGGATTAGATGATGATGAAGAACCTGCTTCAAGAATTTGGGAGGGGGACATGGCAGAACATCTGGAAAATGCAGGGAACTCTGAACCATGAGGGGATGGGCAAGAAGAGGAGAGAACAGAAATTTCAGAAGGGCTGGCTGAGCCATCAGATGAATTGCTAGCTGACAACAGGGAGGAAGAAATGCAACTGGAGCCAAAAAGCTCAGAAGGCCAGTCAGAAATAAAGAGGGGAGAAGAGGCACAGCAGCAACCAATGAGCAGGGATCTGCAGTCCTACGGTGTATAGGGCTGAAAGGAAATAGGTGAAACAGATGTCGGTGATGATACTTGCAAGGAGGCAACCTCGCCCCTCCTAATGAGTTGCATTGGTCAGGAGCTATTTATCCCTGCAAGTGGAGTAGAGCTATACTGAGAACAACTCTTCCATTTCAGACTGTGCATTTGTTTAGCCATCGTGTACCTTGCCTTGGAATTTCACCTTTGACTGTGTTTCTGAATTTTGGACTTTGCCGTGGACCTTGGGATTGGATTTTGGCTTGTGGGATTTGTGTTTTGGATTGTGGATTTCTCTTTGCTGGTCTTGCTCTATATTTTTCCTGACTTGGGAAACTGGACTCATTGGGTCTTGTCCTGATTCCTATGTGTGGAATACTAGGAAATACTTTTGGGGGCTGGTGAAGCCTCAATAAAGATTTCAAACTCTTGTGGTTTGTGCATGTGTGAGCGGGACAGGACAAGACAGAATTCTTCACTGGTATATTAGCTTTTAATATCTCCTGAATCATGATTATCTGTTGGAAAATATTTAATACTGCATGCACATCTTTCCCAGCACAGATGGCCTGGTGCAGCTTGGTATTTCCAGGAAAGCTGAGAAATTAAAGAACTACGCTTTCCAACTCACCAGACCATCTAATCTTCAAACACTAATTTTTGGTGTAAATAATTAGTTTAATTACCATCAGACAATTTCATAATTTCATAACAGAAAATGGTCATTATCAAACAAATTTATATGTTAAAATTAGTCACCAGAACAGTACAGCATACTCCATAAAACTGGTCCCATTTCCAGATGTGTTAGAATCCTCACACTCTTTAAAATAAATAAATTCAGTTTAAAGTTTATTTGCCTTATCTGCCAGCTTCTATAATTAATCCCCTCAAGTTTCAGTTGGCAGGGTTTGGTGTATTCTTAGTTTAAAACTTAGCAGTGATTTTTAGATTTTCCTTTAAAAAGTAATATATTACTTTTGTAACTTCATGAATAATTTATGATCTAGTGAAATACTATAATTACCACAAAGTTTTAGATCCCAGGCTTACTTATTTGTGTCTTTCTTACTTTACCTTTTTATTCTTTTTAATCTCCTTTACCTTTCTTGATTTATATTCTATTGATGTGTTTAACTTTTTAAAAAGATAAAATAAGAGAAATAAAACAGAATAAGATACACTGAATATAACTGAGACACAAAGATTTCAGTGAAAATGCCATTTTAAATATAGCTAGAAATAGATAAATGGAAACATTAACTTTTTATCTTCCAAGTCTTTTTTTCCATTTTGAAATACAGGGATCAGCTAACACATAGGGAGAGTCTATAGGAAATTAAAAGGCTTGATTAACAGTAAAAAAAAAACATCCATAAATGCCAAGTTATCCTCCATGAAGGAACTGTCCACAAGTCTTTGCAGAAAAGCATCTCATTGTAGCAGATATGAACTGAGCACTATCCTGAATAGCTGATGTGGATTTAGCTGAATTTTGTGTCACATAATGTCTACAGCTTGGCAGCTTGAATATGTATGGACTTCTGGCTGAGGAATTGTGGGAGTTGAAGTCCACACACCTTAAAGGTTGCCAAGGTTGACAAACACTGTTATAGACTCACCTTTCTACAAGGAATATAAAGCAATTTATTTATTCTAGATTATGCCTATTTAGAGACCAATTTAGAATCCTCGCCCTTTTATTGAACACAATTATTTTGATTTTGTCATAATTAATCTCTAAACATTGGTTCTCATAATAGCAAGCAAGAGAATATAATGCTCTTCTTAAACCCAATGGGGTTTGAGAGAAAATTACCACCCCATCTACATAAAGGAACACCCCAAGATATGCATTTTCTTGTTTTGATGGGCAATTTATGCCACAGATTCTGTCTTGATATCAATTCAAAATATAAAACTCTTGCATATAATGCTAGATTGTTTAGTGGCGGGGGGTTGTTTCTTTCACCAGAGGATCCAATGTAAAGATGAATGCAAAGTAAGCCAGAATGTTTTTAGAATCTACCCAATGTACCAGCCATTAACAGGCGGGGTTAACTTCTTAATAGGTCTGTAATTCTGCAGTTTTCTTTTAGCTTTACTGTCTATTGCAGGGCTGTCAAACTCCTGGCCCACAGGATGCATAACCTGCTGGCCATGCCTATGCCCAGTTCAATGAAGTGTAGGAAGTCCCAATATGTAATGTGACGCCGCTGTGACAATGTCAGTTTGACACCCTGGTCTATTGGAATTATTATTTGCTGTATACAAGAATTATTACCTGGCTTTACTAGATTTGATTTAGCAGCAAATCTATTTCAGAGCATCTTACCTGTACACTTTATTTAGAATGCAACAGATTTGAAAAATAAATACACACTGGATGCCTTGGAAGTTTTTGGGCTATGTGATAAAGCACTTGATCCTAGTTGACCTCTGCTATTAATAGGGTTTATGGAGAAGTGCAATAGTAAGTACAGTGACACTATAGCTCTTAATACTGACTGTGTACAGTCATTCCTGCTGATGAAAATCACTTTGAAAAACTAAAGATTGAATAAAAAGCAATAGACTTCAACTGTCATGCCCCTGTCAGAATCTGATTCCGAGGGGGAGGCCGAGCAGCTGACAGGGAGTGTGAGTGTGGCTCCGTTGGCTGTGGAAGAAACTGGGGAAGGGCATAGTCCGGCTGAACAGAGCAGGAAAGAGGTAGAGCAAAGCAGGGGGAATTCAGAGGAAGTTCCAGGCGTACCCCCTCTTCATCCTAGGGCAAGCAGGAAGGAACAGAGAAGGGACCAACGTGAGTTGTGTGGCTTACAGGGGAGGAAAGGGCCCTGATTCCCTTCATTAGCTGCAGCTGGGAACACAGTGTTTAAAAAGTGAGTTTGTGCACAGCAACTTGTTGGAAAAAAATCATGAGTTATCTGTTATTGTTGAGGCTTATTTGGGTTTCTGGTGTCTTCCCAACTGTGTGTGTTTTGTTGGCCTTTGAAGTCAGCAATTCCTTATCCCGCCCTGTCCAGTTAATTGCTGCAGCATGGTTTGTGTGGATTTTTATTTATAGTTTATATGTGCTTTGTTTTAGAACTGAGTTTCCTCCACTTAAAGATTGTTCTTGGGAGAGTTTTTTTCCCCAGCCGAAGGTAACTGGACATTGGGGGCAAAGTTAGAGGTATTAAAGGAAGACTCTTCTTACTTATGTGACTGTGTTGCCTTTGTGCCACACCCCGGGTCATCACATTAACCATTCATTATTTGATAGATTGTGTACTTAAATGCAAATATTGAGTATCATAATCTCAGGCAGCTGCACATGCAGTAATTAACATTATGTATGATTGCATATCTTGAAATAATATTGAAGACCAATGGACTGAAAATATAAGCAATCTGAAACATATAGAACATGGCTTTATCTATTATCTAAACCAGCCCAGGGCTTTCTTCATAAAACCCTTCAGGATATGACTGGGGACCAGGTTACTTATTGGATGTTTGTTCCCAATTGTTTCTACCCATTTTACTCAATTTAGCAGCAGGAGAAGCATGTTATTGCTACTATCAGCCAAGGAATATGAGCTGATAAATCATCTCTACTGAGATTAGGTTGGCCTTTAAGAAGGCTTTGAATACCTTATTTGTAATCATTTCTTGGCTATGTCAATTTTTTATGATTCTCCAGCTGCTGTATGTTTTGTTTCTTGTTTTATTTCAATCTTTGAATATATTTTAATTGTTTTTAACATTGTAAGCTACTCAGAGTCATGTACTTGAGATGGGTGGCTATGTAAATAAAATTAACAAAGTCTAAGGGATGTCAAGTGAATTTATAACCAAGTTATGACTATCACCTTTGATCACAATCCTACCCACAGACAACAATCCCTGCAAAACTCACAATAAATATTTTCTAGATCTATTTGATTACATGGTTTCATTCTTAATTGAAAATAACTGAGTTACCTTCTGCTTAGAACCAAGCAGTCAGTATGATGTGCAGCAGGATTAAAAACAAATATAAATGCAAATTAAAAGCAAGGCTACAGGAAAACAAACTATAAAACTTCATTCATAGCAGTAAAGCAATAATCAAACAAGTATAATTTGTCTTTATCAGAAAATGGTTTAAAAGAGAGAAAACAATTTAGTGGAAAAATAAGAACCTAGACCATTTTTTCCCCAGTGAGCACTGATGCAGTGCCACAGGCAGATTTACTCTGTACTCCCTCCTACCATAGAATAGTGAATGTAGAAATCATAAACAGGCTTGTTTAAAAATCCCTCCTCATGGTATGTATGCTTCTAAATCTCATATCCTCAAGCCTGGGACCTTGAGGGTTCTGCACAGCATCTTAGCACTGCACTCTTCTGGAAAAAAAGCTCTGATGTCATTCCTGGAGTCCGAGTGCTCCTTTATTTCCACATACTCTCTAATTATTATTTCAAGCCCTGGTACAATGTTTCATACTTCTTCTTGATGTTCTTGTCATTTAGCACTGCTATATCTATCAGTATCGCTATCTTCTGGTCTTTGTCTACTACCATGATATCTGGTTGATTGGCCACTACCTGTCTATGTGTTTGGATATGTATGGCCCACAGGACCTTAGCCCAGTAATTCCTCACAACATTCCATGGATTCTCCCATCTGGATTTGGAAGATTCTAGCTCACATGCCATGCAGATGTTGCTGTATACAACACCAGCTACTGCGTTGTGCGGTTCAGTGTATGCTGTTCCTGCCTGCATCTTACACCCTGCCACTATGTACTGGACTGTCTCAAAGATATCTCTGCATATTCTATACATCAGGTCCTGCCTATTGCAGTAAACCATAGCTTCTATGGATCTGGTGCTTAGCGCCTGTTCTGTCACCCTCATCAACCATTCCTCCATATTGGTAATGTCAAATATTTCAGCTTTGTGCATATAGTATTCTCATTGCAGTAATCATATATTGAAATAACCTTCCATAGAATTTTTTAAAGTATTCATCGACTAACACTAAAAGCAAAAGTTCTGGCTTCAATTGAATATTGATCTTTAAAATCCTCTCAATGAAAATATGTGCTGAATAGTGAACAGGTTTATAAGGATCATGTCAGTGAGCAAAGAAAAACAGATGAGGAGGGCAGAGTAGTGATTGAGGTAGGTTTTTTTTTGAAGCAAGCAGGACACAAGACAAGAAGCAGCAAACTACTGTTCACAATCAGCAGCCAGAGACATCACCATATACGGTACTTTATATTTCATCCAGACATTGTTGAATTAAACTCCTATCATCTCTCCAAGCTGGCTATTAAATGAAGCTACTTGGAGCAGCAGTTCAATAACAGGCATCCCACCACTGATCAAAAGTTTGAACTGGGTCAAATGAAAACAAACGAAAAATCTGCACTGAACCATTTTCAAAGACATCATCATGAAGTTAAAATTCCTTACAAGTTTAGGGATATAGAATTGGTGGAATCTTCAGGGATGGAGATTTCTGGACACAGATTTCTAGATGTTGTTGAAGCATACTTCCCAGCAACCCTAGCTAGTATGGCCAAAATTTTTAGATTTTTAGGTCTTCCATATATCCAATGGTCTGAACAAAGTCATCCAATCCCAGAGACAGGAGGCTAAAATTGACTAAAATTTTTAATCTAGACAGAGTGATACCATTCCCCAAATGAGAACAAGTGGCTCAAAAAGAATACTTATCTTGTGTGCATCTTTTCAGTTTTCAATAATAATACTTCTGAATATTAATACTTACATATTTCTTTTTAAGTAGATATCAACAATTCTGATTCATCTGGATTGAATTACAATCTGTTAGAAATTATTATTCACCAATAACAGAACTCAAATATTTTCCTTAGCAAGAGAAAAATTGATCACAAACTAAGGATAATTGCACAAAGTCTGCATAATATGATTATAAAAGGAAAGGAAAAGAAAATATCTTGCAGATTTCTCATATAATAAACAAGTTAACATTTATAATAGCCAATTAAAGGGGGGAAAAGACTGCAATATAGTATTTTTGTGTATCCTTCATACCAACACAGAAGGTGATTTAGACATCTACAAACTCTACAAGACTGCAAAAGAAAAGGTAGAGACAGATTAACCCACAGGGTTCTGAGCAAAACCTGATGGGATATAATTCCCAACATTTATATAATCCAATTCATAACTCTGGAATGATCATAACATTGATTCAGAAAACGTAGATGTGAAAATGCCAATAATTTCTAAGTTAAGAAAACAACCACAGTGTAGAGCTGAGAAATGATGATTTTCTGGTATTTAAACTACAGATTAATTATTTCTGTTAATGATAAACATTTAAAAAGTGCTCACTTCAAATTGCCTTCTAAAGGCAGCCTTTAAAAAACTTGAGGAAAACACAAAGTATTGTAGAAGCCCACTAAGCAAAGCATACGTATAGTAGAAGATCCACTAAGGAAAGTATACATACAGTAGAAGTTCTGTTACAAGTTTAAAGTTGAATTTTAAATTCGGTATTTCAGGATAAATCCTACTGATTTTTCATTATTAGTTTTTAATTTGAAATAGAAAAAGGCACAGAAGTCTTGTACAGCAAGATTTTTTTAATATTGCAGTACACATCGGAGTTCAAACTAATGCATATGTCAATCCAGCCCATATCTTCTAGGAGATTGAATCCATGTTTAAGTTTTAATAAACCAAATGAAACTGAGTGATAGTAAAATTCTCCAAAATGGGGGTGGTAGACTCATCCAGCCATACTGTAATTCATAATTCAGTGTCTAAGACTTCATCTGAGGAATATGCATACCTTAAATTCACATTTAAATCTAATTCTGTATTCATTTTCAGCAGTGAACAGTTTTAATATGAAGCATCAGAAGCCCAAAATATTATTCTTAAGCTTGCTATATTTTGTGCTGATCAGCTGCTTTTCCCTGACAATTGAGTACCACTTTGTTTAGTTACAAAACAGTTTGGAGATTCTATTAATCAATTAAACATGTCTGTAATTTTATTTGTATCATATGCTAAACTACCTTATTTGGTAATTCACAACACATCCTGATTAGATAAGCAACTATGACCAAATTGAACATTAAAATATAGGAAAATGCCTTATAGAGTCAGGGTACACAAATTCTGTTAAGTTTAAGAAGGTCTACCAGATCTTGTCTGAAAAAATCTATACAAGAACTAAAAGCAGTAAAGAGACACAGAATATGATCTTTACTGTTATCTCATAGTCATTAGGATTTTTGCTGATTAAATTGCTATCCTGAGATCTAGAATGTTATAAAAATCCAATCACTTGGTTTGTAAACCTTGCTACAAAAGTTAGTACAATGTGTGAAATCAACCTATAGACCATTGGTCCAAACAATCAGTAGCATTCCAGAGTTTCAGGCAGTTTTTCCATCCCTACCTAGCAGTGCCCAGAATTAAACCTGGAATTTTCTGCTCACAAAGTATTTGCTCTAACAGAGGGAGATGAGTTCATATAACCTGGCTCTAACTACTGCTACAATTACTTAAAAATTTAATCTACAACATCAATGTGAACTTCCTCTCACCAGTGTGGGTTTGGCTTACTTATTTCTCTCTCTCGTATCTGACCGTTGACTTCGAATTACAGTAGACTCTCTGGCCTTACTTCTGCCTTTTCTAATCCCTACTCGGAACATAATATCATGTGTCCCAAAATAACCAAAACAGATTATCTTCCATTTATGTACAACATAGTCACGAAGTGCACTTCACGTTTCAGCTCCACGTTATTGCACAATCTTCCCTTTATCTAACTTCTATAAAAGTGAGTGGAATCAAAGCAGGCAAAATGTTATTGTGACTCCTCATAATCAGAGGCTGCAGTGTTGATCTCACAAACTGCCAAGCTTGGAAATGGAGAGGCAATCAATGACATGAAACAGAAGCAGACGAGGGCAGACTCAGATTAACATCAAGCCAGATCCTGGCAAGACACCTAGCCTTAGGATGTGCCAACAATTTCAAAGAACAAAACAAAGGTCTCCCCTCAGTTATTTGGGAAACAAATAAGATAACAACACCCCTAAATGAGGCATGCTCGCTAGAATATATATAAAGCAGCTTCTAGAGTCTTGCTTTGTCAGAAACCAGTCTCCAACATCTTCATATCCATAACCTTGCTCTGTCATAAAACTTTGGGCTTACAGCACCCAGCTTGTGAAACTCTATGGAAGGGAATCCTACATTAACAGATTTTGTCTCTCTGCCACTGCCTAGCCCCATTTTCTTGGGCAACTCTTTTTTAACTCAAGAAGAAAGATCCACCAGGAATTCCTCCTTGGAATTTTTTAGTCTAGGAAGTGAGGTAGCCAGATCAACAGACATGAAGTGAAGGACACTGATAGCAATATCTTTTATTATCTCCAAAAAATTTAAAAACATATTTTTAAAAGATGATGGGACTTTTGCTTTACATAGGGAAATGTGAGTTAAGGAAAAATCTCCTTGTCTTTTGTACGGCTTTATTGTATAACTGGTATGGGAAATGGGGATTTGCCCAAAAATATTGCTCAGCAACATCTTAGATGTCTCTCTGCCATCTTCCTTCTTTAACTGTTCCTCATAGATTTTTCCTTCTAGGCTTATCTTGGATAATATGGTATCTTTCTAAAATGTGGTACCTGAAACTAACACAGCATTAATTCAAACATATTATTTACCAGTTAAATGTCTCCCAATCAAAGCCAGGTGTGTGACCACAGGATAACAATTAAAAGTTCATATTATATTCCTCTGAATTTTTATATTTCTGGAGATGTAATTCAACAATATCTGAAAAGCCACATGTTCTCAAACCCTATTTTAGAAAGTATGAAGTGTTAAATACCCACATACCAACTTTATTAATTTCATCTGGTTTTCTCTCAAGTAAAATTTGAAATAAAAGAAATGGAAATCATCATCAGGCAACTTTTATATATTTCCAGTTTTACCATCTGACTGTTCTCTTGCAAGGTTAACCTTTTTTCAAGCAGGAGTAGTGTTTGTGTTAGGTAATGATATGTATAACCTTGAGGAACAATAAAGAGGGCATGCAGCTATTTTTGAATTCTTGGAGCCAGAAATACTATTGTCAGTATAAAGAATGTCATGTGACTCCCTTTCCAAATAACGAAACTGTTAAGGTAAAATGCCAAACTGCTTTATTCATATAAGAAAAAATGTTCATTGTTGTTCCTAATATTAAGCATACAAGTTCCATGATGCATCACTGCATATTCCCCTCCCACTAAGTATAAAAAGGTACTGATTTCTGATTTTTATCTCTCTCTCCTCCCACTCCTGAAAGAATGATGTACCTAAGAGAAAACATAGACATAATGTAAGTTTATATTTCTACAATATTCTGATCATAAATATTTTTGAAGATTAATTTTGGCTAGATCCATTAAAAGTTACCAACAAATGGTAGCAGAGATCGGTTGCCAAATTAACTTGAACAAAACATGTCAGGATCAGAAAAAAAAATCCAGAATTAATACGAGAGCCTTCACCAGACAGATGGCAGCTCAATTGACACCAATGGGAGCAATAATAGGAACTGCCTTGGATGAAGAAAGTAAAACTCCTACAGCTGAAAGAAATGAAACCCAGGAGAAAGACAAAATAACTGACAAAAATGAAGATTTAAAATCAACCCTACTCAGAATCATTGAAATGTCAACAGGCAACAAGGACCCGATCATGAATTAAGAGCACTTTTTCAAAATATAGACAACCCTCAAAATGAAGAAAGGCAAACAGAGAAAGAAAATAAAACAGCAAGCGCTGAACCAGTAAGTCCTTTACAATCTTGTTTAAACTTACTGGAGGCAGGAAAACATGCTGAGACGCCATTTTCAGATCTAAACAGCCCCCCAGTCAGGAATTAAGAATGAAACCACAGCTCCAATGCAATTTTTTAACCCTTCACCTACTGCAGCAGCTCTTCAGGGAACATCCTCCACAGGAAACCAACATAAAATGAACATGGCACAAATTCAAAACACCATGCATATGCAGTCAGCACCAGTCATCTTGAAAGAAAAAAGAACAGTAAGTTTTTCGAACTTAACAGCGTGCATACCAATGTCCTTCTGCCAGTATGCACATATTCCAGAGCACCAACAACAGCAATTTCTGAATATCACCCCTGTCCAGCACAACATCTTACCTAATGGTTTCCCCAAGCTATGTGCCACAGGTAATAATCTAATGGACTGGGCAGCAATTTCAGATTGCACTAATGAAGGAAAATGCCCTTTTCCTCATACTGAATCCACCCCAAAACCATGGTGGATTGTATTCACCATCGGGCATTTTGCTTAATGCTGAGTTCCCTCGAACCAGCCATATACCACATCATACCCAATGGGTCCACCATCTCTGAAATTTGGGAAAGATATGTAACCTGTTTTATAGCAAAAATAGAGTACCACTAGCAGAATATCTAGAGAGTTTCATTCTGCTAGACTAAGACCAGGAGTGAGCATGAGCGAACATCTGCTCAACTTAAATGCCATGAGATCTGATCTGTTACAAAGGGGTGAGACAATCACAGAGGGAAGTTTTATTAGTATTATAATTAATTCCCTTGATTCTAGCTGGGACTATTTTCTTAATCAATTGGATAATCTAAATTATGACAACATTTCACTCGAAACATTATCAGGAAGACTGGTGGCTGAGGATAATCTCAGAAAAGATCGAGCTTTACTTCACAAGGAACCCAGGGTTATGAAAAGAGTTAACTTTGTGGAACAGGTAAATGCATTACCAGGGTGTTATACATACGGTTCAAAAGACCACTTTAAGAGGAATTGTCCTAAGACCTTTAAAGGCAGAGGACCCTTTGAGTATCCCCAGCCCTATTATACAAGTTATCAGAGAGAAAGGTCCGACTATGGACAAAGATATCAAGATAGACACCCCAGTAGCCAAAGACATGATGTAAACCCGAGACGTAGAAAATCACCAAGCCCAAAAGGAGCAGGAGATCCAGTCGGAGAACAATGGGACTGACACTGAATCCGTGAATGGGGTCAGAGAAGTAGAACCAAATCTTGGTGCAAACTTAAGGGAACAATGTTGGTTAATCGACTCCAGGGCAACAACACACACATCTTGCAATAGAGAGCTGTTCACCTCTTTAGATGAGGTGTCATTTAAAATTAAAGTTGCCAACCAAAATTTGTGCAGGTGGTTGGGAAGGGGATGTCCACATCCCAGGTCTTGGGAGAATCAAGGAAGTCCTTTTCATACCTGAAATACCATATAACGTCCTAGCTATAATTAAATTAATCAAAGGTACCAAAATCGAGGTGTTATTTAATAATGGCACCATCCAACTTACCAATGATGGCAAGGAGGTAGGGGATGTTATAGTGACCAGTGGTTTAGCTTATTTTATACCCACCATGAATACCACCGCACAAGTTATAGCCAATTTTTCAAATGATGGTGTTAAGAATGGGAAGGAAGAAGGAGAAGAGGATGATAATGCTGACAGTGATACTAGTGATGAGGAAATAGAAGGGGAAAGTGATAATGATGTTAACGATGTAAGTGTTGAAAATGTTGTAACCAAAACGAATGACTCAAAACATATTTCAATTGGTAAACCTTTACATAATAATTGTGCACATATCTTGCATAGGAAGCTAGCACATATTGGTTTTCCTGTTGTTAAAAATGTTGCATTGTTCTGAGGGACTCAAAGTGAACAATTGTGAAAATTATTTAGAATGTTCCATTTGTAAGAGTTCAAAGTCAAAAGAAAAACCCGACCAAAGAAATCAGAAAGGAGCACCACACACATTTTTCAGCTGATACACATGGATCTAGTAGGCCCCTTGAAGCCTTCTATTGGCCACAAAAATATTTCCTCACAATTGTTGACGACCATAGTAGATATGGTTTTGTATACACACTCAAACACAAGGGGAAACATTCACCAAATTTAAAGAATTCTATAAGAGGATAGAAATCCAACATAACATTAAGATCAAACAGATCATGACAGACCATGGTTCTGAATTTCTTTCCAAAGAATTCAGTGACTGGATTAATAAACATGGTTTAATACATTTTACAACTTCACCATTTTCTGCCTTTCAAAATGGTGTGGAACGCAGGAATGGAGTATTACAAACTATGGTTAGATGCATATTAGAAGATGCGGATTAAACTTTTCATATTGGGGAGAAGCCGTCTTATATTCAAACTATACTCTTAATAGAATATGGTCAAGTGTGATACAGAAAACCCCATATGAAATAATGTATGATCAGAAACCCAAATTAGCACATCTTCATGTTTTTGGAGTAACTGCCATGTGCACATACCCAAGCAACTCAGACGAAAGGGAGATAAAGTATCAAAAAAACTCAAATTTGTTGGTTATGAACCCAAAACCAAAGCTTACAGATTCATGGATAGTAATCACAAGATAATCATATCGAGATCAGCAAATTTTCATGAAAACACAAACTGGAGTAAGATACATTCAAATGAAATCATAATTGGCAAAAACACATTCAAAACTGATCAGGAACAAACACAACTTCACACTCACACTACAAAAGCAAAACCTAACAGAAATAGCATTAAGGTTAAGGCGTGGAAAGTAGGTCACCACATACTCAAAACCAAAGGTACAGATGAGTACAGCTCAGATGACTCATCAGAAAAAAATATTCCAACCGAAAACATACCCAGGAGATCATTAAGGACTAATAAGGGCAAAATTCCCAATACCTTAGGGGACTATGTGATGTCTATTGATACCACCATCGTCACACCCAAAAATTATAATGACATACTCACACTCCCACCAGATGAACAGTTAAAATGGAAAGAGGCCATGCGGAGGGAGATGGAAAATATTAAAAACTAGAAGTATATACCCCTCAAGAGTTCCAGAGAACAAAAATTATCGGTACCAGGTGGGTATACAAAATAAAACCCCTAGAGGATAACAAAAATCTATACAAAGCAAGACTGGTGGCACAAGGTTTCTCACAAAAAATTTCCAGATGATTACATAGACACATATTCTCCTACTGTGAGGGCAGAAAGTGTTAAGACAGCCTTGGTCATTGCCTCAATTCTAAATGAACACATGTATCAATTGATGTACAAACAGCATACCTACACGCACCACTAGATAAGGAATTATATGTCAGAGCACCACCAGGAATTGACTGTAATGAAGGGAAAACCTGGCTGCTCCATAAAAGTCTCTATGGTCTGCGACAATCGGGTAAGAGATGGTACGATTGTCTTTCCAAAACTTTAAGGCTAATAGGTTTCACTGCCACATCAGCTGACAAATGTGTATTTATTAAAAGGCATATGTGAAAAAGTACTTGTCTATGTCGATGATATATTGTACATATGTAAAAGTAAACTTAAATGTGACCAATTTGCCAAAAACTTCAAAAACATTTTTCATTGAAATCTTTGGGAAAAATCGATAAATATTTAGGGGTTCAGATTACCGAATCACAAAATGGTTTCATACTGTCGCAAAAGGAAAAGATATTAGAATTACTGGAAAAATGCAATATGTCTGATGCCAAACCATCAGATACCCCCATGCAGACTGACTTCCTAAAGAACATGTTTAATAATGATGAGATATTTAAGGACAATACAGTTTATCGATCTACAATTGGTTCGCTACTTTATATAGCCAATTGGACTAGACCTGACATAGCATTATCTGTCAACTTACTCTCAAGACATGTAAATAACCCAAAAATGTACCACTGGAATGCAATCAAAAGATTATTAAGATATCTGAAACATACCGCTGATGCGGTTTTGTCACTTAATCCAAATATGTCAAGCACCCCTAGACTTTCATGTTACGCAGATGCCGATTGGGCCGGAGATGTCAAAACACGAAAAAGTACTTCAGGGTATGTTATTTTTCTGAATGATAGTCCTATACATTGGTATACCGGAAAACAAAAACTTGTATCAACTTCAACTACAGAATTTGTTTGTTTATCAAAGGCCGCAAATAACTTAATTTGGTTCGACGATTTAGTGATGGATATTTGGAAAGAACCTTCATACCCCATAATCATTCAGGAGGATAACAAAGCAGCAATAGATATATCTAAAGCCGATGCTGTAGGCCACAGGTCAAGACACATCGACATTAAGTACAAACATGTGAGACAGTTGTCAGAAATTGGATTCATAAAAGCTGTACATTGTGAGACTAAGGAACAAACTGCAGATATTTTGACCAAGCCCCTTCCCTCAAAACAACATTCATATCTGACAAAGAAGCTGTGTATAAATATATAAATGATGTATGATAATATCTATGTTAATGTTCCTCCAATGATAAACCAGTTTGACCTTAGAAGGGGAATTGTTAAGGTAAAATGCCAAACTGCTTTATTCATATAAGAAAAATGTTCATTGTTGTTCCTAATATTAAGCATACAAGTTCCATGATGCATCACTGCATATTCCCCTCCCACTAAGTATAAAAAGGTACTGATTTCTGGTTTTTAGCTCTCTCTCCTCCCTCTCCTGAAAGAATGATGTACCTAAGAGAAAACATAGACATGATGTAAGTTTATATTTCTACAATAAAAGGATTATTCTGATCATAAATATTTTTGAAGATTAATTTTGGCTAGATCCATTAAAAGTTATCAACAGAAACAAAACTATCCATGTAAAGCCTCCAAATCTCCTCTTTCCAAAGATAAATAAGTTGCACAAAATACCAAAATATTAATTACCTTTGCACATTATTATTATTATTATTATTATTATTATTATTATTATTATTATTATTTACACAAAAATGACAGTGTACACAGCAAACAAGATAACTATGCTGGGTTTTGTATCACAAATCACTAGTCTAACACTTCCCAAGCATTTAGGACTGCATGATGTATCGGCAGATTATGCGAGCAGATCCCAGTAAGGTGGCCTTCTGCAGCTGACCAATGGTGATTTTGTCAGCGCCAATTGCTTTTAAGTGCTTGACTAGGTCTTTAGGCATAGCACCCAGTGTGCCGAGTACCACTGGAACCACCTGCACTGGTTTATGCCAGAGTCTCCGCAGTTCGATTTTCAAGTCCTGATATCTGGTGATTTTTTCAAGTTGTTTCTCGTCAATTCTGCTGTCACCAGGTATGGCAATGTTGACGATCCACACTTTTTTCTTCTCCACAATCATTATATCTGGGGTATTGTGTTCCAAAACTTTATCAGTCTGTATTTGGAAGTCCCACAGTAGTTTTGCATGCTCATTTTGAACCACTTTTTCAGGCTTATGATCCCACCAGTTCTTGCTACAGGCAGATGGTAGTTGTGACACAAGTTCCAGTGTACCATCTGAGTGACTGTGTTGTGATGTTGTTTGTAGTCAGTCTGAGTGCTTGCCTTGCAGCAGCTCAGTATGTGATCGATGGTTTTGTCTGCTTCTTTGCAGAGTCTACATTTGGGATCATCAGCAGATTTTTCTATTCTTTGATTGCATTCATTCTGATGGCTTGTTCTTGGGCTCAAGAATCAGACCTTCTGTCTCTTTCTTCAGTGTCCCATTGGTCAGCCATAACCAGGTCTTTTTCTTATCTACTTTTCTTGGATCTTTTCAAGGAACTGTCCATGCAGTGCTTTGTTACACCAGCTGTCAGCGAGTTTGCATTGCTGTTTTCCTAAATTGATCCTTGGTTTGCTGCACTTTGAGCAGCTTCCTATTGTTGACCTCCATCAAAGCTGGTTCAACACTGTCTTTCACATAATCTGCCAGAGCATGCTTTTCTTCTTCGACTGTCTGTTTCACTTGCAAAAGTCCTCTGCTGCCTGCTTTTCTGGGCAAATATAGCCTGTCAACGTCACTATGCAAGTGCAGTGCATAGTGTATGGTCATCAGTTTTTTCATTTTCCTATCCAGGCTGTCCAGCTCTGCCTGTGTCCAGTTTACGATCCGAGCAACAACAACAACAACAACAACTATTATTATTATTATCATCATCATCATCATCATCATCATCATCATCATCATCATCAGGAGCAGTTCTATTCACCAGGAGACTACAATGCTATTGCCCAGTAGGAGCTTGGCAGTTAATTTACCAGTTCTGTTGCAGGACACATTTACACGCTTCTCATAGTACACCACAGAAGGATGAGCTCACTTTGCACCAGAAAAAAAGATTAGCGCTCTTCCTGCAGCGTCATCCTGGTTTCCTTCTCTGAAGTTGCCTCGTAAACAAGCACTGCAACTGGGAAGGTTCAGAGCCAGCAGGAATCTAGCTGCCAGCGTAGAGCACCAACTCGGCTCCCCACCAAAGTGGTACCTATTTATTTACTCAGATAGAACATGCTTTTGAAGAAGAGTGATTGGAGCTCATCCCACCACACAATACTAAGACTCAAACCACTGGAGCAGAAACCATCTCCATCATCACTGCGCCGTCCTGCACACAAAGAGAGAATTCTAATTTTTCCCTTCTAAGTAGGTATGAATTGTATAAGTGCAGAAAAGTTAAACTGCAAAGTTAAATTCCAGAAGGCAGTGCCAAAACACCTGTCACATATAAAAGTGCCCAGATTCTTCAATGACTTAGATTTTCAAGAATATTCCTTTCTGAAACTGCTTTCTGTAATAATAATAGTATTATTATATAATAATTCTACTTCCTACAAGGGGGTGAGATTAATTTCTTGGTTTAGGTAACAGGAAGCATCATTCTACATTCTTCAGCAAATTCTGTCCTTTAGTATCAGACCACATGCTATATGGTCAGCATTGGAATCAATGTATCCTTGGATGTTTTAAACTCAAAATGCCTTGGTAATTAAGTGGAAGATATTTCATAAAATCATAAGAGTTGGAAGGGAGGCAGTAAAAGAACTGAGAGTTCTCCCCAACTTGGTTTAAATGAAGTCAGAATAGAGATTCCAAGTCCTTTCCTAAAAGTAGACACTTATGAGAAGTTGAGATAATGCAGTGCAAAAATTAAGGGAAGACAGCAATATATTTATTGTTAAATCTTTGGATAATGATGTATTTAGAGCCACAGAGTGTGGTTTTTGCCATGCCTAGTACTCTTCAAATATGTAGACTAGGGGTATCAAACTCAAGGCCTGGGGGCTAGATCCGGCCCACAGGGTGCTTAGATATGGCCTGGGTACCCTGGAAACAGCAAAGGACCAGCTTGTGGTGCCTCTGCCAGGGAAAATGGAGTCAGGGGAACCTCGAGCAGCCCTTTCAAAAGCTCCATTTTTGCTGGCAGAAGGTTACAGGAGGCCGTTGCAGCCAAAAACAGAGCTCATTTTCACTGGCAGAGCGCTTGGTCCACCGCAAGTGACATCGAGCTGGCCATGCCCCTCTAACCACGCCCCTAGGTGCTCCCAAGGTCAAACACAACCCTGATGCAGCCCTCAATGAAACCGAGTTTGACACCCCTGATGTAGACTAATACCCACAATTCTCAGGAGTAGATATGCTGGGTAGACAATTCCAACAGTTGAAGTCAACAAATCTGGATAGCAGATTTGGGTAAGACTACCTATTTTAGTGTGGGAACCCGGGGGCAGTGTAAAAACTAATATATATTAAGGTACATGATGTGGAAAATGAAATAAAAATATTATCTCTTTTCAAAATCAACATGAAGACAGGAAGCATTCATTGGGTGATATTGACATTCTGAGGTACATTTGATTTATGCAATTATCCCCTTCATTATGAATGAATGAAAATGAGATCCTTCTTATGTTATCCATTAGAAAATGATTTGATAATGTTTGAACTGTAATCTCCTACCCACTACATCAAGGTGAATGGAATCATAGTTTCAGAAACAGAAATGGGCAGTAGAGGGGTAAATATTAACTTTTATGTCACCAAGGATGTGGTTTTGTTGTTTTCATTTTGTATTAGCTGAAAGGTATAGGCCTGTAGATCCAGTTACACTCCTGAGGGCATCTTTTTCATCATTGGGTATTCAGAATCCAAACACAATATGACTTCTATGCCAGCAACAATGTATATAATCAGATCAAAATAGCACAAAACAGAAAATAAACAATAAAATGAACAATATTTCATATGGCAGAAAAAGGTATATAGCTCTCAAAAGAATTTATGAAAAGAGCAGATCTACAGAAAACAGCCAGTTTAATCCTATGTAGTCCTACACAGAGTTTCTAGCTTGACCTCTGCATATTTCTAACATTACTCTTACACCTCCTTTGCGGGAACATTAAATTTAAGCAAAATATCCAGTGAAGAAATATTAATCTAGACAGAAAATCAACTGTTGTCCTACATATAGAGTTATGGTGATTGTATTTGGGAATGAAAAATTAGAATGAAAAAAGAAGAAATTAGATGAGACACACAACTAAAACATACATTAAAAATGTAGAGATAGCAAATTCAAATAAAATGGGAATATACACAGCTCTCTGAATTTAACAGCAACTATTTTTCTTTTTAAGAAAGCTAACTAATATTATTTGTGTAGAACAAATAAGAGGCCCAGAAGTTAAATTGCTATCTTCTGTTATAACCAAGAAAAATTATTACTTGAATTGTCCAAATAGCAACAGCCATAGTATTTAGACTTACATACCACTTTACAATGGTTTACAGCCCTCTCTAAGCAGTTTACAGAGTCAGCATATTGTCCCAACAATCTGGGTCCTCATTTTACTGACCTCGGAAGCATGGAAGGCTGAGTCAACCTCGAGCTTGTTGGGATTTGAACTGCAGGCAGCTGACAGTCAGCAGAAGTAGTCTGCAATACTGCACTCTAACCACTGCATCAACAAAGCCTTATATTTCCATAAATAGTAAAAATTTCTGTATGAGTTGAAGTGAATAAGGCAAAAAATAATGCTTGCTCACAAACTAAGAAGCATCACAAACATGTGGCATTAACTCTTTCCTGCAAATATTATATATTCACATTGTAAAAAGTGACAGCATACTCAGATTTTCCTGAGATTATGTTAATATAATCTTAATAGTATCAAGAAGCATTAATCCCTTGTATCACAACTTATACTGTATGTCAATCATGTCTGGTGTAGATCAGTCTTGACACTATATGGAAAATATAAGAAGTCACAGAATTCAGCTACAACTGGAATGTTTCTCTGCTCATAGCAAGCAAACAGCTCATGCAAACCTTGCTTACTTGGTCTTCTATGACAACAAGGTAGCTCATCTAAATGGTTGCCAAAGTTTAACAGTAATGTTTAAAATGTTATAGTTACCCTCACATCTCCAATTTAATTAGTTAGGCATCAGTAACTAGTTTGGCAGCTATTTCCAAGCCAACCCAAGCCTATTAGAAATTAAATTCTGTTGGCTTTAAAAAAAGAATATTAACCATTTAACTGGCTAAACCCAGTTACACTGGATGATTTCTTTGAAGGATAAAGTGTTAACATTAAAGAACCTAACTCAAAATAAGCACTCTGTATTTATTGTATCATTTCCTTTCAGTCTTTGCATAATGCTCTATATCAGGGTTAAGACGTAAAATGAATGCTCTTTGCCTCTTATATTATTATTATATTATTATTATATTATATTATTTTGTATACTGTGGCTCTTTGCCAAGTTTGATTTGTTATGCTGCTTCTGAGGACAGAGAGAAAATCAAAACAACTGCACCAACTTTTAAAATTGTGGCTCTTGTGTCAAACTTGTTCGCCACCCCTGCTCTATATTCTCAAGACGTAAGTGTTGATCAGTATTCAACAGAAAAATGTGTACAATCACCAAATTGTACCAAATTTTAAAAAATCCCTTTCTGAATTAGCATTTGAGTAAGAGCTATTATTGAATGTATATTTCAGAATTATCATTGTTGCCATCATCATATATATTTAGCCAAAGAAACCCACAATGTTTACAAGTCAATCCAATAAAAATTAACTCAGAACCTAACAGCAGCCCAGTGAGCAAATATTAATACTAAAATGACCACTACAAATCAGTAGATTTTAAAATATATCCGGCATATGTCTTTTCTTAGTAATTCTTAGGTATTAACTTAAAACTGCAGCTGAGTAAAAATCAGATAAAACAGCCAGATTATCCTACTAGTTAACAAAAAGATGTTTAAAACCTTTAAAGGCCATCACACTTCCAGAAAGATGGAAGGAGGAAGAGAAATAATTCCAGAATGTGAAATTACAGTAGGCCTTTGAAGGACTGGATAACACTACGTCACCAGAATCTGGATTACATTACAAGAACAAGAAATTAAGAGAAGGCCTTGCTCAGAAATACATAAAGAGTAAACTGGATTGTAAGGAGAAATAAGGAAACAGATATTGCAGAGTTTGTAACTAGAATGCTCTGGGCATATGCACCAATAATGATAATGGCATTAGTTAGATATGAAATATCCAACAGTGTTGAATTGCTTTCAAATTTTGGAAACAACTTGAATCAAGCTAATCTCATATATTTGAGATTGCTTTTTTTCATGGAAGTGAAGCATGAGATACTTCAATGAGGATTCTGTTCCCACAGAACAAAATAAATGACCTAATACCATCTAACCTGAGAAATAATAGCATCTAATGTTTCCAAGCTGGATACAAAAAATAAACATTTGCCAATTATTTTTACTTTACTGGAAAAAAAATTGTATTGGAATGTTTGTGAGATGTAATCCAGGTTTCTTATCTTATCTCTGGTTTTTGTTCTTAAGGTTACGGTGACCTATATAAAAGGGTATCTTCTCATTATCTAAATTCTGCAGCACTCAGAGCTGACAGTAATTGATGGGCAGAAAACACAGCTGCAGCAGTAACCTTCAGATTCAAAGCCAATCAAAAACGTGGTCTCTGTGCTATGACAAGTATGAGGTGTCCTTTCTAAGGCTTTGAAATGACTATTTGGTAAAAATGTGAAATCCTCTGAGACAGACCTGAACAAAATTTGTAAAATTCAAAACTAAAACTGGTTGACAGTTTCAAGGATTATTTTTTAATGCTTGATTGGTTGACAATGCCACGGGGAGATGCTGTACATGGAGTAACTAATACATTGTGAATCCAATTAGAAGTGTGGTGGATGAATTTGGGCAGGGCTGGAATTTCAACCAAGACAACCACCAGATATGGCCCTTAAAATGTGTGCTAAAGTTTTATGAACAACAGCACACCACTGAACTATTCCAAATGTGTGGTAAAGACTGTGGGGGCAGCAAGATTATTTTTAAACAAACTTTATTAATTTTACAATTAAAATAAACAAACAACACATACACAAATGTGGAAAAGGAAAAAGGAACAAAGTGAAGAAGTAAAAGAGAAAAAAGAAAAAAGGAAAAAAGTAAAAGAAAAGTCAAAACGTGATTAAACACAATTTCATTCTCGACGGTTTGTGGGTCATTATTTCTATCCTTATTTTATGCCATATTTATAAGTAATCCTTAATGCGAATATATAATTACCACTACAATTATAGCTTATCCTCTTTTACAATGTTATGTAGCCCATCTTTGATCTAACCATTCATACCAGTAGTTCCAGCTGTCATAGTACATTGATGTTTCTTTATCTTTTAATGCTAGAGTTAATTTATCCATTTCTGCACAACTTGATATTTTTTGAATAATCATTTCCTCTGATGGGGCAGCAAGATTTAGGGCAGCTTAATTTCTTGCCAGCTTGAGAATAGGTGGGAAGCATAATAAAACACCTACCTGGTGCAATATATAAAAAACATAAAGTGAGCTACAGAATCTACTCAGGAGTATCCCTAGTCTTTCAAGTCATGCATCCATTGAATCCCTACCTACTATCTGTTCTTAAACTAAGCTATCCCACTCTTTATGTTTCTCACTGCATGCCTAGTCAGCAGGATTTCATTAGGTATGACAGAAAATAATGCTGCATCTTAAGGTTATATAACTCCTCTATAAAAATTATATTAAAGGAGGAGTTCTTTTGCTTGGCATAGCCTACTTGAAAAAGATAAAATCACTGATGCTAGATAAAATCACTGATGATTCACAAAATAATAATGGAGCAAGATATGCATAAAATAACTATGGATGTTAGAAAAACCAAAGGTCAGAATAATAATCATTGTGCTTCACGGGACAAAATATACAACATTATTTTTTTTAAAAAACTAAGTTGTAATGAAAAAAATTTCTTTATTTCAAATCCACACAACTGCCCTCTAAATAAGCAAGTTTCTGTGCAATATTTCTCAAAATGCAATCAGACAAATAAGGATGGGAAATTATGTTCTAGATATTCTGTGCTATACATACATAAAGATTGAATATGATTTTAACTAAAATTGGATAAAAATCAAGCCGACTTCTATGTTCAACTAATCCCTTTTCTATCTCTTACAGAGGTCCCAGTGTCAGAAACACTATAAAGGAGCAAGTGATGAGATGTGTAAAGAAAAAAAAAGAAAAAGCAGAAAAGACAGAGATGGGATGGAATTGACATGTATTGTGAATGATCATGCAAATTTTTTCAAACCATCTGAAACATTTCCAGGTACATTTTTGAAAATACTCATACCTTTTGACTTTCCTGATATTAAATGCAATGAAAAGTTCCTTTGCCAGAAGCTTTCCATGAATAATTTTTCTCCAGAATGCTGGCCCATCCCTTGGGATTTATTTTTTGGGGAATCTTAGAAACCTGTTGGCTGAAATCAACAGCAGGATAGAATGTGACCAACTTTATATTCCGGAATAATCAGCCTACCAATGTGTTCAAGAATAATGTAAATTAGAAAATGATACTAGATATGCAGAATATATAGGTATTTTTTTTGAAACACTGACATCTTAACAACTTCAGTAAGAATAAATATTGTATGAGTAACAACAAGGTGACTATCAAGGCCTAGAAGACCAGTAGCAACCTGGCCTGAAGGAAACATCTTAGGTAATTAAACAATAGTATAAATACTCATAAAAATGAGAAACCAAAATTGAGTGAATTTCTTTAGGATTGGCAATAATCTTCACTTTGGGGGAAGAAGCTAAGATCATTACGTTTCTACAGTTCAGATGTGATTCTTCATGCTAAATGAACATGGATTGTAGTTAATAAACCAGATATTTCAAGCAGAAGATAGATGCATCACATGATCCTAACTCAATATGTGAGTTAATATTGAATTAACATTGCAGTAGGTACTTTTGAATAGGGGAAAACAGACTTTTTTATCATTAATTCCTCAACCACTTTCTTTCTTCAACTTCCCAGTATCTTTTTGTGTTGCTGCTGTCTAAGTCCAATCTGATGCTCTTATTAAGAGGCTAGATGTTAGGTGCATGTACAGAACAGCTGCTAACATATTATAAACACCATCTGAAAATCACACTACAATTAAGGATGGAACAAGAAATAAGATAGTCATTATATGAATAGGAGCTACATAGTTACACCAAAGAGGTTACCAGACCCAAGTGAAGCAATGTTCAGTGATAGTTTCAAACTCAGGATTTTAAAACATTACATTAACATTTTAAAAATGTTTTTCAACAATATTTTCAGTGCAGAAATGTCATTTCAGAGGGAGTTAGTCTTCATTTTCTAAAATTTATTTATTTATTCAAATATTTCCCCATGCAAGAGTATTTGCAGCTTCTATATCCTTACTTCTATTCTGTTTGCTTCTACCTTCTGCTTCACAACAACTTTAGGATCATCAAATTGCCCTCTAGAAAAAATTATATGAAAATATCCCTTACTTTAAAGCCTAGTCATGGGTGAAAATCATATTTGACTCACCTATGATTCAGCATACACATTCAAGAATACAATCAAATGGTACAGATTCTTTTAAAATGGTTCCATTTTACTGTGCCCAAAATTACAGGCTTGGTTATCAAACACAATTTGCTCACTCATTCACATAGTTCAAGTTCATGTGCCCCAAAATGAGATGTCATTTCACAGCTATGTGAGTAGACTCAATTACAATCAGGGGATTTATTTCTGTACAACATGAGCCAATGTTTCACACTTTTTTAAAATAGCAATTAAAAAAAACTATAATACCTGCAAGAAACAAATAAATGATATACATTTAAAAACCTAGATAAAACTATGGTGATTAGAATAACATAATCAGAAAAAGAAGGGGGAAAGCTAATTCACTATAAAAGGGAGAAAGATCCATGCAATATCCATAATAATCTTATACTGCTAAAACTCCTGTGTCTGTTTGATATTTTGTAACCTTCAATTAGACAAAATGCTACATCATGGGGCAAGACATTGTCAGCAAAGGTATCTCAAATGGGCTAACTTACAGAATGCCAGGACCCATTACTCCCAAGGGAATGAAATCTCAGAAGTATTTTGTTGCTTCAGCACCACTGCACTCTTACTGTTTGTTCCATCCTTAATTGTAGTGTTATTTTCAGCTACAGTTACATGAATGTCATTTTCAATGTTCCCTGGCAGCTTCCTACAAGTCAATGGAAAACCTGAAATGAACTGGTACAATGGCTTTCATATGCTCCTTGTCACCTTTCCTCTACCAAGGTCTTTCCTCATAGGAAGCTTCAGGAAGAAAGTCAATAGAGAAATGGTTCTGTCCCATTGTATTGCACTGTGCCAGTCACTCACACATGCCCCTCACTCCTTCTCCCATCTGGCTGCAGCCATTTACTTGCCTGATGGGAAGGGAAGGAAGGAAAGAGGATGAAAAGAAAGAAGGAAGATTTCCAGCACTCACTGCCAGCTTTCTACTAGGAAACTCAATGAGGAAGCTGACAGAAAGTTAGAAACTTGCACTCCCTATACTTTTTTGCCTGCCCATGCCCATAGTTGTTCTGTTTATCTGTTTAGGTAAGGAAGTATCTCTGAAATGAGGGTTTATGGATCATCTAGTATATATATAAAATTATTTCAATCCTTATTGCTAAATCTACACCATACAGAAAAGTATTGTTTCATCTTCTTATTTTTTAGAACACAGATTTAAGAATCAATAGTGCAGAAAAACCTTATAAAGGTAAGGAGTGTTTGGAATGATTCTTTTGCTACTCATTTAAATTGATGTTTATCTTTGGTTCTAGATTGCTGTCCTCGGTACTGAAATGACACTTGACAGCCCTGAATTATTATAGTGTACTCAAAAATGTTGATTAACATCCTGGCTAAAAGGCATTTTGTATTTAAGTATTTACTAGTATATTTTTACTGACCTCACATGAAATGATTGTGTAATAAATAAATATACTTATTTTGTGTTAAAATCTTGTTGAATCAACTAGCAAGAAAATGTTAACTATAAACTTAGAGAAAGCAACCAGATGGAGTCACAATTCTTTCTGTAATTAGAACAAACTGTTTATAACTGCTTATAGATCTGGTCAACTATTTTGTGACATTTTCTTACTGACTATACAATTAGCTTCCTGGAAAAATACTATATTTTTCCAGTCAGCTAATTAAGTAATAGGCCTCATTCATCAGTATATTTCTGGTATATGGACTCTTTACCTAAAATATTTTTTCTTCAAAAATATTTTCTGAAACATGCACTCTGTCAGCTCAGAATTTCACAATTGGTATTAAAAGGTAATATGCAATATCTAACCTTTCCTTGTTCAGAAATTGCTTTAGTCTTGACAATGTTGTCATGATTTCAATTCAAATCGTCCATTGCGCTCCCACCGGCAGAGCCTCCTCGGGGTGCCGTCGTCCAGACAATGTCGGCTGGCAGTCCCCCGTGGGAGGGCCTTCTCTGTGAGCCCCGGAACCAACTGCCCCTGGGGTTGCGACTGGCCCCTGACCTCTGTTCCTTCCACCGCAATCTTAAAACTCATCTGTTTGAACAGGCCAGCCTGGTTTGAAGTTGGTGGTTTTGGGTTTTGTTTTTTTTCCCTTTTCTTTCTTTCTTTCCCACTCCCTTGCATTTCTGTTTGTATCCTGATTCTTTCTGTGAGCCGCTCCGAGTCTTCTCGGAGATGGGGGGCATATAAATCTAAATAAATAAATAAACAAACAAACAAACAAACAAACAATCTAAATGGCACTTTATGGAGCTTTCATAAAATACCAAAGTTCACATTTATTATAAATAATCCAGAAGCTGTGGTAATGTCTATTTCTCAAACAGCTGCTTCCTTCTAATCAAGGAGCTAATAGGCAAAGCATGAAACAGATTTCATTTTAAGGCAGAGAAGAGCCCTCAATGGATTAATGGTCAGAGAAGGAAACTTAGGAAGGACTTGCCCTAAAAGCAGCAGTACTTTCAGACTTGCAATAATGTAACTTTACAATCAAGTACCGTAGGTTTAGCTCTGTGATGACCCAGGACGTGACACAAAGGCAACACAGTCACATAAGTAAGAAGAGTCCCTTTAATATCTCCAACTTTTTCCCCAATGTCCAGTTACCTTCGGCTGGAGAAAAAAACTCTCCCAAGAACAGTCTTTAAGTGGAGGAAACTCAGTCCTAAAACAAAGTACATATAAACTGTAAATAAAAATCCACACAAACCATGCTGCAGCAATTAACTGGACAGGGCAGGATAAGGAATTGCAGACTTGAAAGGCTAACAAAACACACACAGTTGCGAAGACACCAGAAACCAGAGGTGGTATTCAGCAGCTGACTGGAGATTTTGCAGTATCCTTCCCCTGCCATGCCCACCAAGTCACACCCACAGAACTGGTAGTAAAAAAATTTGAATCCCACACTGCCAGAAACCCAGATAAGCCTCAACAATAACAGATAACTCATGATTAGTTTCCAACAAGTTGCTGTGCGCAAACTCCCTTTTTAAACACTGTGTTTAGCTGCAGCTAATGAAGGGAATCAGGACCCTTTCCTCCCCAGTAAGCCACGCAACTCACGTTACTCCCTTCTCCATTCCTCCCTGCGTGCCATAAGATGGAGAGAGGGTGGGCCTAGGCCTTCATCCGAATTCCCTCTCCCTTGCTCTACCTCTCCCCTGCTCTGCCCAGCTGGACTTTGCCCTTTCCCAGTTTCTTCCACAGCCAACAGAGCCACACTCCCACTCCCTGTCAGCTGCTCGGCCTCCCCCTCTGAATCAGATTCCGACAGGGACATGACAAGCTCATCTAGTTGTGTTTTCTGTCTGGATTACTTGGGAAGACTGACACTATTTCCTTGCTCAGCAGGGAATTTCATTTTCTCAATAACTACTATGAAATTTGCCATATACCTGGATTTTTAACCTATCTTTAAACTGGTGCAGTCTGTGAAATTAAATTTGCTTTCCCAAATTTTATACCTGGACGTTGTTAGAATCTAGATAGGGAGAAATATATTTATGTTTAACCTGTTGCATAAAATCATAAAATCTCATGTTTCTGCCATTTAGAAACCTTTTGATTCCAGACGAAATACCAGTTTAAATGAGGTATGCTCCCTTGTAAAGAGAGGTTTACAATCTGAGATCCTTCTGGGCTCACTCTTCCACCAGGTAGAACTATTTCCAAGAGGACTTTTCACAAATCTGTGTATCATCTTTGTAACAGCTTTTTCTGGATTGGGAAGCTTTATTAATGGTCACTTATGTTCCTGGAACTTCCCTGCTACACTCTATACACTCTATATTAGACTGCTGCTAGAAGATTATTTTGAAGATACAGCCAGTTCAGAATGCATCTGTTCACTATTTACCCATGTGACACTGTTACTGTTTTACACTACCCCATCCTGAGCCTGCCACAGATCATTCCCTTATTGTAGAAAAAGATGCAGGGTCATTCTCACAACCCCCAACCACTTCTCTGCTCTCATCCAGCAGACTGGAGGAAATCTGTCACACACACTCTTCCAAATCAGATAGAAATCCTCTTGGGGTCTCCCATCTCTCACCTGAGAAGGATTAAATAGCTCTGACCCTCATACTTTCCTCCCAAATCACTTGACATCACCATTACCACTCTCAACAGTCCAAATACAGATCTTCACCAAATCCCCAAGCACACAGATAACATAAAACTGCTACACACCATCAATCTAATGTTAATTGCAAACCCCTATCCTCCACAGCCTCAAATCCAGAAAAGAGGGCAACAAGAAATGTGACTAAAAAGAACTACAACAGCTGTTATTTCATGTGACTGATCACACAGCAGCTGTAGGACACAGTTACCTTCTTCCCACAACAAGAAACCTGTTCCCACCCCCAGTGCTGCCCCAGTGCTGCCTCCATTGCATCAAGATAACCGCTCCCCACTGGCTAGCTCAAGCATCTTTCCATCTTTCTGTCAAGCATGGCCAACTCCAGTCTCTGCAAGATGACAGCTACATCTCCAAGAGCTGATCAACCAACAAAGATAAATCTTGTTCTACCACTTCAGAATTCAAATATACAGAAAGATTGAATAATCTCTTTGATTAGAGTAGTAATATTAGTCATATCCCTAAGAAACTGATTAGGAAATTAAAGACTGAGATACTGAATAAAATGTAGGGAGAAGAAAGCTAAAATGGGAAAATACTTTAAACTTAAATGATAAGGGAATGTTACTCTGTTTCTTCAAAATGCATAGGGCCCATAATTCAGAAATATGGATTTTTAAAAGACATTAGCTTATTTTTAGTTTTAAACCAACAATAAGTTGAGACCTTCTTTTATAGCAGATGCTATCACCCATTCCACAGTCGCAGCATACCTGTAGAATTGATGCATCTAGTAAAACCTGCAATTATGTGGGGGGGGGAATGACAAGCCTTTATTGCAGCACTACAAATAATATCCAGCCTTCTTGTGTCCCAACATCAGATGCAAGTCAAGTTTTGTTGCTTGTTCCTTATCTCCCCCATGGATTTCTATGTATATGGCTCTATTAAAGCTATCAGTTGGAATAAAAAACTGCCTACTGGTAGCAACGATGGGTTCTAAATTCTTCCTTGGCTATATTTGGTGGCGGCTGTTAATACAAACTTTAAGAGCTACTGAGGGAGGAAGCACCAAGTGGGTTGGATGAATGGAAGACTGTACAAACTAATATGGCAGGTTTAATAGATTTTCATCAAACACTGAAGCAAAGAGGAAAATATGTACAGTAGCTTAATTAGGACAAAAGAAGGAGGGAGATCAGTGAAAATAGGCCAAGTTGGACATTAAATTTCTAAATGGAGCAAAATATAATGGAAATCTCTATATAAATGAATATAGATAATGAATCACAAACTAAATCATTTTGGCACTTTCATACACATCTTTATCCAGTGATGTTCATTCTCATGTAAATGAACACAGAACTGCAATCTTATACAATGCTTCAAATACTAGATTTTTTTTTCAGTTTACAAGTACAGAGATTATTGAGCAACAATGTTTAAACTCTCTTGAGCTTATCTTACATTTTAGATTATGTGAAATAATATTGCCACCCAGCACATATGACAGTAGAAATTTCTAAAGGCATGATAAAATTTATGTTAATTATGTCCAGTTTTTGTCTTTGATGCTTTTTATGTTCCCAGGGAACAGTTACAGTAGAATGAAAGGAAAAGAGGTTAAAGAAGACAGTCTTTGTGTTTCCTAGCAACTAGCAATATATCAACATAAAATAAAGAACTACTGTAAAAGGAATCAATATTCATGCACAGTTCAAATTCCATAATTATTGTCTGGTAAAATGCTTTGGTACAACTTAACTGACAATACAGTAGCCATGACAAAATGGAACTGGACTGAGAAAATTTACAGAACTTTGTCAGCTACAAAATTATCAAAGGGATGGATTTTAATCTTGCTGCAGGGAGAAAAATGGAATCATCTGGGTGCCTTAAATAAGGCATAGTTAAATTTAATTCAAATTTTGATTAATGTCTTTGATAATATTTTAACTCTAGGCTAGTTTGTGAAAGCATCCTGTATACATATTCACAGAAATAATCCATCAAATAAAGTAATTTAATTGGAATTTAATACAAGGAAATATGTGTTAAATAGGTCAATATGGCAAATTAATAATACTTGGAGTCTCAACTTCAATATAGTACATGTTCTAGAATCATCAAGAGTTTAATAAATACAAGCCCATATTTAATGGTGACTGTCATTCACACAGCAGCACAGAACAATTTACACAAATAGGCTGCATGCAAATGAGACCTCAAATAGTATCCAGTCCTATTGCCCTGTGTGGGGCCATGCATTGTGAAGTAAGACTGAGAAAGAAGAGCTGGAAAATACTTTTAAGAAACTGCTGATGAGATGGTTTGTTATGGAAGTCAATATGAATTAACTATTTTAGATAATCAAAATGTTGCACTAGGATGTGAAGACATGATGCAATAAGCAGCTTTGGGAAGTCTTAATCAAGGGTAAAAACTTTAAGCAGTTTGAGATATTTAAAGAAGCATACATTTAGAAGAATTCCAGAAAATTATAGCCAGATGTACTGAGAATTTATGTAGATGCAAACATGACACACTCCAGAGATCATTTTGGAAATACAGAAACACGAACTGATTCATCTTCCTCCCTCTCCTTTCTCTCCACACACAGACACACTGAAGTAAAAATATTTTTAAGATTTGAAAAAGGAGAAAGTCATCTCAGTTTATCTATACCCATCTTTCAAACATTTTTAAATAAAAAATTAGATCACATACACAACTAGAATGACTATTTTTAGCTGTCTGAAAAGAATGTTTACCTTCCTTCTTGCCTATTTGCCTCATTATACAGATAAGCAGCTATTGTATAAGTGAAGCCTTGGTTTATTGGTGTGCCAGTGCATAATTACTATATTTATGGCATTCTCAATATAACTAGTAAGATAATGGCTTAATTAGACCACATTGAGAGCACAGGTAACATCACCCATTTCACTTACCTTATTTTACCTCCCCTTCAGAAGCCCAAGATTAAGATATGTTTTAAATATAGAACAAGAGTTCACAATTTGACTAAATCTACCTTCTGATCATACATGCATGAATAGGACTCATGCTCACTGTTGCTACCAATACCATAACCCTCCATGAATCACTTCCTCCAGCACCTGGAAGCAATGCATGCTGCTTTGTCAAAAGACATTCTCAATTTCTGTGTCCTCTATATCTAAATATGAATATGTGAGTTATGCTTCATTCAAGTTATACAGCAAACTGCAAATCCTAGACACACTGACAACTGTAGCTTTACTTTTCAGAGGCAATTATAATTTTGTTTCATCTTAACTGGTTGCCTTATCATTTCCAGTCCCCAAATGTCAAATTATATCTATTTACTAAAATAATTTAATAAGCCTTCCTTTATTTCACTTATATTAATCTTTTTTCAACACTTATCTCTAAACAGTTGTAAAATACATCCTGAACAAGAATTAGATTCTAGCTTTATTTTTTGAAGCAATGGCTGTTTCTTAAAAAATCTTACAATCACAACCTCATTGAAGCAATATAGTTAAGTCTAATAAATAATCATGGGTAAGAAATGCATCAGCCACATCCCAACTCATAACTTATGACCAACAAACATTTAGCAATGCTAAGTGCCATTTGATCACACATGCATGAAGAGTGGTGAATGTAGGGTATTTCAAGGTGGAGTCCATGAAGCAGGTAGAACAGACAGGATCTACTCCAAACCCTATTTATATTCATGATTACCACACAAAGCTTACCTTATAAAAAGGATTGGTGTCAGTAAATTTTAACAGTTTATTTGATGTTATTTATAGTTTAAGTATATATATAGGCTTATATCTGTGCAAAAGAAATTACTTAGGTAAGTTCTCTTTTGAAAACCCTGCAGTATTAGGATAATGTAAGCATTAGAAATGTTTCTGTTTTACACAATTACTAAAGATCCTTAGTTCTGAAATAATGGCCATAAAAATCAAGGAACTATTTGAGTCACAAAACTAACAATTTCTCCAAAGAAACATGGAAGAGAACAATGTAAGATATCTATTATTCATCTGTCATATTAAGTAGGAAAATGTAAAATGGGAATTGTACAAAGAAATTCAATTGCTTTCATTAAGTTTATGGCCACAATGATTAATCTGAGGAAAAGAGATAAATAACCTATTTTCACAATTGTTCATGTTGAAAATCATGATAGCAATACTTGTGGCAGGATTAACAGCAATACTCAATTTTTAAGGGGCATTTGATCATTAAAATTAATAAACTGAAGAGTGGTTTTCATCTCCAACACATCAATTTTATTTGCATATTTTATTTATCAATTAGAAGCTATATATGTCAAACTTAGTTACAAATTCAATAAATTATTAAAATCATTCAAATGGTAGGCTGAATGGTTGAAGACATTTGTAGGAAAACATATAACTTGCCTTGTAGGACACACATAATAGTATCATGTCAAACATATGTAGATGCTTGGACATTATTAAACTCATATAACTAACAACTGCTTGAGCCAATACACTGCTGACATTACAAAACAGTTCAGCTTATCTTTGATTTCCATAGCTTTTGCTGATATCACCTAAAAATTCTTCCTCCCAGAATTATACAAACATTCCAGCTGCTCTTGGGTCAGGATCAAGAATTGGATGTTAGTAAACATCCAGCAGATGGAAGCAGCTTCCTTGGCCAACATTCACTGCCTGTGATGTCTAGGTCCATTTGATTTGGCAAGATAAGTTGTTAGCAGCAGGAGGTCACCTTTAGCTCATGCTTTAGATATTCTATCTAGTTTATGCATATTACCTTCTTACCTTACTAGGTTTCTGCATGAACAGGTACATGTTTTTTTAATGAAGGTGTCATTTACATGCATAGATATCCAGTATCCTTTTAACTATCACAAACACCCTCACTCCTTTCTCCACCTGGCTGAAGCCACTTACCTGTGGGATGGGAAGGGAAGGCAAGGTAAATAACTCTAGTATCTTATGATCTGAAGAAAAAAAAGAGAAGCAAAGAATCTGGTAGTTGAATAAAGTATATATAATTTGTGCAACATACGACTTAAGACATCTAGATTATACTTTGCAAATCTACCTACCATAGTTGCCTGAATTAGGAAAAAAGAAAAATAATGAAATTCTGGAAAATGTTTTATTCAGCTGCCTAATATTAGACCTGTTCCTCTTGATAAGAATAAAACACCTTATGACATAGCCACCATTTTCTTATTCCTGACCATCTAAACCCTACTGATAAGATTAGAAATCAATGAACTTCAAATTATTATAGTTGATAGGTTTGGAGGTAGAGGGTCAAGAATGAATGAGAACCTAAAGAAATTGCCCCACTGATTGGAAGAACATCAGAGAAAGCACATGCAGAGGCAACTCCTTCAAGGGAAGAAAGAAGAAAGAACACCCCAAAGCAGAGTTGCATAGCATGAGGATCCAAGGCCACATAAACTGCTCACCCCATTAACTAAAAAAATAGTTGCATTAAACATAATTGGATTTTCCCTTCATTAAATTACCACTGCTAATGAGAAAGGGAAAAAAATCTCATGGCTTCTTCCTCATTCCTTTCTAAATTAACAAGTCCTTGGTATGGCCCATGATACTTTGAAGCTGAGCAATTATGATACGTTTATGCAGTGGTCATCACTGTCATAAATAAATCATTTATGTGGGAGTTGAGGTGGGAACCACCTGTTCCCAGGTGGTTCCCACCTCAACTCCCACATGAATGATTTATTTATGACTACTGAGTACATGAAAACCATATGCTTATCTAAAATATACCAGAAACTGATAAAAAGCACACTGCAATTACATTTGACAATTTTAACATGTACTTTCTAAGAGATTATTTTTACCTTTATTGTCAGAGTAAAACATGTGTACAATGAGATTGGCTGAGCCTCCCTTCATGCACCCCCACCCCCCACCCCCAATGCAACTCACAGTGAGGACAGAAGTCCCTAATCCAGTCCCAACCTTATTACACTATGATTAGAGAGTGGCCACAATGATAAAAGCTTAGCACCACATTTTCAATGACATTTTTGGTTTCAAATATTTCTATTTTTATAGTGTTTAGGAAAGCTGTTGTTGCAAGAAATGTCCATCTGGGTTAAGTTCCAAATGGGGAAAAAAACTCAAAACATGGAGGCTGATTGGAAAGATAGTATAATGGTGAAGCAGAAACTCCAAACAATGTGATTCTGGGTAGCTAACCACCTGGTTTGGTGAGCACATGGATTTTTATACAGTTTATTCTACAGCATTTTGTAATTTAGAGGCTTGTTTTGTGCATTTTGTTATTTGATTTTAATTAATTTGTCTCACAATGAGTTGGGCTTTTTAATCTTTTTAACAAATGTAATTAATCCTAGATGCCTGCTTTCTTGGGGTTTTAATCCTGTCTTGAATGGATTACCAAATCTGCATTTCTAAAAGTTGACCCCTTAGTTTCTACTTGAGGCAGAGAACTGAGGCTCTGAGTTTCTGTCTTTAAAAGATGTTTCTCCTTTAGCGAACATATAATATTCTGCCTTTTTAATATTTCCTAAAATATTTTGTTCTTCTAAGAGGGGTGGATGCCAACTTTCTTCAATGTAAAAGAAAAGAAATTCCTCTTACTGAAACCAGTCTTTTAAGCTAAAGGATTGATTACAGTTATCTACTATGAATTCATTATATAGCAGTTTCCTATAGTAATGAGAGAGAAAGGGAAGTAATTGTTAATCAGGGGGCAACTTTTGAAAATACAATCACTGCCTTTGAGTAAAGGGTCAATAAACATGGCTGCTTAAAGCCCTTATTATGCTAGTAGTACATAAAAATTACAAGCCAATCTGGGAAAACATCATGTTCAAATTTCCTTCTATGCTACAACTACACAACAGAAGACCTCACAGTCATCTTGTATTCTGAGGTCGTGATGAATCTGAACATGCCTCTTGTAGTTATTTCTCTCTACTAAATAGTTCATAGAAACTTATATATAACATGAGGGGGTTTACAGCAGAACATATCCTTTTCTTCCAGGATTCCTACCCATCTCAACATTGTCTAAACTTCCTTCATTGCTTATCACATGGGCTTTTTTTTAACCAACTTAATTCTAAATCATCCAGCCCTGTCCTGTTTGGGGATATCAGTACTCTGCATATAATATGGAAAACAAGCTATATTCCCTACTACTGAAGAAGCAGCTCATTCTTCTGCTACACAGTATTCCAAGATCATGCTAGCTCTCTTACTTCCTTTAAAGTAAAATGTGCACAATCTCAAAACATGAACCTTGAAATAATGAAAACAAATATTAACCCTTTTCTAGTTGAATTCATTCCTGCTCTAAAACATCCCTATTGCTTTCAAAGAACTGAATTCAATGCTTTATAATTAACATGGACACAACCATGTGATCTTCTTAGCATGAGATGAACTGAGTTTGCCAGAAAACTTTATTTGGTTTGGAAATAAGTTTGTATTATAGGCATATTCACATGATTTTACTATGAAAATCTTATTTAATCAGTGCATTTCTTCCAACAGGTGTGCATATTTATATCAAATCAAGCATAAACATATTTTTATAATAATAATCCAATCCAAAGCCATAAATTATACACAATTCAACTAACAACCTTCAGGAGGCAGCTCTTTCAACCAGATATGAGAGAGAGCCAAAATCCAAGAAGAGAGAAGAGAGGCAGTGTGGTGAGGTGAAGAGTGCAGGATGCCTCAGAGAGTAAGAGAGGCCCAGCATAGTCCATGTGCAAGTGTTTTTTGTGCTAAGGGGCTGAAAGTCCTGCTTGAATTTCAAAGGGAGGATTTTCAGCTTCTGGAGGGAACCACCGCCCCCAGCCTCCCTGAAGCACTCCATTCACTTAATGACTCACAAAAGCACTTAACAATATCAACCAAGGGTGCTGAGAATGTGCTCAACAATCAAGATTCTGGTCCAATTGTGGTTTTAAGTTGAGGGCTACCTGTAGTCTATACATGTAGGAAAACATTTAATGAAAATCATTCAATAGATTGGTTAAAAAATAAAACTGAAATAAAACTGAAAGGCATTGGTCTCAATGATTTCTTAACCTAGCTCTGGGCATATTTGAAAGTGCAACTTGTATTTCCCAAATGAGAATGAAGTCCTCAGCCCCCAAGGATTTCTCTACTTCTGCTTTATCTAATTTAAATATTAAACAATTAAATTGTCAAGAGCAGAATATTCTAATCAAACACATTTAATAAAAAGGATGTATGCTTTAAAATATTATTTTTTAATATAAAAATCACAAATTTAGTAGCTAGTAATAACAATCATAAAGTAAGCTTGGGTACTTAATATAAACATCTTATACAGTACATAAACATCTTATAACCATTGGCTGCCATGACAAGTTAATATTTATTTATTTATTTATTTTATATTGTTGCCCATGGCGACTCAAGGAGGTTTACACAATTTAAAACCATATTTAAAACAAAAAATAAAAATAAAAAACAATAAAAACTAACAAAAAGTATCAAATAAATTAGTAAAGTACAATAGAACAAAATTAGGAAAAAAATTTAAAAATTGAAAAACCAACTCCCACCCCCGCCCTGATGACAGCAGATCACACTAGCCATTTGATGGCTCCATCCCTCTCTGGCATCGCCAGGCCTGCTGGCAAAACCAAATCTTCAGTGCCTTTTGGAAGAGTGCTAGAGTGGGGGCCATTCTAATCTCTGGGGGAATGATATTCCAGAGAAAGGGAGCCACCATGGAGAAGGCCCTTCTTCTGGGTCCCACCAGGTATATCTTCCACAAGGGTGGACCTGCAACATTTCCTGCCTCCTCACTCTAATGGGTCGGGTAGATGTGACCGGCAAGAGATGTTCCTTCAGATAACCTGGACCCAAGCCATGAAGGGCTTTAAAGGTGACAACCAGCATCTTGAATTTCACCCAGAAGCAAATCGGCAACCAATGCAGCTCCTGCAGGAGAGGTGACATATGTGCACACTGGGGTCTTTACAAAACCATGTGGGCTGCTGCATTTTGCACCAACTGGAGCTTCTGGATGCTCTTCAAGGGCAGCCCCATGTAGAGCACATTGCAATAATCAAGACGGGAAGTGACCAGGGCATGAGTGACTATGGGTAGGGACTGCTGGTCCAGGAAAGGGCATAACTGGTGCACAACCTGTAGTTGTGCAAAGGCTCTCCTGGCCACAACCAGCACCTGCTCTTCGAACAGAAGTCCTGAGTCCAGGAAAACCCCTAGATTACGCACAGGGTCTGTTTGGGGTAGTGCCACCCCATCCAAGACTAAAGGTGGTAATTCTCCCTGAGCCAATGAACCCCAAACCCAGAGCCACTCAGTCTTGTTACACATGTTACACATCTGCAGAAATGGAAGGGATAGAAAAATATGAAAGAAATTTGCTCAGCAATTAAAGTTTAGAATAGCTTTCTGTTCTACATTATTCTGCACATATGCTAAGAGCAACAATACAGAGTTACAAAAACTGATCCTAGATATCACAAACTAACAGATCAACTAGATATTAATTCAAGGGCAAAATATAAATAACATTTAATGGAAATTAGGCAGCCTAAACACCTAGGATCAGCAGTAATGAATATTAACATGGTTAATGAGTCATAACAAGGTAGAAAGTCAAGGCCTCCAAGACCAGACACATCTTGACATTTGTAATAAATGGTATAAATGATTTAAGGGAGTCTGGGAGCAATTTAGATCTCTTCAGATTTCATATATCTACCATATAAATATCTTGAGTTTTCAGATAAACACATTATAAAGGGAGGTAATAATATTGTGTTTGTGTGTATACTTTCTTTAGAGTAAATTAAACACAAAGAACCATACATTGTACGTAATATGATTTAGCATCATACAGACTATTGTTTATGTTTATGACGTAGGCAGTAAAATGAGAGGCCTACTGCAGTTTACTCAATATTTCACTAAGATTTAATATGAGGTTTGGATTCTTATTAATTTTGGGGTATTGTACTTCTAATTAGCCCAATCATCAAAGCAGATTATAAAATAACAAATAGTAATTTCAGTAATAGTAATAGGTTTTAAACTAAAGAAAAATTCATGTTTATTGCTTAGCAACATCAATAAAAAGCAAAGGAGGAATATAATAAAATTATACAAAAGGAATTATTTCATTATACATACAACTGTATTATAAATAACTCTTCTAATTTTTTCATGGACTTTTAACTTCCATCAGTTCTAATACATTCATGATATAAAACAACCAGCAGACTCAAGAAGACTATAAATATTCCTACATAAATAAGATGCTTTATCTGCTAGAAATTCTAAAAGAAAGAACAATGTCTGCTCATGCCTATGCCTCTTAATATTTCCTTATAGTTGCTATGACTTCTCTCTTTCTACAATTCTCATTAAAACAATAATACATGTTGTGGGCACAAAGCTATTATGCCCATTTTTGACACTGGAAACCAGATGTTTCAATTTTTCTCTATCATTTGCAACTGAAACAAATCTTACACTTTAAGGCAAACTTAAGATTTAACAATTAGGAATATAAAACACATATATAAGAGGAATTTCAAATTGTGTGAAATATTAGACATGTTCCCATAGTGTTCTATATAAGTGGCATATCCTGCTTTCGATCAAATTCTATTCAGTTTGCTCATGTTTACCTAATATGCTTTTACACGCTTACAGTACTTTTTGGAAATAGCAGGCATAAATTAGATGAAAAATCTATTTCATACATAATTACCACTGCCAACAAAGCTAAACTTAAGAAACCTTTTTGTTTTACTTCAAAAGGAATATAAATAGTTTTCAAATCTTGTTCATTTATCTTTTGTCTTGGGAACTTATTAAATAATTTATTTCATTTTTGGCAATTAAGTAATCATTAGAGTATTCTAAAGTTGCTTTGAAGCTCCTTTTTGTTCAATTCTTTTATTTTTATATCTTGCTGTGCTTAGAGAATATCATTATTTAATATTTGTTAGAAAATTATAGCTATTTTTAGTTTTATAAGTACAGAGGTTTCTTTTTTTAGATCCTATATTGACTTTCTGGCATACAGAACCTGTTATGTATGTAGGTTTAAAGTCATTGGTTTAGTTTGAACTGTTCTTGTAAAATGTTAGAAATGATTGGTTTAAAAGGGCGGGGAAACCCTGCACTCTGATTGGCTGTCAACTGTGGCTGCTGGCTATAAGTTAGCAGCCGCAGCCCAGCCAAATCGGGTCCGTTCGGAGCTGTAGTCACTAATAAACTAAAGAGCTTGAAGCACTCTGCATCTGTCTCTTCATGCAAACTTAACAGAACCAATTAACTGTTAAGGGATTTTGCGTTAAATCTTTCCTAGACAAGATTTTATTTCTGTGAACTACAATAATGGTATTTCTTTTTTAAAAAAAACCTCCTACGTTATGTTTGAAACTGACACTGGTTTTACTTATTATAATTCAGGAAATACTTTCCTGATACTGAAGGATGATAATTGATTCCTGTATTTGATTTCATTTTTAACGTTAATTTAAGTGGATGACTCCTGTCTGGATTTGCATTATGGGAATGCAGCTCTCTTGGTGTTGTTAGATGTCTCAGCACTTTTTTATATCTTTCAGCATGATATCCTCCTGGACTGCCTACAAGACTTAGGGAGTGAGAAAAAGAATCTTAAACCTAAAGCATTTATTTTAAAAACCTGTTTATTTATGTGGCATCAAATAAAAAGTCACACAAAAACAAAACATTGATAAATGAATTGAAGCAATTAGAATCAATACATAAGCAGAACTTAAATCTGGATTTAGAACAAAAGATTAAAACAATTTGTAATCAATTAGACTTCATGGAAGTATAAGACATTGAATTTTACTAAAGGGAATATTTTGTGAAAGGTAGTAAACTACCTGGCATATTCAAATATGAAAAGAACAAGAGAAAATAATGATTATTATTTGAGATATGAGATATATGTTTCAACCACAGAGAAAATTATAAATCAATATGTTATGCAGCATTAAATCCAAAGAAGAGTACTAAAACAATGCAGACTAGGAAATTTTCAGATCAACAAAATCCAGTCACAAAGATGAAACAAAAGAAGTAACACAGAAATTGAAATTGAATAAATCCCTAGGACCACATGGCTTTTCTACAATATATTATAAGACCTTCCAAGAAATCTTGATCAAACCATTAACCCAGGTAATGAAGGAGATACAACAAGGTCAAGTACTCTTTTCCTCATGACAAAGATGCTTTCATTTCTTTGATTTACAAAAAGGGTAATATTCCAATTCATCCAGAGTCATGTAGGCCTATCTCTCTATCTAAATTTAGATTATAAACTTTTTATAACAACTCTTACACAGGCATTAAATGGTCTTTTAAGTGATCTAATATATCCTAATTAAACTGGATTTGTCCCAAAGAGATGTCTCTGGAATATGCCATATATTTTGAAAACTATTGACAGTATAAAATATGAACATGGCTATAATTCTGTTTTCATATTTACAACTTTGAAGAAGATGAACTAAAGTCCAAATGTTCTCACAGAGTATTTATAAAGAACAAGAGATTAAGATAAATAATAAACTTAGATTCCAAAACAGTATTCTGCTCTTTAAATTAAAATTTTCTTTAATTTTACTGGCATCAGAACCACTGGCAAGGAAGATATGACAAGAAAAAGAAATTTCAAGAATGAAACTGGCAAATTAAGAACACAAATAAAACTTTTATGTTGATAATTATAGGTACAATTAATCATCCAAAAGATTCTTGAGAATTGATATATTCAGCAGTACCATTCACAATTCAGTATCATATTAAATTAATAAGAATAAGATTCAGATTATCACATACTATTTATCTGAAGAAAAGCCAATATATTCTGAAGAAGTATGTTGTGGTCTACTTTCTCAAGTTCCTTACTAAACTCTGCATATACTATATCGACATCATTTCCTTGGTCCACTAATTTATCACATTATCAAAGAAGGCAACAAGGTTTAGTTAGCATGACCTGTTTTTAATAAACCCAAACCCTGGCTTCTAGTAATCACTTTGTTTATTTCTAGGTGATCATAAATCCTCTGTTTCCACAATTTTACCACCACTTGATATCTTTTCCACAATTTTACCACCACTTGATGTCAAGCTGATTGGTCTGTAATTTCCTAGACTTCTTTTTTTTCCCTTTTGAAAATGGGAACCATATCAGATAGTCAACGGAGAAAGATTAACTTGTATAAATTCTAAGACTTAATTCTTAATAAACAAAGATGAAATCTTTCAAGTCTTTCTTCAAAACAGTCACAATTACCAGAGGTTTCAATATCTTCAAATAAATAGCACAATCCAAAAGGAACTACAAAAAGAAGGCAGTATATTTGTTTATATAGATATAAATGACTGTCCCTCTGGCTAAAGCAATAATAAAGTTTAATAATAAAGGGTAATAAAGTTTAAGTTTAAAAATAAAAATCACAATATAAATTGTTAATATCAATCAATCAGTTTATTACAGTCTTAGACCAGAAACCAGAACAAATAAAAATGCTCAGTAAATATACCATTAAAATTCTAATATAATATAATAAATAACAACTAAAATCTATAATAAAATCCAGTATGCCAAATTATACCAGGTCTAACTATACTAAAATTACAATCCATAAACTGTGTGGCCCATTGTAGGTTCAACGCTAAAAGAGAAAAGACTAAGCAGTGCAAAGGGTTTGCCACATTTGTTATATGATGTAACTATGGTGGAGAAGATATGTGTTTATGATGAATCCCCAGTGCTGCTGCACAGAACCTGGCCACCTGCACTGCAGTTATGGACTGTTCATCCTTAAGCAGCCACTGAAGGTACCTAGCAGAATGTTTTTTCCTAATCTCTATGGTAGAATGTTTTTCCTAATCTCTATGTAAATGGAACATCTAAGGAGCATGTGACCCACAGTCTCCACTTCTCCTGAGCCACAGGAACATCGTCTTTCTGTCAATGGTATTCTTTATACTTGTTGTTCAGGATGGCCTGTGGAAGCACATGGCACTGTGCTTTCCGGTGGTTCACTGAATCCAACTGATTAAGATAAATAAATAGTTAATAAAACATACAACATACACTCTACAAAATATGGCAATTGACAATCTCAAATTAATATAAATCACTCTGACTTCACTAACTTCCTGTCTTCCATTCAGGGACAAACAGCCTGGTCTTCAGCACCTTCCAGAATAGGGATCCACAAATCCTGGGTCCAAGGCCTGGTACCAGTTTGTGGCCCATTGGGAACCAAGTCACAAAATCAGTGGGTGAGTACACAAAGCTCCATTTGCACAAGCGACAAGTACATGCATAAACCCATCCTCTCTTTCCCTGCCTCCACTGCCACTGCCATGCTGGTCCATGGACCCGGAAAGATTGGGAACCATGATCCAGAAGACAAGCAAGACTGCAGCCAATCTGATCTTACATAGTAAGGTGTCTCAGAGGCAGACACCATTATAAAAAAGATCAACTTTCTGAGTCCTACAAGAGGTCATTCTATAACTATAACCTTCCACCTACAGCTGGAGGCAGATAGCATAGAGCCAGGAAGTATGCCTTGAGAGACAGGAGAAAGAAATGTTACCAAGACAATGAACAGATAAAAGAACTGGGACAATCCAGGACAAGAATATAACATGTCCCTAGTTCACACAAAGATAAAGGGAGAGATAAAGTGTATTCAGATTTGCATTATTCTTTTACTATAGTTTTACAATAGTAACATTGGTTCACATGGTTTCCTAGTCTCATTTACATTGAAGAATTGATAAACTCCAGTAGAGACATGACTGAATTTGAAAAATGTATAATACAAAATCCAGAACATCTTATATGGTTACTGAAATACAACTGAAAAATTAACTAAGTTAAAGGCTGCATAACTAATTGGATACAAGGTCTAAATAAGATAACTGATATGCAATAATAAAAAGATCAATGGAAGGCAATATTCCTAAGTATCATATTCAGGAAAAGGGGCATAAGATGTTTTATGGTTACTCCAGTGTATTGCCAAAACAGGTAATTCATTCTTTAAAAATGGCTAGAAATGCAGTAAGTTGGATTGTTTCCTCATATTTGATGCAACATACAAAAGACTCAGAAATTCTAGAAGAAAATATATTAAAGAATGAAATAAACTTTAGAGATGAATTATCTTTCCTCCCAGCTGTTTTTCTGGTAAATGTTACCAAACTTTACATTCCTACATTGGCTCTGTATGTGATAATAGTGGCGAAGATACTTTGTCTCTTACTGGAAATCAGATTTCCTCTTTAGAAGAATGGCAACATAAAATGTTCAAATGGCATTTTTTTCAGAAATTTGAAGAATAAATCTGATATATAATTTAACTCAACTTGGCAACCATTCATGGGTTATTACTCCCATTTAGAGATTGAAGTTTGTCTTTTTTTTTTTTTAATTACATTTATATGCCGCCTTCTCCGAGACTCAGGGCTTACAATTTTGGGATACAACCCAGTGTGCTCAGCAATAGCCTTCATTCCATTGTATATGCTGCTTATTACTAAGCGGCATTTTTACAAGGTCAGCTAATTGCCCCCAACAATCTTGGGTCCTCAATTTACCTACCCCGAGAGGATGGAAGGCTGAGTCAACCTTGAGCCTACAGCAGTTGTAGGCAGCTGGATCTTAAGTGCAGGCAATTAACAGCCTGAGCCACCAAGGCCCTTTTTCTTAGTGTAAGTCTTTGTTAATACATTAGCTCCAGGGGAGGCCAACCTGCAGCTTTTAAGCTTTTTGAAGCCAAGTCTCTAGAACAATGATTATATGATGCACAGCTGAGACCACCTTCCAACCTTGTACCTCCGAAACTTGTCCAATCTAAACTTCTAAGAGCAATTTTTCAAATCCCCCACTGCGTTACTAACACAATATTACACATTGAAGCTGAAACTACAAGTGCAGAGACCTGAATATGGCAGGTTATGTTAAATGATTGGCTGAGATTGGCTTATTTCTCCTGGTATTAGAAGACAGATTCCAAACCAGGTGAAAGTGGGAACTTCACAAAAATTTATTCCTGTGACTTTTACCTTGTTACTTTTTCTCTATTTGGGTTATAAAGCAAACAGCAATGACAGTTAGGCAGGACCTGTTTCACAAAGCCTATCATACGGGGGCAGGCTATGCTATACACTATATACTATATAGTTTCGCACAGTTGACTATACACTATGCCAACAGCATTGCTGGAAGGAAGTAGTTTTTTTTTTAAATCACTGTACTAATTTTACATAAAAATATAGAGCCAGTTTGGTAATGGTTAAAGCACTAGACTAGTAACCGGGAGACTGTGATTTCTAGTCCTGCCTTAAGCACAAAGCTCTTCATCGCTGAAAAGGAGACAATGGAAAAACTGTTCTGAAAAACCATTAGCTCTTTGATGTAAGCCAGACAAGAAGCACAACCATGTGTATTAATTCTACATTTATTGCAAGATTACCCTTAAGAGTACCTTGCAAGATTGAAAATATTTCACCCTGCTTTTTTATCCAGAAAACTAGGGCAAGTCCTTTCTGAAACACTTCCCACATCCCTCTCTTTAGCCTCCTTATAGAATGAGAAATCTTTTACATGTCACTTGTCCATGCTGTAGTTCATGTCTCCCAAGGTCATTTCTGGATACCTTTATATAACCTTACCAAGAAAACTGCAGACACTAATTAAGGCAGTCACGGGAGACAAAAACTGACTCGAAGGCACCCCTCCTCCCCATTACTAAATCATAAAAGTAAAACAAATCAAACAATTATATCATTTTCAAAGTACATTTTTGTATTTGTATTTTGTATTACATAGTAAACATATATACTAGTTTAGTGATTAGTATCTTAACTAACCATATAAAGCATGCATTGTAATAAAGTCAATTATCTTTGATTTCCCAACCTCAAGAATCATATACCATTTTCAATTCTAGTGAAACAAAACTTGAACCTTCAATATTCAGAATTCTCAAATAATAAAATATCTATGTATGTGCAATGCCCCATAAAAACTTTTGCTTTTCCTGGTAAAGTAACATTGTATATTGAATCAAAAAATTTTTTAATTGCCAAGTCATCCCATGGAATCAATGAAATGATCCTCTGAATTATAGCCAAGGACTTCCAATAAAGATAATACTCAATCATAAGAAGCCATTTTATATGCAGAAGGGATAGAATGAGAAAGTCAAAAATAATTACATACTTTTAAAAAATGCATTAAAAGGCTTTTATTTCGGGCTTAACATAAGGAAAACAGTCAGTACCTTGGCAACCTTTAGTAACAGATTACAAAGATTTATCTAGAACTAGAAAGATTAATAGAAAGTATGCAGTATCTTGTGGCACAGAAGGACAGAATAATGGAATTACAGCCTCTCTTTCTCTCTCTCTCTCTCTACCCCTCCACCCATGTAAAACTATATCTTTTGGAATCTTTAATACTCCGTGTTTTATAATTTAGTAATTTTATGTATTTGATTTTGTAATGTTATATTTTTACATTAATGAAACTTTAAAGGAGTAGCAGTCGAAACATGAAATAAAAAATCCTACCTGTCTGAGCCATTAGTTGCAATTTGGAAGAAGGTAATTGTGTCCAAAGGTAAATATACAGACAAGAAGAAGAATATCAATGCTACTAACAATTTTTACAAGATTATGAATAATAATGGAAGTTGAGTAATGGCTTGGGAAATCTGACATACAATTTTCATTGTTCAGGAAGTAAAAAACAATAATCTCAGTGGTTCAACACAGGAGAAAAAAAATATCCAAAAAAAAAGACAAGAAAAAGAGAGAGATAATGTGAAGAACAAGACTGAAACAGTCAGACAACAGGAAATAGAATGTCATGAACCAATGATATTGTAAGGTTATTTAGGACAGAAGTCCAGAGCCTTTGTCTGCTGAAAAAAAAAGGAGAGAGAGCCACCAGACTTGGCAAGTCCACTTTGCCACATATATAAATAAACACAGAAATAAACATTGCCGCCTTTAAAAGACCACTCCACAAAATCATTATAATCAAGATCCCCAAATGACCTAACTGCAGTAAAGGAATAAACAGATAAAATATTAGTTATATAAGAGATTAAAAGAAACAATAAACATTTGATTGCTACAGTAAATGGCAAAGCATGTGTAACACAAGAACAGAAAACATGGAAAATATTAATTGGATTAATAAAGCAAACTGAGTAAATAACATTTAGGAAAAACTTCTTAAGAATCAATAAGGGGAGAAAATAGTATGCTTTATTTAAGATTAGAAAATGTGAACCTTTATAATACTACAACACTCATTGTAATGACCTTGAATTGGGCAAAATCGGGCATTATAGGGCAACAATTTTCAAACCAAGATACTTAAAATGGGCTAATTTACAGAATGTGTCCAAAATGCAGGATGACTGTTGAGGAAATGTAACTTGGTGAAGCTGTGGCCAAGTTACATTTCCTCAGCAGTCATGAATGCCATTGAATGCCATTGGCTGCTACTAAGCTTGAATGCCATTGGCTACTACTACGCTGCTGAGCTGCTGCTGCAGTCATGTGATCTTTTCAACATCGCATGACAGTTTCAAGCAGTCTCACAATCCCTCACTCTTCCCACTCAGCAGCAACCACTTGTCTGTCTGCTGGAAAAGGAAGGGGCAGGAGAGGAGGGAGATTTATTTTATTTTATTTTATTTGGACTTGTATGCCGCCCCCTCTCCCGAAGGACTCGGGGTGGCTCACAACTAAAATATGAACAATGAATAATTTAAAAAACAATTAAACCCAAACAAGCCCAAACAACTAAAACCCAATTTCCAGTGCTCCCTGCCAAATTCCTACAAGGAAACTCAGTGGGGAAGCCAGCAAGAAGTTGGGAGTTGCTCTTACTACTGTTTTTTTTTATCCACTCTTGATCATCCTTTTTCTCTCTTTAAATAAAGAAATTTGTGTAAAATGACCCAATGGGGCATGGGCTATCTAGTATAATCTACTAATGAACTTATAAACAACAAAATAGATTTGAGCCAAAGTCCAGAGACAACAAATCAGGCATAAATGTAAATGTTTTCTTCAAGTCAAGCTCAGTTTTGGTAATTTTATGGACAAAGTCATAACAGTATGAAAATGATTACTACTGGCTTCTGAATTGTTTTTTAACCTTCCCTACAGCCTATCTCTGGTGATCTCTTAGCCCAATAATAACTAGGCCAAATTTTGCTCATCTCCTGCTATCAGGCATAAAAGATCCAAGTCCACAGGTGGTGATCCAATTAATTTTGCCATTACCGAATATTGTCCAAGTTTCAATTCCCATTCTGAGCTCTTTATTTTCTGTGATGTTGTGCTAAAATTAAACTTGCCACCTTATATATGTATCTTAATAAAGTGGTATGTTTTATCGCTTGACAAAATAAAATAATAAATAAATAATATGTTTTGGAATTAGGTTACTAAGAAGAATTTTGGTTTCATTTCAAATTGAATATCTAAATTTCTCTGGATAATCTGTAAATTCCTTTGTAGTACTTTTGACATTTGTTTTACATGTTCATTACATAGAATAAAATGTTCCCTGTGTCTTATGATATTCCAACATTTATTACTATACAACTTTCCTGGTGATTAATGAAATTACATAACAATTATAAAATATTTTATATCAGTTTTCCCTAATATTATAATTTAGGGTAATTTTCATACCATTGTTCCATAATTGCTCCCATCATTGTGTATAATTTATATATATGCATCACAATAAGTGTTCTGGTTCTATGGCTCTCCCTTATTTTTGAGATCCATTTTTATTCTTCCAACAATTTGTAGATCACCAATCATAATATATTCTACCCTACATGATATAATTCTTACCTGTTCAAAAATCTGCTGGATAGAATAGAATAGAATAGAACAGAACAGAACAGAATAATAGAGTTGGAAGGGACCTTGGAGATCTTCTAGTCCAACCCCCTGCTTAGGCAGGAAACCCTAGGCAGGAAACCCTAACCCTTATCTATTGGTTTAAAGCAGACTTTTTAAGCTTCATGTTTTATGTGACCAATATCCATTCCAAAAATTCTGAATGAATTGGTGAACTGCATGATTCATATGATAGCTGTACAAGCAATACTGATTACTCACTTTATAGAACTGGGATGTCTATGATACATTGTAAAGCATGTATTTCATTATGCTACTGATACTATAGCAGGCATAATAGAAAAATGAAAATGATTTATTAGAGAAAAATAAATTAGAAAATAAAACAGTAAAACACTTTGATGTATTGAATTATTTTTGTTAATAATTTCCTCACAAAGCTTTTCTCAAGGCCTTTCAACAACTATGAATACAGGAAGGCAAATCATAGTGTTTGAAACTCTTGAAGTATTTCTTGAAGCAAACAATTTACAGAGTAATGGCCTGTAAATTATGCAAAGCAGCCTTTTCAATAGATTCAATAGATTTTTTTGAGTACTTTAAAAAGAAAGAACCTATTCTAAGCTATATATAACTCATGATGCATAAACACAAGGATAGTTATTTGCCATAAAGACAATCTGAACTGTTCAGTTTTACACCTAATCCTTAAGGGCATCCTTTCAAAATCACATTCAAAGGTTAATTAACATTGGCAAGACATAGAAAACATAGTAAACATGCTGTTCTACATCTTCAAACATTAAGTTACAATTTAAAGGAAAGATGGGAAGATGTGAATATATATTTTAAAAACACAAAATAATTCAAGTATATTTAATATTTTTATAATCAAATTATGGAGAGTGGAAACAAAACTTTCTTCTAGAGCATTCCAGTGAAAAACAAACATTAGTTTACAACCAATTTGATCCACCCATGTTAGAAATTTAGTTTCTCATCAATGATCATTTCTTCTTGGTCTTGATTCAATATGGTAGTTTTCAATCCTTTCTCAAAATCTCAGGCCTAGGTGCAATTATTTTGGAGGGGCGGGGGAATGAAGTAAAAAGCATTTCTGTTGGTATCTACAATTGTATTCAACAATCCTAAAATAATATAAATTTTAAGTTTCATGGAGTAATTGGTGGGAGGAAATGCTTTTAGAAGTACTTCCAAATCTAGCAAGAAAGCTTCTACCGTCTCCACACATCAAGGTGGATAAAACTCATTAGATTACTTTGGAGGTAGTCCTTCTTGCAGCCCTACCAAACTCACAGGTCTGTTATGAAGAAAGTGAAAGTGGGAACTCTGTATAAAGTATATTGTCATGAGCTGCAGTAGGGCAAATAAAATCGTAATTGTGTCTTTGTTGGAAAATACAAAAAAAAATCATAGAGGGCAACAAACTGCGCAGAAATTTCAACACCATTGGGAACATGTTATAATCAAGAACTATTGCTCCAGAATGATGACAATCCATTAAAAAGCAATTTATTTTTCTTAAAGATCAATGAGATACCTTTAAAATACTATATAATGATCAAATCAACTGGTCTGATATCTCCTTTCAAACTGCAGCCAACTCTGCTTCTGCTACCATAATTGTTGTGGCCTGCCAGCTGCCAGCAGAGCTGGCGGCAGACTCAGACAGTTAGGAGGGCCAGTCCTGGAGTCTGGGGAAGGCTCTGATGGATGCTCTATGTCAGAAGCAGAGATAGGGCCAGGGCTGTCTGACATTTCCCAGCTTCCTAAGGAGTCAGAGATAAGTGGGGAAGAACAGCTGGACCCTGTTCCAGATGTGCATATGCGCAGAGCTGTCAGGAGAGGAGAACAATTAAGGAACAGGGGCCAACTCAGAAGGAAAAGCACATGTGGACACTGAATGGCCCCTCCCTGGGGAATAAATAAAAGCAAAAGGAATGATGGTTGCAGGAGACAATGAGTTCATATTTCTTTTGGAAGATTTGCTTATCAGAGTTCGTGCCTCATAGAGAGGTATATAATTTACAGCTTTGCAGGACTGGAAGCTCTTGGCCTGGCAACTATCCAAGGACTGATAAGCTCTGTTCTTGCAATTAACCCTTGGGAGGATTATTGCTATGACTTTTCTGTGTGTGAATGCCATGAATTCACAGTAACTAAATAAAGAGGGGTTTTTCGGACAAGGAGTCTGTTTCTTGGTTCTGCTAAGCCTGGGCCAGAACAATAACCTGAACCTTTATCTTCTCTTGCAAATAAAAGTTCTTCTAGGACAGGGGTGTCAAACTCAATTTGATTGAGGGCCACATCAGGGTTGTGTTTGACCTCAGGGGACAAGGGTCATGGTTGGGGGCATGGCTGGGATGTGGGCCAGGGGCATGGCCAGCTTGACATCACTTGTCGAGGTTCCATTTTCAGCCATGACAGCCTCCTGCAGCCCTCTGCCAGCTAAAATTGAGTGGGGGGGCTCTGTTTTTGCTGGCAGAGGATTGCAGGGGCTGTCACAGCCAAAACTGGAGCCTGGAGGGCTGCACGCAGCCCTCCTGACCTCTGTTTTCACTGGCAGAGGCACCACAGGCCAGTCCTTCATTGTTTCCAAGGTGGCCACACAGGCCAGATCTAAGCACCCCATGGGCTGGATCAAGCCTGCAGTCTTTGAGTTTGATACCTCTATTCTAGGAAGACCTATAGTTAGGTTGGTGGCTGTGGTGTTTTTGATGGCATCACATACTGGATCTGCTTCATTCCACCACCTAGTCAAGGAGACAAGAATGCTTTACTGGGAAAATCAGGCTTTTTATTTTGCAGGAAACTGTGCGCATCCACTGTGTCTGGGTCATTTTGAAACAAATTGACTTGATAATTCAGTTTTCCATAGTAAGAAAATCAATCCAATTTGATCAAATCAAACAGTCATAATCTTAACTCTTGCAACAAAATATAAAAACATTTAAATATACTTATTAGTGTTCTTTAGTTTTCAATGATTTCATGAAAATAAGAATTATATAAAAGAATACAATAATGAGAATTGAACAAAGTGGAAATAAATGGTTAAACCGCATCTTTAGTTGCAATTCTTTCTTCTCTAGACATTACACTTTACTGATGTTTAAAATAGCAATTTACTTTTGTTAACTTCCAGGAGGCAGCACAATTCATACAACACTCTCTTTCTTCCAACACAGAAGGAAACCTAGGAACAGTCAACACCTAATTTACAAGATTCACTTGGTTTAAAAGTGTTCATTTATTTCTCCTCTGTTTGATCCAGCCTCCCACAAACTTGCATGGCAGAAAGAGGGGCACTGTGACATAAAACGCAGAATTTCTTTTTCTCAACTTCTTTCATAAAGTCTTTAATTTTCACACAGTAGCCTGTTGTTCTTTTCTTATCCCTGTATTCATAAATGCAACATCTTACGTAATATTGGGGGAAGGGAGAAAGAGAAAGATTACAAACCATTTTGCCATGTTAAAAATATTCAGTAAATTTAGCGTGGTAAATTTAGCGTCACTGATTAGCAATCTATGCCTATGCATAATTATGCATGAGTAAAAGCCATTAGTTTTATGAGATTATTTCCAAGTAAACATGCACAGAAATGTAGTTCATTGCACCCTTATTCTATAACCGAACTCATCATCATCACCACCATCATTCTATTCCTCCTCCTCCTCCTCCTCTTCATCGTTTTTCCTCAAAAGAATGAAAGACAAATATTAATGCACCATTTTAAAGACCAGAAACGAATGAGCTGTTTTCTTTCCCAGACCAAACTGGATTGACAAAACATTTCATAACAGATGTTAGCAATAGTTGTATTCTTCATACTACAACATAGATTTGAAAGGAATAAATAGCAATTCTTGTTTTACTCACCATTTTAATTCCATTAAAAATGGGAAACTATATGATTACCCAAAGTCTGTGAACAAGCCCTCATTTGACTATTAGTGACAAAAATCATGACTATATTCATCACTGGGGTGGGGGGAAATCTGTATATGAAAGTACTAAGACTGTGTTGGGAAACATCATTAAGTTCTAAAATACTTTTAACCTTGAGCAGAGCAGAAACCTGTCAACCAACAATTTGCAATTTTATATCCTGGAAGGCATTCTGCAACTGTCATTCTAACAATCTCAGGCAGCATCATTCAGGCAGCTCAAAAAGAAGAGTTCAAATTGGCATCTTGGGTGGCATCTCTTAGAAATACAAGGCTGCCTTCACATAACATGCTTAACCTGCTTACTTAATTAACCCATTTTATGATTCATAAGGCACAATGAATCATAAAGTGAGCCCAGGGTATGCATAATATGAAAAGCCATAAAATAAAAATGAGCAAGGTTACACTAAACCACACTTAGAACGATTTTTTTTGAAGATCTTTAGCTAAAGTGGTGCAAAATCATTTACGCAGGAAGGGTGGTCATATGGAAAGCTTTTTGGTGAACGCACAGAATATGCCCTTCAAGTTCAGCACTCAAGCATTTGCCCTTGTTAGCGCTTATGTGTGAAGGCCACGGGACTCGGTTCCACATAAGAGGTCTGGCTCGGTGTGTGTGTAACAGATGAGCGATCCGTCATAAGAAAGAAGCCACTGTGGATGATTGCACAAAAGAGTCGTGTGCCCCGAATCGGAGGTACAAACCGAAATGAAAGCGGTCGGATAAGGGATTCTGCATCAAGGAACTCAAATCACACTTAGGGACCAGTGCAAGCAGCGCAGAGCCACCGCCTGGAGAGCGACCGCCAAGGAAGATCGCGGTTGCGGAGCGAACCAAAATCACTACGCGATCTACGGGGTGCAGGGGTTGGTGGGGAGTGAGGGGAAGGATAGAAGGAGAAAGAATCCGCGAAAGCACGGCCGATCGAGTCCAAGGCGCGGGGAAGCGAGATGGAGCCGAAAAGACATCCTGAGAAGGCGGAGATGAACAAGGACAGGCGAGTGCTTGCAAGGCTTGGACCGATGGACCACAAGGTCCCCCAAAGGGAAGGCACCCGATTCCCCGGCTTACCTGGCATTCAGTGCCGGTGACCCCCGGGCGGCAGAGGCAGCTATAAGCAGGCTGAGGCGAAAGAAAAAGCAACGGCAGGCGGTGGGGCGCGGCGGGCAGTTTGGCTAAGACGGGCGTGCAGGTGCCGTTGTTCTTGCAGGGCTGGCTGAGGCAGGGGTCCGCCGCGCTCTCCAGGGACGAGGCGGTGGGCCCGGCGAGGGAGGTGCGGCGCTGGGCCAAGCAGAACAGCATCAAGAGGAGCGGGACGGCACGAGACATGATGGCGCGGACCGCCCCGGGAAGCAAAGCGAAGAGCGCGCCCAGCTCGGTGCTCCTGTTACCGGCAAGAAGCAAAGGCTGAGGAGACGGCACCGCTTACAGCGGCTTCCAGAATCTGACAACGTGCAGGCGGAGACTGGGGAGGGAGTGGTCGGGCATGGCCTCAGCGCCAGCGATCGGCAGAGGGCGCTGCTGGGACCTTGGCGCTGGGAACCCACGGCACGGGAAGAGGGGCGCAGCTGGCAGGGCAAGGACAGGGTGGCGGACGCCCGGGGCGAGGAGAAGTAGAGAGCCAGAAATGGCAAGCGCGTGCGCGCTGTGGAGCCTGCGGAAAACGGGGCAGGTGGTACGGAGAGGTCGTAGCCGGAGGGCGGGAACAGCCTAGTGGAGCAGCATCTTCACACAGTCGCTGATTTGATGACCATAGGCCTCTTTATTGGGATCTTAGCCGATCTAGCAAATTAAATCACCTAACCTGGCCTGAGCGTTTTGGATGGACACCGGGGAAAATGAATCAGTTACCATACCATCAAACATTTTGCCTGACCCGTGATCGAAAAAAATAATCATGCTAAAAATGAAATTGCCTAACCACATTGGCAGTTCTTGAAACAGTAACATATCAGTAATGAATGCCTTTTTAGAATTGACAACATACAGAAAAAATAAAAAAGAGGGATAAAAGACAAAACCAGTAATACATAACCCATTCATTTTTTAAAATTCATTATTAAACCTTGATCTCACAATATTGTATTGCATTGATAAAGAACAGTCACATATTGTTTAGAGTAAATTTATTAAATTCATATGCTTCCCATTTCACTGTCTGGGGCAACACTAGGTGATTACACAGCCTGATAATCAGTGGTGGGATTCAATTTTTTTACTACTGGTTCTGTGGGTGTGGCTTGGTGGGTGTGGCAGGGGGAGGATACTGTAAAATCTTCAGTCAGAGGTAATATTTGCTGGTTCTCTGAACTACTGGTTCTCCAGAACTGGTCAGAACCTGCTGAATACCACCTCTGATGGTAATACTGTCCCTATTGCTGTGCCTATACTTAGAGAATATCCATAGCTCATTGTATGATGACAAAAGTCTAAAATTTTGGGATATAATAACATATTTCTGGATATTTCAAAATCCAGTAATAGTGAGGAAAAAATAGTATTTTCATAAATCATGGCCATCATTCTACATTTCTAGCATATCAAATTAATCCTCAGATATTTTTAAACATTCTATGAGATGTCTAATGATGGAGAAACTTCTCTTTAATCAATCTCCTTATGAGATCATTAAAAATTTTCATTTTTTGTTTGTTTTCACTGGATTTTCCAAGTCTTTATTCCAAATTTCTTCTAAATAATTAATAGACACATTAATTAATAGAAGAGAATATAATAGGTATATAATATAATAGGTAGCTCAGAGTTCAACTGTGAAATCCTTGATGTTCTCTGAGCTTGGTTGTTTGCTTACAGACATTTTATTACCTAATTAGGTAACATCAGTACACAACATACATTAATTATACATTCAATTATCTACTTAAAATAGTACAAATTTCAACTCATACAAAATGTGTTTCAGTGCAGAAATAATTCAAGAGCTTTAGATGTCCTGATGTAGCTGAGTTAATATGTGAAATCAGATGAACTTTTAATTGAATATGGATTCCTCAGTTTTAAGCATCCCAGTTTCTTCATAAACTATTATTCAATCAGTTTTAAAAAGTGGAATTAAGCACCTTTCATGGTGTCAAAGGGGTGATATAGTAACTATCTAACTGTATCCATGATGTTTTGGAGTATGGTTACAGTACTTGAATCACATGAAGAAATTGAATTTTAAAGTATTGTGCCCATTTGCAAAGTAAATTAATATGTCTATTTGTGACTATTATAATGACATAAGTTAAAACTCCACTCATGTAATGATGACAGTGATTTAGATAAAGAAAATATAGGGCTTTACTCTTCCCATAAAAACTTCCTTAATAATTATCAATATATCTGAAATACACTGGAATTTCTCAAATTACATTTATTACTCTGGAAATATTATTCATTTTGCAATGATTATCATTCTCTATAAGTCTGAGATCTCCAGAAACCACATTTCTGGATTTTCCCTTATTTCTCATAGCAGTAAAATATGTATAGTAAATAATTTATAACGGTTTGCCAATCTTTGCTTAAGAAATAATATAACTTCTTCTAAGGAAATGTATTTTCCCAATGTAGATTCTTATCAAACCAAAACAGTTCTTTTCATTGATTATTATCTATAATACAAAAGAGAATACCTTAAACAGATGAGAGAGAGAAAAAAATCTTGCTTGGCAGATAGAATATTCTGAAAATTGGCTACCTGGGTAGAATTCTGAGAAAAAGTATTCATTACTGAAATATTTTGCTTTGGATGTGTTGCTGTTAATTTGTCATCAGTTGCCAATGATCACAAAAAAAAATTGAACAATCTTTATGCTTTTCTTTATGCAGCCCAGCTACATTGGGAGATGCCACCTCTCTCAGCTTGTCACACATTTGGCATCCATGAAGCATTTTGATTGTTAGATGAAAAGGTGTGTGATATGTCATACTAGAATTCAACATAACACAAACACAAGCAACAGAACATAATGACACCAGAGTCTTGGATTTTAAAAGAGCTGATTTCAGTAAACTCAGAGAGAACATGGGAAAGATTCCATGGATGAAAATCCTAAAGGGGAAAACAACTCAAGAATCTTGGGAAACTCTAAAAAGTATGATCATAGAAGCCCAGACCAGCACAATACCACTGAGACAGAAAAACAAGAAATCCAAGAAGAAACCAGCATGGCTGCACAAAGATCTCTCTGGCAAATTGAAAGAAAAAAAGGACAAGTACAAAAAATGGAAAGAAGGACATACAACTAAGGCAGAATATCAGCAGATTAGCCAGAATCTGCAAAGACGAAGTCAGGATAGCAAAGGCTCAGAACGAACGAAGACTTGCAACAAAAATCAAAGATAATAAAAAAAATTTCTTCCAACATATAAATAACAAGAAAAAAATCAAGGAAACAGTCGGTCTACTAAAGAGAGAAGATGGCAAGGAAGTAACAGGCAAGAGAGAGAAAGCAGAACTGCTTAACTCATTCTTTGCATCCATCTTTACACAAAAAAACTATAGCTCAACCCACCAAAAACATAACTGTAAAAGACAGACCAGAAATAAAAGTTAAAATAAGCAAAAAAAGCAGTAAGAGAACACCTGTCTGATCTTAATGAAAACAAATCACTGGGGCCTGATGGATTACACCCAGAGTTTTAAAAGATCTGGCAGAGGTCATCTCAGAAACACTGCACCATATCTTTCAAAAATCCTGGAGCACTGGGGAACTACCAGAGGACTGGAAAAGAGCTGATGTGGTTCCCATCTTCAAAAAAGGGAAAAAAACAGACCCAGGAAACTATAGACCAATCAGCCTAACATCAATATCCCAGAAGATACTGGAAAAGATAATAAAAAAACAGATCTGCCAACATCTAGAAACAAGTAAAGTAATAACTAGCAGTCAGCATGGGTTTGTTAAGAACAGATCATGCCAAACCAATCTTATTTCATTCTTCAACACAGTGACTAAATTAGTAGGCCAGCAAAATACTGTGGACATAATATATTTAGATTTCAGCAAGGCATTCAACAAAGTAGACCACAACCTACTTCTTAGTAAGCTAGAAAAAAGTGGGATAGCACCACCACTAGATGGACCCACAACTGGCTGGCAAACCATATTCAACGAGTAGTTCTTAATGGGACTAAGTCTACTTGGAGGGAAGTAAGCAGTGGGGTGCCACAAGGTTCTGTCTTAGGCCCAGTACTCTTCAATATCTTCATTAACGACTTAGAAGAGGGAATAGAAGGGGAACTTACCAAATTTGCAGATTATAGTAAGCTGGCAGGAATAACACCCAAGAAGATAGGCTCAAGATCCAGATGGATCTTGACAGACTAGAACACTGGGCCGTATCTAACAAAATGAAATTCAATGTAGAGAAAAGTAAAGTCCTACACTTAGGCAAGAAAAACCAAAAGTACACATATAGACTGAGTGAAACCAGGCTCAATAGCAGTAACTGTGAGAGGGATCTTGGAGTCTTAGTGGACAACCAGCTGAATATGAGCCAGCAGCGTGCAGCAGCAGCCAAAAAAGCTAATGCAATCCTAAGTTGTATTAACAGAGGGATACAATCAAGATCAAGTGAGGAACTAATACCACTCTATAAAGCCTTAGTAAGACCACACCTAGAGTACTGCATCCAGCTTTGGTCACCACATTATAAAAAAGATGTTGAGACTCTAGAAAAAGTACAGAGAAGAGCAACCAGGAGATTAGGGGACTGGAGGCTAAAGCATACAATGAACGGTTGCAGGAACTGGGCTTGGCTAGTCTAGTGAAGAGAAGGACCAAGGGAGACATGATAGCGGTCTTCCAATATTTGAGGGGCTGCCACAGAGAGGAAGGGGTCAAGCTATTTTCTAAAGCGCCTGTAGGCCAGACAAGGAATAATGGATGGAAACTGAACAAGGAGAGATTTAACCTGGAAATAAGGAGAAACTTTCTGACAGTGAGAACAATCAACCTTGCTCTCAGAAGTTGTGGGAGCGCCATCACTTGAGACTTTCAAGAAGAGATTGGACTGCCATTTGTCAGAAATGGTGTAGGGTCTCCCGCTTGGGCGGAGGGTTGGACTAGATGACCTACAAGGTCCCTTCCAACTCTGATTATCTGTTATCTGTTATCTGATATATATTCTCATGTCATATGCAGAAGCTTCAACAGGCCACCTTTTGTGATGCAAAATTGGATATTTTGATTCTAGCAATATGCACATCTTTCAAAATAGTATGTTAGAACACTTGGGAGTGCATCTATTACTAGTTACCTATTCAGCTTGTTAAAGCAGTCATGTCTTTTTTTCAGGATTGTGTGCTGCTTTGGAAGCTACCCTAGGCCATTTCCACCTGGATGTGCATACTCAACCACTTCATTCCATTAGCTATCTACTGCTGCCAGATAGTATGGCTATTGGCAGGAATCAGTGTATTAAACTAGCATGAAACTACATGTCATTTCACTTCAGAAAATAGACTCAGTAATGGATGGGTGGGCAGCAGAAGACTTGTCCATTGCCCCACCCTCTGATCTGCCATTTATTCTTTGTTTTGGAAAGATGTAAGCATATTTCTGCAGAAGAGATCTAGTCCTGTTTTTTTTTATTTGCATTAACTGACAAAATGAGGGTGGGGCAGGGAATACCTAGTTGAAACAATCTTAGTGAAATAGGGAAAGGTGGGAAAAGAGAGCTTTTCTTGAAATCAGTTTCAAGGTATCACTGGCATTTATTTATGAAGGGAGGATCTATAAGCCAGCAGTACAGCATGTGTCCTACATATGGGAAGCAGTAGATTCAGTCATTTAGATTTTGGTGACGTATATTCTTCCTAAGACAGAACTGAGCAAATGACCACAGTTCCCAAATGATCATATATTTCATGTCACATTTTCATTGATTTTAAAGTGCTTTTAATACTGCTGGACAATTGTTACTCAACTGCAAATTTTGAGCTAGATTCTGGAGAGGATAGCAAGATCTATTTCAGACCAGTTTATAGCTTCATGTAGGTAGACATTTAGAACTTGTGATACCTGCAAAGCTCAAGGATCATGGGGCTAGACCAGGGATGTCAAACTGGCAGTCCATGGTTAGCATCAAAGTTTAGCATCAAAGCAGCCTTGAATGTCTTGACTTCTCAGGAGGAAGATATAGAAAATTCTAACATGTTGAGTCTCCTGGTTTTTAAGTCACTGATGGTGCGATCTAAAGGTGACAAATTAAAGGCAGTGGGGTTTTTTTTCCCCTCTCTGCAATCCTACCAACAAAAAATGGCAGCTGGAGGTTTTTAATTTAGTCTAGATCACAGGTGTCAAACTTGCCGCCTCACTGAATCTACTGTTGCCGTCCCGTGACGTTTTGTGACTTTTTTTCCCTTCATGGAGCTGGGGGTGGGTGTTGCCTACACATGACGCACCCAGCCCATGGGCCGCCAGTTTGACACCCCTGGTCTAGACCCATGATCCTTGAGCTTTGAGGGTCACAAGTTCTAAATGTCTACCTACATGAAGCCACTGGAGGCAGTCATCAAGAAATCTGGAGTTCATCAGTGTTGCCATCAGTAACATTCAGCTCTAATTTTTTTCATGAGAATCAGGAAAGGAAAATTGTGGGGAGGCTGAGAAAGGAATGCAAATGAGAATAGATCTAATCAGCAAGAGAAAGAGCACAAATTAGTTGATATTTGTATGATGCATTGTCATTCAACCCAGATGGTAAAAAGCCTCAGATGAAATATTTCAAATCACTCAAAAAGACCCTAATTAATTCACTATATGGGGTGATAGGTAATTCTTTTGACAGTTTCTAAAATTTATCCTAATCTACCAGTGAAAATACCTTACTGAAATTTGTGTAGTTCTTGCATTCTTGACCATGCTTAGCTTTATAAAGCTTGATATCAGTCTTAGAAACTCCTTATCCTTTTATAAGAGACAATAGTTGTTTTTGTGTTTTGGTTCTATGCCATGACCATAGATCCACAACAAAGTCAAATGACAGCAGTAAAAGTTCCTGAAGCTGTCTTCCAGAACAAACATGTAGCTTAGCCAGTTCTCTTGATTCTCATCTGTCAATAGAGGCACAACTAGTCTAAATAGCAAAAAGGTTCCATGCAAAGATTGGCTCTCACACCAACTAACATCCTACACAATCTAGCCCGACTGATTTGTGATGTAATAATTGCTTGATTTGATTACTGCAGTACATTTACTTGAGGCTAGAGACGACCTAGAAGCTGCAACTAGTACAGCATGCTTTAGTTGCATTATCCATGATAGTGGAGCGACTAAATAGAATCACAAAACATTAATCCTGAAAACACCACACTGGTTGCCTATACATCTAAGTTCAGGTGTTCTATTAATCTGTAAGGTACCTTGCAATCGAATATTCATCATCTCTCTCATTTAGTTTGTCATTCCATTAGCAAGTTTGGCTCATAGTACAATCGCTTAAAGTAGGACTTTATTATATTATATAGAAGATTATATTCTTAAGACACTGTAGATTTTACTTAAGATTTCCCGCTCCTTTTCTGAAAGAGGGTTCTCTGAGAAGAAGGTAATATAGAAGTCAAATAATGTTCCTGATACTATCAATTTAGTTTTTTACCATTGAGAGCCGGAAAAGACACATAATTTTATATAAGTCTTAAATTAGGCTTAGCATAGTTTTCAAATCAATACATTTTTAAACACTTTTCAAATCCAGGGGAGAAAATGGAAAATTCTGGCTCAATCAATTAAAGCTATTCCATAGTCCACTTTAGTCATCGTCCAATCTGGTGTGGCCATTGGTTCACCCTAAAATGTACTCTGTTGCACCAGCCACCAAGAATGCCTGGATGTATACACATACACACACCAGTTCCTATGGTTTATTTGATGACAAACTGAAAATATCCTGACAATATGGGGAAAGCAATTAATTTTCCCTTCCCCAACTGGCTGCATCTTTTTTCTGCTTTTATCTGCTGAATGTTAATATTACATAAAGTGACACACTTACTCCCTCTGGTGGTCATTGTTTCCTGAACTTACATTCTTGTGCTTGCTGCTTTGCATCACAGCTTCTGTGCAATATCCATGTTGGTGTGATGTTCAAGGAATTGTAATGAGAAACACCTGGTGGGCAATTAAAGTGAGGGCTGCTATATTAGATAATGTATTTCCTTTGACCCCAAGTGTTCCTCCATAGCATTTTATAATCTCTCTGTTCAGTGCTGAGTCCTTTTAAATGTAGAATGAACTAAATGAAACCAATCTGATAATGTCCAGCCAGCAGTGTATGAAGGTATTAACATGAGTAGAGTTTATTACTGTTTTTTTGTAATAGGTTGCCACTTTTGATTTGCAGAAGTGATTCTCATGGCTTTTAGAACTTGCTTCCATCAGCAATCAATTGATTAAAGAAGTCAAGAGAGACTTGCCAAAGTCTTTGGCAGAAAAGAAAATTGAATCCAGCTCAGCTCTCTAGAGCATTGTTTCTCAATCTTGGCAACTTTTAAGATTGTGTGTGCTTCAGCTCCCAGAATTCCACACATTTTGAAGTTGCTGAGGTTGTGAAATGCTACTCCAGAAGGATATCTGTTCTTTGTCTTTTCTAGAATCTAATATACTTGTTTTAGTTCTAAAGAAGGAAGAAAGTTCAAAGCCATGTAGACAGTGGAATTTTAGGCTGACTGGTAACACTTTGCATGAGGGCCTGCCCATTGGCTAAAAGTAACTGTAAGCCAGCTCCAAATCCCATTATCCTGGATATGATTAGTAAGGGAACATGATTTTTTGTGGGCCCTTTGATTATAGTAGATTGAAGGACTGACAGTATTGTACCCTTATTTCAAAGGATTTTCACATACTAGAAGCAAAAAGATAAAAAAACAATCATTATGCTTGTAATAAATTATAATAAATATATAATATATAAATATTTTTAAAATTCTTCTAATTTCTTCATACATACACATCGTACATTGCTTATTTCAATAAATCTGTTAGGACACTGCAGTTAGACTTCTTTAGCTTAAATGTGGATTTTAAATAGAAGAAAATTGGGTAGGTAATGAACCATAATAGACTGTTATCTCCAAATAGTTATAACTATATCTATAAACTATAAATTATAAATAGTACCATTTGCAAATCACTTCAATATTAATTCTTTTCAGAAGTATATATCATATAGACATTTATAATGCAAATAGAACAATTTATAGTGCAAATAGAACAATTATCTTTCATATGGCAAGTGCTTACTTTCAGTTAAGACCACTATTAGGCCATGTATGTTAACTGTTTGGTCAATTGCATCTAAAATATTTAAAATCTCATTTGCATCCAGCTCATTATTTGAGCAGAATGTGCTGAGGTAAATTGTTTGCAAGTGTATGAAAACAACAGCAAAAAATTCCTTCAAACTGTTCCCTAAGGAAAGGAGTCACATATACATGTATTGAATGTATATATATACTTTGCTCAACCATTGAGAGCTTTGCATAATAAAAACATAAACCCTCTGCTTCAAATTAGGTACAATTGTTTCACTAGCTAATGTCTAAACTTTGATGCCTTGAACACTGCTGGGTCACTTATGACCTTGTCAGCTGGGTAGAACCACAGGAGTAGAAAGGAATGCATAGAGAAGGGTGGGAGGGGCAGAATTCTTCCCCCATCCTGGGCTCATAGGAAGATGACTCCAGCCAGCAGAAAGCCTGTCTAGTTGGGTTTTTGCACTAAAGAGCTTTCTTTGGCTTTGGCAGAATGCACCTTCTGACTCTGAAGGAAATTGACATTACAGGAGGCTTGCAATTATTTTGCAGTTTTAAGCATCTGGGAGAAAATTATTTTTTTCCCATCATCTACTTATGGTGGCCCCAGTCCACAAACGCATGCTAACTTGGCTGCCTAATCATCGTAAAATAGGAGTAGAAAATGAGAAGCATCTAAAACAGTATTTTTCAAACTTGGCAACTTTTAAGATGTGTGGGCTTCAACTTCCAGAATTTCCCCAGCCAATATATGCAGTACTTTTTCTTTTATCAGTAAAGGGAGAAAAAAAAACCTTAAAATAAAAGACTAAAAATGCATCCATTTTGGTGTCATAGCACCCTCTAGTGAGAAAGAATAAAAAGGGGGGGGGATTTCAAGAGGAGGGAATTTCTATTACCTGAAACACAAAAAAAACGAAGTTGTATTTTAAAATAATAAAATAAAAACATTACTTTTTCACTGACAATAAATTATTTAAGAATAAATTTAAAAAGTGTGCAGACCTTAATGTGCTATGCAACCCTTGTACAGCATTCAAGCTGAAATAAGGTACAGATCCCTGCCAAAATCATAATGTGGTTTGATTAGTTTTGGATTATGTTCTATTCATGTTCTATTGTAGATTGGCCAATTGCAAATTGATCCACAGTTAAGTGAGACCTGTTTTAACATGTACAAATTAGATTGTTCCATACCTAATTAAAAGAGTCAACAGCATACTTAATGTGTCTAACTTTATTTTACTTTAAAGTCTCCATGAACTTGACTTTTGTTGATTTCTTTATGTCACTTTCTGACAACAATGCATTCAGACTGATTTCTTATTCACAAGTCTAGCCTGCTGCCCTTGTACTCCCTATGTATGCCCAACCAGGTTCTCAACTACTCTCCCCAGCCAGACAGGGTATACATCAGAGGCAGTGGGTGGGATCCAACAGGGTTAACTACCGGTTTGTGGTGATTTACCATGTTTTAGGATGGCCTCTAAATCTTCATCAGCAGCTGTTTGAAACAACATTTTTTTCCTGCTTTTCCACCACAGCTGTGCCTTGCACAGCAGCTGAAGTTGAAAAAACAGGAAATAAAGATCAGGTAAGAGCCCGGGCAGGCAGGTGGGCCAAAACAGGTTCTATGTCTGCTATTCTTCAGAACTACCAGTTCTACAGAGCTGGACAGAACCGGTAGAAACCCACCCCTGATCAGAGGTGGTATTCAGCAGGTTCTGAACAGTTCTGGAGAGCCAGCAGCGGAAATTTTGAGTAGTTCTGGCAAATACAACCTCTGACTGGCCCTGCCCCCATCTATTCTCTGCCTCCCGAGTCCCAGCTGATTGGCTGGGTCTTCTTTTTTGCCCTGCACAGGAGAACGGAGCTGGAAAGCAGGTTAGTGGGGTGGGGAGGCAATGGGATTTTGCAGTAACCTTCACCTGGAGTGGGGTGAGAATGGAGATTTTACAGTATCCTTCCCCTGCCACACCTACCAAGCCACGCCCACACAATTGGTAGTAAAAAAAAATTGAATCCCACCACTGGTAAACATGGGATCCTGGCCAACTGAGTCCTAAGCAAGTAGCTTCAATGAAATAAAGCAATAGTATAATATTATACTATGTGTTGGCTTTTTTTCTCATATTAAATGTATTATATGTTTAGGTAGGAGGCATTAAGCAGGAAGATCTACTAAGATGTTAATTTCTAAGACTATGACTTTATTTATATGTGGATGGATTCTGAGCTGTCTATAAAACCAGGAAAAGGACTTGGGGTCATGGTGGGTAACTCAAGGAGAATGTTGGATCAGCATGCAACAAATCTGAAGAGAGTAAATCTCATACCAGAGATAATTAAGAAAGGGATTGAAAATAAAAGTGCCAACATTGTTTGAATACTGTTTATAATTCTGGTTGCTACACTTTAAAAAAAGACATAATACAGCTACAAAAAAAGGCAGATGTGGGCAAATAAGATGATCTCAGGATCAAACGTATTATTTCTGAGAAAAGGCTTTGAAGTTTGGGACTCTTTAAAAAAAAGACTGAGAGGAGATATGATTGGAATTTATAAAATCTCACTTGGCATGCAGAAAGTGAACAGAAATATTTTCTTTCCTCTTTCTACTTTGTGAAAACATCAGGTTTATCCAATGAAATTGTTTAGAAGAAAGAAAAGAAGGCACTTCTTCACTCAGCGTATAATTAATCCATGGGATTTAGAAACCTGAAAACATAGTGATAGTCATTAACACGGACAGTTTTAAAAAGCAGCTGGATTTTTAAAAAGAGAGGTTAAATTCATGGAGGACAGGTATATCAAAGACTATGAATCTTGCAAACTGTTATTTCCAGATTGAGGACATTATGCCTCCAGGTATCAATTTAAGGAGAACAAGGACAGGAGTGAGACTTAATGTCTCTTTTTCATGTTTACAGGTATCTCAAAGGCACTCAATTGGTCTCTTGTGAAACAAAACGTTAATCTATGATAGGCCTTGGCCTGATCTAGATTCCTTTTTCTTTCTTTTTCTTTTATTATTTCCTTCATCATTTCTTCCTTTAGCATTTACCAATAATTTCCTTTATCATTAACAAAATAGCATTTTGTTCACCATTTCCAAACCTATTAAAAGTATTCTGATAAACAGAACTGTTAGCATGTCTTTTATCTGGTGCATTGCCAGTATGTTCCGACCAAAAAATCCACCCAATTTTTGAATTGGGTCACAATTTCCTTTCCACGCTGTCCCTTTCTGCGCATGCACAGTCCACGCAATTTTTTATCTATGCATGCGCAGTCAGTCATGCTTCCCGGTCATGACCAAATCAGGTTGTGACCATAGTCCTGAAATGGATTATGGTCACGACCCGAGGTTCCACTGTATAAGATTTGTTCTACACAATTTATCTAACGTTGTAATGAAAAAAATATAGATTATAACACTAAGCAACTTCCCTAGTGTGCAACATATCAAACAAACAAACAAAAAGATCTATGGTGTGGCTAAAAGAGAACATCATAAAACCCTGAAAATGAAAACAAACATATTCTTTTTAATGAAGCAGTTGTTGACTAGCAGACTGCCCTCTGAAATGAATAACAGTGGTATCAAATGCCACAGACATATCTAACAGATCCATGAGGGGAAGACTGCCCTCATCCATGTCTTGGCATCCAGGTCTTGGCATAGGTCAGAGATGGCAAAATGGTGAGCTCAGCATGTCAAAAATTAGGAAAATGCCTAACTTGATTCTGATGGGGTGTCACACGCAAGCAAACAAGAAACAATTCTTTACATATTCATTTATTTTTTTAAAAAATACAGTCCAATCATAAGCATGGTCCCCAAGATATTTCATGCACCACTTACCTATCAGGTGGCATTCTATTTTTGTTATAGGCCCCTGCAGCCTCTTTCAGGCTGGCCTTTTCAAAAAGGGGCAATTCAGTCTCTTTCAAGGCTGGTAGTAACTCCTGTCCTGCAAGGAGGCGCTTCCAATCTCCCAGAACCAAGTGATTATCTTTTCCCCTGCTCCACACAATAGCCAGGAAGGCCAGGTTCCAAAGAACAGGTGCCAGGAAACAACCTAACCAATATTCCTTCTATTTCTTCAGAGTTCCAGGCTGAAAGGAATTCCAGATAGGGTAATAGTGCAAGACAGTGAGTGCACTGATCACTATAAAGACAGCCCACATGGGCTCAAAACTATGTTAAATCTGAGCAATTTTATCAGCAAAGTACTATAGAAAATGGTCACAATGATTTAGGGGGAGATCTGTATGTTAATATCTCCCTATTAGGAAGTGCCTGCTAATACAATATGGGAGAAATAGCAGGCATGCTTTGCCTTCCTTATTGCCACAAAGTATGCTCAAACATGGGCATGTATTTATTCAGGTAATTCAATTTTAGTGCTATCCACTTGCTCATTCAGATTTGTTTTTCATCTTTTTCCACTGGCCCTCTAGATCAATTTGGGTCATCGCATTGTCACATGATGTACCACTTTTTCAGCCTTCGCTAAAATGGGGTGGATGTGGCCAGTGTGTAATGCATCCCGCCCACAGGCCACAAGTTTGGCACTCTGGCTCTAGACATTGTTTCTCAGCTTCCTGTCCTGAAGACCCCCATTAAATCAAGAACTTGGCTGGGAATGGAGTAGAGGCTACCGAAGGGGCTACTTAGGAGGCAATACTGTTCATGATCTGATTTGTCTCCCATTACTGGTTACTCAATAGCATTGTGCAGAATTGCTTGGTGGATAGTTTGGAAATTATTTAAATGCACTTTAGATTGATTAGACATCTTGGGAAGCACATTCAAATGTCATAACTTCAGACAGTTCCTATATGAGGCAGTCTGTAAGCAAGGAGTATCTATATCCACTGTAAGACAAAAACAAGGCCCGGTTTATGACCACCTATATATTAGATCAGATATCATTTAAGCAAGTACATAGTTGCCACAGAGAATTTGAGCCTGAGCCTTGCCAAAGCTGGTACCCAGAAAGGTTAACCCAACACCAAAAGATGAAGATTCCTTACCCTAAGCCCAGAAGCTATCTTTAGGACCTCAGAAAGTGCAGCAAGGCACTTGATACACTAACTGGATGCCAAATTTTTCTCTGTGGTCCAACTGAAAATACAGGATTATTCAGTTCTCAAATAACCTAATAAACACTACTGAACTCCCTTACAATCACTTTTATGTACATATTGACACAGAGAGGTAGATTATAATCACCCTGTTAAATCATTACAGTGTAAGCATTCAGGTTCTTCCCAAGCACTTTATTCCAAAACCCCACAGATTTTTGTCCCATTAGCTTACTTCAAGCAAGGTCTTCTAATCCCTGCCACATATGATGCTTGAGGTAGTCTTTAAGATTTAACAGAAGAGAGTCAAAATCAAACTAATAGGGCTTGGATGTGTCTAAATGTTTCCCTCCAAACACTCAGGGTCCATTGAACTTTGGCTTCCATCTTGATAGGTTGGTATTGAAGGTCTTCATCCAAATTCACCAACAGCAATCGTCCAGTCATCTGTCTGACTTGGCAACTCTTTGCTGTAGTTGATCCAATCCTGTTGACTGATAACACACTCTGATACTTTTACCATCTGAATTCCAAGAGGTCCTGCTGAATTATAGCCAGAAGCAAAAGAATGGTTCTTATTAAAATGAGACCATGCTATCCTCATGCTCTAAAGTCCTGTTCAATTTAATTCTGCAGCACATTAACCTCTACAAACTTTTTAGAACGGCAATGGAGTGGTTCAGCTGCCACAACTCAGCTGCTACTGGAATTCAGCAACATCGGACTCTCCCATCCAATCACATCCTATTATTCATGTCTGCTCAGAACTACATTATGTAGGCTTGGTTCAAATGGAATTTACTTCTCCAGAAAACTACCTAAGATTGTTCTCTCAACTATGTAGAGTTATGTGGTATATAGTATTTATAGTTGGATTTCTGAATTTGTCTTTCATTGCAGGTATCCAGTTCTTAGCAAGAGATGGAGGGGGGAGGGGATTTGTCCTTCACCAAATACTCCATCATCTCCAGACAGTTCAGCCGATAGCTACAGTTCTTAATAGTCATATACATTTAACAAGTAAATAAAACGTCTAAACAGTCATGTTATTACAAGGCACATTTGGCATGTTTTGTGAAAACAGCAAATAACCGTTTGCTTTTCCTTTCCATTTTATTGTAAGGAATATTCAGAACCTAAATGTTACTCATATATGAATCATGTAAGATACCTTTAAGATAATTTGGCCCATATTCAAGGAGAAGTAACTGGTTACTACATCCTGACATTATAGGATTCAGAATACAGAGTTATGTTACTGAAGAAACTTAACAATTGTTGAAAAGCTTATTGCAATAAAAGTGTAAACAAGAAAAAATGGATGGAAACTATAATCAAGGAGAGAAGCAGCCTGGAAATGAGAAACTTGCTAAGAGTGAGAACAATTAAACAGTGGCACAGCTTGGGTTTAGAAGTTGTAGGTACTCCATCACTGGAAGCTTTAAAGAAAAGACTGGACAGCCACTTGTCTGAAATGGTATAGGGTCTTTTTCTTGAGCAGGGCTTGGACTAGAAGACCTCCAGTCACTTTCAGCTCTATTCAGATTGATTGACTGATTTTGAGAATGACATTTAAAATTATTAGAGAATATGAGAAAAAACTATTGTTTAATCAAACACCCTTTTAACTTAGAAGGGAAAACTTTCAGAAAAATAGGACAATTGCTGAATTTTCATAGCATGATGTCAGACATTCTGGGGAAACAACGTATTAGCTCACACTTCTGCTGACCCTTGAACAGTAAATGATACCTTAATGAAATCTATTTGTATACAATAGTCCTTGACTTACAATAAGAATTTCCATTGCTAAGCAAAGCAGTTAAGGAGTTGCACCTGATTTTATGACCTTTTTGCCATAATGGTTAAGCAAATGAATCAGGTGCTTGTTAAGCAAATCCAGCTTCTTCCATTGACTTTCTCAGAAGCCGGATGGAACCGGACACAAATGTTAATCACATAACTCCAAGATGTCTTAAATACATGCCAGATGCCAATGAATTTGGATCACGTGATCATAGGGATCTGCCAGTCATAATAGTGAAGACTTGTCATAAATCACTTTTTTCAGTGCCTTCAAACAAATGGTTATAAATCAAAAGCTACCTGTATCTAACCCAATATTCGTGCTCTGTTGAAGTTAGTGTATTTTGGATCCCTTTAAATGCCATATATCAGAATATAATGTACCTTCTCTGTTGCAACATCTACCCTCTGGATCCCCAAAGATCCATGTTGTTCACACCCTGATAATGTTCTGAAGTCTTTAAAAACCTGGTAGTACTTCCAGGCCTTGCGATAAGAGTATTTGTGGAGCCCCTATCATTGTGGTACCTCCTATATAGAATATGGTTTGTTCAGACACATTTTTCTTCTTGTTTCATTTTGAAGTGTAAACTGGTGTCATCCTGGAGCCAACAGCCCTCTAAATTTGCTGAACAAATGCTACCAGAGAAAAAGAACTGCTGAAGGTGCATGTTGTAGGTGGAAGTCCACATCTTTGGTTTGAAAATTTTAATTGGCAAAAGATATTAAATCCTAAAAAAAAGATATTCTTAGATTCTAAGACATGTTAGCTAAAACATTTCAATTAATCATATTACACTAAGAATAAACAAAAGCACTTTACTAGTTGTGATTTTTATATATACATAAAACATATGTATAGATATATTATAGATCCATTCCAAAGTAGCTAAAGCAAGTAACAGAAATGGGATTTATTCTTGTCTTAAAATCATGTTACCTTTGCAAAAATTATCATGATGAGGCTTTAAAAGCATTAGAAAAAGCAGATGACAAAAATGATGCCTAAATTTTATCCTCAAAAGGAAGATGCTTCTGACATTTATAAAATTCCCATCTATTTAAGACTCATTTTAAAGGAAGCAAAATTGCATGCAACACTTTCACTGTGTTTGCATAAAATACCCATGGTTGACTAACCATTGTTTACTGATTTAAGCCATTGTCAGATTGCTTATCACACTGAATCAAAAATTAACATAAATTCAGAGTTCAAACAAACCAATTATATATTCTTTTATATTTATAAATCCAGCCTTTGTGAGCTCTATGGTAAATGGTTAGTTTTAGCTTGGTTTTTGGATTTTAAAGTCAAATTGGAATACATGTTCCCTTGTGACTCTGGGTATTTCTGTAACAATATTTAAAATGATATGGTTTATACAATAACTAAGCCATAATGTAGGCCTAGTATGCTGTGACAATGGCTTACTCAATAAACCATGGTTAGGTAAAGCTATATACAATGCATGCAGTCAGTGAGATTTTCCAAATGCTCTGCCATTGACATAATGGCAAGAAACCTGGTTCAGGAAGAAGTACTCAAGGCACTAATTTATCTAGCTCAATAAATTTATCTAGTTCAATAAATCTAGCTCATTTATCTATCTGGCTTTTATATTTTCTACTAATCAATCTCATCAACTCTAACCAATACATCTTTAGAATTTAGAATTCTAAAGTAGCAAAGAGATGCTCAGGATACTAGCTTAATGTAAGGGTACTGTAAATCAATGTAACTTTGCCTGAAGATCATTTTAGAAGAAAATATTCCATTTCGTTTGTACATGGAATATGTTTCCCTAGCATAAATCAAAGGCAATAACATTGCAAGAAGTGGCATAGACACTAATTTAGTATCTGAAAATTAAGCAGCTTACTGTGTACTTACATAATTGCTTTAACACAGTCAAAACTGTGCCTTATGACAAAGCTAAGAATTAGCTTTTTATTCCTATATTAGGAATAAAGTAATTAGTAATTATGAAGAGACATGAATAAGCAGAAAAATGGAATGAGAAAGTGCTCTTATGAAGTATTATAAAATTAATAAAACAGCAACAAATAATGTCTAGAAATATGTATTTAGGATCAATTAAGGACCCAGTACTGGAAAGCAGCAGTAGACCAAACAGGAAAGTATGAATGAAAATTTCTTATTGTTCCAATTGGGATTGGAGCCCCTACTGCAATATCTAAAGAACACCCTTGATATATGAAAATAACAGAATTTATCAGATCAGAACACTTCACAAAAACCCATCCTATTTGGAACTACCTATATATCCTTGGACACTATCTTAATTCAGTTTAAGTTTAACTTTAATTCAGTTTCCACCAGTTTAAACTATATACACATGGTAATAATATGGCAAAATACTAACTAGAACTTTTCAGTTTGAAAGTAAATTGAGTTATGATAGCTACAGGCAACCTAGTGCACTGCAATTATGAGTTTCAGGGTACTGTTTGGAATCATGAAAGGATAGCTTAAGAAAGAGTAGCTTTGTCCATGCTATTACTGGCACACTTTACCCATGCTATGTTGTTGAACTACAATTCCCACAATCTTTTATAATGTTTGATTAAGAACAGTTTTCGGTTCTGGTTTAAAGAGTGTTATTCATATTTGAAGAGCAAAACAAATAAGATTGTAAAGTCTTCAGGAAGCAGTATTTTATGTTGTCACTTCTTACTGTGAACAGAACAATTATATATTCAACCCATTTCTTAAAATTTAGCAGTGCATATAAACTGCATGCATTAAGCAACGAAAACTAACAAAATATTTATCTGCTTAATTTGCTCAGTAATTCATTTTGCTTGAACAGAATTCCAAGTCAGTCTTACAAAATAGACAGCTGGAGGCATCCGCCAGTCTACTAAACTACTGAAGACAATCGATCTACACTTGGTTAGCTGCTTTAAAGCACTATACTTCATACCTTAAAACTAGATTACAGTGCCACTGTGTCTGCTAACAGCAGCAAAACTATACCAAAATTAGTAGTATGACAATATAGTGATGAACTGTGTCAGTATCACCAATCTTTTCAAAGTAACAAATCTTATTGGTTAATTTTTTAATTAACAAAAGACATATATTATTCAGGAAACCACGATGTAGTTTTCTATATTTCACTTCGTTTTGGCAGACTGGAGTTTGCTATGGTAAAACAGTCAGAAGTCCTCTTCATGTGTCATTCTATACGATTCTTGTGCTTGCTGAATGAACACTATTCTTTTTAAACCCTTCCCATTTTCAAATTAAGCATAAAACTTGCCTGTAGCATGGATCCAATGGGGCAATAGCTCAATTTTTCCTCAAACAATATTTTCCCATCCCACCTACCCACCCACCCACCCCAAAGCTACTTGGGCTTTCAGAAATCAGAGGACTATTTGAATTTAAGAACTGCCATTCAATGAAACCCAGATTCTGTAGGGAGACAACATGGGTAAAAAAAATATCAATACAGATGATATTTTAATACAAAATATTTTTACATAAGTCAATTTTTTTAAAATATAGAACCTTAAAAAAGAACAAATTGCTATCAATATACTATAAACACGAGTCTTTGTGCCATGTTTGATAGCATTATCAGAACAATTTTAAACACCAGTCCATATTTTAACACTGCCTTCCGGTTTTTAAGAAATACTAGCCATGGTCTGTTATGTCCACTGTGAAGTACTTCCATTCAGTTCTAATCTGACAGACTGCTCAATGTCTTTGCATAATGATTTTCACGTTCAGCTTCTCATCACAGTTCAGTGGTGCACAATATGGCCAGTCCCATTATTTTAAAAGAATATCAGTTACATGTACTTGAGTACATTATGTAGTTACAAGTTCTTCATCTGAAAAGCAATCTTGCTGAGGTTTAATAGATGCTCTACCCTGATCATCCAACCAAATTTAACAGTACTCCAATGTTTATTTTGATTTCTCAAAGTTGAATAAAGTTGTATGTCTGTTTTTAATTAAGAGATGAACTACATAGCATGTACATCTCAGGAATGTTTTGGAATATTCTATTTTTGAAGTCATGAAAATAAAGAAAACTAGATCTTGCAAACTCTTGTTTAATGGTAAATCATCCATGACAAGGTGGCAACTTAGCCAATGAAATTTAAGATGATTTACTTGCATTGGAATAATTTACAGGTTTGAACTTATGCATACAGTACAGAACTATGAACAAAAAGGTGAAGCAAACTTTATTTATATTCAGGTAAAAACACTGACCTGATGAAGTAAATTATTGCAGATTTGAGAAATCAGCACATAAAACAGTAGGACAGCATTTCTTACAGGTGCATTATCTGTGTCAAAAATGGGTAAATTGTCTTGATCCATACCAGTATTGTGGGCAAATGGGGGAGAGGGGGGAGGGGATGCTAGCTGACAGCAGGGGCAAGTAATTCAGAAAAAATGTGAACTTAAAAGGAAACGGGACTGAACAGGGAAGAAAAAAAATATTAATTTGACTTTATAAAAAACTTTACATCAATTCAAAATGTTCTGGCCACATCATAAATATTGGCCAGACCAATCAATTGTTGAGTTTTTCAACTACACAAAAAGCATACACTCCTCCTAGCCCCTGGTAAGAATTGGTTTGCCTAAATTACTGTGTAAACAGCTCTAGAGTTTCTTCTGGTAAGTAGCCAATATACACTACTACATTAAAACTAAGCTATAGGAAACATCCTACCTACTTACAAAGGTGGAATTATTGACAATATATTTAATAAAATTAAATTATTTTTTAATTTGAGAAAACATGGAACAGTAAATATCCATGTCCAAAAATGTAACAATTGTGAGTGATGCACACAAATAGAGCCATGTGGATTGCATATCAGACAATACATGAGGGAGGGAAAGGGGAGCAAATCATGGTATACAGATCTAGTCTACTTAGCTAGAGGGTCCAATACTTCTTTCAATTTCTGTACTTATGTACAAAGTTGTCTTTGGGAGGAAAAAACTGCAGACTTGGCTAGATGGATACACACAGCCCAGTATTAAACTGCACAGCAACATTTATTGTTCCAGCCTGAAAAAACATCCCTTTTAAATTTCACACAGCAAAGCAAGTTAAACTTCACTCATTGATAAATGATAATTTAAAACAAGAACTTGCTAAAGAAACCTTGTCACAACAACTTTAGGGCCTGATCACTTTAAAGTCCAAGGGGCCTTTAATGAATATCAACCTAGTGTCTTTGTTTATAATCTGCAAGCCGTTTTCTAAACAAGGCGTAACGTTTCCTCGACTCAGATGATACATTTAGAAAAGAATCATGATTCTCTTTTTGCTGTAACAGGCAGACATTGCATTATTCTTTGTGATCAGGAAAGGTGGAATGACTGCTGCCCTTCTTTTGCAGCTATCAAAAGTTTTTCACGCATTATCTCAATACTTGAATAGTCTGGCAACTTGAGATAGTTTACACAGGTCATTACTGAGGGTAAGAAGTCATCTGGAGTTTCTGTGGATTCAAATGTCTTCCGTACAATCGTAAGAGGAGGATTCAAACTTCGAAAGCCTAAGAAGAAAGGGGGGAGGGAGAAACCAATCTTCATTACAAATTTATATATAAAGCTATCACGCTAGAATACAACATGATTTACATTGTTTTTGTATCACTAAAGTGGATCCATATGAAAACAAACCATCTTTCAGCTCACATTTGTCAAAGCAAAAAGTATCTTGTCTTTTCTTCCATTATGGGATTCATCATTACAAAAGATACCTGTGTGCAGATTTCCACAACCTTGTCATTTTTGTTGTATGGTTGGTATGATGTTCTTTTCCTAACAAAGAATTGTAATGTTTAAAGTGGAAGTCTTTATATTTCTCCTGGAAGCTCCCTCAAATAGTAAATAGGGTTTTTTTTAAAACAGGAAGGAAAGGTAGAAGCTATGATGTTTCTTCAAAACTCTCTTGCCAATTTGTTCTTTCCTCAGCAGGCTAGAATTCAAGAGTCTTAAATGAGTGATTATCACAAAAAGTCTAGTTGTTTAGCACTTTCTAGGTTCATATCTCCCCTTCCCCCCACAAGATAAGCCTGTAAATATGGACTCATTTCATTTATTTTTACTTAGTAATTGCTGCCTACTTGCACATTATTCAAGGCAAATAAATAGTGCTCTGATGAAATTATACATTTTTTAATTTTATTTATTAGATCCAGTTTTCTCAGGAAATCAAGAAGCATCTTTCCCCCACAATAAGCCAGTAAGTAACCTGAGCTGAGAGACAGTGACTGTCCCACAGATATAAAGAGAATGTCCATACAATTAACCAAACCAGAGGCCAGATCTACTTTCATTATAACTTCTTATATACTAGGATAATGTTGCTGTCAATATATACTTATCTAGGACTAAAGTTTATTATACTTGACAGCCTTTATTTATTGGCATGATCCAAGCAGGATCAGATCATACATTATTTTATTTTAAAACATAACTATGGATGATTAAGAATTATATAAGTACCCTCTTTAGAGCTAACACTGTGCTATGATTAAATGGAACAAAGATGGCTTTCAACACAAATAAATAATTATGATTTGTTTTTATTAAGATACCAAACAAAACACCTACCTCCTACTGGCAGTCTAGGGCTACCAGTCACAAATTGAAGAAATAATCTCTGCTGTTCACTATCAAAACTACTAAGAATTTCAAACAGGAATTTCACGGCACGACTAAAATAATAAAAAAGGAATACTTCAGTTAACAGTCATTATGGTATATTTATATAGATGCAGTATAAAAAGCTGTTTTGACTCATAAATGAATTGTTGCCACTTATCAAGAAATTCATGTTACCTGTCATGTGTATATCCATGATCTGGCCTGCAACATTCCATTAGTGTCTTTGCATCCCAAGTGTCTGTTTTGCTACCACACAGCAACTGGTCCAACTATATGAGTGTTTTAGAACAGGAGGCAATATGAGAAATGTGAAGACAGAAAAGTACAGAAGCCAAGTCAGCCTCGGTGGCGCAGTGGTTAGAGTGGTATACTGCAGGCCACTTCTGCTGACTATCGGCTGCCTGCAATTTTGGCAGTTCAAATCCCACCAGGCTCAAGGTTGGCTCAGCCTTCTATCCTTCCGAGGTCAATAAAATGAGGACCCAGATTGTTGGGGGCAATAAGCTGACTTTGTAAAAATGCCGCTTAGTAATAAGCAGGCATATACAATGGAATGAAGGCTATTGCTGAGCACACTGGGTTGTATCCCAAAAGATTGTAAGCCGCCCTGAGTCTTCGGAGAAGGGCAGCATATAAATGTAATTTTTAAAAAAATGCTGACTCTGTAAAACCGCTTAGAGATGTCTGTAAAGCACTATAAAGCAGTATATAATCTAAGAGCTATTGCTATTATTTCTGCAGAATTGTTACATGATTAACAGAATCCCTTGTGCAGAACTGCATGTGCCCTTTATCCAAATCTTGCAGAAATTTGTATTTTTCATAGCCTGTTGTTCTTTTTTCCACCTACTTTTTATTTCTTACGAAGTAAACCAAATATCACAGAAGACTATCAGCTCTTAAAAACCAAGCCACAAATTATAGAATATGCAATACTGTGTAAGAAGTATAATGTCCTCAACATACATTGACTGCAAATACTAAAAAAATAAAAGTATATGCCCATTTCAAAACTATGCCAAGAAATCAGGATAATTTAGTTTTATGAAGTTAAATATTTTCCATGACAGATTTCGATTACCAAACAAGTTGTATAAATCTACACATTTATAACCAAGAAAATACAACTCAAGAATACAAAGTTATTTCTCTAGACTCAAACATAAAATGTACTAACCTCCTCAGGGTAGAAGTACTGAAGATGACTAAGGGGAAAGACAGATTCAAATCCATCTCTGAATGAGTCAAATTGTCTAGAAACACCTTCATTTAGTGCCCAGAATATAACTAGCTATAAGAAAACATTGACAAAACAGTAACATTACTATGCTACTCAAGAATTTATTGTTAATAACGGGTAACAATGTTTGCAAGAAAACTAATTAATCTACCATCTAAATCTAAGCTATGTAACATAAAACAATTGATAGTTTCTTTTTAGTTATTAATTAAATAATAAAGCACAAAAACTCAGAAATATTTCTGATATAAATTCTCTAATTATGAAATTTATTCTGTATTGTTATTGGTACCTGCAGCATTCAGCATGATTAACTGGCAATACTACACATTTCTATCTAAATAATATAGTTGTTCTATGATGACCCAGAAGTGGTCTATGATTTTAAATATATGTGTAAAGAATTGTACTGATATTTTAAAGTGTAACTTTTAAGTTTAAAAATGATTAAAATATATTTCCTCCCTGACACAGATTAAAACACAATGGAAGCATATTTCTTATCAGTGTAATAATCACATTTATAAATAAGCATATCCAGGAACAGTTATTCACTAAAGAACACATAACCTTTTAGCAAGTATTTTAGAAACAATTTAAAATAATTGCAATTGAAGTTTCGTCACCAGCATCACGGAACATGTCAGCCATCATTCAGAATTAGTATTAGTAATAAATCTTACTGCCAATCAAATCCTTCAAAACCTCTACTTACTCTGAGATATTCTTCTAAATTATGAATAGTTACAGGTATGTCTTTTCCTCCTTTCTTCAGTTCTATATTTGGAAACCCTGGCAATGTGAAATCCAATCCTAGATCTTCAACTGAACAGCCATTCATTGTAAGGGTCTCCAGTGCATATTGTAGACTTTCTTTGGTCTGAAGATATAAGCATAAACAGAAGTGATCATCTGGTAAAAATGTTTTAGCTTTCTATACTTTAGTACGTAGTTAAACATCTTCTCAGAAGAACTAATTTAAATGGGGGACGAAGTGAAATACTCTTTCTAAGGAGGATTAATTGAAAAGAGAACCAAATATAGCCTTTCCTGTCTAATAAGCATGGATACCTGTGATTTGTCTTGTTCAAGTCTTCTCTTCTGTCTCACAATTTCTTCAAGATGATACACAGATTTGGCTACTACAGGGTCAATATTGAACAAGTCATGAGATGTTAGAGAAGTTTCCTGTCGCAGCATCCATTTGTAAAAGGGAAGGCCAAGTGGAAGGTCAACCTAAAAGCAAAAGGTAAAACATTTCAATAGCTAAACAAATATATATACATATACATATATGGTTTCTTAAGTTTTCACAGGTATTTATATGTATGGTATTCAGCTTTGTTCGGGTATTTTCCCACGTCATTATAGTTATGCTTTTAAAGTTGTAGCGACGTTTCAGCAGAATCTCATCTGCCATCATCAGGCTTGTGTATGTTTCAGTTTTAAATTTGGTGCTAGCCTCGTGCTGTGTTAGAAACACAAAGAAGGCATACCTCTGAGACCCATAGTCAGCTCCAGAGGAGCATCACTACAAAACCTAGACAAATACCTAGCAAAGCAGCTACAGCCCCATACTGAAGCAGCAGCTTCACATGTACAAAACTCATACCACCTCTTAAAAATGATCAAAGATCTACACGTGGAACAAAAAGATCTGCTTGTAAGTTTTGACGTGGTTTCACTATTCACTCAAGTCCCGATAAAAGAAACCCTAGAAATCATCAAAAACAAATACCAACCACCCAAACACCTCATGGAACTAGCAGAACACTGCCTAACCAACACATATTTCATATACAAAGGACAAAGATACAAGCAAATTGAAGGAGCCCCTATGGGATCACCACTGTCACCCATTATTGCAAACCTGTTCATGGAAGAATTCGAATCCAGAGCCCTGGCAAATGCCACCCACAAACCCAAACTATGGTTAAGATACATCGATGACACATTTGTTATTTGGCCCCATGGAAAAGAAAACCTAAACAATTTCCTAACACATCTAAATAGCATACACCCCAAAATCAAATTCACCATGGAAACAGAAACAAACAAACAACTACCATTCCTAGATGTACTAATCTACAAAAAAAACAGATGGCACACTAGGACACATCATATCCCAAAAGAAAACACACACCAACCACTACCTCAACGCCCAATCCCACCACTACCCAGCACAGATAAACTCCGTGGCCAAAACACTAATTGCTAGAACCAAATGCCTGGCAGACAAGACCCACATAAAGACTGAACTATGCACCCTGACTAAAGTACTGACAGCCAACGGCTTCCACAAAAGCAAAATCACAGGCCTGATCCACAAAAACACACTGAGACATAATAGAGACCTAGAAGATGAACAGACCTATGGAACAGCTGTCCTGCCCTACATAAGAGGTACTACAGACAAAATCAGTAAGATACTACACAGGCATCACATCAAGACTGCCTTCAAAACAGACAGAAAAATATCAGCCATCCTAAGAAACCCCAAAGATAAAATTGACCTGGAAAACCAAGGCATATATGAAGTCCCCTGCACATCATGCCTTGCCACATATATCGGACAGACCAATAGAAGAATAAGTACCCGCCTGGATGAACACAAAAATGCAGTACAAAAGCTGGAACACACTTCCTCACTAGTACAACACATGAAAGCCACTGGTCATAGCATTAACTTCAACGGCACCAAAAACCTAGCCACTATAGAAAACCCCAGCTACAGAATTATCAGAGAAGCCATAGAGATTGAAAAAGGACCTAAAGCATGAATAGAAGAGATGATTCCACCAGACTGTCAACTATCTGGAAGCCTGCACTCACAAACAAAAAAATCTCTACACCACAAGCCAAGGAAACACCTGGGCACAAACAGACCCCCGGGATACTTCCAGCTCAAACACACCCCAACCAGCCACCCAGATGAAACCTAGCTTCCTAATAAATGATAGCCGGCCATTCACCCAAAGCCAAACTGCACTAAAAACCCTCAATACAGGAAACACAACGTTGCCAGCCAATCAAGACAAATAAAATGCTACAAAACAGACAAAAGATATTAGAAACACCAATCAAGCAGAACACAGCAAACTCCAAGACCAATAAACACAGACCAAGACTCCCAACCAATCAGGATGAAGAAAAAACCATTCTAACATAGCAGGAGGCTAGCACCAAATTTAAAACTGAAACAGCTGTGAAAGCCTGACACACAGACGAACCCAATACACAAGCCTGATGATGGCAGATGTGATTCTGCCGAAACATTGCTACAACTTTACAAGCACCACTATAATGATGTGGGAAAATAATACTGAATAGAATATTTTTTCCAACATTAAAAGATGTACTGATTACTTTGTAATTTCACATATGAAATTGACATGTGACATATGACAATAAAAGTTACTTCAAAGATAGTAAAAGTTACATCAAGCTCAACCCAGTTTTGCTCTTACCAGTCTAAAATCCATGATTGCTTTTGCCATTAATTTTCCCAGAAAACGGAACTTCATTTTAACTTTAGCAATATGGGCAGGCTTAGCAGTTCTGCCAAATGGAAGTGCAAACAGACCTTGAATATTATGAATATATTTGGTCCCTTCTTGGCTTCCTGTTCAAAACAAAAAATAGTCTTATATACAAATCAAACAACAAGATTAAATTAGTAACATCTTAAAGCTAACCACACCCCAGTTTAAAAGTACTTAATCTAGTATGTGTTAAAAACACGGACAAATTCAAGAAAAATCAACAATATCCAGCAGTGTAACATTCTTACGCTGCTCCAAATTGAGCAAAAAGTCAAGTATTTATGACTTAAAAGTTTTATAAACTGTAAACTATATTTACAGTTCTATACCAAGTTTAAGGAATTTCTCCAAAGCTTTTGTGTTATTTACAGTATAAAATTCCCCAACGTTTTCAATATCAATCTTGAATTTCCACTTTCTAAAAAAGAATCATACAGAGCAATCCTGATCCTGCATCCGCCAGCTAATGAGAGTTGGGAATAAGGAGGCAAATCTTTCAGTTGCTTCTATTGAGGAAATGGAGAGGACCGTTTGTCAGTCCAAGATGTCAATCATACTTGTAGTTCATTCTGCAAATCTATCATTAATTACAGTATATTCCCACTAGTACTAGTTTTAGAAGTGAAGTAGGACAGATACATGGCAGAAGTGATCCTAAATTTAACTGGATTCTAACTTCCTTAGTCTCTGAAGAGATTCTCAGCAAACTAACTTTCACAGTTATTCCCTTCTACCTCGCTAGCAAACACCATTTCCACTGGCAGTTACCATTGAATCAATGATGGAATGCAATTTGATTTGACCCTTATTTACCTTTAGGATTGGCAAGAGTAACTTCTTCACCTCTCCATAGGCCCAAGTCTGCCCGTTGTAATTCCTGAGATACAAGTGCATAAAACTCCAGTGTGGGGCCTAAACCTGTGCCAACCTTTTGAGGAAAAACAAATCACATTATATGATCTTTGAAGGGAAAAAACAACAACCATCCTGCAACAGGAAATGCTAGTTGTTAAAATCCAGCAAACCATAAGTCTTGTTCTTGAAAGGAGGACAAACATAAAAAACCAGCCATTGAAAACACTGCAGTGGAAGACTAAATTATAAGTCAGTTATGATAGAAAAATAATCAAAATACTCTTTACTTCAAATACCTTTACTTTGATCTTTTGTGATAATTCTGGACAAATAAAGTTATAGCTCCTATGTCAGAGATAACTATTCTGGGGAATGAATTCCTTCCAGTATTTTCCAGAAGATGTGAAATGTCACAAGATTTCAATCAAGAACAATGGCATGAGATTTCATGACAAGTTTAAACTTTAAAGTATTTTTAACAGCAATTTTCAGATTTTGTAGCTGCAAAAGCGCCAATCTGTGGGCTTATAGAGATTGGCAGTGGACAAAAAAAGGAAAAACAGAAATCTAGAGCACAGAACCTGTTTAATCCTTTTACGGACTCACAGAGGAAGATGAACATTACCACTATCTGTAGAAACCTACAACCATAATCTTTGCTTACTTCATTTTCATACTGGATTTCCAACATAGCTCTTGAACTGCCCAGATCTTGCATCACCGATTCTGCTTGTTTTAACAATTCCTCTCTATTCACTGTGCGCTGTTGTCAAAGAAAAGGACAAATTATTTCTTCTGCATTTATTATCCAGCTACAATTTTAATATCATAATCATGGATGAGAATATAAATTCACTTAAATCCTGCCTTTATTATTTTTATAAATAACTCAAGGTAGCAAACATATCTAATTCTCCTTCCTCTTATTTTCCCCAAAATAATAATACTATGAAATTGGCTGGGCTGAGAGAGAGTGATTGACCTAAAGTCACCCAGCCAGCTTTCATGACTAAGGCAGGATTAGAATTTTCTGTCTCCTGATTTTTAGTCTGGCACCTTAGCCACAAAACTATCTCTCTAGCCATGTAAATTACATTTAATTAAATTCATTTAAATTACATATAATGGAAATTTGACATAGGCTGAATTAATATATCATCTTAGGCTTTGGGTTGTTTTAGCTATTGTTTGTTGAAATAATCTAATATTGCAGATGAGCACAGTAATCCTGATGTTTATTTGATTCCTAGATAGACAGCATAAAAAGATAGGCAGCATAAAAATTAATTTAATTAATTAATTATTCAAAATCCAATGACTTAAGATGACTTATTTCCTATAATAATTTACCTTTTTCCGATCCAGCCGGGGTGCTACTCTGCTATCCTGAGAATCAGACTGATTGATTTCTGGATTAGTATCCAGCAGTCTCTGCATGGCTCGATCACGATCAAATGCAGTTACATAAAACAGCATTTGCCGAGTGTCAAATGGAAAGAAAAAAGGACTATAAAAAGAGAAATAATGTTTACATTACAAGTTTATTATTTTGGAATTAAATGTCATTACAAATATGTAATCATGAGGCTGAAAACATTTCCATTATCTAGTTCTCACTGCCCAATATAAAATTTTAAAATAACTTGCCAAATGAAAAAATATTAAATACAGTAAAATATTTAAAGTATACTACTGGAGACTACTGAAGGTGCAACTCAGCATAGGCATTTAAACCTGGTAACTGAATGCCTACTCAAACAGATTTCAAGTAAACACTCCTAGGAAAAAAAAAGATGTACCATATTTTTCAGAGTATAATATACACCAGACTATAAAATGCACCTTGGTTTAGAGGAGGAAAACAAGAAAAAAATAGTTTTTTACCTCCGCACATCCTGTGTCCAGATGCACTCTGCAGGCTCCCAAACCCTCCATGGGTCCCGTTTTTGCACTGCCCTGTGTCCAGAAGCACTCTGCAGGGGAGGGGAGGGAGGGCAAAAACTGGACCTATGGAGGCCTCTGAAGCGGGGGTGGGGTTCTACCTGGTTGGTCCAGTTCTATAGAACTGGTTGTTATGATTCTGCTCAGTTTGGAGAACCAGCAAATCACGCCACTGGCTAGCCCTGCCCCGCCCACTCACTCCTTACCTGGCATTGCCATCAAACTTGCCTGGGTTTGGTAAGTTGCTATTTTCCCCCACTCCCCAACCATCAGCTGTTCTGCTGTGCCAGGAGATTTAGATTAGCTAGAAAGCAGGAAATCATTGGATGTCTTGCTTTCTAGCTAGTCTAAAAGCAGAGCTGAATTTACATATGTTTGTTGTGAGTTAATTTTGTGAGTTTGCTTGCTAGCAAATTTTATGAGTTTGCTTGCAAGCAAATTTTGTGACAGACTCAGGTAGCAGATTGCAGAATCATAGGTCTCTAAGTGAATCTGTGATTCTGTGAGCAACTCAATCTGCCTGCCTGCTTTGCCTGATTTTGGGTAAAAGTTGCCCTTTTTTATAAAAAAAATTCAATGTTTACATAAATATTTATATTATTTACATACAAGCCACGCCCACCCAGTCACATGACCACCAAATTAGGTCACGCCCACAGAACCAGTTTTAAGAAATTTGAATCCCACCCCTGCTCTAAAGGCCAGAAATGGGTGTGTTTTTGGCCTGTAGAGTGCTTCTGGATGCCAGGGAGGGCAAAAACAGGATACACGGAGGCTTTGGGAGGCCAAAAATGGACCCATATTCGCTATATAAGACGCACAGACATTTCCACAGACTTTCTGGGGGGGGGGAGTGCATCTTATACTCCGAAAAATAAGGTAAGTGATTTTCTTAGAATCTACAAAAGATACCTCTGAAGTACAAACAGGCTGACATTATGGTAGTTACCCCTTCAAACAAATCCATTCTGAACTTGTATATGTAAAAATCGTGTAAAGTGAATTAATGAGCTGATTTAAGTATTGGCAAGATAAAGATTTGCATAAAGCTAGATTTGCAACCAGATGATATTTTTAATTTGCAAAATTCAGCCTCTTATAAAGTTGTAATTCTATCTAGAAAATTTGGGACATGAATAAAAGAAGCCATATCTCCTAATTGTTTAAAATTACTATGTGACATGAATAATACTTGAGTAGTCATTTAAAAAGCCAGGTTTTAATAGAACCACTCTTGGGAGCAGGGGTACAACCCAGTGTCATGACTTGGAAAACTGTCACCAAGAAACAACTTCTTTTCATTATTTTCTTTGATCTCCCAACCACTAAGTATCTAGGCAAACTGTATATATTGCATAAACATTAAAGATAAGGCCACTCAAAACTTTATGCAAAGAATGGTTTATTACTCTTCTTGGTATTATGCATTTCAGTAACCTGAAATATAGTGTGTGGTTGGTGTGTGTGTGTGTGTGTGTGTGTGCTTATTAAATCAAGCGGTTTTATATGTTTCATAAAGTCATCCATCTAAAATTAAAATTTTGTATTTTGTATTTATTTTCCTATTTTTTATTCCTTCATAATAAAAAAAAACCCTTATGCAATAAGGAAAACATATTAAAATATCTATAGTGATTAACAAACTTCATACCATGATTTTCCTAGCTCTGTCAGCCATGTTGGTATGTTTCCTGTCATTATTACCAAAGGATCTTGAAGCTGTCTGTTAGCTTTTGCTGTTAGCTTACTGTTGATAAATTCAGATGTTGGAATAATTTCTTTACAGCTTGCATTCTGCAGTAACAAAAAGAAAGTTGTTTTTATTTGGCAGTTAAATGTAAAGGCTATTACAAAGACAGAGATTGTGACATGTCTTCTGAACCTGCTTTACCTCTTTATAAAACATAGTATGCCATCAAAAGCTAGGTGTCATAACTCTCCCACTTCCTCTCTGCATAAAATTTCTCATTCCTATTAACCATGCCATATATAACATAAAGAAATACCACCAAACATAGAGAACAAAAATGATGACCCCTTCCCAAATCTACCAGCTAGCAGTAGCTTAAATTTCCTTCAAAGCATTTTGAAGTACACTTCCAGAGAATCATTTGATAAATGATCATATAAATTATTCTTTGTGTTAAACAATCTCACATGATATGTGCATTTATCAATATACTGAATAGATTGTCTTTGCTGTGATCAAAGGCAGTTCTTATATTCTCAGAACTGTCAAGTAATCAACATTTGATATAGTTTTTAAAGTGTAATATCTGCATGAATGGATAACCATACAGTAAATTATTCAGTTCCACTATAACTTTCTATTGATACGCATGGATAAATTAGCTTTGTGGTGAAACAATACTATTGTCATAAGGACAATAATCAATAATTTCATACATTGTTAATTAACATTCTTCTGTTGATCTTAAATGGACAATTAAAATTTATTTAAATTATACCTAAGAAAAATTGAAGCTCAACACAGATCCAGACATCTAATGCAAATGTACCATGAATACTTACATCATATAGATAATACCAATAGCGACTGATGGCATGTAAAACTCTTAAAAGAATAACAACATCTACTGAAGGATCTTCAAAAGTTATACTTTCAGGAGCGGAAGATATGAGATAAACTTCCAAAGGATTTGAGACAAAAGGACATATACCATCTATAAGAAACACATTCCATTAGAGAAGGAATTATATACAATATTTTCATCACAGTCATTTTACATAATACAAGTGTAGAAATACAATGTCAATTAAATTGCAGTTGAACTAATATACTTCAAAACTTATACAACCTTTAGTCTACATTAGGAAATGAACAAATTACTTACCATGCCACAATTCATCATGTTTTTTTGCATTTCTGGGAGATGTTTTCGTAGGAGCAGTTTGTGCTCTTCCTCTTTTACCACCAACACAATCTTTATTACTATCTTCATCTTCTCGTACTGGCTTGTACCTAAAAGAAATACATTCCAATAAATAATTGATCCAACAACGGAGAAGCATGAGCAATAGCTTTTTTCCTTGGATCAATTTAAAAATTAAAAAATCAGGTCAATGAAAAAATAAAGTTATATCTATAAAATTAAATTATTAATTTACAATTTATTTCCCAATATCTTTCTGTTTATGTCCCTTCATGGGGCACCTCGCAGGACATTCTGTTTGTTTTTCTTGATCTGAAATCTGCATTCAACTCTATAGTTAGGATAGGCGCTGGTAGAAATTGATCCTTCAACAAGGAGAACAGGAACTGGGCATGGCTAGTCTAGTGAAGAGAAGGACCAGGGGAGACATGATAGCAGTCTTCCAATATTTGAGGGGCTGCCACAGAGAGGAAGGGGTCAAGCTATTTTCTAAAGCACCTGTAGGCCAGACAAGGAATAATGGATGGAAACTGAACAAGGAGATTTAACCTGGAAGTAAGGAGAAACTTTCTGACAGTGAGAACAATCAACCAATGGAACAGCTTGCCCTCAGAAGTTGTGGGAGCGTCATCACTTGAGATTTTCAAGAAGAGATTGGACTGCCATTTGTCAGAAATGGCGTAGGGACTCCCACTTGGGCAGGGGGGTGGGACTAGATGACCTACAAGGTCCCTTCCAACTCTGATTATCTGTTAAATGGACTTCCGTGTTTACATAACTAATGGATTTAACATAGGTATATATCTGGGAACCATATTCTACTACACAGATATATCCAAGCAGTTTTTATTAAAATAGTTCAGAAGTAGTTTGCACTATCTTCTATGATTATTTTAAACTGCCCTAGTCTAGCCTACAACCCTAGAGCTCCCTGATGATCTCCCATCCAGATCAAGTCCTGCTTTACTTCAGAATCCAGACAAAACTGGTCAGATGGCTATTATAGGAAAAATTGGAACTGGGAGTTTTATACATCATCTTGAACTTCTGGTGGAAGGTGGGATAGACATAGAACGTATAAATAAACCTACTTCAATAATTATAAATAAATAAAAATAGCATATCAGAGGAAATGAGTGTCATATTTCACCTCATTGAAGAATCATCAGAATTCATGTGAAACATTCAATCTTATTTTTCAAACAAAATGCAATAAAAGGTCTCCAATTTCCTTTCACCAGGAGACAAACATGTAGTTTTAGTGTCTGCTGTTCATTCAGGCTCTATAATACCAAAGATGCCAGAATATTTTTTTTCCTATTAGGAATGGATGAGATAAACTGAAGCTAATCCCTATACTCACATATTTTTACACTTGACTAAACCATTCAGAAAGTTTTAAAATCTGCTCCAACCTACTTTCCTTCATTTTGTCATGTTAACTAGAAATTAAGAACAATTACAATTAGTTCAAGTATTTTAATAATATAATCAATATAATTAATATAATACTTCATCAGATTTACATGAGAACTGTCACAGATCCTTTCTTTTGACTCACCAAATGGTATGAGTTTTGGTCCATATGCCAGCTCTTCCCAATGGGTTGCTTTCATCATCTGTAGACTCCCTCTCTTCTTCAGCTTGCAAACTGAATTGTCTAACTGCTTGATAAACTGTCATGTTGTATGGCAGGAGATGATCTCCAATATAGAATTGAAGCCGGTGCCTCACATTCCCTGAATTTAGGAACTGAGCAGCCTATTTTAAAAAAGCAGATGTGCCGGGAGAGAGAAGAGTAAAACCTTTAAAAACGACTTTTGAAAATGCAAGGCAGAATTATACACTGAACAGTGCCTTACCAGAGATTCATCTATTTCCTCATCTGATCCATCATCATCACTATCTTCATCATCTTCTCTCACTCTGCCATAACCTAAAATAAACAAATAGAATGTACCACTGGATCATGTACCAAAGAATGCTTTTAAAATAATTACAGAAACTGCAAAGTATATTTTATGCTCTTATATTTATAGAAAACATTTTCTCCAATGAAGGAAGCAAAGACAAGGAAAATTGCCTTGGCTTTTTAAAATTATTTTTTAAATGCTAAATCACAGTATAATATGCTATCTCAAATAACCCATTACAGAAAGAATAATTTAGCACAGGAGTTCCAAAAATTTTACTAAAAATCTTCTACATACTAAGTGATCTAAGAAAGGACAATTAAAACTGTCTGCTTTAGGCATGGGAAGATTTACCAGCATGCTTCTTCTGGGATAAGTGATAGGTGGGTGTTAAGGTTTTTAAATTATTATGTGTGGGTAATCTAAACTTAGACTTACAGTCTAAGCCTTAATAATTCAAGTCCTAGCCAAGCACCTGAGATGGTACTAAAGTACCATCTAAAAATATAGGCAGTTCCAAGCAGGGTGATTTTTTTAGGGTATCAGATATATTCAATATTTTGAGATATTGAGGAAGTTCTTTATGTATTGTTTTGAGGGCTCCAATCAGGATTGGTATAACAATGAACATGTCTGTAAGAGATATACAATTTTGATATGCATATCTCCCACTATTCTGGTATTTCATTTTTTTCCCCAATTGTTTTTCCTCAATCAATTATTAAGGTTGGTCGCACATTCAGCCAGATGTTTAAACTGGATTTGGCATTTTTGTCCACCTATCAGGCACTTCCTGTGGACCTGGACTGATGAAGACTATATGGTTTTTTGTTAACTTTGTTTATCATTTTTGCTTATACTACAGAAGTAATAATGTGTATCTACATACATACATATGTATATCTGCATGCATAAACAAATACCTTTCTAAGTTATCCAATTATTTTATTTCTTACTAAGATATGGACTTGTACAAACTAAAGGATATACCTCTATTATGAATCTATATATTACTAAAACACACATGCCTACAACCTTCCACTGGGATGAAATGGTACATCATAGGGCAAAACTTTTTCAACCAAAGTACTTCAAATGGTCTAAATTACAGAATGTGTCTAAAGTCTAGGAGCCCTGAACTCCCATGGAATTGAAATTTGACACATTTTATAAAACATGTTGTATCAAAAAACTATTATAAAACATTATATAATAAGATATATCATAAAACATTTCCTGTGGTCAACTCCTATCTTTGATTGTGCTGTACAGTTTAACATGGGCTATTTTTAAGATGGATACATTTCTGATATTTCTCTGAATATTTAAGAATTTTTCAAATGCATTAGAAGCTATGCTGATGACCCAAAGAATAACAGGTTGTCTAATTTCTATCAGAATTCCAAGACAGACAGCAACTGTCACAGAGGGAATAATTATCATTCAGAGTCATCAGGTAGGGAAAGTTGTCCTATCATATTGGAAATGTTCCTTGCACATGAATCCTTAACAATTCAACAATAAACTGTTGCTGGTCTATGAAGGAAAATTATATACGATAAAAAAATTAACTTGAGTTATAACAATATTCAATAAGAAATGTCTTTCAATTAGCTATTTGTCCATATTAGCTGGTTAACCTATTCTTGATTCTGGCCTACATATGAACAGGCCATTTGGAATGGGCAGACCAAACTGTTGGCTAGATATATGAGCACTAATGCAATAAGGACTACTAGAATGTCATTGCAAAGAAACCTTGGCTAGGCTGTTTACAACTTTTAACTAAGTGGGTTGTAATACAGTTTGTAAAAGCTGAGTTCCTAAAACACAACTAGAAATAATATACAATTGTGATCATACAGTGGTAGTGAATCATAACAAGAATAAAATACCTCTAACTACAAGGTATCTTTCAATGGCTTGTACCAACGCTAGAGGATCTATCTTCACTGGTCCTCCTTTCCACTGTTTCACATTAGCACAATCTGGATGTCTTTGCAGCTGGCATTTTAACTGATGTGTGTTGAAAAATTTTAAAGCTTGTGATCCTCTGTTAAGAGAAAAACTCAAGATAATTTATGAAAAACGTTGCTACAGTTATTCTATTTTCTGTTTCATACAATCAATTCATTATAATAATTAAAATAATTCATCTTTTGCATTGGCTACATAAATTACATTGGTGAGATTACAGGTATTTTAATTTGTCTTTCTAATTCAGAACCTTCATAACATCATGTGATATTTTTCATTTGATTTCAAATTATAATAGCAAGGTGCTGTTGAAGACAGTTTAAATTGATTAAAGTAGCACCTTCATACAATCTTACCCAGGGCAAGACCAATTAAAAAGTGTTACCTCCTTTTGAATAAATATGTAGAGTAGTGCACCACAATGCACCAGAAGAAAATAATTAGATATTACTTCATTAGACATTCCATCTTGTTAGTTTTAATCTCAATGTTCAAGCATACAAATATGTTAGGTCATTGTTTAACCTATTGTTTAATAGGTTATTGTTTTTAGTTCAAATTATAGAAAAAATATATAGATTTTCATCAATCTAGTCTAAAATCAACATAGACTTCCACTTTCCCACAATTCCTACAGATGCCATATGTATCATAGAAGATACAAGAACATTTCAGTGAAGCTGATACCCATATCATTTGAAAGTTAGCACTTCCCAACAGTTACTTTAAAGTATTTTTAATTAGGTGAATTCCTCAAAGAGTAGCAGTTTTTTTCAGGAATTTAGGATATCAGTTAAGAAAATTATGATGGGTACTAACATCAAAAATGATTTATCAATTGACAGAAACATTTATGAATTTTCTTTTGGAAAGCTAGAGTTTTATCCTAAAAACAAAAGAAAGCATTTGGACTATAATTTAAATGACATTCTAATTTAAGAAAATTGGTTTGAGATTTATATGGTGCCTCTTGCATCTTTTTCTCATAATCTATGTGGATTTTCATATATCAGTTATTCTACAAGGTTTTATAATTTTCATCTTGTAAAAATAAGAAGCAGAATAGTCAGAAAGACAAGTTGCTTATTTATAACTATAAATCTTTTCGTTGGCAACTGCACATTCATATATACAAGTTTTTTACACCTTGCATTAAAGCCTATCAAAAACTAGCAAAATAGCTAAGGTTTTTGATAGTCAAGAACCTTCTATAATTGAGATTTTGGGTGGAAAACATGTCAGTATTGTCAAAAAATTTCTCCTGTTTCCTTCCCAGCTCCTAAGGATTAGCAAAGAAATACTCGAACTAGAATCACCCAGACTTAAAAGAGGAAGGAGACTGGTTTGTGCAAATGCAGATGATACAAGAATCACAGTTGCAAGTAAACAGTCTATTTTCCTTTATTGTGGCCTCAGCGTAGCACACATTTGGGGGAAGTTTACCTGACAGTTGTGGCCCAGTGATTAGATCAAAACAAATAAGAGCAATTCCCTAATTAAGAATTTCCCTTGACTCACTGACTGAGTTGGGAACATACGACAAAACACTAAGGTCTTAACCAGATGCTTCTTTGTAGATATCTGACAGAAATATACCATTACAAAGAACTGTTGATATTGAAAAGGCCCGTGTGGAGTAAATGCATAATTCCTAATGCATTCAAAATCTACTATACAAAAATCAGCAGAAACCTGCAGCAAAGCTTTTCACAGTCTCTCCAGTGAATATTAAAAGCAACAGAACAATTGCATCTGAGAATTATATTGTGGAATGAAGAGGAATTGATAAACTACTGAAACTTGTTCTGAAAATCACATTTGGATAAAATATTCTCAGGGGCAAACCCACAGTAGAGAATAAAACCAATGCAAACAGCCATTGTACTAAAGTACTAAGCTTGATTATATTAATCCACAAGCTACAAACTGGAGTTCAACAGCCTAAAGCTACCAATTAAGAAGCCAATAAATTCTATTGTACCCTGCCTTTGAAAACAAAATCAATGAGTGAATTTCTTGGCTATAGAGACGATTAAATAAAAAAAGGAATATCCTCAACAATTAACCAACTGCTAAGTGGCAGAAGATGAATGAAGAGGAAAAGACTGATTCCATGCATGCCAATACTGGCATAGTTCCCCAGGAAAAAAAAATTCAGCAATAGAAGATTCACAAAGCCACATAAATAATGCACAGAGACCACACATGAAGAACCAGAGACACCTTTAGGGATAATACTTTTGCAATTATTCCACAAAGGAATGATTCAAACCATGGGTAACAACTGCGAAACAACCAGGAGCAAAAAGGTTTGTTCTCAGAATATCAAAAAAAAAAGACCTACTCTATGTAATAATATTATAGATCTAATCTACTTGAACTAAATTCAAAACAAGAGTTGTTTTCTCTAAATACAAAGCACAATCTCTAGTAGTTAATGAACATGAACACCTAAGAAATTAAACAATCAGAACATGCCTTGATTAAATACTAGAAGTACAATGTTCAGTTTAGCTTAGTTTTATTGGACTTATATGCCGCCCTCTCTCCTTAGGGACTCAGGGTGGCTTACAATAAAAATAGCAATACAATTAATTAAAAGTATTTTAAACAAGCGAACTAAGCCCAATAAAGATTAAAACCCAATAAAATTTAAAATAAAATAAAAAATCCCACCCCTTACCCTTCAGTCCAGCGTGGACTGTTGAAGCAACCAGGTCTTTAGATCACAGCGGAAAGAACGGAGGTCGGGAGCCAACCGTAGCTCCAAGGGGAGTCGATTCCACAGGGTGGGTGCTCCCACAGAGAAGGCTCTACCCCTGGGCACCGCCAGCCGACATTGTCTGGCCGACGGCACCCCAAGGAGGCCCTGCCTGTGGAAGCGCACAGGGCAATTGTAAGTCGGCGCTGGCAGGAGATACTCCCGCAAGTACCCCGGACCCAAGCCACGTAGGACTTTGTATGTTATCACTAACACTAACAATGCAACTTGAAATTGCAATAATGGTACTGCATTTGCCTTATAATAAATTTCTCACACACACACACACAGACCGTGTTTCTCAGAAAATAAGGCTGGGCCTTATTTATTTTAGACTCCCTGAAAAAACAGCTAGGCCGTCTTTTCGAGGGGTGCCTTAAAGAGCGAGGCAGAATAATAACAATTAATACAGAGACACTGCATTGGATGGAAGCCCCCCCCCATGTGTGTGTGCATGTGTGTGTGCATGTGTGTGTGTATTTGGAGACTGGGAAAACTCTGGAAGCTGTGAGCCAAAAGAGAAAAGGCGGAGGCTAGAGGAGAATGAACGCCACCCCCACAAGCGAATTGGGAAAAGTCAAAAATCCACCATAGAAGCATATTTTAGTGAACCTAACCTTTCCCTACAAGTTTCCCCAAAGGCTGCAGAGATAACAGGAGAGGGCAGCCTGGATAAATCATACCCTACCAGCATTGCATCCCCCATTCTCATGGGGAAAATCTCTTCCAATTCACCCCTCTTTTCCCTAATTCTGCCAGAAACATGCCTCCTCCACACACACACACATCCATGGCAGGGGCTGATCATGACAATGTGAAAAGTCCTGGATGTGTTCAAAAGTGCCTCCCCCCTTCCTTTCTTTTTCTTGCTCGCTTTTCTTGTGTGTGAGAAAGAAAGCCAGGGGGGCGGTGGGGCCAGTGGCAGGGGGGCTTTGGGTGAGTGATGACTGTAGCAGGGAAAGCAGGGATCAAAGGAAGCGGTGTTACAGAGGCAGGGGACTGTGATCCAATGGACAGACAAGTCGCGTGGGATAAATTGGGCAAGTTTCCTGCCTCCCCCCATGCCTTCTCACCTCATGTTGTAAACGGCTGTGCATGCACTTAAATAGAACCAAATTTTGGAGGCAGGCCTTAATTTAACTGCATGCGCACAAAACAGTGCTGGGCCTTTCTTTTGGGGTCGGCCATATTGTTGGAAGGAACACGGTATATATGCATGTACATATATGAAAATATATTCTTTCATAAATCAACAAGGCACGATTACATGGTTCATATAATGTTCTGTATTTATCTTAAATTATCCTACCACATTTGGTCATGTTGGTTATAGATCTACCTGGTAATGTCTCCCCCATTATAAATTATATCAAATTCACTTTTGCTGCTAATAACAGAAATGGTCATTTTCCTTCTCTCTTATATGGATACACCCAGGCTCAACCACTTTTTCAGTAGGTTGAGTATTTTAGATGCAAAAGTGTGAAGTGCGAGTAGTTGAAATGGGCAAATCATATTCCGACAATTGAAGTTCATGCATCATGCCAGATTAGGAAGCTGGAATTTTATAAATATTATATTCTTGCAACTTCTACACAGAAGTTTAAGATTTTCTGCTAATTTGGAAATACCTATTTAGTATTTAAAAAAAAGAAACAATAAACACCATATAGCATATCATTTTACCTGTGCAGCATTCATAATACAAGGAACATGCTACAAGGAATACAAATACGTTTACCTGAGCATTAATCCTTACCTGCTCCCCGTTCCATTTCCACTTGGAAAATCATGGACTTTAACTGGAAATTGCTCCATCTGACTAAGACAATTATTCATTTTATGGACCAATGCTAACAAAGGTGCATTTTCTAAAGGTTCCAATCTTCCAAGGGGTTCTTCTCCAGGAAGCTGTAAAAGTTAATTTTTTCCCATTATGTAAAAATCACAAAGCTTGGACAAGTCAACATTTAGATAATCCAAATGGACAAACAGAAATGGTTCCTTCCAAATATATAGTTGGAAGGGATCACTGAATTCATATAGCTCTTTATGAGGGACTGAAATTAAAGAATACAGTATTATTTTACTTCCTTGGGCAATATGGAAGTTATATTGCAAATGTTCAAGACAGTACAATTCTGATATATAGTTCACTAAGAGCAGTATAATTGTACTTTATTTAATTTGTTAAAGAATTTATATATCAAATAGAAAACCATATTTCAAAATGTGGCTGTCAAGCATTTACTGGGATAAAATAACCAGCTTATTTATCTGGCAGAAATGTCTAATATATTCAAAAGATTTGTTACAGAGTAGATAGTGGAATGAAAAGACCCCTATAATACTAAACGAACAATACACAAATACTTACAGGAGAAGAGAAAAACACATGAAGGAACCTTTTCAATCTGACATCTCTGCTTACAGCATCTTTTTCACCCTTTGACGTCAAGTAAAGCAGCAACTGCTTCATAAACCCACTGTGCTGGATCTCAAATGAAGAGACATCAGACTCAGAGACTATACTACGGATTTCTACAAGGCACTCAACTCCACCATCCGCCTGAAAGAAATAGTTTCTATATAAGAACAAGGCTTAGTAGTTTTGGAACTATTCCATAAATGGAAAAGAACCACATAGTTAAAAACAGAAATGAGAGAAAGACAAACTGCAAAATATATGCAGATTTGACTTTACTAATCTGTTTTGTCATATCGGAGTATGGATAGAACCCACACTATAAATAAGAGATAGCGCACAATATATTCATGCAATGCATGACCCACAGAGATAGGATGCTTGAAATATTTATTTTCAAAACACTTCCTCAGAGCCATCCAAGTGAAACTTTGACACATAAACAAAAAAAAGTTTTCTTCTGACTGATTGAGGCAACAAATAATGAGGAACAAACTATGGACTTCTTATTTCTCTCTTACTTTCATAACTATTTCATTGTTTCCACCATGGCTTATTAAATTCATCAATACCTATTATTTGTGAATCCTGAAATTTTCATTCATCCAATGCTCACTAATTAGTATACAGTCAATTATATCTGTATTGATATCTACTATTACAAGTTAGTGAATAAAAATATGAAGAACACTTAAAACAGCTTGATGAGAATATTAAGAGCCACTCTTACAAAATCATAAAATAATATTATTATCCAAGGACTGAATTCAATAGAGATACCAGATCTATTAAGTAACAAGGCTGTGAAAAGCATTTGAACAAAGTGTTTTGCAATGCATGAGGCCTTGAATGAAACATATCTCTTTAATAAATCATTAAAGCAGCTTTATGTTTAGTGGAAAGCAAAGCAACAACACTATGTCTGCAGAAACACCGGAAAACAATTTATAAAGTAATCATGAGGTTTGCACAAGCTAAAAGCACATCACCCTTTACATTAGTATGCATTTGTTCGACTATAGGAAGTCATCATTTAGCAGCCACAATAGGGACCAGCAATTTGGTTGTAAACCAAAGTGATCACTAACTGAAACTGCAATTGTGCTTACATTCTTACTTCAGCTTTCCTTTGCTTTACAGACTGAAAACAGATGCTATGCAAAGCAGTCACTAAATGAGGACTACCTGTACCATGAAATGAGTACAACTGTTTTTGAAGTGCTTAAATTGAAGTAATAGTTGCTTGTATGGTTAGTTTCAAAGCTCAATTTCCCCAACGTTTGACATTTTAAAAAAATATTTAGTTATTTTAAGATACATATTGCTAGGGAAAATAATATTTAGTTGGATGCTGATTAAATCCAAAATTTACTCAAATGCAAATTTCTAGTGTATTTCAAACGTAAGATATGGCTATCCTGCTGTATTTTCCTGAAGAGAAAGCTTGGCCTTCCTTGGACATGCACATCTTCATACTGGATCATTAATTGGAATGACAATTCCATAACAATCTATTATGTATTCAGCTCTATCAGCCCAAGTTACTTCTGCTTGTAATTTTAAATTCACACATTCATAGATCAAGCTTAGTTTTATTCTATGTTCAATTGTGCTTGGTACATTATAAAATTACATCTCAGAATTTTAAAAAAGCTGGTACAATTCTAATTATATCCTTAAAAATTATTTGAATAAAAACTGATAGTAACAACAGAATATCATCTTTCTTCAGCAAAAAAACTATAAACTTATAATCCTTGAGCACATCAAGTTTTAAAATCTATCTTTTCCAAAGCAAAGCTATATACATTAAACATTTTTATTTAAGCAAGAAGAGCAAAGTGTTTAATTGTCCTCCCACAAAAGTTACCTTTTTATTTAAAGGCAAATGAAAAAGGTATCCTAACCTGAAGGTTGAGTTGTTCAGTTGCAGTGCAAAGTCTCTGTAACACATTTAGTGCAGGGTTACTTCCATCCATATTCTCTGAACTAAAATAACGTTCCACAAATTTGTGAGCCTGCTCTTTAATCCAACCCTTAATTTTCTCTCTACAAGAAATGCACAATTCAATACATTACCATCTTTGTACTACACACATTCTCTGTACAGCTCTTTGAATATATATTTTAATATAAACAAATCACATTATTTTAGAGAGAATGAAAACTAAAAACCAATTTCCACCAGTAAACTCTGTTTATTTTAGATTGTCTTCAACATTCCTTTTCTTTTTATAGAAACATAATAGTCTTGTCCTAGTTATTTGTCTTGGTTTTAGCTTGAATGATTTGTTCTTTGCTTTTTTTCACACATATACTCCCATTCCTTGATAATCTCCATCATCTAACTATTGGATAACATTTCTGACCCAATATGCTCTTCAGGATCTTCCGTCACTAAGGAACTTATAAGCTTAGTTGCTATAGACAAATCAATACATTAAAAAATAAAATTAAAAAGTCATGTTCAATGTTGTACAGAATTGTGTTTTATATAACAAAGCTGATTTTCATTTGGGGGGGAAGAGTACCTGTTGTTGGATATTGTATCTTTTGATGCAGCTCTTGCCAGGCCGCTCACACCAGCTGTACGTGCTGGTTCAATGTTGTTGCTGTTCGACTGTGTGCTTAATCTTCCCCACGTTTTAGGATTCAAACTTGCCAAGAAGGAAGATTTGGGAGACTGTGTAGCAGTAGGGCTTTTTGCTTTTAGAAAAAAATGGAAAATGGTAATAGACTTTACGTTTGAAGGAACTTGCATAGGATGAATACATCTGCCAATTATCTTGAGATTGTTCTAGATTAAGAGCTACCAATATTTGTGTTTGTTAATACTCTTTATGTGATTGAACCCACAGCAAGCTATAAGCAGTCACAGCTGCCAAGTGAATTAAAAATAGTATTATATTACCAATGCACTTTCAAAATGAGGACATGTGTTCTTCATGCTTTACATACCCATATTGCTGCCACTCTTTGGATTATATATACATACTGTACAAGCTGCCACTGCAGGCATGTACCACTGTAACAGTTCTTTGGTATACGTACCAACTGTCAAGATTGTCAAGATGCTGAGGAGTCTGATGTTTGGGTGTCTGCTAACTCTTGGTGCTGACAGTCTAGCATCATACCGCCCTCAGCATCTATTACCTGGGGCAGGAAATCCCCAGGAGTGGGGTGGGGGGAGAGGAATTAGGTGAGAGCTAGGGATCAGATTCTGGCAGCGCATCGAAGTCTAAATGTGTCTGTGCTGCTCAGCTCCACAAGAAAGAAAGACACAAATGCTTATAATTGAGCTATTCATCCAACTGGCCTATTTAAGAATAGCTGCCAGTAATTGCCCCTCTGCTGGAAACAACTCATCCCCTAGGATCTGCATTCCTATATCCTGCTCTGTTTTATAGCTGTCTAGCTGACTATCTCTCTAATGTTTGATTTCCAGACTGCAGTGAACATTTGCCACTCTTTCTCTGCTGTTGCAGCTTCTTTTCTCAAATTTGTACAAATATTCCTTGACTTACGAACCACAATTGAGCCCAAAATTTATGCTGCTAAGTGACACAGTTAAATGAATTTTGCCTCATTTTACAACCTTTTTTGCCACAGTTGTTAAGTGAATCACTTTAATCATTTAATTAGTAATAGGGTTAAGTGATTCTGGCTTTCCCATTGACTTTGCTTGTCAGAAGCTTGCAAAAGGTAATCATACGACACCAGAATGGTCATAAATATGAGTCAGCTGCCAAGCATCTGAATGTTGATCACGTGACCATGGGGATGCTGCAACAGTTGTAACTTCAAACGGTCACTAAATGAACTGTTTTAAGTAAAGGACTACCTGTATGTTATCAGTGCACTATGGTTTCACTCTGGACAACTCTAAACTATTTGTGCTATCAAGAAAGACTTTTACTTCCCTATGTTCTCCGGGGCAAGCATGCACCTGAACAACCAACTCTTTGTAATCCCCTACAATATTGAAACTCATCATTAAACCTTTTCTAAATCAAGCTGTTGTGGGTGCTCAGCCTGAAACAAGACATCAGCCTGTTTTTAAAAAATATTGTGTGTGTTTGCATTTAGAAAGGGATTTTTTAATGTTAGAAAATTTGCTGTTGTTTGGTTTCTCCCTATTACCATTAATACTTTAGGTCCCTTAAATGCCATAATTACTGGGGAGATTTTCTCCCAAGCAAATCAAAGTAACTGCAAATAAATAATAACTAGCATACAGATACTTAAGAACAAGCCAGGATGTTCCAGATTCTAGCTTATTTCCTGTTATGTAACCAATATTTAATTGCTTGCTTGTCCATTCATTTAAACATGTATATTGTTGAATTCAATGAAGGGACTCACAGCAGCTTACAGCAAAAGCAAAAAGTATCCGTGATAAGAAATAATAAAACATCCAAGGTAACAAGGATTTGTGCAGGATTAGAATATCCATGGCATATTTAAAAATTAAATATTTCCAACATTGTGAAAAAAACCCCGGTGGCATTTGTACATTGAAGAGAAGCCCTATGAAACAGATTGTATTGTCAAGAAGGGGGAAACTTTGATGTCAATTAAAGGCTTTTGTAGAAAATGGTATTTCAGCTGAAAAGCAATAACCACACCTGGCAACAGCCCAGAAATTTCTCAGAAGTGAGTTATCCCAGCAGTTTCACTTGAGATGGTTTTGTTGGCTGAGACAAAATTAGCTGAAGAATGTGGCTGGAAGAAACCTAGACCCCAATTTATTTTAACAATTTACAATGCCTGTTTTGAGAAAACTTACCTTGATTGTCTACTTTGTCCTCATCTCTGGGAGGTGAATATTTTGGCCTTCGGGGTCCACGTTTTGGCAATCTTTTTCTCTTCAAAACATCACTTAATCGGCTATTGAATTAAAAACACATTATATATCAGGCTTATTAACGTGGCTTCATATTTCAACAAATATCAGTTTTAAATACATATGGATTTTAAATGATTCTACTAGATATACTTTTCAGCAGCTAACATTTTAACACTTAAGCATTGTTTAAAAGACAAATATCAGCCTTAATACTCAGGTGATTTGTACTACTTTTTCATTTTATATGGCTTAAAAAACAGGTTGAGAGAAGTTGACAAATAGTTAATTGAATATCAGCTACTGATGTATATTCTAAAAGAGTAAAGACAGCTAGAACAAAAAATGCAGACTTTAAAAAACAAATGCATGCAGGAGAAAGTCCAAAATTATTACAACAATACTAACATCCTATTATGTTGACTTTTTAAAAAAAAACTTACTGATACATTAAATACTGAATCATAACATTCTTCACTCCAATTTTTTTATATGCAAATAAAGAATAGAAAACCTTGAACATGTTGATTGACATCTTAGGAGGATATCTGATTCAGACACCCAGTCAAGTGAACTCACCCCTGTGGACTCAGGTCCAAAGAGTCTTCCCTGCTATGCTGTAAGCTTGGAGAACCTAAGTCTGAAGCAGCATTACTAGCAGTAGTGGCTGTTCCAGTGCTTACTGTTGTAGTAGCACTAAGTGTTCCTGAGCCATTAGTGCAAGCCTTGGGGGGACTTGTCAGTAAAGCCTCTGATTCTGCTAAATTCTTCACCTGGTGCATAACTCCTGAAAAAAGTGACAGAATTTATAGCTCATTAAATGAAAAATTTACCTTTAAGAACTGGATAGATGCAGCATGGTTTAATAATTACTATTAAAAAATCAATGTTACATGTGCACTCAAAAATCATGATGCCCAGTCTTATATAGGCTAATGATCCAATGTTATCCTATTTTCAAACAGTGGTAGGATAAAATAAAATATAATGTAAAATACTTAAATCAAGTTACCCCTCAACAGAAATGAGTAAATGGAAAAAATGAACTTATTCCCTTTTCTTCAACAATTCTTTGACAGCTGCTAACAAAAAGAAAGCAATTTCCTCTCAAAAATAAAAATACAGATTTTTCTTGCTGCCTACAGAGCTCAGAAACAAGCAAGTGTTCCTCAAACCATTTTTTCATATTAAAAATCTACATTTCAAATTCACTCAGAAGAAGTAGGAAGAAGAGAAGGTGTAGTAGGGAATGCAGAGAAAAGTCATGTCAATGAGGGTATCCAAATGCTTGGATTTTAAACCATTTCAAATTTAAAATATCCTGTTTGGACCAACAATTGGTCTGAGTATAAGCACAGACTGTCTTGTTCATTTGGGTTCTGGTTCAAGCTCCAAACACTTTCAAGATGGCTGAAATATTGTCTTAAATTCAAAACAAATAATGATGAACTCAAAACAGGAAAATTAGTTTGATTTTCAAACATTTTTCACAAATATATGATGAGCGGCAACATTGTATCATGGTTAATGTCCTGGACTGCAACTGGAGAAGCCCAGATACTAATCCTCCATTTAGGCATGGAAGCCAGCTGGGTGATGTTTTACCATTCTTTATCAATCCTAGACAGGAAATCAAAAATAATCCCAAGAAATAATGGCAAACGACCAAGAAAGCTGCATAGAACTGTCCAAGAAGTCATCAGAATCATAACTGTTTCAAGAGCAGTCAAAAGAAAATGATAGCATATTTTCTTCAGGTTATCCCTGTGGTATACTCCTTCTTGAAACTGCTCCTGCAGCTAGGAGATAGAGGCAGCTCATTCAGCCCCAAAACCTTTCTGTGGCCAGAAGAGTTGCACTAAATGTTAGTGCTAGAACTGGCATACCACTAAAGTTCAAGAGAAGGATTGAAGGGACGTCAGCCTTGTAAAATAGACAAGAACCACACCTGGTTGAACTAATCCAATTTTATTGTAAGGTTACATTAACAGACTCTTGTTAGAATGAAAGTTCTTATCCCCTTATCTCTCTTTTTAGTGCCTGGAATACTGGAGAGTGTGTGGACTAAATTGCCTTTATCAGACCATTATCTATGTGGGTTTTCTTCCTGTCTCCAAAGGTCATTCCCACAGATCATTATAGGGAGCTCCATCAAGTCCTTATAGCCTAAGAATCACAGAGCATAGTTTAATTTTCATAATTCTATAAATACTGAATTTATAACTAGTTGATTATTATCTTATACTTTGCATATAATCAAAACTGTACATAGGATACCGAATACCAGAATCCAGTCAAAAGTTAGCATTACCTTCTCTCCTGAAGTAAACACTAAAAATGTCAGGTAATTTTTGCATTAAAATTTCTGCCATCTGAAGGGCTCCAACAACTATCTTAAGATCTTGACTTGACAGCATAGAAGCAATATGACTGTAATAACCAAACAACAAAAAAGCATTATGGAAAATGCAATTTAACTTTGATAAATTATGATATTTTCACTATTGAGCACAATGCAAAAAAATGGGGAGGAAAAGTATATTGAAAATAAGATTAGCAGTACACTTTACATTTCTATTGCATACCCAATATGCTAATATGCAAGCAACAAAGTCCTACAATGGAACATGAATTTGTTTATTCATTTGTTTGCCAGACTGTACATTTTTCCAAAACAGTATTAAAAATAACTATACATTCCTAAATATTTTGTATTTATTTCTTATTTTTATTGCTGAATATTTGAGTCAATTCTCATTGAGAAATAATACAAATATGAGAAAGGAAATCTTCTATTCTTGATTAGGGAAAAAGTAAGATAGAATTGGGTTACGTTTTGCACTAATATGTAGTTGAGAGTTGGTGGCTGGATCCAACAGGTAGAGTGGTACATGATGGAAGTAATGTCATAAAAGTAAATGGGAAGTATAGGGCACATACATACACACACGCACACAAAATATTGTAGGGATCCCCTAGATAGGTTATGTAGAATTTAAGATGCAACAAGGTTTATAGATATGAAAATTAGCGTATCAAAAATGGATATAATTATTGTGACAGAGAAATGGAAGTGAGTAGGTGAGATTTGGTAGAATGTTTTAAGCAGATGGAAAAATTAAGAAATTTTAAGAAATGCAAATGGTGGTAGAAAGCTGATGTGAACTATGGGTACCTATATTTCCTTTTCCTGTCTCACACTTTGAATTTTTTAATCCTACTATTTCTTACTCTTTTTGCATATTCTGTATGTTTCTCATTAGCTCTTTATTTCCTTTATATCAATAGGCCACACTAAAACTTTCCTGAAGGCAATCTGTCAGTTTTATGATAGGAAATAAAACTAATTTTAGGATGGCATTTTCCAGTATATTAAATTTATTGAAGTACAAATCTGAACTCCATAAACAAGCTGAGAAATGTTTTTAGCAAGACCTAGAAAAATATCAAGATGAGGAAGTATGTTGAGCAACCCTGACCCAATAAGAAAAATGTGTACTCTAAGATAAAGAGATCCAGCTGCATCTCGAGATACTTATATTTACTACTTATATGTCCTTCAATATGCAGTGCAAAAAATAATACCGGTACTAGTTTTTGATCATTTATTCCAAGTAATATTTAGGCAAAAATAAGCCAATGACCTCAATGCCTTTCTCATTCCCACTTGGGAGAATAACAAAATTACATCAACTACAATGTGCAATTTCCTAAACTATGGCGTAATGAACAGAAAATGTGAGAGCCTCCATTATTAATAAATTAAAGGGGAAGAGGGCTAAAATGCACCCTTGCCTTACTTTTCTCTTAGTAGTAATATTTCCATTAGTAACATCTGACTCTCAACATGGGGTTAAAATAATCTGAATAATAAAAATCAATATTTTATTCACTGTATTTTCTCTCATAGTCTCTCCAATGGAATTAGATCAAAAGCTGATTTGAAATCCATGGATGTAACCTTCTGACAGTGAAATATAATTTTTTGGCTAAATGGAACAGGATCCAACAACAATCCAAGGTTGAACAGTTCTCTGAATCCAGCCTAGTCCTCAGCGAAAATATTTTCACTTGGACTCAATCCAAGAATTTTAAATAAATGTTTGCATATAGCTTTCTTACTGTATTAAGCAGGAATATTTGATAATGGTCTGATTCTATTCACATAGGAAACATGCTGTATTAATATAAGTAAATGAAGCAGCTAGCACTTAATATTAAATAATAAACATCAAATGTTGATTAAATAACATTCTCAACAGTTCTCACTGTGGCTATAATTGCCAAATACAGAAACTTTAAACAATTAAATATCTTCATTAAATTAAATTATTAAAATTTCAAGACTCTGGTTTCAGCAAAAATCAAGTATTTTTATAGTATCCTTCACAACAAAGATATGGATTAATAAGTACCTTGACACAGCATGATTTTTCAGTACATCCTTCAGAAGTTCAGCATCAGCAAAATAAATTATTCTAAGAATTGCTCTAAGGCACTTGTGTCTAACAGCAGGTCCGGCTGAAGAACTATACACTTCATAGAGAACACCAAATAAGGTTTTAATAAAAGATTTAGCTAGATCTGGATCTTCTTTCATTAGCTGTGCTCGAGCATCATCTTTCTTTGATTCTGGATGTCCGCCTGTAAAAGTATAGAGAGATGGTCAATTATTTGCCTTGAACTAAACGTACACATAGTATTCAATTCGATTCCATTCCATTCCATTTATATTATGGCATTCTTTTAGAAAACCTTTTGACACTTTTACATTTACAAAATATCATAAATTTCCCAAAAACTGACTAAATTTCAAACGAAGCACTAGGAAATAAATAACCTTTCTTAAAATTTTGTTGTTCATTGAAAGAATATGGACATGAAAAATGAAGGACATATTTAAAAAATGAAAAATAAAAGTCAAATTACAAATAACATTGAAGTGGATCTAAAATGTCATGGAGTTTTGCAATATATCCATAACAAAGTTATGGATATATTGCTTCTATAGTCTGTAACCAAGCACTGGCAAGTTCACTTCTCTCTCTCATTCCACACTGAAAGAAATATTCTCCCTTGGGATTAGAAGCATAACATTCTACCATCAATGAGTGAGATCCAGCAGAATAGCAAAAATCTCACTATAACTTAGTATACTACTCTATCAGACCTGCATCATGAAAAAGCTACCTGCATAAAGCTATGCTAGCTTATTTATAACTTATAAACCCAGAAAATAGTATATAGAGCAATGATCTTAAAGAAAGTAAATTCCAGTTGAATGTTAAGGATGGGGAATCTAACTGTCAGAGCAGTTCAACAGTAGATGTAATCCTTGATGAATTTGGTAAGCTTCCTTTCTGGGCATACTTTAATTTGGAGTTCTGTAGTCAAAAAAGGTAGATTTAATGTCTTAAGAATTTGCCTAAAACTCTTACGATAAAGGAGAACCAGAATATGTGGTCAGATCTGCTCATTGAAACCACTGGGATACATGCAGTTCAAAAATTTGCTAGCATGCCTTCTACAAGACATTAGTAACCCAAGGTGGGATCTTCGTTTTGAATTATGAATATATAAAACTAGTGGATTTACTCCAGGTAGATTAACATCTTGGACCACTAACAGGGATACTACTGCTCAACCACATCTCCTTTAGAATAAGAGACTCTGACAAAAATCACTTGTATTTTCATTTTGTGCTTATTGGGCTATTGCAATGTGTTCTACCTGAAGTTACCTTTAAATATAAAGCAATATAAGCATTTTGTGGGCAGTGTACTGGCTTCCAACATTTCTGAGTACAATTATCACCCTCTGCTATATGGACACCGGATACCTACAAGATTATCTCCTTCAAGGTGAAATAAATTTGGACAATAGCATTAATACCAGGCATCCTATCTGGTATGCAGTAGGCTATCTTAAATTGCATTGCTGTTTTCGGTTTTTTACTGTGGTTACTATTTCATTGTGACCATATGGAATTGGAATATGGAACGGTGGCTGCTTAGAAAACTTGAAGTAAATGTATGAAAAAATAAACTGTAAGACTATACAGGAAGCATTCTTCAGTGACAAAAATAAAATAGTGCTTACTAGTACTGGTATTGGCTAGAGGATTGGGTTTTCTCTGAATGGCACGTGCTGTTCCAGTATCCTCATTGATCTGCTGCATAGAATTAAAGTCAATTGTATAAACACGCCCCAATGTAGACAGACTTATTTCATCTTCACCAACCTGATGAGCTGCCTGAGAACAAATATATAAGTTTAAATACAAGTACAAATTACTTTAGGACAACTTCCTCTTCTTCCTATCCAGCAACACATTTCTGAGTAAAGCATCACAGAATGCTTTAAATGGCTTAATTCTCACACAATACTAAACCATAGTGGTTGGGTTTCTTCCTTCTGCTTCAGTAGGATTTTCTTAACCACCATTTTGGCTTAATGTCATATGGAAATCAGGTCTATGAGTTCATCTAAATATATATGTGACTAATGTCAGAATAATGCTTTTAAAAGTTTATTGCCTTTTTGGTTTGACTGATTGTTTAACAATCCTGATTTTGTTTAATCAATCATGTGATCCTGCTGAAGGACAGTAGAGACATCTTTTCAACAGCAATATATACAATATTAGGAAAAAATACATTTTAATCATTCAGATAAAGCAGGGGTGTCAAACTCGATTTCATTGAGGGCCACATCAGGGTTGTGTTTGACCTCGGGGGCCGGAGTGGGCATGGCCAGGATGGGCGTGGCCAGCTTGACATCACTTGTGTTGGGGGCACCTGTGGCCCATGTGCTTTGCCAGAGAAAACAGGCTCCCAAGCAAAACAGAGCTCAGGAGGCACCACAGGCTGGCCCTTTGCTATTTCCAGGGGTCCTCCATGGGCCAGATCTAAGTCCTCTGCGGGCCACATCTGGCCCCCGGGCCTTAAGTTTGACGCCTCTGGGATAAAGCAAATAAATGATTCAGTAATCGATGAATACTGTATTCATAAGTATCACATCTTGCCAATTAGTGCTAATTCCAATTCCAATCTACCTGCAATTCATAGTTGAAATTTGTTTAGAAGTTGTTACATTTATGACAGTGGCTGATAAGTGATGTCCAAACCCCTATATAAAATGCAGATGTTTATATGCTGATGTTACTACCTCAATTATCCGGCTATCAATTCTGTTATAGGGATGCCAGAGACCCCTGTCATCTCGCCACTGCCATATTGCACCATCTGTGTTTTGCGCATTTCCTTTCTTTAGCATAGTGTCAACAGCAAAAATTCCTTCTTTAGGTAAGCATGGCATCAATTCACTAAAAAGAACAAGTCAACATTTTAACAGTAAATGTGTGTTTTAGTAACAGCATTCATCTTATTTTAGGTATTATGAAATATGATCCTGGACAAAAACTGAATAATAATTCAGGTGAAACCTACCAGATAAGTGAAGTAAGTTCATACAGTTCTTGAGGACTTCTTGGAACAAGATCAATTTGTTCCTGACAACTCCCATTTGAGGCTCCACAAAGAAGAAAGTGAAGAGTTTCTGCAATATCTTTAATAAAAACCATACAATTAGAATATTAGTTTCTGCTATAATGTATAATTAACATGTTGCTTTGAAAACATATTAGGCAGATTTACACGATGTAAATCTGCCTAATATATGCAATATCTATGGGAAAATGCTTATATATGCTAGTTTTACATCTAGGGTAAGGTATGGGGTTTTTTGTGGCTTATGCAAACCCAGATTATTTGTTGATGATTCCATAAATTCACTTGTAAAATGCCATGAATCTGCTGGAATCAAGAGCCTATAAACAACTATAAACAATGTCAGAACATAAATAATTTGAATATGCTTTGCAAACCCAATTTTTAGCTACATGAATTAGGTACCTAGACACAACAATTGAAAAAAAGCCAAACCACAACACTGTTTACTTCACATGCCCTTGAAGGCAGAAAGATATGACCCATTGCAAGATAGGCATTATTTTCTTTTAGTCTGTTTGTTTAGGCAAGTGTCTAAAGAATGAGGCTCTTCTGTACAAATATACATATGTGGTTTGTTTCGGAAATGTAAACATGTACAGAATGGAAGAAAAAGTAAGAAGAGGAAGGAAGCATTTATATAAAAGCAATTATGTCAATAGTTGCTTTAAACCAGTTCATTCTACTCTCCATCCATTAATTTTTGAAAAAAAATTGTTTTGCAAAATAGTGCAGTGAAAGCTGTTGAATTTTGATTATGTCAAAGGTACCCCTGCATTAGAACAGGTTTTTTTATGATCTATTTCAGTCAAATATTAGGCTGAGATTTGATGAAGAAATTGCTTTCATGGTCTGTCAGATGTCATTGAGAGATAATAAAGATCCTGATGGTATTTTTTAACACCTCAAGTGATTTGCTGTGGTATTCTTTTGTAGAAACTTAGTATTAGGGTCCTACTTTCTTTTAGTTCCCCCAATCTTCTGACACCCGATTCATAATTTTTTGCAGCCCAATTCAAACAAATAGTTTGTACTTTGAACACCTTCATTACTTGGCATGACACTGATATCTATCACCCAGATCTTTGGAGTCTCTTTTCTAAGGCTACCCACTAAATAAAACTTAGTACTATGTGTGGAGTGCTTGGTGCTCTGTAGGCTTTGTTATTTTCTTGCAGAGGTTTCATTGCCTGTCTTGATAACATCCTCAGTGCTGGAAGGGAATGGAGTTTTCTCTCAATTTATATACAGTAACTTGGCCTGTCAGGGTAATGAGGGTGTTGTTTTCTCCTTGGTATTCCTTGATTAAGCTATTGCTTACTACTTGTTTATCTGAGTTGATAATCCCTTTATTAGGGTATTGTTTACTGCTTGTCTTAATCTTTATTTGGGTTTTGATTGCTGGCAAGGAGTGTTCTGTTCATTTTTTATTGTCCATTTTGAATGGTATGTATATGGTTTACCCCAGCTGATCTGTCTGAATGCCAAGCTTCCAGGAATTCCCTAGTGTTTTTGGATTTAACCTGATCTATCATCATCATAGATTTCTAGCTGAAACTATGGCTAAGTCTTCCCATATGTTCTAAAGTTTAGGAATTTTCATTGTATGTTCTGTCTGTCCTACATAGTGGCTGTTATAGTTCTTATACTTATTGTACATCACTTCTGGTTTTTTTCTTTGGTTACTGGGTAATTTGGTTTATTTAAGATATTTAGAGGCCTTTCATTGGTTTATGTACTATGGTTGTGCCATGTGATTATACTAGTCTGTGTTGCTTGTGCAATGCATTTGATGTATGGCAGTGTTACCCTTTTCATAGCTTGTGTTGGTTATACTGTAGTGGGTTGAACGGTAAGGCACTTTCTGATAAAGTTGTGTGGGTATCCTTCTTATTGAAAGGTGCTGTATAGGTAGTCTGCTTCCTTCTTCTAGAACTCTGAGTTGCTGCAGTATGTTTCTGCTCATGTATATAATGCTTTTACACAGCTCCTCCAGTGGGAGGTAAGGTTGTTACTTTGGTAGTGGAGCACTTGATTAGTATGGATGGTTTTTCAATATGGATATCCAGGAAGAGTATTGGTAGTCTTCAACTTTTGCCCATTAATTGAACAATGGTCTGGAATTATGGCAGCCCATAAAAGACTTCCAGCTAATGCAAAGCATTGCAGTCACATGATTGCAATGTGGGTGCTTGGCAACCTGTTTATCCTTACAACAGGTTGCCAAGTGCCCTTTGATCATGTAATCCCCGTTTGCAATCTTCTCTGCCACTTCCCCAGAACGTCAAAGGGGAAACTGTCAGGGAAGGTGGCAAACTGTTGCTACCTGCTGAAAAGACTCACTCTTGTCTCTGAGGGCTGGCTAAAAGGGACCTGAATTCCCTTGGCAGGCAGCTCTTTTAGCCAGTCCCCAATGAGAGGGAGCCAAATCTAAGCAGAAAAGCAGCACTGTAAGGTAAAGAATGTGGGGTATGTCAGGGGAGGCTCTGGGAGGCCTGACAAAGGCCATACTTGTGTCTCCTTCAGGGGCTCAAAATCCTGCTTGGATTTTGGCAGGGAGGATTTTCAGCTGTTGAGTGAAGCCTCCAGGATCCCCCCCTATCCCCAAGTCACCCCACACAACTTACCTGGCACCTAACAATCACAACCGGGAGTGACAGGATTGTAGTGGTTGAGAGAAGCAGTCATGTGGGCAACTTTTTAATGACTGTTTCACTTATTGACCAAGATTCCGGTCCTAATTGTGGTCTTACATTGAGGACTACCTGTACTATGGTGGGGTTTTTTTTTCTTCCCTTGTGAATTTTAATCTTTTGAAGATCTTGATTGTTTCATGTATCTTCTGTTGATGTTGTTTCATGCATTCCTGTGTGTGTGCGCGCACGCGCACTGTTAAATGCCACTGCCAAAGGAGTTCACATAGCACCCAGTATGATGACATTGCAGAGCCAAAGATTTTAAAAATATTACTCATTTCACTTTATCTGCCTTTCATCTAACCTGCTTTTATTCTATTGTTTTCAGCTTTAACAATTATGTTACTATCTTTCTGTACTTCTAAAATGGTCTTGCTATGTAATGGCCTACAAGATTTTATTCCCAGCTAATATCAATAAACATTTTATTGATGTCAAGAAATGTGCTGCAGTACCCTTGTCAGCTTCTTAAAAATAATTTCTAGTGCTACCCTTTGCATCTTCCTTTCCCCAGCTTGGCACTTACTGATTCGTTGAACTTCATCTATAAAAACTATCAGCTAATAAATAAAAATAATTGACACAAGAACTTACTTTGCTTCATAAGCTGAACTGCTAGCATAGGACAGTTGGAACACATTAGGGAAAACATGCGCACCACCATGATGAACATCCCTGAGCTCAAAATTGGAGGAGTCACTACTAGGAGTTGTTGAATATTTGTAAGTAAATCCTTAGAAGCAACCTGCTGCAGTAAATTCTTTGAGAAAAGAAAGAAAATTTATTAATACTCCATATAAGCAAATATTTTTAAGATTGTGCTGAAAAAGTAAAATGACGCTACCTCTTCATGTTGGAAGTTGTCCACCAAACGTGCAAAACAAAGGCAAGTGCTTTCTACTGACTTTTTATCCTATATGGTTTGAATACAAATATTAAGTTTTAATATGCAAATATACAATATCACACATATCAAGAACCAAAATCCTGAAAAATTTCACTAAGAACTGAAACAATTGCTTTTTTATTTTGGCTGTAAAGCTAGGCTGACATTTTCTCTCATAATGGATCTTACTATCATTTAGAATTACAGGAAATTTTGCATGAAATATCTTGAACTATACAACATGAAAGCCTTAAACCTACAATTTAAAAGATTTTCCAACCTGGTGGGTTAGCCTTTGGGTAAGCAATGGAAGAGAATCTGCAACAAAGTGAAACTCATCAGGAGTGATGCTCTGGCAGCAATTGGCAGCAATAGCTAATGCATTCCTCTGAGCATTTATGCTGAAAAACTCCAGGTACAGCAAACAGTCTGCTAAGCCTCCCTATAAAAACAAAAATTAAAAAAAATGTTTGGGTCAAAAGAGACTTCATCTCATCCAGGGAGGGTAAGTGGGGTGGGAGAGAGATTTCTGGGAGTCTTTATTTGCTTGAAGAGAAAACTATGGTTATGATCACTATAAAAATAACTTTTTTTAATTGGAAGCAATACTTACTGCCTGCAAAATAGCTTTACTGTGTCTGCGTGATAACATCTCCAAGGCAGTCAATGCTTGCTCTGCCACATCAATACACTGAATAACTTGAAGCTAGAATAAATGAAAATTATTTAAGTCATATGCAATGAATCAAGATAACTGTCTACAATAGCAAACATTTCCAAATGCTCAATGTTCATCTTATGTAACAAATCATTTACATTTTCAACTCATATTCTTCTTCTCGTTCATTTTAGCAGTTCTTAAAAGGCATTCCAAAATACCGAGAAACCTAAAGTATATAAGGACCAGGAATTCTAAAAGAAAACTAAAACTACTTCTTGAATTGAATTTATGATTAAAGGCACCCATTAGTTATTCTAAGTGTTTATCATTAGCTGCCATTCCCTCTGACACACATGGATAAACTCAAAATCTAGAAAACAGATCTAAATAGTCCCTTCCAAACTTGGATTACCCAAAATTAGATAAAAGTGGTTTCTCTTTGGATAACAACACACAAAGCAATTACCCAGTCACAATAGGTATATTTAAATATTTTACCTATACTGGCTATTAGAATATTTTACCTATATTGGGTAACAAGGACTTTCCAATAAATAGTTTCAGGTGAAGAAGGAAAAAGTTTGGGAAGCACTGATCTAGATTTAAAAAGTTGATCTACTAGAATTTATACTAGATTCAGGGAGAAGATATTCACTTGTATCATAAATATATATTAACATCATGATAATATGTTTGGCTACAAATCAGGAAGAAATATAAGAAAACAATTAAATAAGCCAAAGATAATTGGGATTAAAACAGAAACAAAAAAAAGTATTTTGTACAAAGGATACAAGGAATATACTTCAAGTTTCTTTTAGGCCTAAATAAACAATGCCTGGATAACTGCTACATGTAGAAAGCTTACTAGGCAAAAAAAATCTAAATTTTACAATTTATCTGATCAATATTAGACAGACTTCACATTTCTATATTTAATTTTTTCAAAACTCATATATACAGGTGAAACTCAAAAAATTAGAATAATGCAAAAGTTCATTTATTTCAGTAATGCAACTTAAAAGGTGAAACTAATATATGAGATAGATTCATTACATGCAAAGCAACATAGTTCAAGCCGTGATTTGCCATAATTGTGATGATTATGGCTTACAGCTCATGAAAACTCCAAATCCACAATCTCAGAAAATTAGAATATTACATGCAATCAATAAAACAAGGATTGTACATAAAACAATATTGGACCTCTGAAAAGTATAAGCTTGCATATGTACTCAGTACTTGATTTGGGCCCTTTTGCAGCAATTACTGCCTCAATGCGGCGTGGCATGGAAGCTATCAGCCTGTGGCACTGCTGAGGTGTTATGGAAGACCAGGATGCTTCAATAGTGGCCTTCAGCTCTTCTGCATTGTTCGGTCTCATGTCTCTCATCTTTCTCTTGGCAATGCCCCATAGATTTTCTATGGGGTTCAGGTCAGGTGAGTTTGCTGGCCAATCAAGCACAATAATCCCACGGTCATTGAACCAAGTTTTGGTGCTTTTGGCAGTGTGGGCAGGTGCCAAGTCCTGCTGGAAAATGAAGTCAGCATCCCCATAAAGCTCGTCTGCGGAAGGAAGTATGAAGTGCTCCAATATCTCCTGGTAGATGGCTGCATTGACTCTGGACTTAATGAACCACAGTGGACTAACACCAGCAGATGACATGCCACCCCAAAGCAATATAGATTGTGGAAACTTCATACTGGACTTCAAGCATCTTGCAGTGTGTGCCTCTCCATTCTTCCTCCAGACTCTGGGTCCTTGGTTTCCAAATGAGATGCAAAAGTTGCTCTCATCAGAAAAGAGGACTTTGGACTACTGAGCAACAAACCAGGTCTGTTTTTCTTAAATAAGACGCTTCTGACGATATTTGAAGCCCATGTCCAGGACCCCTCTGTGTGTGGTGGCTCTTGATACACTGATTCCAGCCTTAGTCCACTCCTTGTGAAAGTTCCCAACACTTTTGAATGGCCTTTTCCTGACAATCCTCTCCAGGCTGCAGTCATCCCTGCTGCTTGTGCACCTTTTTCTTCCACACTTTTCCCTTCCACATAACTTTCTGTTAATGTGCTTTGATACAGCACTTTGGGAACATCCAACTTCTTTTGCAATTACCTTTTGAGGATTTCCCTCCTTATGGAGGGTGTCAATGATGGTTTTCTGCACAACTGTCAGGTCAGCAGTCTTTCCCATGATTGTGATTCCTACTGAACCAGACTGAGAGACCATTTAAAGGCTCAGGAACCCTTTGCAGGTGTTATGGCTTAATTAGCTGATTAGAGTGGGACACTTTGAGCCTAGAATATTGCACCTTTTCACAATATTCTAATTTTCTGAGATTGTGGATTTGGGGTTTTCATGAGCTATAAGTCATAATCATCACAATTATGACAAATCACGGCTTGCTTTGCATGTAATGAGTCTATCTCATATATTAGTTTCACCTTTTAAGTTGCATTACTGAAATAAATGAACTTTTGCACAATATTCTAATTTTTTGAGTTTCACCTGTAGTTTTGAAACTATATATAGTTGTATATTTTATAGTGCTCCTATTCTGTCCCTACTGTACATGACATTAAGGCTTAAATGATACTAGACATGAAAAAACGATTAAGAATATTCAGCCATAAATATAAATTAAAAAATTATTTAAAAGAACTTATAGGAAATTCTCAATTCCTGTACCACAAACAGGCCAGTATAAAGTATAGCCAATGAACAATGACTCTGAGAACTTTAATTGACAATGTTATTGCTATTCTTGATTGATTAGTTTTACCTTCTCCAAAAAAACGGGAATTGCATCCACCACAACTGCAGATGATCTGGGAAGTGCTTCCATCATGTAGGTTAAGGCTCGACAAGCATGATTCATCTGTGAAAGCAATCAAATGCAAAAGCAGTCCTGTCAGATCACACAAAAAGCTTGCTTATTTTGACACAGTATTTTCTTTCATAATGTGGCTAACTAGAAATCCCAAAGAAGCTCAGAAACAGAACATTAAATCAATATTTCCCCTTCCTATTGCAAGTTCCCATAGGCATTATTTTAGAGACAAAATGTTTTTAATCCTGAAACTAACTCTGAAGATAAGTAGCTCATTTAGACATTTGTCCTCAAAATGTACGGTATACAAATTTTCAAGATGAAATACTCACAATGTCGAAGTTGTGCTCCATCTGTAGCAAAGTTATCTGTAAATCATAGAAAAAGAATAGTCTTTACTCTATTTATTGATTTATATTCTCCCTTTTCTTCAAAAGCTTAAGGTAGCAAGTTTATTTGTATTATGGGTATGTCTTTACAATTTATACAATCTTCCCCATTAGCACTCTTAGTAATAGATTAATGAAGTGTGCATTGTATTATATTGAGCAGACAACAATCAGGTGCCACAAAAATTACAGCTGTCACCAAGAAAGACTAGTAAAAAGTATTTCCAAAATTTAGCATCTCCCCATCCCTGAACATTGTTGTGTTATTTTAAGACAATTTAAGAATTACTGTAACAGCTCGTAACTTTTTATGCTATAGACCCCTTCAAATAAGTAACAACATGGGGGGAAACTTGCTTCCATTTATGTACACATTTCAATTGATCCATTTTGTCTTTCATGAAATCACAATGAACCAAAGGTAAAAGTTGATATAAATTAATGAATATGCTTACCAGAGCTGGAACAACACTCTTGACTGGAAAACCTCCTAAAGTTTCTTCATTACCCATGACCAATAACTGGCACATTTCTATCACCGACTGTAACTGCTGGCTTTCATCAGTGGCCTGAAGCCCTTGTAGAAGTTGCTGAGCTTTAGAACCTAAAAAAGAGGGAGGGAGGGAGGGAGGGAGGGAGGGAGGGAGGAAGGAAGGAAGGAAGGAAGGAAGGAAGGAAGGAAGGAAGGAAGGAAGGAAGGAAGGAAGGAATATTAAGAGTCATGGTGGTGCAGTGGTTAGAATGCAGTAATTGCAGGCTAATTCTGCTGGCTCCCACTACTGGCAGTTCAGGTCTCACCAGTTCACTAGTTGACTCAACCTTCCATCCTTCTGAGGTTGGTAACAGGAGGACCCAGATTGTTAGAAAAGATTGTAAAGCACTATGAAACAATATATATGTCTAACTGCTATTGCTATTTTTTCACAGATATTGATTATAATAGATAATAAGTTTATTTTTTCTTTATAAAAAATTACAATGAGAACCCAATAAAATTCATTCATTCATTCATCATCACCCCATGCCACTTCATCAATATCCTAGAACCGGGGGGGAACGGGGGCAGTCTTTACTGCTTCTTGAAAGTTAATCCACTAGGCAGTATTTGGTAAGAATTTAGGGCTTGATTATAATCCTACAAAATGAGAACTCACTATCATAAAGTACTGTAAAATATACAAATCAGTTTACTTACTAGCTCCACTTCCAATTGTTCGGTGGAATAGCTGAGACATTCGAGGACCAAGAGGACCAAACAGATGTGGAGGGAGTCCTCTAGCTTCTAACAAAGCTAGAAATAAAAAAGTAAATTAAAAAAACCATAAATCTGCATTAAACTCTTTGTATTATATTGCAAGCTATGATTTGCATAATATAAATTTTCATTTTGTAGCATTTATATGATTGAAACTTATGCTTCATTTTTAAAAGATTAATTATTATTAGGCCCAGTTATATATTTCACTTTTATAGAATCGTAGACATAAAGCAATTTTCTCTTGAATGCCACTAACATTGTAATTTATCACCATGCTGTTTTAATGGCCAGACATCTTTTTGTTTCTGCACAAACTTTTAAATTTTGTAACATTTTGAAATAGTCCTGTTAGATATATCCTACTTTACCCTTACTTATCTAAGCCAAAATCAAGGAAATCTGCTCTTCTTCCATATTAAAAATAACAAAATTTGAGTGGAAAATTCACATCCCTATGAATAATAATGGATTTTGATTTCCAATAATGTTAATAGACATGACAATGGTCAAGAATGTTAAGAACAGGAGTACAAACAAAATCTAGGTTCCACCAACCCTTGTATACTTTGGTTAGGTGAACAGAAAACATTTTGAGAATAAAAGGGGACTGAGTTCTAAAGAAAATTATATATACCTATATAGATTGCAGGAGTCCCTCTAGTAATAAATATTAAGGAGAGAAAACCAGATGCTACATAAGTAAAATAGTTTCTAAAACCAAGTTTCCCTGAACTAAAATGGATTTTACAACTGTATCAATACATTTTCTTAAATCATAATAATAATTTCAATGGATTCATTTATACCAAAGATGATTGATATGCCACTAGTTTTAGCAGACCTTTAATTACTTGGTGAAATATGACCAAGTATTTTCTTCAAGTTATAGAAAAAAACTGAAGTGAACATCAGAAAAGGCTTCTAAGAAAAGCCTCAACTGTTTAAAAAAATCTAGGGAGTTGTAACCTTAAAATTGTTATTTATATAATGGAAGCTTAGTATGTACCTTGTAATCTTCCCATCTCAGAATCATCTGATTCACTTTCACCAGAGGTCGTCATGCCCACAGCTCCAGCAACAGAACTAGAAGCTAATGAAGAACACAAAATAAATGGCATTAATAAATCATGCCGCTTACATACTTACAAACTCAGAAATCTTTCTTCCAAAGTTGTCAACGAAAACCTTTAACAACTCCAGCAGGAATTGGAATGGGCATACAAAACAGCAGGCTTATTTTTAGTTTTGACTTACACAGTATGGAAAGACTGCACTTGAACAGCCGGTTTATGCTTTCAACCATGCATGTGATTGAAACATTCTGAATTTTTACTTATTATGATTTTTATTTGAAATAAGGAAAATCAATTAAACAGAAATCTGACAATTCTATAAAATATGATCAGGGTCAAGTGTTCATCACAAGGGCTTGATAGATCTGAAATTACAGTATATAGATCTGAAATATACACCAAAAAGGATTGGTATAACATCTGCACACACCCCAAAAAAGAATGAAAATTACTATTGAAGGGAAATACCTCCCACAAAAATCAAGGAACATGTTCACATCTCCAAGAAACTTTTCCAAAAGAAGCAAAATGCAGTGATTTGGGGGGGGAGGTGTACACACTCAGAATTAAGTTCTATTGATTGCAATGGGGTTTCATTTATTATTAAATATGTGTAAGATTGCAGCTTAACCAAAAATAGAAAACTACAATGTCAATCATTATTCTGTTTTAATCAGAAAATAAGCCTATTGATCATTACACATTGACAACAATTTCTTTAACTGCATTTAATAGTATTTTTATCAACGTATATTGAATATATCAGATAAAAATGTATTTAACTGGGATCACTCTAGGGAAAACCCTGGCTCCTTTTAAACTGTACTAAAAACCCTGAAAACCAGTTAAAGGTTCTTTTAAGATATTCACATTCTCAAATGTTATATTCACTTAACAAACAATAGCAACTGTCATCCCAAAGTAATCATTAATAATAAGGGCTTTTCCTTAATTTCAATGATAAAATGTTGAACAACTGTATATTATTAGAAAGAGAGTATGTCAGGAAGAAAAAATCAGGTCCAACATGAAGGACCAGTTAAATTAATTGCTAAATCATGACAATGCACAACAAAATAACTATCAGTTAACATCTCTTGGGGTTACATAAGCATAATAAAATTCAGGGGCGGGGAGGAATGGACTAAGTCCATTTGTGGCTGTGTGGGGATTCTAGGTTGATCTCTCTTTTAATTATGCCCCCATGTTCTGCCACTCCAAGTGCTAGTCTCCTAGAGTCTAAGACATGGGTTTCAAACACATGGTGTCATGTTGCCGTCACATGATGTTTGGTGACTTTTTTCCCTTTGTGGAGCTGGGATGGACGTGGCCTACATGTAATGCATCCAGCCCATAGGCCGCCAGTTTGACACCCCAGGTTTAAGTGGACCTCTAGATTATCAACCCACTTTGATTGGGTTAGTGTGACCCGCTCCTAAACATGGAATATCTCTGGAAACAATGTCTCCTGTTCAGCCCAGAATTAAGATACAAATCAGTATCCTTTGCTTACTGGTGATACCTGAATCTATGACCACCCTGAGCAGCTTCATTTAGGTCTTAAATAGGAAGAGAGAAAATATCATACCTTATGTCTCTCCACAATAGGCAGCTTTAAGGTTTGTTCTCTCATCCTCATCACTGATTTGAATCACAATTAGAAAGAACCATAATACAATGCCCCCAATATCAAATCTCTCAGATGGTTTAGAAGGATACCATGATTAATTATACTGAAAGCCACTGACAGATCAATCAGAACCAGGACGTTTAATTTCTCCAAGTTGTTCTTGAGAGAGACTAATTTGAATTCATTTCTCTGTATCTGATCCTAAACCTTGACTGAAAAGAAGAATTCCATCCAATCTCAGGACCCATCAACCCTCAAACTTTCAATAACATTCTCCCAGAAGGAAAGATCATGGACTGGTGAATAGCTAATCTAAATTGCTGGGTCAAGTGAAGGCTACAAGTGAATAGCTAATCTAAAATACTGAGTCAAGTGAAGGCTTCTTGATCACAGAGTGCACCAGGCCTCCTTCAAGGCAGGCAGTATCATATTTCCCTCAAAAGGTATTCATTACCATCCAAACTCAGCATTCTGACACACTTTAGGAGTTTTTCATCAGCCAGAAGAAAGAATGGGGATTCAAGATATAAGTAGGTGTGCTGATTTTGCAGAAATCAGGACTAACAGACTAAGAGACTCCTTTAAAATAATCCCACATAATCTCACAAAATTATCTTGATAGGATCTAACCAGTTAACAACTAGTTAACATTCAACTTAAGACTGAATCTGAGTGATTTTAACCCACAAACCCCTCACAGTGACTCAAAACATGGTATTTTAGCCTGTTTTCCTCCAAAGAGCCACAACAGTTTAAGCAGAACAAACAGCCAGGAGTATAAGGACATAATAAAAGCATGAAAAATTAATCTTTGCCATGTTTATCACCACAATATAGTCTCAAACCCGAGTTCACGTCTGTATTCAGTCAAATACAAGCCTTTTCTCTGTTGCTTCATCTTCCAAAGCTCCCCAGTAAGGAAAAGGAAAAATCTCTGGATTGAAAAACTTGGAAAACCACTCAGGTATAATTCTGTTTTATATTCCAGAATGCTACTAAATCTTCTGCCACAAAAATGTGGGGAAAATGATTGCCGCTGTAACTTTAGGGGATGGGGGGGAATCAGGTATTCTCAAATCAAGATCCATTAGGCACCTGAGATGGACAATCAAATAAGTATATTCTTGTAGAACTTAGAAATACTGTCAATTACATAGTGATCACAGTGTGCAGCTAGTATTTTCTAAATGTAATTTTGTCTTTAAAAATATAGAAACAAGACTTCAAAATACTATTTTAAACATCTACAGGGTTTTAGAAATGGTGAGTATTAAGTTTTTAATTGTTTGTTTAAATAAGCTCAATTCATATCATAAACTAGCTCTATACCCGTGCTTCACTATGAAACCATGTGATTGGGCTTAGTTTTGGGGGAGAAAAATAAGGGGGGGGGAATTCTGCCTCTGCCTACCAGCATCTATCGGTATTCATCTGGCTAGTGTCCTGTCAGTATGTGAGAGTTGAGGGTTGTTTGGAAACTGAAACAGTATTTGCTGTGTGAGCAAGGAGACAGCAAGGAGCCTGGGCGTGGCTTAACTCAACTGTTCTGTACTAAAGCTGCTTGGTGCTGCGAAATTGAAACTCCTCTCCTCTGCTTGTGTTTTGCACTTGGAACAGATTTCTTTTCAGGTGGGGAACTCCTTGGCATCAGAGCGTGTTAATAATAATATACAAAATACTAATGCTCTGATGGTCATTTCAAAAAATCCTTTCTTAGTGAGCACCTAGAAGCCAAGAGGAACATATGTGCCAAATTTCAAGTTTGTAGGCTTTACGGTTCTGGAGATTTTGTGATGATTGGTTGATGATGCATATTGAGTGGTATTTTGCTAGTTGGTCCTATATTTATAGAGAGTAGAGGTTTAAAAGCTATTTCAGTATCCACAACTTTTGTATCAGGCAGAACCAGTTATTATAGAGGTAAAAAGCAGAGATTTCACAGTGATCATATTTGGTGCACCATCCCAGCACAGAGCATGTAGTGGTTAAGCAATTTCCTGGGTTATAAAGGAGATGGACTGAAAGAGCTGCGTGCCAAGTTCAGCTCCCCTGTATGTGGAAGAGAACTCCTTTGGTGGGCTGCAGGAAAGGAATTCAGATCTTCAGGATCTGAACTCTGTTTCTTTATCCTGCCAGAGCAATTATGCTCCCCTCCATGTGTTGAAAGGAACTGTTCTCACCAGTTGCAGAATGAGAACTTGAAATCTTTAGGATCTGAGCTCCACTTCTGTACTCTGCTGAGGGAGTTCAGCTCCTTTCAGCTGGCAACTCTCCCAAAGACAAGAGGGAGTCCTCTCAGCAGGTAGCAGCTTGTAACCTTCCCTGCCAGCTTCCCCACTAACTTTCTGGGGAAGCCGGCAGAGAAGACTGCAATTAGCAATCATATAGCTGCAGGGTGCTTGCAACTGATAGTAACTGCAAACCAGTTGCCAAGCATCCAGATTTCAATCACGTGACTGCAGGAGTGGTAATGTCACATTTTGCAATGGCCAGCCATGTTTTACAATCTGTATAGCACCCTTTCCACGGCCATTATAATTCCAGATCATCATTAAATAAACAGTGATAAGTTAAGGTTAGCTATAGTTCAAATTTTAAAAAATGCTTATATACTTAACTTAATTTATTAACAATAATTATAAAGTGTTCAAATCCTCAAGGACTCTAGGAAATTTACAACAGGAAGAGGGAAAAAAGTAATAAAATCACAGTAAAAAAACAAAAAATAGATGTCTTTAACAATTAGGTGGGATAGAGGTATACTGAAATAGTATCTATATAACTTGGTTAGAGAATGTAAACAATATGTCTATTTCTGTATTTCTGGAGGGATACTATTCCACAAAAGAAGGCCTACTTTAGAGAATGTCTGTCACCTTGTGCTCAACTCATGAACTTTACAAGGAATACACATGACTAGTGAAATCAGTTCTAGCACAGTATTTCCTGATAAACCCAGCACCCCATTAGAAGAAAGCACTGTATAGTGAAAGTAACCTAGAACTTATAGGTATTTGTTTTCCTTACCTGCAGCTCCTTGTGGAGCCTCATCAGCTCGTGCAGCTGAAGAATTAACACCATCCTGATTGTTATCAGGATCAGCCATTTTCTCCTGTCGGCGAGCCTCAGCTGCTCCTCTTTTGCCCAGGCCAGAGCCTCGCCGACTAAAAAAACAGGTACAATCAGAAACCTTCTAGATTATGTTTTTAGTTTACAATGGCTTCAAATTAAACCCTAAAGGCTCTAGAGTAGTACTTTTTCACTATATGTTCAAAAATACTTCAACTATATATAAAAAGTATACCATCAATATCACCACATCTTGGCTTAGCTGACTCTAACAACTTAGTTCATGGAGAAATATGTTCATGTTAATGCCCATCTATTTCCAAAATCTATATAGCAAATGAAAGATTTAGACTGATAAAATCTTTAAAAAGCCTTCCCACTGAAGTAGTAGCTAGGGGTCAATAAATATTTCAGATGCACCCCAAATTTTTTAAATCTTCCATTAAATTATATTTTATTTATTCAAAACATTTATATAGTCACTCTGGGCAGCTTCCAATCAAAAGCAATTGATTGTTTCATCTGCAAATCAATACTACATATAGTCTTCGGGCTATGACAGCATTTGGGACCAGAACATTTGTTGCTAAGGTCATAAAGCACAATGTTATGTGACCATGTCACTCAGTGACAGTAATTCAGGTAGCTGTCATAACCCCAGGATGGCACAAATCATTAAGTGAGAAGAGACAGGAGTCCCAGGCAAGGGGCTTAAGAAGATGCATGAATGCTGCTGGGATGTGTGCAGCTGTCACAGGTAGGAATTAGAGCAATGGAGGGATATGCAGGTGCCATGGTAGGTGCTAAAGAGTGTAGGTGGGTTGGGGAAGACTGCAGGGCCTTTCAGTGGACTTATAGAGTGCAGGCACATTGGCAGGCCAGCAAAGGGTGGTCAGTGGATGCTATGGATCATGGGTGGGCCAGTGGGAGGAGGTACACATGAGTTATGGAATGGGGGGGATGCTACAGATATTGTACTCCACAGCAGATCTCCTTGGGAGAAAAAGTGACAGGAGCAACTTACAGGAGCAACTTGCAACCTCTTCTGCCAGCATCCTCATTGAATCTGCTTGTAGTAAACCAGCAGGGAATTTTACAAATGTGATCACATAACTGTGGGATGCTGCAACTGTTATATGTGTGAGATTGCCAAGCACCTGGGTCATAAACAGGTGACTGGAAATGCTGGAATTGCCAGAAGTTTGCAGACTGGTTAAAATTGCCACTTGTTCAGGGCCATTGTAATTTTGAATGATTGCTGAATGAGTAGTCATAATCTGAGAGCTACTTGTACTTACTGCCAAGAACTATGGAGGTTAAACTATAGAGAATCTATTAAGATTGATTCAAAATATTTGTTATCAAAAATATTTTATTTTTATATTCTTTTAGAAACATTTTCACCTATTTTCCAAATCCACATCATTTAGCTTACTTGATCTGTTACATTTGTCCACCACTCAAGTATCTTCAAGTATATTATTTATTAGCTTACCAAACATCACTTTTTCAATGTATAAAGTTATGCATAATATTCAATTTTCTCTATGTTGACTCCAAAGTCTTTCTACCTCCTTGTGGAAGAAATATTTAAATACACCATCAGCCATATGACTTCACTGAACTAGAGTTTTATAGTGATATATTTTGTTATATTGTCAATATTGTTTTATATTGAGAAAATTAGTACACAGTCTTCATACTTTTTCCTGTTACCTATATTTGAATCCTATTTAAATCCTGTCCCCTTTCACCTCTACTATTTTTTGAAGATTTCTTTAAAGTTTATTATTTTATGCTATTCAATGTGTTTGAAATATGTAGCACAATTTCTTCAAAGGTTTGGTTAATTTGTTGACATTAAATAATATTATCAAAGCACTCTGGGAAGCTGACAGTTACAAATCCAAATCACAACAAGAAAAATAATATGCGACAAACAATGAAACTGTCACATTAAAAATTGGCAAAAGAGCAGCAGCCCCAATTCACCGTCTTACTTCTTAAAACTTCATCAGAAAAATATATTCTTAACAAATTTCCAAAAGATTAAAAGAGGAAAACAACTAGCCTAACTATTTCATAAGGATAGAGCAATCACCTTATTTATGTTTAAATATTATATAAAGTTCTGCGTATCTAACCAGCAACTTCAAGACTTTTATTTAAACTTTATGTTTTTAACACATGCGTGTACAACCTACAATATATAATTAATTACTCTCCTATAAAAGATCTGGTTTAAATGAACAGTTTCTACAGAATTTATTTTGAAAGGGAAATTCATAGAATTGTTGAATGGCCCAATTCAAATGCTTGTATGTCAGCAATATAAATCAAATTATAACTCAATCTTATTACAATCTGCTTTCCTTGATGTGCCTTGAATTGGGCATTATTTCTCTTAAATCCAAACTATGAAACATTAAACTATAGACCTGTTTAATTGAAATCTGACAACCACAGTTTCTGGGTTAAATGTAATGGGAAGCAATTGTTTAAGATGTGCTGTATCTCACAGTGTTCCAAAACAATCATGGTGGGAACAGTAAGAGGATGGCAAAAATGGGAAATAGGTTCACATATATCTCAAATTATTAAGAAAGTTATTTGAACTGGATATAGTTATCATATTTGAAATCAGCAAAATACTTAGTGTGGACTTGCTAATTCAGTACACACTAAGAAGAGATTGCTTATTTCAAACTGTGATTTTATGTATTATACTATTTCTCAAATAATTACATTTGTCAAATTAAACATACTATCAGGCACACAAATACAAACTGTCCATTATGTTCATTCAAATTCTTTATAGGCTTTTCTCAAATGCAATTTCTTCAACTATTTTAAGTGTTAGTAATTTTGTATCACATTATACCTTGTACTAGCACAGGAGCCCGTGGTCTTTTGCCGTGTGCTCCGCCTCAAACTGGGGAGCTCAGCAGGTGGTGATTCACTGCGCTTTTTTGTAGATTTTCTCAAGCCTAAACAAATAGAATATGGGTAATAATGACAGCTTATATTTCTTCACAAGCTTCCCAACATGAAATGTTCCCTTTCATTACATTCTTAGCTCTTTTTACTCATGCCACCATGAAAGAGAACTTCTACGCAAAGATGATTTAAGAAAAATAAAAAAACATGGTAAGGTTAAAAATGTATTTAATTTATAAATACACTATACATTATACTATTACTGTGTGCATTTATTTACATGCTATTAGAAAAGCCTTTCAATATTATCACCAGTAAAAATACTTCAATCACCTATTTTATTTCAATCTATTGAAAGGTATACACAAACCATTTTAACTTTGAAATGTCTACTTTAAAATTATTATTTTCAAATTTGAAACAAGATATTTCAATCTAATTTTATCTCAAAACAGTGCTGTTCTGTGCCTAGGACACTTTTGGACACTAGTTCAATATCAAAATATTTGACATTACTATGTATCTTGTATGAAATGAAAAACCGCTAAATAATCTCTCATATAAAAAGTATGTCCATATATGAATGTTGATATATCACGCTAGTTAAAACAAATTGCCTTTGAATGTCAACAACGTAACAATTCTGCAGTGGAGAATGTATAGGGAGAATCATCAAAATATGATGGGATACAAGAAATTCAAACAGGGATTCATTTTCAATCATTGTTGAAGCTAAAATAGACTTTTTTTACATGAAATCAGAAAGTGGAGAGGCTTTATTTTCTTTTTTAGAAAGTCATAAATATCTGCACAAAATGAAGAGAACGAAATCCTTTCTCTCTCAATAAATAGCATGACTTAAATTATAATTTCTTTCCAAAATTTAATTGAAGGAAGTTTCTTGGAAACTTGGAAAATAATAAGGAAGTTGCTGATAAGAGTTTAGGATGTTCCCATATGCATGATCGTAGAAAGGAAAAAAATATTCCCTTTCCTGGAGAGAATACAAGGACATAAGTGATACCTTTTCTTTTATGTGTAGAAAGTGGAACATTAGAATTAATTAAAATTAGTTAGTTATACTAACTAATGTCATCTCATTTAATTTTCTTTAAATTTTCAGGGCGGAAAGGCAAAATACTGGGAAAAGAGAAAGAGTATTTTTACTATATGCTGGTATTATTCCTGTACAAGTTAAACATGTCAAATTATAAATTTTGAGTACTGATCAAAGAAAAACTCCTCAAGGATCTGTTTATGGGTTTATTTAAATCAATGTAGTACTGCATGATTCATAGCTAGGGCTGTGCAATGCTTTGAATTCAATTTCTAAAGGATGCTTCCAAATGCAATGGAGCACAAATGTAATGTTTATCTATAACTCTTTTTTCCACAGATGCATGGTTACTCCCATGCAACTCTCACATAAACCCGAGAAAGTCCTGGTTCTTTTACAACTTATAGGATATGGTATCATATTTATTTCGTTGGATGCTCAGAAGCACCTTTTGTGGGTTAAACTAAAACGCTATACAACGCTAGGTAAACTACTTACTATGGCTACTAATGAATCCATTTAAGTGATAACATCATTCTATTGCCATTGTTGCTCCCTCTACTGGCTATCTATAGCAAGATGCATGCAGCAAAAACTATATTGTTGCCCTTGTAACAGAGGCAAGAGAAAGGGAGCTACTGAGTTAGACTGAAATCTGAGAAAAAACAAGGAAGCAACAGAATTTTCTAATATATTTTGAAGTACGCTTTAAAATTAGCAAATATGTGAAAATATCACTATAGTGCTGCAGGTTTCCTTCCCTCTCCCACATCTTAATTCTAAAAAAATACTTGTTAACATTCATCAGATTTTTACACAACTTCAGCACATTACAATCTAGTGAAATTATTGGGCCAATCCACATCCTAATTGGAAATACAGATCATTAGCCACCTATCTGTGATGAGGAATTTCAAAATTTAGCGTGAAAGATGTAACAACACATACATAAATATCTAAAAGCTGCCACTTTATTTAACAAATTTATTTTATTTATTAATAAGATATATATGCTGTTCAAATTGGATGAAAGTCTGAATGGTATGTTCCAAGGTCTAGTAATCCAGATTTTGAAAAATAGGAGCAATAAAGCAAAATCAAAGAATAAATCCAATGTAACATTTAACCATTCTAAAGCTTAGCAGTTGGCATGTCATTTTCAGAAGTCATTCAATTATTCATCTGATCCCATAAGCTATTTGGAAGAACCAGGCATTAACACCCTCTAAAACAATAGCAAGAAAAGGAGATATCTTTATATCGAGGGGGGTCAGTGGCATCCTGTCCTAAAAGAGGAAGAAATTAAAGAAGTTTTACCATCAAAGTCCTTGTTATCAACTTTCCCTAGGATTTGGGGTACAAAACAAGTCTTCCCAACTTACTGGATGGGAGAATCCACCTGGAAAAAGCATTTCTATAAGTACCCAAATCCTTAGCCATAAAGAACTTTAAACTGCAGCTTGAACTGCACCTGGAAGCCTACTGCTAACCAGTTCCCAAAGTAATAGGCAAACAAATGGCATTCTGAACTAGCAGAGGCTTCCTGGTGATCTTCATAGACTGTTCCATATACAACAGCTCCAGTTGTGAAGTGCAAAGTCACAAGTAGCCATCAACAAAGCCTATTAATATAGAACTAATATACAAAATGGAACTCTGCAAAGATTCTCCTGGCCAGGGATTAAGTCTAAAGCCTGTTTCTTTCTCCTCCCCTGATGCCAACATGATCTCCAGACTATGAATAGCTCTGTAAAAATCTGAACAATGGAACACCTCTAGTACAGATCAAAGCTAAAAACTTGCTAGTATCTGTCAGATTTGAACCCACAGTTATTTTAGAGAAGGGGAGGTATCACTCTCCCTTTAAGGAGACAGTGATTTGCTCCATCAATCCCTAGTCTCAACTATTTCAGAAAATCTTTGCCCCGTTTCCACTCTTTCTTTACTAGGGAAGGTGGTTGACAAGATGGTTGCTTTACAACTTCAGAGGGTCCTGGATGAGCCAAATTATCTGCATCCTTTCCAGTTGGTTCTCAGGCTAGAATATGGGACTGAAACAGCATTGGATGGTCGTTGGAAGGAGAATTGTGTATCCCCTCCTTAGCTTCCCTTATCCCTATTGGTAGCCTTCAACACCTTTCAACATGGTATTCTTCTGGATTAACTCTTGGGAATAGGAATTGGGGAGAGCTGACTCTCCTCCTTCCTCTGGGATCAGCTCCAGCCAATGTAGATGGGGGACAGGTATATCCTGCAACTGTGGGATCCCTCTCTTCCCACTCCTATTTAACATCTACATGAAGCCACTGGGTGAAGTCACTTGATAGTATAGCATGAGGTACCATCAATATGCTAAGGCTATTCAGCGGTTGTAATAAGACTGTGAAAACTTGGGAGAAAGAAGAGCCACAGACTAGACAATGATCTGATAAATGAAATCTGAGTACAACAAAGGAATGGGAGTGCAATAAATGTCTCAGAAGGCTCCCTGCCTAGTTCTCTGGAAAGTAAAAGCAGGGGAGGGAGAAAGCTTTTAGGTTGCTTCTTTTAAATGCTATCCCCTGTCGTGGTCAGATCACATTTTGGTGATAAAACTTGAGCTGTATCCCCCCTCCCTTGAGTAATAGGTCAGTCCACACACCACCACCACCACCCGTCAACTAATGGGCCTGGATGGGTTTCAGAAAGAACTGGGAATTATAACTGCAGATCTGCTGCATAGTCCTGCCAAGCTCCTAGTCACCACTTGGAATAGGAAGGTAATTGGGGCTCAGGATATGATTGTGCCCATGCTACCTCTCCTAATCCACAGACCTCTTCATCCCATAGTATATGGAACAATTAAGAAGAATGAAATGGATGAGGAAACATCTACAGCACCACTGGCAGAAGGAAAAAAAAACAAACTCAATTGAACATGTAAAAAATAAGGATGTCAGGGCAGAATTTCAAGGCACAATTTCAACTAGAGTTAAAAAGTGTTTGCCCACATTTCAACTATTCTGATTTTAACATAATTTCTTTTCTGAAGAAAATTAACAAACAAATATTAGAAATCATTTTCAAGGAATATCTGTTGATGCTAAAACCTTTTTAAACAAGCAAATCTTTTTTTACATCTATGCACTAATATTCAGAATGTAAACATACTCAGGCATATTGGCAAAACATTTTAAATAAAAAGTTACTCTTTTCTAAAAATTTAATCTAAACGCTCTTTAGCCCTCTTCAAATATTAAAATTCTTCTGATTGGGTAAGAGGACTATAGTCATATATAGTCAAGACACATAAATGTCTTGCTGTGCTCCCTTCATCCTATCTTTCCTATCAACACAGCACAGACAATGAACTACCTTGACTTGAGTATCTGCTTAAGTAGTTCTTCACAATCCTTCCTCTAGAATTTGCTACAGAATGATGAACAACTTGGATTGTTTTTTTTAAAAAATAGAACATTTCATAGACATTAAAGCTGTCAAAAGGCTTTTAACTGTCAATATGTCTATTGATCATAAACAGTATCAAAAAGAGAATATTTCTCAAAACTAATTTTTGGAAAACAGAAGTATTAGTTCATACTCTCTGGATTTCCTAGAGGCACCTAACTGATATTCTCAAAACAGTACGGACTAGGCCATTTTTCTTAGGAAACATAATATGCAGAATCAGAGTACTGGTTTTGTTTCAACTCAGAAGCAGTCTTGTGGTATTTTAGTTTTTCTAACTCATTTGGAAATGTTAGAAACATAATAAATTTTATGCAAATTAAACTGCACATAGATTTAATTTGAATTAATTCTAGGTTAAAAAAACTGTTTAGTTCAAACTATATCAAAACATCAAATATATATTTTAAGACTGGACTTTCAATATTTACATAAAAATAATTATTCATGTTCTACGCTAAATCCAATACATATCATTTCAGAGAACAAGAATTATAAATATGAATCACTGTGTCCTTTCACTGAACGAATTATTTTTAGACATTAAACATCACCAAACATGCACCCAAACATGTGGTAGTATGTAGACTGCAGTGATACATTTTTTTGAGATTTTTTTAAATTTCAAAATTGTCCTCCTTAAACTAAATATTTACTGCAAAGTATGTATTGTTTTCTGATAGCACATGATAAATATGTATATTTATAGATCATATGAATTGCAAAGTTAGAAATCTAGTGGAAAAACATTGTATGTTAGTTGATAATTGATACTTTAAGTATCAAAGAGAGACTCTGAACAGAATCCTTTCCATCTCTAACCATTAAGTTATGCTGCAGTAGACAATGCTGCAAAAAAATCATTATTTAGATACGATCACCTTTTCTACATTTGGTAACCCTTGTCCAAGCTGATAGCTTTCCCTCCCTCTTTGCCACACAGGATTATGAATAAATAATTCCTACTCTTGTTCAGAAGATACAACGTAAGAAATAAGAAAAATGGACTCATTCAACATAAAATATGCTAGTAAACAAGGTCACTTAAAGTATAGGCAAATTATATAAAGTAGAGGGCACTGGAAAGTTAAAATCTTTCCTGCTTTATTATACACACAGAACTTAAAGTATAAAGATGTACACCACTGGAATAGAGATCCAGAGTAAGAACTGATGCCTCTTTGCACCTGAAATACACACTCCCTACCTAGAGCCCCCTTTCTTGAATTTAATAACCATCCAATGATTATATATGGTAAATTATCTTTCATATGACATTGCAGATCTTACTAAATTATTACTATAGCTGTATTACAATAATAAATTTCCAAGACCTTATAGAAATGAAAACATTTTCAACAACTCACTTGCTAGTTTAGCCTGTAATCCTGAAGGCCCAGGTTTTGATGCCTCTGGCTTAGAAGAGCCCGGTAGAGAAAGTTTTGTTTTAGGCAAGCTAACCTTGGGGCTAAAACGAGCTGCCCAATCAAACTTTGAAGAGCCACCTATTTTATTTTGTTCTTTATCCCTGCTACTCCTCCGTGGGCTGGGGCTGGATGCAGATCTGGAGCGCCTGGCCTTGCTCTGGTCTTTTCCCTGTTTGACTCTAGCACCCTGAGAAACAGCAGAAGATGCAGAAGCAACAACGGAGGAGGAGGAAGATGTAGAGGCCGAAGAGGAGGAATCTGTGATGGTACTGCACCCAGCTTTGGCTGAGCTCACTGATTTTGAAGCCAGCTTGGTGGGTTTTGCTGGTCTCTCTTCACTGCCAGTTGATTCAGTTGCTGAACGACTCTTTACAATAGGTAAGGTTTCTGTCCTTTTCCGTTTCTGGTTTCTGGAGCTAACGGTAGCTCCACCCTTTCTGGTGTGAGCTTTACTGGTTGATGGCAATTGTGAAGACTTTGACTCTTGCTCTTGATGCAAATGTCTTTTCTTAGACTTAGTCAGAGATTTGTTTCTTTCCAAGTCCGAAGAAGAATCAGCGTGCTGAAGTGCTTTGGTTTTTTTGGCAGGGCTAGGAGAATTTGTCTGGTTGTAATCTGGGCTAGCACTGCGTTTCACTCCTCGAGAACTGTCTCTTTTAGGCACCTGCCCAGATTTTTGTTGCTCTAAAGTACTGTCTGTGTCCAGAGCCTCTTGTTGTGGAATTATAATAGCAGATGAGCTACAGCCTCTGAGAAGGTAAACATAAATTCAATATTACTATTCAACAAAGAAAATATTTTTTTTAAACCTGCAGAGATCACCTAGCTATTTAATTTGTACTTTTCAAGAAAATGTGGCTGAACAGTTATACTTTACCGCTACATAAGAAGCCAAGCAAAGCTTTGAGTCAAATCATAATAATCAACTAAGCAGTTGTGCTGTAAAGGTTTACAGATTCTCTTACTGTAGATATGTATCTTTCAAACATATTAAACAATTAATGCTGAAAACTCCCAAATCATGAATTATATTTAAGTAATTTTTTAAAGTTAATACTTAGTATAATTGTGCAACATTTTCAATGGGGAGTAATAGATCAGCTGTAGTAAATGATTATATGAAGAAATGGTAATAAATATGATTCTGGAGTCTGCAATATGCCCATAGATAGTTTCTTGGATACTTTGTAGTTTTTCTGCTCAACTTGGCTTGAAAATGTCCAGTCCTCCAGTCTACCCAGCCATTCAAAGACTATGTTGAAAACACCAACTGGGTTGAATGTAAGAAAAAGACCACAAAGAAGAAATGAACCCAAGAAACATATTATATTCAGCTGCACAAATGGAATGTATAATCATAACAATGGTCTTAATGGTCTCGTTTTCTTTTATTATATAAATAATATGAAGGTTATATCGATTAATTAACAGTTATAATCCAACGATAATAATAGTAGAATATTGTGTATTACTTATTATTCAGGATGTAAACCAAAAAAAAAGTTAACGAATATACACCATTTGTTATTATTTATTATGTTCTATCAAATTTGATATCCAATGTAAAAAGTAAGAAAAGTGCTCAATGCGCTATCTATATATTATTTCTGTATATTCTTAAGTCTGTACATTTTTAATTTTTTGTAAATAAAGTTGTTTTTAAAATCTAAAAAGAAAAAGAAAAAACCAGACATTGAGCCGGTGTAAACTCTTGACGGACATTCGGACACAATGTGATGGATATTTGTGTCGAGGAGCACCACAGTCACACAGAGGTAGAGACAAGACCTGACTGGCACACTACAATATGGCTACCTTCAGCTTCATATTTATTTTCCAAAATGACAGATTATACATGACCTCTAAACATTGAAAATAAAATTAGTGAATTAGTGGGACCTGTGATCCAGTATTTGAAGAGATCACCTATTCTTTAGAAGTCAAAAGTTATGAGAAAAGAAGGTGAATGGAAACAAATTCAATCATATTTTGTGATCAGCTCTCGGTATCACAGTTATTTTATACGAATACCCCAAACATGCTCTTAACTTACATATATTCATTAGGCTAGAACAGTGGTTCCCAAAGTGGGCAGTACCGTCCCCTGGGGGGGGGCGGTGGGATAACTTGGGGGGGCAATAAAGGCAAGGGGGATGCTAAGAGGCAAGGGGGGTGGCAGAGGAGTCCTGGAGGTGGGCCCCTGGCAAGGCGCAATTCAGCTTCCACCCCACCCTACTTGCCTGGCTTGCTGGTGGCCAAGAGGAAGGCAAGCCAGGGCTGACCCGTTGCCTTTTGGGTCCCGCCTGGATTCTCTGGATCTTATACCCATTGAGCTTGCATAGTGGTGGCCCGCACTTGACTAAAACGCTTGGAGGGGTGGCTGGCAGAGGGGTAAGCCTCGTGCTTCCTGATTGCCTCCCGCATTCCCCCTCAGCAGCCATGACCCGCGAGCCCCAGCAGCTGATGAGATGCAGGCTGGCAGGGAGCCAAGTAGCGATGGGTCTGCCCTGACTGGCTCACCTTTCCCTCTGCCACCAGCCTCAGGAGGAAGGCAAGTTTGTAGGCAGCCAGGAAAGCCCAAACCCCTGCCGTTTGGGCTTTCCTGACTGCCTACAAACTTACCTTCCTCCTGCGGCTGGTGGCAGAAAGAAAGGTGAGCCAGTCAGGGTGGGCTGGTTCACCTTTCCTGCAGCTCACTTCTCCCGCAGCTCCTGAGGTGGGCGAGGCTGTAGCCTCACTTGAAGTTCCCAGCCCTTTCCCCAAAAGAGGGAGGGGTAGAAGTCCTGCCTGTGGCCCCTTTGTTGGACCCAAAAGCCTTGCCTGCCGACTTTTCCGGGCAACGTAGGACCAGGCATGAACGGACAATCGCGCTCGGTCCCTGGGAGACTTGTCATAAGCGATGCTGCCGTGAGACTACCTTGTTGGAAGAGTGAGTGAGTGTGTGTGTGTGTGTGTGTGTGTGTGTGTGTGGTTCCTAGCTTAGGAGGAGAAGGAGGAGGAAGGAGAGAGAGGAGGAGAAGAGAGAGAGAGAGAGAAGAGAAAGAGAAAGAGAAAGAGAAAGAGAGAGAGAGAGAGAGAGAGAGAGAGAAGGAAGAGACAAAGAGAAAAGGGAAAGAAAAAAGGGAGAGAAAGGAAGAGAAAGTAAGAAAAGGGATAGACAAAGTAAGAGGGGGGATGGAAGGAAGGGACAGAAAGAGAGGGAGGGAGGGAGGGAGGGAGGAGAAAGTGAATGAGATATCTAGCCCAGCCACCTGCTCCAGCAGGGTTAGAAGGGAGTGTGTGCATGTCAAAACTCCAAAAACAGGTCAAGTAGCTCTGGGGAGGTCAGTCATAAATTAGAACAGTTGCTAAGCAACTAGCCTTTAAGCGAAGACCACTTGTATTTGGTTTGCCAGTCACATGGCCACCAAACCACTCCCACCTGGTCACATGACCAAGCCACGCCCAGCCAGCAAGCCATGCCCATCCAGTCACGACCACCAAGCCACACCCACAAATTAGGCCATGCCCACAGAACCCATTGTTAAGAAATCTGAATCCCACCCCTGGGTGGGGGGCACTGAGGATGAGTTTGTAGCACCAAGGGGTGAAAAAGTTTGGGAACCACTGGGCTAGAACATTGTTTCTCAAACATTACTTCTCAATACCAGCTGGGGAATTCTGGGAATTGATGTCTATGCACCTTAAAGCTGCCAAGATTGAGAAACATTGGGCTAGAAAGTTAAAAAATTTCAACGTAATTAATGAGGGAGAAAGTACAACAACTTTGAATGGGGTTACAGGCGAAGGCACAAACTACATCTTCCATTAGTTTCACTTTGGGGGAGGGCACGGAAATGTTTTAAATGCAAAAATAAACTACTTATATCACGCCAGAAGGTTCAAGATGGTTTCCTGCCAACTAGAGGCAAACATATTCAATAATCAGTGTCAAATTCCACCAAAGAGCTGCTGTTGCTATTGAACGCAACTGAAATAAAGAATTTCTATATTTTTGCTGGTTTGTTCCCAGAACTACCTTTATGAGAAATGGCAACCAGTGAATTCTGATTTTCAACCCAGTGAAGTTTCTTTGCTTCACATCTGATATTCTTATATCAAGGTTTTGTAATGCTTCATTTGGAAGTACACTGCGTTTCACAGTGAAAACTGCCAATACTGAACAAAATTAAAGTTGCTAAGGTGTTCAGTAAAACTATCTGATTCAATACTACTTGGACAATTAAATTGTTATTTCACTAGACTAAGAGGACTCCTTTAAATATTCCAAATAGGACATTTAAAAAATGAAAATACACTGGTCACCTATTCATCTTTTGAAATGAATAAAACAGGTTATGATTCAGACAGCCCAGCTGAATTCAGAAGGGCTTTACAAACCTTGAAAATGATTCAGAAAGAGTGCTTCTGACTTTGCATAAGCACATCTTTTTAATTACAATAAGCAATTTCATAAGAGCACAAAGATATGTTGTTCCCTTAAAGAAAAAAATAATTAAGCAGTGTTTGTTTAATATGACTCTTAAAGCTGTTTCATCTTTTTCCTTCCATGGAAGCTTTAAAAAAGACTTGCATACTTTAGCAAATAGCACAGAAGTGCTATGTTTGCACAAGGCTAGATTAGCATTAGTCCCAAATTATTTCCAAACAGAGCATCTCTCTAATTTTCAACATCTACAAACAAGTTTATTAAAATACCAAACCCAATAAATAATATTTATTCTCTTTCTTGCAGTTTAGAAAAGATTTACAAGTACACTGCTTTATATTACTCAAACAGATACATTTCATTCTGCTGATATCAGGTTTGTCAAACCTTCATTATCATACACGTTTCTAATCTGAATGTCTCAAATTGAAAGATTTTCTGTTTATTCAGATCAGATAAAAGTTATTTAGATGTTTCTAATAAATCAGCATGTTTGCAACATATTCCATTGAAGTTACATTAGTGAATTCATAAACATAAAGCTATTACCTTTTAGAAAAGTGTCCTTTGGACTGTTCAGTAGTAGTATTGGACTGCACTTTGGGTGCCTTTGATATAGATTTTCTACTTTCAGAAGGGCTACGTGCCTTATGTTTTGCCTGCCCTAAATGTGACCTGTCAGCAGAAAGTTAAAAACAGAAAGCTATGAAGAACACTGGGACACAAACACAAACATGCATAAGGAGCAATTTACACACTGAATTTATAACACAATTTCTCATTAAGTTGCATAACATGTTTAGGGAACAGTGTTAGTAGCTAAGCTTTAGGTAAGGTACCTGAAACTCCTGTACCTGAAACTCCTGTACCTGAAACTATGTTTAAAATATGAGGTTTTGTTTTGATGTTCTGTTCTTTCCATTGTTCCAATAATTTACATTAAATAAAATTTTAGAAACAGTAAGCTATTCAAAAGCTTCTATTTTCCTTTATTCTCAATATTTGCCTATTTTATTTAACTACTAATACTGAGTTACTTTGAAAAATAATCCTGAACATTGTGTTTTCCTTCTCAATAGATTTAAACTATATTAATGGTGATTTTGGTTAAACAAATCCCACCTGAAAAGAAAATATACGCTTAACTTATGTTAAAGAAATTTGCAAGCATCTTCTGTAAGAATAAAAAGAAATTGCTTAAATGCAGCCTGGGTAAGTCCAAACTTATTTATTATTTATTAAATTTGTATGCAGCCCATCTCTCTACCAAGCAATCCTGGGCAGCTTACAATACCATGAAAATGAATGATGTAACTGATGTTAACTATCCCAGAGGTGTTTGACAATATGATACTACAAATTATATTTCTACTTGAACCTGAGCACACAATTTAAGGATTTGATCAGCCATAAAATCCCTGGAATATGGATAGGCAAAGTTTATGTGAAATCTAACAAAAGAATGAAAGATGTAAATAATGAAAGCAAATGGAAGAAATGGAGGTTACTTCCAGGAAACAGATATTGTTGTTAGTCACTAAACAGAACAGTTGCTAATTAAGGACTACCTATATATAGAGGGTAAAGGCAAGAAAGAACATCTAATTGAGTAACCTCCCCAGCCATGCATGTACTTCGTAACAGCTCTGCCCCAAATGCCATTCTTTTATTTAAATCAATCCCTTACCACTTCCCTTTAAAACATTCAAAGCAATTTACTATTACAAACCACATATAAATCTAAACAATTATAAATATAATGCAAAATACAAAGTAAATAAGCAAAAAATCAGAAAATAAAAGCATTAATAATTATATCATAGCAGCATTTCTAACAGGCCTGGAAAGCTAAAAATGTATTTACCTGACACACACAAACTCTGAAAAGATACCTAACATACCTCAATAACCTCACTGAAAAATATCTCTCTAAAATTGGGGAGAAAAGAGCACTTTTTAAAAAGCCTCTCCTCGGGTAGCCAACACACCTCAGGATGGCAGAGCACCTGGAACAAGATCTTCAGAAATCATCTCAGGATATGATTGGAAAGAAATGTTCCTTCAAATACTATAGCCCCAAGCCATAAAAAAAAACCCTAGGTTAAAACAAATATCTGGACCTAGATGATGTATTTGATTGTGAATGAGCTTAGTTTAAGGGAAACTATAATGGTAACTCATGGACTCGAAAACATATAACTTCCTGTAACTTCCTGTAACATGTAAAAAAGTATATTTTAAGTGATTAATATATTTTGTTTCAGTTTAATTATATCTTAGACTTTTTGTACAGAAGTCAGGTGTCCAAAGACATAGTCAAGACATGACCTTGAGGGCAAATAATAAGGAAACCATATAAAACACAGAACTATCTGTAACCTGCATGGCAAGGAATTTTCTTCCCGGAAACCTTTCTTCTTGCCTCCTCCCAAAGATGATCTCATTTCTTCTCTGTACTGTTCTTAGGACAGTTTACAGCTCCCAAACCAATTTCTACGTTTAAATTTCCTCAAACATCATCTCTTCCACAATATAACAAGAGGTGGTATATCAACTACATAAATCAGCACCGAAGAGCTCCTTTGAAATCTCTTCATTGCTGCTACATAGTGGGCAGAATTACATATAACTAAAAAAACCCAACTAACTGATAGTACAACCAAAAGAAAAAAAACATTGTAATGCCTGGAACAACCAAAACATTGTACCTGCCAACTGAAGGCAGAATTTGAAATGTTGAGTCCTTAAATTGTTGCACATTAAAGCTACATTAACAGTAGCACAGCATGGAACCATTCCAGCTGGGCAGTAAGGGTATGCTGTGGGTACATCAAGAAACAGAATTCCCTGCTAATTTCAGAATGGGAGGAATATGGCATGGATGTGGATGTGGCCTCAGATAGTAAATAACTGAATATTCATTTACTTAAAAGATAAATTATAACAAAAGTCACCACACAGTTTGCTTTTGAAGAGGCTAAGATGGCAGTAATTACCAGTAATGTTAATAATCTTGAAAGGAAAAGATCTGATAGATCATCAACTCAAGTTGACAAATGCTAAATATGTTTACAATGATGTGGGATAAAGATGTTTCAAATATGCATATTTATGTTTTTGTACACAGGCTGTACTACAGGAAATTCTACAAAAAACTCCCCTGAACTTAATGTAATAACTTCCAAAAAAGTTGGGAGTCTACATGATAGGAGACTGTTTCTCCTTCAAGAGGGTTTTGTCAGTCAAAGCACAAATATGCCTCTGACCTACATCATTTAAAATTATTCTTCAGAATAATTTTTCCTTTTAAAATATTTTTACTTGTCCTCTTACTCATCGAATTTTATTGTTTTTATTTATTGTTTTGTTATAAATTTGAAAAATGTTGGTGTGGTTAAATTAGAACATTTTAAAAGACTGCATAAAAGGAGCGTTGGTCTTACCTGATACGCTGCTTCTCAGTGGGCTGAGAGAGAATCCAAGAATGGGTTGACTTTGTCTTTCTGCCCAGAGACTGAGTCTGTCAAACTTCCAGCCACGCCTCCTTCGCCTGAGTCCCACTTTTGATGAAGGCATAGCAATTGACTAGACGTATTTTCAGTGCTGATTCTGGCCACTCCTGGACTCTGGACCAGACAGTCGCCAAGGTGGGTCTGTTTCTGTCTCAGCACACCGAGAAGGAGCATATCAGGTAAGATCAACACCCCTTCTCCAGTGTGCTGAGTAGAGAATCCAAAAATGGGATATACCAAAGCCAGCTGTCCTAAGGGTGGATAAGCAGTCTGGTCCCGAGTCCCCAAGTCTGTATGCACCTTCTGAAGCACCTGGCTGCCAAAGACTGCTTCAGCTGAAGCGAAGGCATCCAGTTTGTAGTGTCTTATAAAAGGTGATGGGGAGGACTATATCGCTGCCCTACAGATGTCCTCAATAGAGGCCTGTGCTGTCCACACAGCCATCGTAACTGTGCTTCTGGTGGAATGAGCTGTCACTTGCCTAGGCAATGGGACAGCCTGAAGCTCGTAAACTTTGGCGATGCATGTCCATATCCACCGGCCTATGGTCGATGGTGTCACCCTGTTACCTAGCGAAGATGGCTGGAAGGACACAAACAGGGATTCTGATTTTCGAAGAGAGGCTGTCATCTTGATGTAGGTGCGGAGGGCCCTCCTAACGTCCAAGGTGAGCCATTTCTTCTCTAGGGCATGGGTCAGCCCTGGACAGAAGTCTGGCAAAATTATTTCCTGTGCCCTATGGAACCAGGAATTCACCTTGGGAAGAAAGGAGGGGTCCAACCACAGGACCACTCTGTTCAAATGGAAAATGCAATGGTCCCCCTTATGGAGAGGGCCGCCAGTTCAGAGATTTGTCTGGCCGAAGTGATGACATGAGGAAGGTTACCTTCAATGTGAGGAAGCACAGACTGGCTGTCCTCAACAGCTCGAAAGGCGCAGATGTGTACCACTTGTGTACCACGGGAGGTTTTAGGTTAGCTGCACCTCTAATAAAACTGCGCACAATCGAATATTGAGCGAGGGACTCCAGATCTCCGCATGCTAACACCGTGGGCAGAGCAGCCACTTGCCTGTGAATGGTGTTAAGGGACAGTCCCTTGTCCAGCCAGTCCTGGAGGAATTCCAGGATCTCGCCACTGATATTGAGGTAGGTTCAATGTGTCCTTTGCAGCACCAGTTACAAAAGGCTCTCCAGGTTTAGTCATAAACCCCGTTAGTCAATGGCCTCCTGGAGGCCTGGATTGTCCTGCCTCAGAATTCTCCTCTCAAATGCCAGTCAGTCAGTTGGAGCCATTGTGGCTCTGGATGGATTAAGGCCCCCTGGCTGAGGGAGATTCTGTCCTGAGGGATCTTCCAAGGTCAGGATATCGACAGGCTGACCAGATCTGCGTACAATGGGCATCTGGGCCAGTGGGGAGCTTGAAGTAGGATTTCTGCCTTCTCCACCAGCATCTTTCTGATTACCCTCGCAATGAGAGGAAGCGGAGGGAAGGAGTATAGTAGGCGTTGGGGCCATGGTCTGCGGAGTGCATTGACCCCTTCCGCCCCTGGAGTTGCAAATCTGGTGTAAAACCTGGGGGACTGGCTGTTCGATAGGGTGGCAAACAAGTCCAGGATTGGATGGCTAAACCTTTTGGACAACTCCCTGAAGAGGTCCGGATGCAGGTGCCACTGAGTGGTCTACTGTAGCTCTGCTGAGCCAGTCCACTTGCACATTCGTTGTCCCCAAGATGTGCTCCACCCTGATGGAGAGAAGATGTCTCTCTGCCCAGAGACCCAATTGTTCGGCCTCTTGCATGAGGGACTTGGAATGTTCCCCCTTGGCTTGATGTGGGCCTTGGTTGCCAGATTGTCTGTCAGAAGGAGGACATGGTGACCGGAGACAGTGTCCTGGAATTATCGGAGGGCCAAGTGTGCTGCCCTGAGCTCCAGCCAATTGATATTATTCTTCAGGTCTGCCTGAGTCCACCGTCCCTGTGTCATCTGGAAATGGAGGTGGGCACCCCAGCCAGAGGCTGGCATCTGAGGTGATGGTTAGGGAGCTGGGCTCCTTGAAAATACATCCCTTGGTTATGGCTCAGGACATCCACCATTGGAAGGATCAAAGTGCCTTTGACAGAACCCGAACCCTGGCATTTGAGTTGCTGCTGCTGGACCTTTGGATGGCAGGAGAAAACACAGTAAGGCCGTGGCGTGCAGATGTGCCCACGGGACAATTGATATGCAGGACATCATCTTGACCAGGAGCTGCGAGAGGAGAGCCAAGGATATTGTTTGTTCCACTCAGATCTGACTCGCTGAGGTCTCTATACTGGCCTGACATTCCTGCAAACGGGAAACCTGGCATGACCTCATATCTATCACTGCCTCGAGGTGTAACAGTTTATTGGTGGGAGCCAGGTGGCTTTTCTTGTAGTTGACTGAAAATCCATGATCCTGGAGGACCTGGATTGTGACCTTCAGATCCTCTCTCGCTCTAAGGTGAGAGGAGGACTGTATCATAATATTGTTGAGGTAACACTGGACAGGCACAGGAATTGCCCTGAGGTGTGCCGTCAATGCTGCCAGTAATTTGGTAAAGGTCCTGGGCACTGAGGACAGGCCAAATGGTAGGGCTCTGTACTGGAAGTGTCATCCCGCATAATAGAATCTCAGGAACCATCTGTGGGATGGAAGAATGGGCATGTAGAGGTATGCTTCCATTAGGTCTATGGACGTTAGGAAGTCGCCTTCTCATATGCTCTCCGGGATGGACTGGAGGGACTGCATCTTGAATCTCCTGTAAACCAGGTGGATGTTTAATTTCTTGAGGTCCAGAATTGCTCTCCACCACCACTCCAAGTCCTTTGGGACTGCCAAAAGGAAGGAACAATTAAGAACTCAGGGTCAATTTGGAAGTAAGGCCACAGGTGGACGATGAATGGCCCCTCCCATAAGGATTAAAAGAGGAGCAAAAGGGGAGAGGGATTTTGCAGAAAACAATTTGTTCATTCATTTGTTCATTCCAGCCTAATGAAGATTTGTCTGTGTAACCTAGACTCTGTGCCCAGCCCTTTCCTGTCAGCACTACATGTGGAAATATTTACAGGGAAGCTTTCCAAGATAGATAAGGTCTGAGCTAATAATTATACCTTTCCAAGACTGTTTGCCAGGCCATTGGCTGAATGTGAATGCAATAAATTCACATTCATTTAATAAAAGAAGTTTTGCTGGCACTCAGTTTGCTTAGTGCTTTTTTTTTTTTTTTAATTACATTTATATGCCGCCCTTCTCCGAAGACTCAGGGCGGCTTACAATTTTTGGAGCACAACCCAATGCGCTCAGCAATAGCCTTCATTCCATTGTATATGCCTGCTTATTACTAAGCGGCATTTTTACAAGGTCAGCTAATTGCCCCCAACAATCTTGGGTCCTCAATTTACCTACCCCGAGAGGATGGAAGGCTGAGTCAACCTTGAGCCTGGTGGGATTCGAGCCTGCAATAATTACAGGCAGATGGATCTTAAGAGCAGGCATTAACAGCCTGAGCCACCAAAGCTTTTTGGGAAAGCCTAGGACAAAACACTCCAATTGGTTCGCAAATAGACCTAGGCGGCCACCAATGGGAGGATTGGCCTGGCAGTCACTTGGAGCAACGAAAGGGGTGACTTCCCAACCCACAAAATGGCCATTGCCTGAAATTGTTTCTGTTTGTGTCCTGAAATCCGGTTCTGTCCAGTTGGCGGTCAAGTTTTTGCAAATAGGCTCTCTGATGTTGAGGGGTATCGAATCCAGTATCTATAGACTGAAAGGAAGGTCTACGAAAGTAAGGTGAGGGATGGTGGTCTGCTTGCCTGTACGTGGAAGGCTCATGTCCTCATGTCCGCCTGCCAGTGGCGAAGCCACAACAGACAGTGGGATGTTACTGATGAGGCAATGGCTCTGGAGGCAAACTTAGCTGCATTCACGGTAGCGTTGGCCGAGAATTCAGTTGCCACCAGTTTGTTGATGTCTTGGTGGAAGCGGAGATCCTCGGGTGGCACTCTCGCTTGCATCTGGCAAAGCCAGAGCAAGGAGATCCATTGAAAAAGGAGGAATCCATCAGTGCCTTAACCGTCCAGGCCGCTGCATGATGTGTCTTGAAGAGGGTCAGCTCCGCCTTCCTGCCCTTCATCTTCAGGCCATTTACTATGTTGTTAGACAGGATGGTGGAGGAAGCTAAGGCCACCACAGGTCCATCCACTGTTGGTAGTTGAAGTGCCTCTGTGAGGTCCGAGCCAACATTTTAAAACCTTCTGTCACTCCCACTTGGAGTGGGATATGACCCTGGTTGAGACCATTGCCTCTGGACCATGTTCATAAACAACTTAGGTAAGGGGATCTACTCATGCTCTGCAGTTGGTTCAGAAAATAGCCACTCACTTGGGTCTTGTAGGCACAAGGCTGCCTCTGATGAGTGTGACTCAACTCCCACATGAGCCGTGGTATTGGCTTTATACAGGAGGGATTTGAAAAGGGTTGGACGGAAGAGCCCTGCAAATACTGGAGGATCCAGAATCAGTCCCTCATCCTCTGAAAGTGCCAGGTCCCTCTTATCTTCGTCTCCCGAGATTGATTCTCCGCTCTGCATGGATAAATTGGGAGATTGAGGCCCCTGAAAGGTTGCCAAATCTGTTTGGATCTGAGGTTGCTGGTGTAGATGCACAGGGGTATTGGGTGCCAGGGAGGCAGTCTGGCGGCTCTGCTGCAAGCCTGCAGCAACTCCCCGTGTTATGGCCTCTGAAATTAGGATTTTTATCTGTTTGCAGAATTCGGGTCCTTGACTCTTCCTTGGGCAGAGCTCTGCCCCTGTGGGAATGAAGGTTGCCTCAGGAGCAGAAGCTCTACCTTTAGAGGCTGGTTCCCATTCTGCTGTTGCTAGGCAGCAAAGTGGAGCAAAAATTTCCCCATTGCTGCCTGATGGAAAAGGCAGCTGAGAGAACTACTCTCTGGCACATCTGGTGACCAAGCCTGTTGCCTTGTATCGTTCGAATGTTCTAACAGTTCAGGCTGCAGAGAGCGGGAAATGACGGGACCTCCCTGAGGGGATTTTGCTTGTCTCCCTCGCTCTGCTTGTTTCTCGGCTTTTGGTGCCTTCTGGTGTCTCTTTCCTCAGCCTTAGAGGCCTTTTTAGAATAAAGGGGTTTTGCCCTTATCCTGTTGGCTGCTCCTTTGCTAGCTGATTTAGATGTTATGGAGCATTTCTCGGCAGGCTTGGGCTGTATAGGTCAACCCTGATCCTCTTCGCTACCTGCTGTCACATTGTGATCCTCTATGTTGCCTGCTCCAGCCCCTTTGACAGGCAGACTCATTCCCAAAAGGAACCCTGCTGCCACTGCTTTTCTGTGTTTGTTGCAATGAAGTATGTCCCAGAATTAACCTGGCAGTGACTCTGATCACTTTTCCACTGTCAGCGGCTTGAAATGAGGGGCTTCGGGTCTTGGCAGATATGCCAGACAGACCGGTGGAGCCAGCTCACTCACAAGTGGCTAGGAAGCTCGCAGGCACAGAGGCTATTCCAAATGAACTGGGGGAGCCAGCCAAAGCGCCACTGTTGTGGCAGTCTAGTTGGGCGGGCGGCTATGCTGGACGAACTGGGGGAGCCAGCCAAATCCAAAATGGCTACACCGGGCAATCCGGAAGCCAATTTTGCACGGTGATGCCAGATGGACCGGGGAAGCCAATTCATTCGCTATCCTTGCAAACCGAAGCACGGTTCAAACGACCTATTGTGAAGTAGAGAATCCAAGAAAACAATTCTGTCCAAGGTCTGTGTCTCTGAGGTGTCAATCTTCCAATGTCTCTCTTGGGCCAAGACTAAGTCAAAACTGGGACTCAGACAGCTGAAAGAGGCATGGCTGGAAGTTTGACAGACTCAGTCTCTGGGCAGAAAGGCAATGTCAACCCATTCTTGGATTCCCTACTCAGCACACTGGAGAACGCTATTTTATAATGTTCAGAAACAGCAGCCTCTAGACAACATGGGCAGCACACAAATCAATCAAACACATACATGCATATATACAAGTGATTATTTATTCTGGAGTTTAAGATACTAAAAAAGATATAAAAAGAATCATATGAGGCAGTTAAGAAAGCTGTCTTATGAGCAGTACAAATCTTACAGCTTTTTCTAATTTCAGGTGAAATTTTTAAATATAATCCAAATTTAAGCTTAAAACAGGATATCTTTCTGTTGTGTATAGATAGTCCTTGACTTACAACCATTCATTTAGCAACCATTTCAATTTACAACAGCACAACACATTTCAACAGTGACTTACAAAAGTGACCGGTCCTCATACTTACGATTGTCAAAACATTCCCGCAGTCATATGATCAGAATTCTGGCACTTGGCAACTGGCATGTATTTATGAAGGTTGAAGCATCCTGGGTTATGTGATCTCCATGTGCAATCTTCCCAGTCGTCTTTTGATGAGCAAAGTCAACAGAAGAAGCCGGATTCTCATTTAACAACCATGTGATTCACTTAACTGCAGTGATTCGCTTAACAACTGCAGCAAAAAAGGTTGTAAAATTGGGCACAACTACATAACTATGTAACAGAAATTCTGCTTCCAATGGTAGTCATAAGTCAAGCACTACCTGTATTAGGCTATCATTCTGTTGTATATTATTAACTGTGTCCCTAGTAATTCACCATTCAAGTAAATCTCCGCCTATACATCCAAAATCATTATCTTCTAATCAACTCTAATTATCTAGCCATCCATCCATCCAATGTACATAGCCATTTATTTCATACATGTAATCCTGGACAGTTTTATAAACAATTGGCCATATTCCATCTCAATGTGCTACTGATGTCAATTGAGAGTTTCTTAATGTAATTGCCCAGTCATATTTTGTGTGATGGGTGGCCATATAAATGACAGCTAAATAAAGTAATTTAAGTGAATCACTGCAGTTTTTTTTCTTTTTAATTCGACTTATATGCCGCCCCCTCTCCGAAAGGACTTGGGGCGGCTCACAGCTAAAATACAACAATAATAAATTACCTAAAAACATATTAAACAAATTATAAGCCGAACTGGAATTAAAACCCCAAAGTTAAGATAAACAAACCCCAAAGAGTCAGCACAGCCCGGATTGCAGAAACAGCCAGGTTTTTAACTCGTGGCAGAAGGTGCGGAGATCGGGAGCCAACCGGAGCTCCAGCGGAAGAAGATTCCATAAAGTGGGGGCCGCCACAGAGTAGGCCCTCCCCGGGTCACCGCCAAGCGACGTTGAGTCACGGACGGCACCCCGAGGAGATCCCGTCTGTGCGCCCGTACAGGGCGGTTGGTATTTGATGCTGGGAGGAGTCGTTCTCGTAAGTATCCTGGACCCATGCCATGTAGGACTTTGAATGTTAACACCAAAACCTTGATAAGTTAGTAACACAGCTGTTAACTGAATCTGGCTTCCCCACTGATTTTGCTCATCAAAAGGATGCAAAAGGTGATCACATGATCTTGGGACACAGTAATGGTCATAAGTATGAAACAGTTGCAGAGCATTTGAATTTTGATGGCATGATCATGGGAATGCTAAAAAGGTCGTAAGTGTGAAAAATAGTCATGTCACTTTTTTCAATGCCATTGTAACTTTGAACAGTCACAAAATAAACTGTTGTAAGTCGAGGACTACCTGTACTAGACAATACAAAATTCTAGCTATATTAATTTTGGGTCCCTTGCCCTCTCAATATACTATGTTTACAAAAAGGAAATTATATACATTCGTAAATGACAGAGATAATAGTAGTAGAACACTAAATCTCAAGACGCATAACCTAAATCACAGCTGCTGGGGATTATCATACCAATTCATGAGGTTTTATGTAAGATTCAGTGAGAAAATCCTGGTATGGTTTTGCCTTTTTAATCAGACATAAAACAGTATTTACCTTCAGTGTTCATAGTCTTTCTTGGTGTGAATTATATACAACTAGATAGCCATATTCCATTCTCTACTTAGATGCTTGCTTAATTAGTACAGGTTAATTGTGTTTTTTCCTGTGTTTAACTATTATGAAGCCTAAGTGTTCTCCAGGTATTTATGAATTTTATAATACTGACTTAATATATATGTATTTGTATGTACACACTGCACCATAATTAAAAACCATATCTATTTTCTCTTTTAGAAAATTATGAGACTAAACACATTGTCCAACTTATCCTGTCCTAGGCTGGCACAGGCTCTCTTCTTTAGCTGATAGAAACTTTCTTGAGCCTCCTCCAAAGACCTTCAAAGGTCCCATGGTGCCTTCTCTTCTTCAATGAATCTTCTCTAGACCTTAACAGCTCCACTTCGAAAAATGTCAAACTTACTCAAACAATAATCCTTAAACAATGTATAATTGCCCAGTCCATCTCAAGTTTTTTAACCATCATTAAACCAGCAACAAATCTTCAACTGCAGGTGCTGCGTAACTCCATTTTGGGCTACCAGCCATCATGTCTCCTTCCATTCTCACTTCTCCTTCTTCACAATGAAGCATTCTTTTTAGCAGTCTTCTTATATCGAGTACTTGAAAAGATATGTGTATTGTATATGGATATACAAAATATTTGTATATTTTGAACTCAAATATGTTGAGTTCAAAATAGTCATTTCTGAATTTGAAAGGGGCATTAGCTTACCTGATACATCCTTTCTCAGGATGCCGATGGAGAACTGGTTATTCCAACCAATTCAAAAATGTTCCATACACAAAAGAGCTCTGTTTCAACTTATGTGTTTTAGAGTTTATGTGCATTTGGAAAAAAAAATCTCATTCTTGGACAAGAAATATAGATTCTAGACCTTTACTACTGACAACAAAAATGAAATGAGAGCTTATAAATTTACGCAAAATGTCACTGAATTTACAGAGCTCAACTTACTTGTTACCTATGTATCAAACATAGGGATATTTCACTCTGAAGGTAGAAATATTTTCTAGATTGCAGAAAGAAACAGTACTTGAGTATTACCTCTTATTATTTCAATGTTAATAACTTACAGATTCAAAAAAAGCAGGTACAGCATTCTGGAAACTGTACCCAAAAGAGATCGGTGCAGACAAAAATGTTTTACAGTAGTCCTTGTTCAGCAAACTCTCATTCAGTGATCATTCAAAGTTATGATGGTGATGAACGAGAGAACCTGACTGCTCCTCAGAGTTGCAGCTATCCCAGCATCTGCAAGACGATTCGGGCTGAAAATCATGTAATCATGATTTGGCAATTGACTCATAATTATGACAGTGTCCCGCAACTGCCAGTTGTAACCTTCATTGTCAGCAACACAGAAGCTATTAGGTGGTCACAAATGGTGATCCCACAACTATGGTATATTGTAAATGCACAGGATTCGTCTAATGACAGCAACTGGGATGGCTGCAACTACATTTTAAGTTAGTTCGTCACCTGACATCACACAGTATGATCACATCATGCTAAGCAATGGATTTGCTGATTCCAAGTACCATTCTTAAGCAATGACTATCTGAACACAACATTACTGTATAATGCATTAAAAAGAAAATTAGCTTGCAACTGTAATGTGTAAACACAATACATTTTCATGTAGAAAATAACTACTTTAAATTGAAAACTAAGGATTATCAACAATGAGAAATCTACCTGTAATATGTAATCGTTCAGAATCTATAAAAAGCATTTCCATGAAGCATCTATATTCCCTAAGCAATTTAAAGGTGCTCATGAGCCATTTCTACTCTGAAAGTAGCTATTACAAAATATTCAGAATCTTACTGCATCTCGTGAAAGAATCAATATTAGTTTTTTTGTAATTTGAACTATTTAATCAATCCCTTAATAATATTGCATTCCAACTCAGGATGCATTTTCCTTCAAACCATGTTCCTGGAAATTGTTTTGTTAGGGATCCTTCAATTTCCCCATGCAAGTAAATATCCTACACATTCATAAAATGGAAATTATTGGTGTAATGCTGAAACAACTAAGAGGAAGAAAAACATAGAAGTATTTTGCATGAAATCCCAGAAAATTTGAATTTTTACAGCGAAATGCCTACTGTTTTTCAAATATAGATTTTGAGAAAATAGATTTTCAATATTTGCTACAACCAAGATCTTATTTAGAGTGAATGTTACACCCAGTTCTAATACTTCAATAAATCTTGCTCAAGAAATTGACAGAATGTTATTATACAAGCACACACCTATTATATTTCTGTTTAAGATATAGTTCTAGGAAGTAACTATTTTAAGCTTCTTTATACTCAAAGTAAACTGACCACCAGACTGGCCACTTACAATAGATCAAATGTACAGTAGCTTAAATTCATTTTATCCCTACAGTTCTAACTATCTTAGCTACACAAATCCATTTTAAAACATAACTTGCATACTATTTAAACCCTTCAAAACACTTACCAAATAGAACACCAGTAGAAATTGCTAAATATGTTACATAAATATTAACATTAAGTAGTATTTAAATAGTAAAAAAGAGAAAAGCTCTCAAGCTGATTGTGAATTCCTGCTAGGTAAGAAATGTGCATACTGCCATTTTCTCACACCTAAATTAAAGACTGTCCGTCCATCCTTCAGCCAGCAGAAAACTAAAGCAAAATAAATATCCTGTCCCAATATCAAACCATATCTTGTCACCATAGCCATTATTCCACTTCAGGATAGTGGTATCCTGAAATCAGATATCCAGGGTTTATTGAACACAAACACTGATTTTCCTTTCCCAATGTCATCACCTGGCAGAAAACCATCTGCCAAACACAACTCTTATCAGAAGTTTATCAAAAGGGGCGGGAGACTGTATCAGTGTGATACATTCTTCAGTTTACTGGGAAAGTTTTCTAGCCCCCAAACCAACTGTTCAATCAAAACCCAACTATGCTACTAGCAGTTTCAGTGGGGTCTTGACTTTTACACTTCTACTGGTTTCTGCTATTTTAACGGAAAAACATTATTTCACACTGGTATGTATAACCATATTTGTACACTTCTCCCCTAAAATATAGTACATTATTTAAAATTGTTATTTGCAGTTATTGTCCTATGTGATTAATATTTCCTGTTACTGTACTCAGTTCAGATATTAATATCAACAATTAGCTTTTAGTTAATGCTTAAGAGAAAGTTACGTAAGTTCATCTTTTAGTTAATAGTGTATTCAAAAATATCAGCAATATTAATTAGTACATTCAAGCCCCAGTTTATATTTAAAAGATATCATAGCTTCCTTGTACAATAAATTATGCACACTTTTGAAAATGTTGAAGAAATTAGCATACCTTCCTCCTACTGCGTCGTCTTGTGATTGGGCCCCGACAGTGTTCCTTTGTGAACGTCGCAGTGACCCCCCTGGACTGTTATTAGGCCGGTTGGACATTGGCACCTCTCTCCTGAAGGGACATACCCTTTCTAGACACTACCATTCACTGAAAAACAAAACAAACATTTTTATTTAATCAAAATATAGGACATTTACCAACAAAATTGTTTGAGTAACAGGTTGACACATTCTACTCTATAGCACAAACAGCTTGAACAGTAAAGCCATGAAACTTACAACATGTTGTTTTGTTCTTGCTATGTTTCCATTTTATGTTAAAGGTTATTTTAACACCTCAGTTTTACAAAATAGAGAATCAAGCATTATGACTGTTTCATTCAATAACTGAATTTATGAAATGTTTAAATTACCTCTCAATTACCTTATATATTTATATATTTCATTATGAAATATAATCCCAGAGTTAAAAAATAGAACTCTGTCAAATTTCATTTAGTTTTTAAGAATGGGAAAATGGTATCTCATACCAATAGAAAATAATACAATTGTTTAGCCTGAAAAAAAAGATAATACTGGTGTTTTTATTAATGCAAAAACTAAATTGATCCTAAGTTAACACTATGTATAAACAGCTGGAATACAAAAATATAAAATTAAAAATTAAATATCAGTATCTTCTTATTTTGGCTCCAATATTTAAGCTACAAAAAGCTATGTAGGCTCACTATTTTATTGCAATATTATTCAATGAAAATGGCATCACAAAAAATGGACCAATAGTCTATTTTAGTCCACTAATGGCCTATCAGAATGCACTGAAAAAAGAGAATATATTAAAATAGATATTAATCAAGAGGTAAGAATTATTTCTGAAATACTCCCAATATCTTAGTATAAACAGATTTCAGAGGACACATCATATTAAAGGATTACTTTTAATCAGCTAAGTAGGTCGATTAGTAAAAATTACAAACTCCCCTAAAACTGTCTAGTATTTAAAATAAAAAATGACAGTAATGATATATTTTTTCTACTTTACAAAGGAACAAAATAAAACTGACTAAAAATTTTGTAAACATCCTGCCTTTTCTACTACCAACCTGACATTTTTTTCAAGATTTTTTTAACAATGATGTTTATGGAATTTCAAAAAGAATTTTTTCAGAACATTGTTAATCTGTTGTATGTGAAACACAGTAACCCAGCCCACTTTACCTGTGAAAATAAGAAATATTCTTAAATAGAAGCACAAAGACAAATAACATAATTCCAAGTGATAGTTTATGGTGTTTACAAAGCAAAAATCTTTTTTTTCCAAACTCAAGACTAAACAACTTCACTCAAAATGTTCTAATCAAGAAACATGAAGCACATCCCTTGTTCCACTACAAAGCTTAAAAGGGATTGTGACTTTAGGCATAAGAAACAATGGGAAAGCTGCTAAACAAGTCTCTTGCTTTTTTTTAACCTCAGAGATCTACGGTAAATATCCAGGTTCACTGATCAAGCAAACTGCAGAAAAAATAGCTAATTAGATTTTTAATATATTTCTTAGAATGTTGAACCAAATTCCAATAAAAAAGAGTGGGGATATAGGCTTTTCATCATTTACTGAAACTCTTTAGATTCTGTTACATGTTTCCTGAAATTCTTAGCTTTAAAAAACAAAGTATTTCGCTTCAAAAACATCCTTTACATAAATTCATTCTATTAACAGATGAGGAAAAAGCTGATTCTATTAAAATTCATTTTTCCAATTAACATACAGAAGCAACTCTGGCTTTATGATGAAGAATCCAGAGTCAGGCATTAAAAATGCTCTTACTTTCCTAAGGATTTGCAGCATTTGAAGCACAGCAGTTTACATAAACAATCTTTCTTTACAGATAGTTGTTGACCTAGTACTATAATGAAACCTGCCCGTTACAGTCATAAGTCATGACAGTCATATAATATTACCTGACCAATCCAATTGTAGACCTTTAGGTGGCAGTTGTTAAGCAAATCACAATGGAATCTGAAGTTGTTAAGGAAATGCCACGGTGATTAAGTGAATCCATTATTCACTATAAGATGTTTTTGCTGAAGTAAACGCCAGTTTTCAGCAAAAATGTTGTGAATCATAAGACATGTGACTCTAAATGTGGGCCAGTTGCTACACTCCCAAAATGCAGTAACATGAATGCAGAAAGGGAGGGCAGCCATTGGAACTTCAGAATTATAAGTACCTTTTGGGGAGTCCATTGTAATTTCATATGGCTGCTAAGCAACCAGTGTAAGTCAAGAACTCTACTTGCTTGCAAATAAAGTTCACCAACTCACCTACAAACCATGTAGTTACCCATCTGGATTCTAAGTGCTCCATTTAGCTCCATTTGGCCCTGATCTTAACAACTTACAGGTAATAAAAAGTGCCTCACTAAGAAAGTTCTTCACCCAGCATCTTTGAAACGGAAAGTGCTGCTTGGCAGATTGATTTCACCTTGCACAGAGCCAAGCAGTACTTTTGCTCTCAAGGAGGCTGGGGGGAAAAGCCACTCCCATAATCCAAGGAAGATTTCTTGCTTGGATTTCATGACAGCCTTTTGCAGCCAGCCTTCAGAACCAGAGGGATTCCTCTGGGCAGGCGACTGTGGCTTGCAACCTTCCCTAATGGCTTTCTCATTAGCTTTCTGCAGAGCCCAGCAGGGAAGATTGCACATGGCAACTGCAGGGCATTTGGTAACTGATCATAAGATGCCAGATGCCAACCAAATCACAATCATGTGATTGCAGGAGCACTATACAATGACCATAAAATTCAAGCATAGGTCATAAGTCCATTTATTCAGTGCCATAATTTTAACTGTTTAACTGAATGGACATTAAATAAGGACTATAGTATACTATAGTAAACTTATTGGAATCTTGCCACAAAGAAAATAACAGTCAGATGAAACTTAGATTCTTGCAAACCTATTCTGCTCTCAAACTATTCTCAAACATTGGAATGGAGTATTTTATTGTAATTTTATTTTTGTTTGGTTTTTAATCTAAAATCTAAAATGAGTCAGAAGGGCTGCACTTGTGGCTTCTAGATTGAATTACACCTGAGTAATCTATGTTGAATAATTAATGGAGAATTCCACTTTCAATATGTCAAGTAAAAACAAACTAGTGAACCAGAAGTCAAGCTATGGAAGTGAGGCAGACAGATTTCCTGCCCTCAAGATTGGGAGTGAGGAACACTGCAGACCACTAGACCACATTTCTAAAATTTACTCACAGCTGAATCTCAACAAATATTAGGGCCATATTTGGCGGGGTGGTTTGGAACAATCTACTATTCTAACCATACCCAATGGTTTCACACCCCTTTTGGTGTATTACTGTTACTGTACCCTTCAGAAAATCAGAAAGCTAAGCTCAATCATCGTTCAACCCTGTCTAGAGAAAATTTCAGCCCTTCCAGATAAATCAGATGGGAATCGGAATTAGATGAATCCTACATTATTGTAAGGCTACATAAACAAAATCTTGCAAATCTGAAGGCCCAAACTTCCCACTACCATTTTTAACTTCTAGATCCATTAGAAGGTATTCTTCCTAAGTTTCTTTCTCTGACCATTAAACCATTGAGGGCTCCTGCCTTTCTTGTCTGTTCCTAGGCAGCATCTCTTCTCTTCTTTCCCCAAGGTCATTCACATACCCCATTACAGGAAATGACAGCATACAAGCAATCCTTAGGTTACAATGATAATTGTGACCGGAATTTCTGTAGGCAAGCAATGTAGTTGTAAAACATGTCATATAACTGCATTGCTTAGCAATGCACAAACCCACAGTCTTAGTTGATGTTTAACCCCAGGACTATATGGGTCATTAAGCATGAGGAGGTGGGAATCCAAAACAAGAAAGCTGGTGGGTTCAAGTACTATGGAGCATTACGGACTGATTCCAGGACACATGCAGGTGTGCAAGTGAGCAAGTGCAGGCAGGCACTTAAGAGTGGGGCATATGCAGAGATGTTTCAGGCAAATGCTAACGAACATGGGCAAGTGGAAAAGTGAAGCGGGTGAAAGCAACTTACAACTTCTCACTGGCTTCTCCATTGGCTTTGCTTGTAAGAAGCCAGCAGAGAACATTGGAAGTCACATAATTATCACATAATTGTGGTTAACTACGATGTCACTGCAAGCTGGGCATCAAGTGCCTGGATCAGGATCACATTATTGTGGGGGCATTGCAATAATCACAAATTTGTAGACCAGTCACAAGTGCCATTTATTCAGTGCCACTTTATCTTTAAATAGTCACTAAATGAGCGGCTGCAACTTGTAGACTGTTATGTGCATTTTGCCTAACTACTAAGAAGTACAGAGATCAACTTTGCAATTCCTTTTAAATACCTAGTGCTAATAGGGTCTGCAGCAAATCATAATTATAACAAAATGATGGCACACACTTAGTGTCATTGTTACACAAATGTTGCCTTTATATTGTTGCATCAGAAGTCAGAATAGAAATGGCATGATTTTGGGGGTGAAATTATCTTGCACCTTTTGTCATTTGTCCTATCTCCAACTGTGGATGACCACAATCAGTGCTTTGATGAATTCACAATGCATAACCACTCCATTCATGTAGTATGTATAGGTAATCTTCAACTTACGACAATTGGGACAGAATTTCTGCTATTAAGCAAGGTGGCAGTTATGTGAGTCGTACCCAACTGTATAACCTTTTTTTGGTTATTAAGCGCATCACTGCAGTTAAGTGAATCATGAAGTCATTAAGTGAATATAGCTTCCCCCATTAACTTTGCTTGTCCTAGGCAGACTAGGAAGGTCGCAAATGGTGATCGCAAGACTCCAGAAAAACTGCAACCATCGTAAATACATACTGGTTGCCAAGCACACAATATCTGATCACATGACCATGAAGAACTGTTACAATGATTGTAAATGTTAGGAGGACCAGTTGTAAATCACTTTTTTCAGTGACACTGTAACTTTGAACATGTCCTAAACAAATAGTTGTAAGGGGAGGACTACCTGTACTACATTCCTCTTCACAAACTGAAGAATATTTATTATGTGCTTAAAAACATGTGCAGTTACTACAAAGTGTGAAAAATCTATCCTTAAGACAAAGATTATGTTTGAATTAGAAAAACTTTCTAATCTACAAATGAAGCCCAAATCTATACAGTGGAACATTACAGAAGTGCTTCAATAATGGCTCAATACAGTACATGATTTCAAAACACTTCTAAGCATACAACAATGGACTTTCCCTAGTGTGTCACTAACACTTCATCAGCAGCATTTCCCTTTAAACAGTATAGAACATGATTTTCCAGAGTTTCCAGAAAATATACACTGTTTACCTATGACTCCAAACATTATGCCAATGGGCGACAATGTCTTGCCAAAAGCTACCTTAACATTTGTACCGTGTCCTACCCTCAGATTTTGAAATATTTTAATTTGGAATGAGATTAAACAGATAGAAAATTGTTGATCAAAACACTAGCCTCCATTATTCTCTATTTACAGTTACCTTGAATTCCATACCTATTCTTGTACATAAAATAATAAGTGCTGGTGGCTCAGTGTTTTGTTTTGTTTTTAAATGGAAAGGATTGAATGATAGAAACTCAGCCAACCAGCCAGCATAAAGATAGGAAATGGTAGCTACAAGATTGCTGACATTATCAGCTGAATAAGAGGACTGGCAAATCACAACTAATCAGTTACTATGTCTTCTGTCACATGTTTAGTATTTTTTTCAAGGAAAAACTAGTTTCATATGTTATCTGTGCCATCATATAATTATGATATATCATTAATATTTTATTATGATAAATAAACCAAAATGGTGAAGCATACAAAAGCAAGAATTATGGTTTTTTAATGGTTAGGTTTTCTTTCTAAAACACCATAAAATAGCTATCTGTAATTTTTTTCATAGCCTATCCCAGGGGTGTCAAACTCAAGGCCCAGGGGCCAGATACAGCCTGCAGGGTACTTAGATCTGGCCCATGGTGCTGCCGCCAGCAAAAACGCCAGCAAAAACGGGCTCCTGAGGTCAGTTTTCGGCTGCTACAACCTCCTGCAATCCTCTGCCAGTGAAAATGGAGCTTGGGAGCCCATTTTCACTGGCAGAGCGTTCAGGCCACCCCAGGCATCCCGACACAAGTGACATCAAGCTGGCCATGCCCCCTAGCCAACCGCTGCTCCCAGCACCCCCAAGGTCAAACACAACCCTGAGGCGGCCCTCAATGAAATCAAGTTTGACGCCCCTGGCCTATCGTTTGTAAATGTTAGTTTTTCCACGTAGTTTATATATTACTGAACCTTAAAGTCTCAGTCGTAAAAGAGATAGCTTACAAAATATAGTTTAAAAACTTTTACATTTTCCTTTGTTGGACACCAAAAGCTGCTTGCTGTTTCAGGGGCTCATCTAACTAAGCACATTTTATACACAGGGAATCAAATAGTACTAATCAACATAAAGGTCACTCATTCAGAACAAGAAACATCTTTGTACATACTTCTGCTTATATATAATATGTACTGCAATCAGAATAGTATGTATATCATTTATACACATGTGCATATATATACAATAACTAGCTTGATACCTGTGCTTCGATACGAAACCATGTGGTCAGGCTTAGTTTTTGAGGAGAAAAATGGGGGGGGGAATTCTGCCTCTGCCTACAGTATTATCAGTATTCATCTGGCTAGCATCCTGTCAGTGTGTGAGTTTTGAGGGCTGTTTGGAAACTGAAACAGTATTTGCTGTGTGAGCAAGGAAGAGACAGCAAGGAGCCTGGGTGTGGCATAGCTCAATTGTTCTGTACTAAAGCTGCTTGGTGCTGAGAAACTGAAACTGAAACTGCTCTCCTCTGCTTGTGTTTTGCATTTGGAACAGATTTCTTTTCAGGTGGGGAGGGACAGTAGGACTCTTTAGCATCAGAGTGTGTTAATAATAATATACAAAATACTCTGATGGTCATTTTGAAAAATCCTTTCTTAGTGAGCACCTAGAAGCCAAGAGGAACATACATGCCAAATTTCAAGTTTGTAGGCTTTACAGTTCTGGAGGTTTTGTGAGTGGTATTTTGCTTTTATATAGAGAGATTTCAACTATTTTTCATTGTAGACCATAGCCATTTAGATAAAATTAAGGTAGACTTTAACACAAGACAATTTTATATCAAGATCCATGTAGGTCATGTTTCAGAATTTAATCAAATGTACACATTTTAAATTAGCAAGCTTTCAGAGCGCATATGGTATTTCATTTGGGAAAAGTAAAGCTATTTCAAGGGATGATTCCAATCTCTAGACTGCTGCAAAAGTCTGTAAATGTTCTGAATCCTGTAAATGTTCAGGACCATATAATCACTGTTGATAGTCTTCTTAGAAAGATTAAATACATATTTAGAAATCCTAGTTATCATATACTACATTTGATGTGATAAGGAAAGGGCTCTTCTCTAACCATCCTTGTAAACCTCTTAGCAGGGCTGCCTCAAAAGACAAATATATATATATCATGTATGTAGATGTAACTTTTACATTTGACTAGTTAAATAATCCAACTCTTCATGGGACAGATTCTGTTATATGAGGATTCCAGTAAGATTGGCCCACCCCATCCTCACCAGTAGGAGTGGCATGCTGCAGACCTCATCAATGAAGAAATTCCAGCTGGTGGGGTTCAGAAGAAGAGCCTTTTCTGCCATGGCTCCTGTCCTCTGGAACATGATATCCTGAGGTTACATCCACACCCACTCTTGTGGCTTCCAAAATAGCCTAGAAACCTGGCTCTGCCAATTGGCCTGGGGCCTCAATGAGGAAGTGTCATTTTGAAGATGGTTAATAAGCTAAGACCTCACCTCCTCCCCATATGTATCTTGCTCACTTCTTCCCCATCTTTGTAGATATTAAACCAAATTTAATGTTACTATTTATTATTTTAATGTTTTATATTGGGGGGGGGTTATGATTGCAAACTGCCTAGAGTTGCCTCCAAGCAAGATGGGCAGCATATAAATATAATAAATAAATGATAACTAAACTGCAAATATAACTGAGATTTCATTGGAGTGATATATTTTATTTATCTCAATACAAATCCAATCAGTACAATGATTAAGAAAACACTTCATATTTTTTCTATCAATCACAATCTTAAACTTCTTTCTCTTTCTAAGTGCTATTTGCCAAATTCTTACTTCATCTGCATGATCCCTCCTAAGAGATCACGCAGGATGCTAGAAAATATTAACAAGTTATCTGGCTGAACCGTAAGTAGAAGTTTTTCACCCAAACACTCTAGTGCCCTAAAAGTCAACACTGCTTTCCATTAAAGGAATCTAATTTTTTAGTTGTGGATTCTTGCTATTAAGGATACTTTGACAAACCAGAATATTTTATGTTCAAATACTTAATTTATTCTGTATTATTCATTAAAACATTATACTTGACTAAATTAAAACTAGCAACTAATACAGGGAGCAAGCTTAGTGTTGCACGAAAGTTATTTTTCACAAGTTTACAGCCTCAATAGATTAGTCAAGGGACCCAATGTAATTGTACTGTTTAAAATAAATGGATAAAATCAAATAATGTACTCATTGGCAAACCAAATCAATATAAATAAGTCAAGCAATATGCTGCATCCACATGAATTCTAAGCGGGAAATACTGAATGAACAGAGTTTTGCTAAAGCAAACAAGTCCAAATACTTTCCCACAGTTTAATTCTGTATCAGTCCTGATAATTTCCTTGCTTATTGTTTTAAATGTTTTCAAACAGAGGTCTCTAACTCAAATAGTCACAAGTGATTCATGAGGACTATAACATTAGCCTAATGGCCACAACACAGTACACTTTTCAAACTCTGATGCAAAATGGCCTAGTTAACAATGAAAAAAAGATTACCATAGTGTGTGAGTGTGTGTGTGTGTAATGTTTATTTATTATTATTGTTTGAAATGCAGTTGCAAAGAAGAGACATTTCATTGACTGGCAGAGATATTTTGCTTGCTTGCTGCTTTCCCATTCCTTGCAAAGCAGAGAAATTTTCATGGTGAGGCAGCCAGATCCAGTCTTTCTACTCAACCATCTCTTTCATTCCTCCTCCTTGCCCAAGTATTGTTCTACACTGTCCCTGTCAAGAAGCACTGCTGACGATTCTAAAGACCATGATAATAGTGTAAGGACTTAAGTGCCAACTGTGCAAGCCCACCGTTGTTGAGACAAGGTACCATGTCATCACCAACATACCAATCCTCTTTTGGAAGTGTTTCCTAGTATATCCAGTCTGCATATTTATCCAGCATAAAATACTCACATCACCGCAGCAGCCTCAGTTTCCCCTAATTATTACTTTAAACCATAGAAAATAACCTGGAGAACCACATGTATCTCATAGGCCACAATCCTGAATTTTCTATATTAAAATATAGCACTAAGCATCATTTCTGATCAAATGTTAAATCATAGCTATGTGATCACAAACACTAAGTATCGACATTCAACCTATGTGAAGTCACTGAAAAGGTGTAGACATAGAAGCAATGTGGATGACCTTGGAAAATTAGGGGAAGAGATGCTGCCTAGGAAACAAACCTAGCAAACAAGAGAAGAGGAAACCTTCAGTGTCTCAGAGAAAGAAACTTAGGAAGGACTTGCCTCAACTGATCTGACAATTAAAAGTGATAGCCAGAAATTTGTACCTTCAGACTTGTAACACTCTATTAATGCACCCTTACAATAAAGTAAAATCAGCTCATTTTGTTTCCTGTCTGGTTTACCTGAGAGGGCTGACAATCAGTTTGATAATGAAACAATAATTGTTGCTGATGTTCAGTAGCATTACACTACACCTGTAGATGTTACATTTTTCATACTTCATCCACCCACATTTAGCAATGTTTTTGTGCCATGGCTGAATCTGAATCCACTTAATAATTTATGCTAAAGTTTTTTACTTAGTTATACATAGACTTCAATGGCTCACCAATACTACACTTAGAATATATGAGTCCTCTCTTCAAAGGACTCAACAAGAGAGGAAAAGTGACTGTTTAAGGATGCTAAAAGAATAGGAACCCAGCATATCAAACAGTATTTCTAAAGCCTAAGACTGAAAACAGCCTTTGAAAATGTTGCTCTTAAAAAGCAAAATAAAATAAAAGGTTTTACTTTAGTTAGAAATTTTAATTTGAATAGAACTGAATTTCTGGTAATTCATGAACAAATCATGTATAATTTTCTTGGAAACAATATGGAAGTTGTTTGCCACTGCCCCCTTCTGGGATTTTCTTTTTTACTTCTCAGACTCTAGGTTCTAGTGGCCTCCCACAAAATATTAATCTGATCTAATGCAGCTTAATTTTCTTAAATTAGGGAAAATTAGCTAGATATTTTACTCTTGATGTTTTTGAGATACTGTTTTATTAATTCTCACTCAGACTTACAGTTGTGGCAATAAAAATTATTTTAGCAACACAATTTCAAATGTTATGTATGCCCTCATACATAAACAAATCTACTTGGAAAACAGCCTAAGGGAACCCAGATTCTTTGAGTTGTAGGATTTAATATTAAGAGATTAAAAGATTTGGAAGTACTACTACAATATATTTAAATATATGGCTATCTGAATTATATTAACAACATTGAAGAAGTTTTAAATTAAGTCTAAATTGGCTTAGGCTATCTTTCTCTGATCTCACATATTCCACATGTGTTGGGACTGCAGCCCTAGAATTTTTAACCAACAATTTCTATGCTGATTCTAGGAACTATAGTCCCAACACATATAAAAGCCATCAGCTCAAGAAAACCAGCTTAGACATATCTACTACACAACTGTTTTGGAGGTGGTTGTTTTTACTGCAAAAACAGGAATAAAAGAAATAAAGATTCTTGGCAGCAATAGTTTGGAAAGGACACCTCAAAGTGTCTAATATTACTAACATCAACCATTTCACACACAGAATTATTACATCAAAATTTAACAGGAAGCAGAAATGACAAGATTACCTGACCAGGAAAACAATACATTGAGTACAATATAGGTAAAACTTCGAATAAAGTTGAAAATATTGTAATGCAGAAAAATACAATCTGATGCTATTAATAAGTTTTTCTATTATGTAGGATGTTCTTACTGTCAGAGCCCAAGTGCCCATAACTTTACATTATTCATTAAAAAATTTCAGCAACTCCATTTTAATAATTCCTTCAGTCAGACATCTTCAAATCAGTTGAATGCTATGCTAGCTTCAGTTAACTGAAGAAATTGCAGGATTTGTTTATTAGAATGTCCTTTTCATTTCTATTTTTGTATGTAAGGGCCTTAGTGGAAGTTATTTATTTCAGAGTATTCTATTACTTCAAGTATAAAGAAAAAGAGAAATTACAGATGTATATAGGTAATCTGTTTACACTGTCTTCTTTTCCCCTGATACAATCTGGTGTTTTCAGACATGCCTTTTAAACACCCCAAAGCATAAAGCTGATAAATATTCTCAACTGGAAAGTATTTTCAGTTCCTATGTGCCAGCATCATATCCATAAAGCAAGATAACAAAGCCTCCAAATATTTCCATAACTTCAAAATCTACTATACTAAACTCATTTAATACTAGGAACACATACATAATTCATAACAAGTGTAACAAAATGTTACTAATTCTTTATACTTTTCAACTATCCTGTATCTGTACCTTATTAGGCTTTATCTTTCTTATCTCCAGCTTTTCGACCACATCAGCATTCCCAGTACTTTGCTGATATCATACATTTTCCTTTATATTTCTTATTTGATTTGTGAATGCATTTCCTATACTTGGGAAGAGCCAGCCAGTCAACAGAGATACTGTATAGCCTTCTGCCTAGGTACTATTCTTATTCAGTATAGCCTCTATCCTATCTATTTATCTGACAACAATATAGAGGGAAAGAATGTCAGCATGGGACATCTCCCACTTCCCCCAAAAGTACAGGAAATGTTCAAACATAATTAGTAGTAGAACAACACCTGTTAGTACAAGGCTACTGTATACTAAGTGGTTAGGATAAAGGCCACTTTTTAATATCTCAAACACACACTCCCTTTTATTTATTTTAAGATTCTAATGCTTTTCTTTAAATAATTTGATGCAAGTGTGTTTATTTTAAAACATTTAAGAGCAGGTTACAACCTAAATCTAATCAGAAGCTTCAATTTTAATACAGCACATTCTCAAATACATAAAATGCCAGTCCTAATCAGTGTTTAGTAAGAATGACATCAATTCAATATTACTATATAAGTGGAAGGTTTTTAACCAAGAGACTGCATGTGTACAAAATAATTCTAACACTATTATTCAAGTTAATAAACTTGAATAGAAACATATTGATATATTGAATGCAAATTATGAAAAATTAATAGTTGACATTTAAAATTTCAAGTTTTGAAATGTGATTTTGTTGGACAATAAAACTTCACCCCCTTCCAACATGTCTGTTAATAGGAGGCAGGCTGTAAACATATCATCAGTTGGTAAAGACTGGTAAAGAAAATAATTCCTTATTTATGGAATATAGGATTAGACAAAACAAAGAACAAACTCTCTTATTACATAACCTTTCACAGATGTAATACCTACTTTTGTAATAAAGCCATTATAAAATAGGGAAATGACTTGGTCAAAAGAGTAATGGATGTGGCTTTAAAGCTGTATCATTTCAATGCTTAGGTTAATTAACTGGGCTAATAATGAAAAGCTTAAAAGTAAGCAGAATTCCCCGTGAAATTATTAGATCAGGGCTACATTGACAAAGCAATCCTGAAATTAAGTCTAACGAATTCTAGAAATATTTCTGAAATGCGTTCCAGACACTAAACACATTTACTGTAGTCCAATGCCAAGCTCTCATTTCTTTTCTCGGTAAATGCGACATAGTCAGGCCTAGCATGTAGGCCTCTGTAATACAGACAGAACCTTTGTTCCATACATCGATGTTTCTTTCTTAAAAGCTCTTGAACAAAACTTTCCATTCTCCCCGCCTTAATGTTTTCTTGTTCCTAATGTAAACTTTTTCAAATTCCTGATGTCTTTTAAGCCCACTAGGAAGAACACCCCCCCCCACCTCCACCGCGACAGGACTGCCCATTAGGAGAAAGGAACAATAAAAGTTGTACAGCAGGCAGCTCGGCCTGCAAGGCTGGCAAACGCCTCGAGATCAGTTTGAATGTTAGCCCGGTACTAGTCGGCAGAAGCTCAAGTTGTCGTGCGGGAAGGAAAGGGGGGGGGAATGTGAATATCTAAATACGACGCGTTATGCAAACAAACCACAAGCTAGGCTAGTTTCTTCTCGAATTTACCAGTAACACAAACCAGCTCTAAAATTACAGGGTGAAAACAATCTGCTCCAGTATTAGGATTCAACACCTAAGGGAATCTATTAACGATCATTCTTCTTCCCCCACCTCCCCCCCCAAACTACACAATATGATTTCCTCAGTTTTCGGCCTCCAAAGCCAAGTCAGCATTAAGGCAACTGATAATTTAGCTTTTTTTTTTAAAGAAGTGTTATGTCTGGTTGGAAAGGATTTTTTTCCTTGCTTCTCCTAAGAGTATTCAAGGGGGTTCAATAACAGCATCCAAGAAAAAAATAAATAAGAGGCGGGGGGGGGAGGAGATAGTGATTAGCTGAGGACTTGAGGAGAAGCCAGGCACAGCGAAATGCAAATCGGATTCAGGATAAACATTAAAGCTGCCCTTTTGTATCTAACAGCCACACAAAACCATAAAGACAATCTTTACGGGGGGGGCGGGGAGAGCAAAGTAGGAAAAGAGGTTAGGATAGGCCCAAACCGCAGAAAGGAGCCTGAGTCCGTTTTCGGCAATGTTGGAAATGGGGCCTATAAACTGGGTCTTCAGATTCACCCTTTTGATACATCAGAGCTAGCAAAAGAAAGACAGGAAAAGAAAGGAAGGGAAGGGCTGAATCACGATAAGCTTCACCCTGCCGCTTGGCCATTTTAGCAGCTCCGTTTCTGCCACCCTGGCTTCCCTTTCGTCACTTCTTTGCTTTGGGGCGAGGTGGGGGAGAAACACCTTGACCCTGGGAGTTTTCCCCACCTCGGAAATAAAAACCACCTTTTCTTTCTGGCCGAGTACTTCCTCATACCTGCGTAAGGCCTCGACCCATGAGACAGCCAACTAAGTCCTCTGCCCTTCTTTCCTTCCCCTCCCCGGCCCAGGATATCCCTCGCCACAAGCCTCCTCTGTCAGGCTCCGCAAAACAGTCCCTTCCCTCCCACCCACCCATCCCCCACTTCGGCCCTCAGGAAAAAACAGGCAAGGAAACGAAGGGACCTTCCATTCCCACAAAAAAAGCGTCGCCGAGAAAAAGAAGTCAACGCCGTTGCCCGTGTTGTCTTGTCCCCACTCCTCCCTCCTTCGCACAGTACCTAGTTTGTCCCGACGCGGCCTCCGCAAAAGCGCTCCGTGCCTCCCCGGTAGCCCTGGTTCCTTTTCTGTCCTGCCCGGCGCCTCTTCCCTTCAATTATCAGCTGAAGCCGCAGCACCGATCAGTGCGCCGTCTGCCTCCGCTACCGTACCCCTCCAGCGGCGTAAGGGGAGGTCGGGGACTACTTCACCCCCAGAGGGGGCCGAGGGCCCCCCTCTCCCCCCCCTCGCCAGCAGCGGGTGTTCTCCTCCTTCCTGCCTCTGCGCTCCCTGCCGCGGAGCCGGCAGCCCCCCTCCTTCTCTTAAAGATCGGCAGTAGTTCTATCCTTCCTGTCCCCCTCCGCTCGTCTCAGACGTTCCTTGGCTGGAAAAGAGGTATCCCTCCGCTGGGGTCGTCACCCCCGGGGTACTTGCAAGCGTTATCCCCTCAGGGTCGGCGAGATCGCTCCAGTTCGCTCTCCCCCCATCAACGGTGGCGATTCCGAGGTCTCTCTTTCCTTCCTGGGGTGATAAAAAAACCTCCGCGACTTCTATCCCTAAGAACTGGTCGTCTCCTTTAAGGGAGGGGGCCGGGCTTCCAGTGACCTTCCATTCGCCCGCCCCTTCCTGGTTGCCAGAGCGACTGGGAGTTGGCGTCCTAAAATGGCGTCTCTCCTCGACGATACTTTGTTCGAGACGCGCGGACAAGCGCCGTCGCCCAGCAAAGACTTCTACCAAATCATCGTTACTAGGAAGGAGGTGAGTATACATTTTTCTCCCACCCCCCTTTTTTTTTTAATCGGCCTTCAGATATTTGTTTGGTATTTCTCTTGGAGGGTGGTGACTTAAGTATCGAGGAAGAAAAAATAGTGGACGGTGCCCCGATGAAGGGAAAGAAGGAATGTCGATTACTTTTTATGTGAATAACGTTCCTTGCGGGCAAAATAAAAGAAGGAAAGTGGGGGGGTGGGAAATTCGCCGAGTGCTCCTCTTTTTACCGACAGCTTCTGATTCAGCGGACTGCAATGTTAATGCTAGCTCCGGCTAACAAAACAAAACAAAAATGCCCAGGTGCAATTTATAAGATGATTTTCGCGGATGGGGCCCTCAACTTTTAATGCTGAGATAGGAATAGGCTACAACACTTCGAAACCCCTGTCGGCATGGCCATTGTCTGAAATTCTAAAAGTGATAGTAATATCTGGAAAGCAACAATCTACTTAAATTTGCACTAATTTCTGATACTTATTTGCCTCAAATAACAGATATACAGATGTTCAATAACTAAAGCAATAATAAATCTTTCTTCTAATTAAGACTTTTAAACCTTCTAATTAAGCCCTTTGTAATAAAATTTATGTTTATGATTCATAATCTGTATGCTCCAAATAGAAGAGAGGCAGAAGCTGACATGTATATCTCACTTTCTCATTTTACTGATAAATAAAATTCCTGATTTGTTACATTCGTCCCCTATTATACAAGAGCAAGGAAAATAGTTTGAAAAATTTAATATGCTTGTTCAAGAACAACTAGCTAGAGAAAGATAGGAGGCAATAAGTATAATTTTGAAAAATAAATACTATAAATGCTTTAGCTTTTACACCTACAAAATTACATGAAAGCAAGATTCTTTGAAAGAACAGAGTGTTTTATATTTCTTATTTCTAAGTAAATATTTTTCAGTACTAGTGTTTTAGAAACCATGCACTTAAATAAGTCAGTATTATGTCCTCAATCGGCTTTGGATTTTATTCCCATACTCTGACAGCCCATTTAGTAGCAAGCGACTGGGATTCAGATTTTTTTACTACTGGTTCTGTGGGCGTGGCTTGATGGGTGTGGCAGGGGAAGGATACTGTAAAATTTCCAGTCAGAGGTGGTATTTGCCGATTCTCCGAATTACTCAAAATTTCCACTACTGGTTCTCCAGAACTGGTCAGAACCTGCTGAATTCCACCTCTGACTCTATAGCTGTTACAATCTGAAATGCATAGAAAAGATCAGTATGTAGTAAATAGAAGAACCTGAGCTGAATGTTTAAGGAGATAAATTAGGGCAAGGATTCAGAAACCAGATGATTAAGATCAAATTGCCAGATTTTAGTTAAGCACTGCACCTGGCACAATTGTAGTTCCCTACAGTTGCTTTTAAGTAAATATAAAATGTATTTTTCTGGTAACTGAATTGTCACTTTAAAAAAACAGAATAAGATAGATTGCTTAAAAAGTAATTCATTCAACACTAGAATATATTTTAATGATTTCCTAATAGAAGACCTGCTCCCTCAAATCCTTCTCTCCTGCCTCCATGAGATGACAGACAGTTTCTAGGAGAGGTGAGCAAAGAATGCCAGGTGTGTACATCATGATTCTATAATCCCAGCAAAGCTGTTTTGCTAAAGCAAATAGGTATGTTTATTGGGCATCGGCAACATAGCAAGATACTGGAGGCAGATGATTAGTGACATCATTTCATACTACGGAAGAGATGACAGTGGCAAACCACCCCTAAATTTAACAGTGAATAGACAATATAAAATTATTGATAATAGTAATGGTTGATTGGCCTCTTAGGTCTAACGGGACTCAACATGTTATTGAGGAAGAACTGAGTATCTTTTGGAACATTAATGAAGTTTACAAAATGACTAGATTAAAGCCTTTGAGATATCTAATTGCTGAGGTTGCTATACAAAAAAGGAAAATGTGAAGCTGCAAAGACATTACAGTGGAAAAAATATACAAGATGCATCTACATGGGAGAGTTCATATAATGAAAGACAAAATATTGACTATGCATTGAACTTTCTGGTATTGCATTGAAATTGACTGGAATTGGAAATTTTCAATCAAAAAAATCATACTGTTTATTACTACAAATATGAAAAATCAAGAAGAAGCAGGGTTTCTTTCATAATCAAGAAAGCTAAAACAAAGACTACTTGGGAACAACGCAATCAATGATTAAATAGTATCAATTATACTTCACAGGCAACCATTTATTATGATGCTTATCCAAGTTTATGCTCCAACTACTGATGCAGAAGAAGAGTGGGTTAATTTGAAGTTGACAAAATATGTAAGGAAGATTTTCTGCTTGTATTTGGAGACTGGATTACCAAAGTTGGAAATATTACAAAGGAAAATGTAATTCAACTGTATGTCCTAAGAAACTGGAATGAAGCAGATCAACTTACAATTTCTGCCAATCCAATCACTTCTTCCTTGCTTACACTATATTCCAGTAACCATATCAATACCTATATACATGAATATCACCAGATGGTGTACACAGAAATAAAACTACAGATATTATTAGCACAAAGAGCTTAATTATAACAGCAAAGACTATGGCTGACTGTAGAATAGATCATAAACAACTCATGTGCAAATTCAAAGTCAAGCTAAAATGGAAGAAGAACCCAACCAATTTCCCTGATGGGGTTTTGAGCTCATCATTTTTAAGAAGAATGAGAGATTGGCTAAATTTTATTGGATCAATCTGCTGTCGCTCCACAATTTTGCTCTCTGGCTAAGTTCACAAATGACACCAATCAATGGTTCCTTTAATCATTGTTAGGTTCTCATTAAATGCTGAATCTTATATCATGGTGATTTAAGATTCCAAGTAAATCCAGTTAAATATAGTACATATCATTTTTTAAAAAATCTTTAAAAACATTTTTCTAAGATGGATCATCTTCTGAAAGATCCAAAACTGCTTATTCTAAATGTTTACTTTAGCTCACTTTTTAAACATTTCTATGTGTTTTCCAAGAAATATTGTGGGAAAATCACAGCATTTAATCTCTGGATTTTCAGCAATTACTTTAATGAGTATGTTTATATAAATCAGAATAGGAAGGGAACATTCCTTATTTAAGAAATAATGATAAAATCATTTCATATCTCTGTGTTATAGCTATTCTGTCTTAAGTTTTAACAGCAATCGTACTATTCTTAAATATGGCAAATTGATTAATGTTGTATTCATAGATTTAATTTTGCATAATTGGATGGTTTCTCAAACTTTGTATCCAGAAAGATCTGCCTGTATTTTTTTGCTTGTTTTTTGCAGTGGATAACTGTACAATAAATTAAGGTTTCTTTTTTACTTTTGTCAAAAACAGTTTTTCTGCCGCTCTTCTTTTAATTAGTTATAATTATAGATGTGAAAAATTATATTTGATAACAAGCCAAGTAACTCTTCTTCCAGTTCCTCAAAACTGCTCTGTTTTGAAAGCATGGAAGAGGAAGTAAAGTGTGAAGTTGCAATTCACCTTGCAGTCATTATTTACAGTTTCATGGAAAAATGCTTATTTCCTCTCTAACAATCAGAGGCAATGTGTATGTAGCCAATATTTCATAACATGCTAAGATTTAGGTCTCGTAGTTCCTGTTGTGCCAAGCAAACTATTCACAGATTTTCTGTTTAAAAAAAACTTTTCTGAGATAAGTAATGAGAGATGCAATTAGATTCTTAGTTCATTTCTTCGGAAAAGAACAAAAAACAAAAATTATTTACAGGAATTGGAAGTTGCTGTGTTGTAACAAAGCTGTCCCATGTTTTTTAGCTTGGGAATCAGTGGTGGTATTCTACCGGTTCAGCCCGGTTCGCGTGAACCGGTAGCTCTGAGGATCATCTGTGAGTGAACGGGTTCGCTCCGACGATCAGCTGCTGGGCTCACCTGCTCGCCCCAGCTCTATTCTGACCTTTATTTCCTGGTTTTGAAAGTTAGCTGCTTCGTGCGGCACAGTGGATTGCCATGTGTCAGCTGTTGAAGACACAGGGAGAGTGCAGAATTGTAAGAGAAGGTCAGTAGCAAACCTTCTGCGCCCACCAAGCCACACCCACAGAACTGGTGGTAAAAAAATTTGAATCCCACCACTGTTGGGAATATATTTGAATTGTTAAGAAAGTATACTTTCTTATATGCCGTGTGTGTGTGTCAACACTATAACAAGTAAGTACAGTTCAAACTTACACTGATTCATTACAGTGCCAATAGATATGCATAGTACAAGTTTCTTGTATCTGACATTTGTATTTGTATCTGAGTTTGATTAAGATTACATGGTTTGTTATTTGGCAGTATAAGGTACAATTATAGTTACAATCAAACATTTGTACAATATTTTACATTACAGCAGTTGTAAATGTGCATATAATCTGATTCTCAATCCACACAATTTTAAGTGTTTACATTCTTGGTAATACTATATACCAAGTAGTATTTCTATTATCTGTGACTTAAAAGTAATATATTTTAAAGGTCAATAAATGGATAAAAAATAAATATCAAAATACCTTTAGAAAGTTTCTAATGTATTTATGATACATTTAATCATAACTAAATATATGGTTGTAATACTATACATCAATAAGGGCTTTTTTATTTGAATGCATCATGTCAATAAACTGAATATAAAAGCAGAATCACATCTAGTATTTTTTCTTCCCTTTGCTTCTTAAGGACTTATTTACTTATTTACTAGGCAATCTTGATTGGTGCTTTATATAATGTTTGGTTAATATTGATTAAAATATTGATATAGCCAAATAGCACTATGAAACACAGATATATATAATAACCAGAAATCCTGATTTGACAAACTCTACTGAATAAAGAGAGTAAAATTGTATAACAGCATAAAATGCATATACATATTACGTCAGTGCAGTATTCCATAGACCAATGAGATTAGCAGAACTATGTATTCCAGAACATGATCCACACATTATTTTGAACCTATTTCTATGGCACATCTTTTCTGTCCGTCTTTAAGAAATACCTTTATTTCTGAAGCATATCATAATTTTATCTTGTGTTCTATAACAAAGTGCTTGATGTACCTTCTCTATCTATCCAATAGCAAAGAAAGATAAAATATTTTACAAGGAAGTATTATTAGTATTATTCTTTCACATTATTTCTTAGATAACAAAATATGGAGCTTTTCAAAATGCAAGTAATTTCTTTGCAATTGATTCTTTGTAGGGCATTTTTAAGCTCAAACTTTCTAAACAGCATATGAAACGCTACTTTTAATATTGAATTTCCCCAAAATATTTTATCAGCATTTGAAGTCTGTTGGTCAAATTAAAATTGGACAATCCCCAGGTCTACAACATATATCAAATAGCTGTAGAATCTGGGCCTCTGAGGTATTCATCCTGACTATATGAGGTGTTCTCTTTTTTGGTGCAAGCACCTCCATGGCTAAGTCAATCCTATGTTATATTTGTGTGACTGAATCACAAATAACCCAGTCATATTTTGGCTCAATGGAAATCTGATTATTTTGTGGTTTACTGTATTATGTGAATCTGCAAAATTGGATTGAGTAAATCATTAATAAACGAACCATTGTTAAGTGTGATGTGCAAACATAATAAAGAAGTTATGTGCTTTCCCAGAAGGAAGCCAGTTAGAGACTTTACATTCCAATATATTTATTAATGTCCATCCTGAATTATTTTATATAAATATTAATGTTCTGAGTGTCTCACTTAATGTGCAGGGTCTGCTTTTTTGCATGTGCTTGCCTTGTTTTTGCCGTGAAGCTTATCAATACATGATACAATGAAGCAGGAAATGTTCAGTAAGCTTGCCATAGAGCCTGATTCTGATTAGGACTGAGAAGTGACTGGCCCTAAATCATCTTTGCCTAATCTGAGCCTCCCCATTCTCAGTCCATCTTCTTAATCACTGTATCAGTTATTTATCTAAATGATTTCTCTAATACTTGTCACTATTCTCTATACATAGGTGATTTTCAGGTGGTGGAAAATTTCTCTTCGGAGTGAATACCGTGAAGCAAGGCCTGGAGAACGCAAAGAATCTCATGAAGATTTCTTGGATGATCCCTCCCTCCAAAGTAGAATACTATGAATTTAGTCATAGCTCAATGAATGTACTAGTCTGAAGAAAATGCATGTTTAAACAAAATGTGATAAATCCTATTTTTAACTATTATATATAAACTAGGCTTTCCAATAATAGAACACTATTTTATTTTGATGACAAATGTGACGGCATAATATAGTACCGTGATGGTGAACCTATGGAAGTGGCATGCAGAGCGATCTCTCCAGGCACACCAGCCATTACCTGTTGCTCTTCTAGGTTCCGGTGCATGCATGCATGCCAGCCAGCTGGTCTTTGTGCATGCATGAGCGCCAGCCAGCTGGCCTTCGGCACACGTGGCAGAGCTGGAAACCGAAAGTGTAACTCCCAACATGCACATGCATGCCGGCCACCGGTCTTCCGGTTTCTAATGCACATCCATGCACCAGCTAGCTGGTCTTTGCACGCATGCATGTTTCGGCACTTGGTGCCGAAAAGGTTCACCACCATTGATATAGTGCTAATAATTTGACATCTTTTTTAAAAAGTTTTAAAATATGGGATTAAATATCCGTTATTTGTGGCATAGGAAATAATTATGGATTTCTATTCAGTCATTTACAACAGATAAACTATATGAAAAATGCAATAACATTCACCAACATGTCCTCTTTTGAAAAGTCTCGACGTTCTTTAAATTTCTTATTTATTGATGGTGACAGTTCCCTCATGTCATTCTCTTTTTAAAAAATTAATAAAAAATAACATTCTTGAAATGGTAGTAAAATTTGTAGCGTATTACAGTATAGAGCTTTAAATTTGATTCTGAAAAGTTGCTTTAGTATGTGCTGTGTGCAAACACCTATCTGCAACTTTTTGAAACAATCCCATATTTTCCAAGAATTGCAATCCCAAGAAAAATTTCATCTGTTTGAGTTGCAATCTTCATATCCCCATATTCTGAAGCCATTTTTTCAGATGAAAGTTGAAGTGCTGTTTAGTCCTCCTAATTTATCTTCCTCCAAAATATGAATTTGTATTCCCTAAAATACACTTGAAATGTGTTACATCACATTTACTTACAGCTGGTAAAAATTTGCATAAAATTTAGATGATTCAGAATTGTTTTGGAAAATTAGGTCTTTATTATTCAGGAAGCTAGGTGAATTATTCCCAAACATGAACTAAATAATAGGAGGAAAACACTATTTGTTTGTTTATTTTTACTCCATCTCAGCAAGTGAATTGGCTTAAACTCTTAACTACAATCCTAGGCATTACTGTATACAGTAAGCAAGCAACAAAATAAACAAGTGCATAAATAATTTCAATATAATAATATAAATTCATGTAATACTATTACAAACAGTGTATATTTCAACCCTATGCCCTCAAAAAGTAACATACACAAAGAAGAGAAATAAAGTATACACTTCAAATCATTGCACATTATATGCAGCAGCTTAGACTTCAGTATTCTGTTTTAAACATATGAGAAATGCATAAAAGATATTAGTTATTTTCCTGATTTTAGACAAAGTTATGTCTCTCTTGGTCATATTTCAGCCACAATTTTCATTATATCAATGTGGATTTCATAATAAAAAAGGGATTTGTTATTTCACCCAATGAGTTACTGTATATAGGTAAAAAGTTGATTATGATAGACAAAAATCAGTTTTTTAAGCTTAGGCAACAATATTGGAAATTCTGCAGACCTTACATTAGACAAAGATGTAGGGAATTCAATAAACAGCCTCAAAGCCTTTATTTTTTTCCAAGAAGGCAGACACTATGTAACTACAATTGGATTAAAGTAAAAGAAGATGGAGAGATATTCGAAAGGGCTAATTTCAAAAAGATGCTAGTAGGCAAATACAACATTAGTTATTTTTAAGCAATTCTTGCTTAGTTCCATTGTAATGTTGGGAGGCATTCATAGACATGCTGTCATAAAAGAAAATGTTTAATCTCAAGAAAAGATAAAGTAAAATTAAATTTGTCAACCCATTGTAGATCAGTTATTAGTTTTCCCTGAAAAACATTGTGTGAGGCATTGCTTATAGCAAAATGCTTATGGAATAAACATTTTAAATAGTGGAGAACTGATAATAGCTTTTAAATGTTTGTAATAATAAATGGACATCAACCATGAACAATAATCAAATGTAATACTAATAATGCAGTTTTCCAATTTATGCAGAGTTTTGCCATGTTATTTAAAATAATTTTGTACTAGGTATGATTTTGTGGAAATGCGTCATTCTATACACATCAGAAGAGAACTTCTATAATATCATGTGTGCAGGCACATGTTTCATAGTTAAGTTCATTCTGTATTGTCAATAAGAAATGTTTAAACAAGGATTCCATCCACACAGGAATGTTCTACCTAAATGAAGCCATTTTGATAAAAATGCTTTGTTAGGAAGATTCCATTAGCAGAAAGATAATATCTGAATCCATCTATGTTGTATCTTATTATAGCTTATGAAATGGAATTAATCTCTTAGTTTTCTAGGAAATGTGTAAATACAATATCAGTTATTTTTGCATCATCATCATCATCTTGGAAAGTGTATAATGTAAACAAATATAGGGCCATACATCATAAGAGCCAGTTTGGTGTAGTGGTTAAAGCATCAGACTAGAAACCAGAAGACTATGAGTTTTAGTCCCAGCCCTGAAAGCCAGGTAAGTGACTTTGGGCCAGTCATTCTTCCTCAGACCTCTCTCAATCTACCTCACAGGATTGTTGTTGTGGAGAAAATAGCAGTAAAGGTATTAGCTAGATTTTCTGCCTTGAGTTAAAAAATATAAAATATATAAAAAATATAATTTTTTTAAATGAAATTGTATGGCACTACTATCTATATACTCGGGTGGACTTCAAAAATTTTAGCAAGGGGTTTCTGCCAGGTTGCTGGATGGGTGTGGCCATGGTGGGCATGGCCTAGTCAGCCTCCTGCATCACGGTGGGTGGGGCTTTCCTTGAGCCTCCGGGAAGGTGAAAACAGCCTCCCCGGGCTCCAGAGGCTCTCTGGGAGCCAGAAATGGGCCCATTTCTGGCCTTCCCGAACTTCCGGTGGCCCGTTTTTCACCCTCCAGGAGCCTTTGCCTGTGCCCTGCACTTAAAACAGGCCATGTGGGGACTCCTGGGAAGGATGGGGGGATTGGGTGTGGCCAGCTAGGAGTGGGATTTGGGAGTTTTCCAAACTCTGCAGAATCTTAGCTAGGGGCTCTCCTGAACCCCCATGAGCCCCCAGCAGTCCACCCCGTCTATACTATCTATTCTATAGATGGAAGACACATTTGGATGCTACCTTATTCATCTTATGCAGCTGAATAGATTCCTACAGGAAATCATTCAGATTCCTTGGAGATTTTGCCATTGAATTGGCAAATAGTTTAATTATATACTTGATCAGTCTCTGAAACTCAGAGGTGATAAGTACACTAAGTGCAATTCCTATCAAACAGTTTCTGCTTGCCCGTCAACCCAAGGAAATTCCTTCATTCACCAAGGAGCTCTGTCATATAAAATAATTGAAGAGAAACCTGGAGCACCAGTGGTATAAAACAAGTAGTGACTAAGACTGAACGTAAGTACGAACTCAGGTTTGAATCTCCAGTCTGACTATAAGAGCAATAAATAAATTTTAAAAATTATATTACCTCGTGAAATACTATCTAGCAGCTCTGTTTAATATGATATGCACCCTGTTGAGAATGGGCAAGCATCAAGACATCACTTCAAGCCACTAGGATTTTGACTAAATAATGTGCTGAGGATCGCTCAGATACTCTGTGGCCAGAATTGGATAAGATGACCTGGGTCATGTCTTGCAAAGTCATCTAGATTTTGTGAGCATGTATGATCACAATTGCTAAAATTATCAGCATAAAGTCTTATTCAAGCAAAAAAAACAAGAATAAAAAACAAAAAATAAGCTCTACAGTAATTTTAACATAGTTTTAAAAAACCATTTCAAAACTTTCTGTTCCACTCAAAACAATAGAAAAAACCCTTCTACTCCATGATGCTAAGATCGGCCTCTAGGAGGTGCCCATTTCTATGTTAAGTCTTCTTTTACAGCCAGTTAGCATTCTTCATTATCTTTCATCATGTCACCTTCATTTTCATTATTCTCACCATCCTGCAATTTCAAGATTTGCTTTTGCTTTTTCTGGCAGCCCAATAGAAGCATTATCTCTGTATGCAGGCACATAAAAAGCAACTAAGGGTGGACATTGAGTCAAATCTTTCAATAATATTTTAAGGACAGATGCGTCACTTGTGCAATGCGTATTACAATATGTTCTTTTCAAATACTTTGGACAGCCCTAGTAGAGAACAGTAAAGAAGAATCACTATATTGTTACGTTGCTGAGAATTATGGAATTAATCATCCCAGCTCATTTCAGGATGATGTTGAGGGAAGTATGTTATAACATTGAATAGCTCAACCAAGTTTACTAACTCAAGGATCAGTGGGCTTTCAACAATGGTTCCCTAAGTACTGTCTAAATTGTAAACAATAAACCTGTTTAATATCTGTTAGTTCTATTTAAGTTTCTCTGACTTAATTGTATTTTCTAAAATTGCAGTTCAAATAGCCATTGTGTTTGGAGCAAGCACTCTGGAGCATATCTTCAATCTGTGCAGAGGTAATTTTGATTTCCTGGTGCGACTGCCGGATACATTGCTTCTGTACATCATGTCTTACTTGGATCTTGAAGACATTGCAAGGCTTTCCCAAGTATCACACAGATTTGAAACGGTAAAAATGATCTTGAAATGTGTGAGCTTTTAATTCTACTTCTGCATAAATACCTCATTTCTAAAGATTTATGGTACTTTGATTTCTCTATTAAAGTCTTATAGTAATACCTTAAATTGCTAAGCTAATTGTGGAAGGCTGTTCTCCATACAATGTGCATAGTATCAATATTCTTTTCCTTTTTTTGAATAGCTAATATTTATATTAGCAGCATAAGGGACTTAATGTGGGGAGCTATACTATTCAAAATCCATCCAATAAACCGACTTTGGTTAGTTTGGTTAGTATATTGTTAAGACACCAGCAGGTGTCTTAATCAGTCTAGTCTACAACCTGTCAGGGTTGTAGGCTATATTGGGAAGTTGAAAAGCATCCTGAAAGAGGAAACGGCAGTGCCCTTTTATAGGAAGGCACTAGAAGTCAACTGCGATTCAAGGAGACTTGTACTTTTTAAATTGGATTGTATAGCTCAGTGATTTCTTCCCTATGTTATATATATATAATCATTTGGTTTGACAAATTTAGCACTGTCATAAGATACTATTATTAATAATATATTGTACATCTGCATTTCATCTGGCAAATTAACCAGGATGATTTACATCCCTCGTAGTAATAATAATAATAATTCACAAGATTTTTAAGTCCAAACTGAGTGGTGGAAATATCATAAAAGCAATAAATACCTGGGCTATACCTGTGATTCGATACTCTGCAGGAATAATCGACTGGACCCAGATGGAGCAGGATAATTTGGACAGAAAAACAAGGAAGCTTATGACTATGAATCATGCCTTGCATCCTAAAAGTGATGTTGATCAATTATATTTACCAAGAGCAGAGGGTGGTCGAGGTCTCCTACAAGTAAAGCAGACTGTAGAAGAAGAAAGACACAGCTTGTATGACTGCATCCAGAAAAGTGAAGAGCCAATGATTAAGGAAGTACATAAAGGAGGCCTTTTGAAGACAACCAAGTCAAAAGTTGAATACAAAAAAGAAGTAACTGAGAAGTGAATCGAAAATTGGAAAAGCAAAGCTATGCATGGCCAATACCTGAAAAGTATTGAAGGCAAAGCTGACCAAAAGCTTACTTGGAATTGGCTAAAATCAGGAATACTGAAAGAAGAAACTGAAGGCTTTATTTTGGCTGCTCAAGAACAAGCCTTAGCCACAAATTGCATGAAGGCAAAGATGCAGCATGTCACCACCAACAGCAAATGCACCTCTAATGAAACAGATGAAACAGTTGACCATTTAATCAGTGGGTGCAGCAAAATTTCACAAACTGACTACCTAGAACACCATAACCAAGTTGCTAAAATAATTCACTGGAAACAGTGCCAAAAGTTTGGATTTGAGTATAGCAACAACTACTGGGAACATAAGGTTGAGAAGGTTCTGGAGAATGAAAAAGTCAAGATCTTGTGGGACTTCAGAATTCAGACTGACAGGCACTTGGCGCACAACACACCTGACATAACAATAGTTGAAAAGAAAAAGATTTGATTCATTGACACTGCAATACCTGGTGATGCACGAATTGAAGACACACAGCAAGAAAAAATCACAAAGTATTGGGACTTACAAATTGAAGTTGAGCGACTTTGGAAAAGAAATCGTGTGTTATCCCAATTGTAATTGGAGCCCTTGGAGCAATACCTAAAGACTACCTCACTATTTGGGAATTCTGAATTTATCAGAATTGAATATCCTGATTCTACAAAAAACCACCCTACTTGAAACAGCTTATATCCTCCAATGCTATCTTAACAGTTCCTAGGTTCTTAGTTAGCACTCGAGCTGTTGAGTTACCAACCACCCCAAAGGCTGTAAATCTCACTAAAGATATTTAATAATAATAATAATAATAATAATAATAATAATAATAATAATAATATAATAATAATAATAATAGGAGCTTAAACCTAATACAAAATGGAAAGTAACAGAATTGCCTTTTTTAACAGTTTAATTTTGATTATAAGTATGGTTTATTACTTTTTTTAAAGAACATTCTAAAAAATTCAAATATTAACAAGGCTCAAGAAAAACGGTTTTACAAAGTAATCCTACATTTATATATCAAACACCACTGAATCTTAATAAGGTTTATCCCTAGGTAAACAGATATAGGATTTATATAAGATTTCAGATCTTATTTTTTATGATTGATACATGTAAGTGATTGTAGATCAGATATGTACTATCAGAGTGTTGCCTAAAGAGGAATTTGATTTTAAAAAATTCCAATTTTTTGTTTTATTTGTATAAGACGTAAAAATTCAATTTCAATCAAACTGTGTGTTATCTGGGTACAATTATTTTTAGGAAATCATAATCAAAATGTTTCAGTAATACTCATCACATATTAATTCAATGATAATAATAATATTTCATTTAGCTACTTTAATAAATCTCCTTTATAACATTAGTCCTTTTTGAATCCCCATGTTTCTAACTTCTATTTTTATTATTGGTAAAATAAGTCCCATGTCAAGAAATAATAACAGTTGCTCCTTTTTCCTTAATTGTAAGTGTTAATCTGTCCATTTCTGCACATTCTATTTTTTTTTTAATTACACTCTCATCTGTCGGGATCTCTTTGCTTTTCCATTGCTGTGCAAATACAATTCTGGCTGCAGTTAGTACATGTAAAATCATATATATATATATATATATATATATATATATATATATATATATATATATGTCATACTTTTCCAGTAGGATGTCCAACAAATATATTTCTGGTTTCAAATCTATATGCTGCTTTACCATTTTTTCCAACCAAGTGTGTATTTTTCCAATATTTTTTTTGCCTTTGGGCATGTCCACAACATATGATAGTACGAGCCAGGTGTCTGGTTACACTTCCAACATTTAGTGGACATGTCTTTAAACATCTTTGCCAATCTTGTTGGTGAGAAATGCCATCTATAAAACATTTTATACAAGTTTTCTTTGTATGCACTTAGCATAGTTAATTTAACATTTCTATCCCACATTATCCAGTTCTATTGTATATCCAAAGTTTTTAGCCCAAACTATCATTGTCTCCTTTACTTGCTCGTTTAATAAATAGCTATATATTTTCTTTATTATTTTTTTCATCTCTCCCAGTTAATATCTGGTCTGTTAATTCTTTATTAAAACCATACATTTTAGCATCTTTCTCATATCAAAGATAAATAATTTTTTAAAAACATCTAAGTTTCATTTAAAAAGGCAAGTCAAAGTTACCTATGATACAAACAACCATAGTTAAACTTGCCATTCTGCTTTTATTTCCTGCGTAAAAATATATGCTTATGCTTGGTGATCCAATTAAAGTAGAACAATTTACATTCAAGTAAATTGTTGGATGTTTTATATTGTAATTTCTGGTAGTATATACCATTTCTTAATTACAGTTGGCCAAACTTCAAATTCAAATGTGAGGAATTTGTGAATGTTATTGAACTTCCATTGTTCATGACCATTGCCTATCCCATATGGGATAGGAATCTAATATTATATTAAAGGCCACAGATTTCTGTTCTTGTCTAATTCCTGTTTTTCTCTATAAGGGTAGCCCTGGTCAAACAGTTGCTAGTGTTTTTTATTATTTTTATTACCATAAAATCTTAAAATCAGGAAAAGTTTGGAATTCTTTTGTTTCAAGGTTGCTGGCACACACTTCAAAGCTGAAGTATTTATAGTGGTTAAAACAAATAACAGCAAATAGGAATGTAACTCAGATGCCTAGTAAAATGCCTTTGCCTAAAAAATGCTGTTACAGTCCAAGAAGCAAAAACATCATCCAAATATGTTTCAAGAGTCACGGAAAGCCAAATGAGGTAGTCAGCCAAAGGGTCAAAAGCAAGAGTCATGAGTTAGAAAGCCAAATGGTGATCTCCAGCAAAAGTCTGCAATGAAAGAAGCTACCTAAATCTGTCTGCTAACAGTTGGCTGCAATCACTCATGCCTCACTTTTGTTTAATAAGGAGCCTCATTGAGGAGAATTGCTCTGCTTGTCTCTGTAGATGTCTAAACTTGGAGCTTGGGGGGTTGTGCCTTGTCATCAGACTGTTACATTGGAAGAGGAGATCTCTATGGCTGATCAGCCTCAAATGAATCCTGACTTATTGGGTCCTGAGGCTGACAATCCTGAAGCATAGGCTCAGCTGGTGCAGCAGTATCAGATTCAAAATGGATGGTTGTAATAAGTAACTGAAATAATGGATGGTTCCTAAGTAGCATTTGAATTATTTTTAAAATGTTGATACTGAAGGAGGTGATACCAGGTACTATAAATTATGGATATGAACATTATTATGCAGTTGTCTCATTTGTAGAAAAACATGCAAATGCTGGAACTCAAATAGCCCAGTGGAATCAAATCCTAATATTTATTTGCTTTTGATAAATCTATTTTTATCTGCTCACACTTTTTATTTGTTTTATAAATAGTTATGCAACTCTGACAAACTATGGGAAGTGATTGTGCAAGATTTATTGGGCACCATCACTCCAGAAATGAAGTCCCTGGCACAAGAAATTGGGTGGAAGCAGTTTTTCTTCACTAACAAGCTTCAGCTGCAATTACAGCTACGAAGAAGGAAAAAAAAGTCAGCTGGTTCTTCTGGAAGTCTTTCTGAGTAGATGAGTATTTTTCCTAATTAAACATTTTGAAAAGTGTGGATTTATTTTTTTTTACTAAAAAAATCTGATTACAAGATTTGAATAAAGAGGCTGCCTTAAGATAGGCTATTTTATGCCTGAGAAAATCTTTGTTTTGTTATTCCATACATTTTCATTTAATATTTCATTTAAATTGCATTTTGTTCTCTATTTGTTTTCAGTAAATTTATTTAGATTGTTCACATTTTATGTCTTTTGATGTGGTTCCCCCTCCCCCTGTATTCAGACTTTATTTGGTGGCCAGCAGATGGCAGCCACCTTTTATTTTATATCACTGTTATCAGCAGTGATCACTAATATGTATGTACAGTATGGATACATAGAGAAAGCTGTTTTTGTTTTTTCATACAGTACCTGAAATGACACAAAATAGGTATAGCATTCCTAGAAAATAAAATGAGAACTTCTAGGAAATGGCAAATGTAATCAGCTGCTGTTATCAAAGAAAGTTAAGAATCCTCCACTTTCCAAATTAATATCAAATATATGGGATAATGAGAATTCATTAGTTCTTGATTTCATTTGCTATAAAGCTGTTATATACTTTTCTTTTAAACAAATTACTAACATTTATGTGACTGTCCCACAATTTCATTGACAGCAAACATTTCTTTGTCAGACTTTTAGTTCTAAAGTCCTCAGAAGACGTATCCCTAAGAAAATATTAAGGGGTGGAATCTTGCATCCTATGCTTATGAAATAATTTTTCCTGATGAGCATTTCTACAAAAACCGAGTAGCATTAAATTTACCAAGAAATGTATTTGCCAGGCAAGGGTGTAAACTTCCTGATATATGACAATCACACTGTGAATTATAAATTTCCAGCATACTGAATCTCTTGTTGTTTCATAAATGTATAAAAATGTATAATGCTTTTCCTGTAGTGTTAAAATGCTGATGCATCCTGAGTGGCTCAAAAATAAGAATATTCTGTAATAGTTTTGTTTGATAAATTAATTTAAAAGGGATAAGAGGACCAGATCATCAATTTTATCAGAAGCATTGTCAACAAAATAACCTTTTCTTCTTGAGAATACTACTACAGTATTTACGATAGACTGAATGATAAAACAATATTGTTCATAAAGATCCTGATTATTTGCATTATAAAGAGTCTTTTTGTTGCCTAATATAATTTTCTAGAAAATATTTATAAAGATGGGGCCATTAATCTTATAATAGGAAAATAGTATTTCTACTTTGAACAAATAAAAATACAGCTAAATGATCTGAAACAATGCAAACATGACAATTTTCTATTCTAACAGCTTCAAAAAACATATCTATTTTTTCCTATTGATGTAGGTGCTTGGTGTTATAATTTTAAAATAATTATACTTTCAATATTTGAATTATTTATTACAGAAACAAACGTGTGTGGGTTTCCTTCAGTATCTTTTTGTTTTCCATTCCATTAATTACATGTGCCAATATTTTACTGGTAGTTAGTACATTTGCTACTGATACGTCTATCCTTAATAAAATATCCCATTTGGAAGTTTCTAAGTACTTGACTTTATGTGTGGTAGAAAAATAATTCACCTTTTTATTATAAATATCTAGATAAAATCCGTATATTCAAAATTAAATAATACTGTATAATATAGTTTAATGTTCAGGTTAATTATATAAAGAAGTGCAGAATAACAGAGTTGGAAGGGACCTTGAAGGTCTTCTAGTCCAACCTTCTGCTCAAGCAGGAGACCCTAGAGCATTCCAGACATGTGGCTGCCATTCTCTTCTTAACAGGCTCCAGTGAGGAAGCACCTATTACTTTTGAAGACAAACAATTAACCACTGGTTAATTGTTCTCTCTGTTAAGAAATTTATCCTTAGTTATAGATTACTTCTCCTTGATGAGTTTCCATCCATTGTTTCTTGTTTTGCCTTCAGGTGGTTTGAAAAGTAGGTTGATCCCCTCTTCTTTGTGGCAAATATTGGAACACTGCTATCATGTCATTCCTAGTCCTTTTCACATACATACACACTGTATGTATGTGTGTGTGTGTGTGTGTGTGTGTATATACATGTATATATATATGTGTGTATACACACACACACACATACATACATACACACATATATACACAGTATGTATGTGTATGTACATATACACACATACACACACAATATATATATATTTATATGTATGGTATTTAGGTTTCTTCGGGTATTTTCCCACATGTTAATAGTTGTGCTTTTAAAGTTATAGCGACGTTTCAGCAGAATCTCATCTGCCATCCTCAGGCTTGTGTATTGGGTTTTTTCTTAATCATGTGTGTCAGGCTTTGGCATGGCAGTTGTTTCTGTTCTATGGGAAAATACCTGAAGAAACCTAAATACCATACATATAAATACCCGTGAAAACATAAGAAAACTATATATATATATATGTAGGTCTTGGTGTATTCGGGTCATGTCCCGTGTAAGATTGAGAATACCTTGGCAACGTTTCGACGAAATCTCATCCGTCATCTTCAGGCTGGTGTCTTCAGCTTCGTTCTTCTGGGAGAAGATAAATATATATAGATATATATATCTATATATATCTATATATACATACACAATGTAAAACATAAAAATTCAATATATAACAGTTTGCTGTCTGAGTACAATTGACTTTGAGATATACTAATAATACTAATAATATTCTTAACATCAATCACATATCCATTTTAATAAATCTTCATTGTAATTAATCCTTCTCTTATACTTTTAAGTTTCTAACTTCTGTTTCTGCTATTTAGCCATTGATAAAACAAATCCCATGTTAAAAATATTCAGTTTCTTCCTTCTCCTTAATTTTAAGTGTTAATCTATCCATTTCTGCACATTCTAATATTTTTATTATAGTTTCATCTGTAGGGATCTCTTCATTTTTCCATTGTTGTGGAAACACAATTCTGACTGTTGTTAACACATGTAAAATTAAATACGGACTCCCTCTGTTATATTTTTCTGGTAAAATATGCAACAAAATATTTCTGACTTTAGAAGATCTATATGTTGCTTTACTATTTTTTCTAGCCATGTGTGTATTTTTGTCCATTTTTTTGCCACATGTGATAATACGTACCCGGTATCTGGTTACACCCCTAGTCCTTCTTTTCACTAGACTAGACAAACCCAATTCCTGCAACTGTTCATGTTTTAGCCTCAGCCCCCCCAATAATCTTTGTTGCTCTTTTCTGCACTCTTTCCAGAGTCTCAACATCTTTTTTATAATATGGTGACCAAAACTGGATGCAGTATTCTTAAGTGTGGTCTTACTAAGGCTTTATAAAGCAGTATAGTGATATTTCTTTGTCATGGCGGGAAAAAAAGGACAAGACAGTCTCATTGTAAAATGCCTATTAGAACTCTAATGGAGAAGTTGGATTCAATTCTTTATTGGGTTTGCATTGTGTAGTTAAACCATGGATTGTTTAATGAATTAATTAATATTTACCTATCATGCACAAACATTATAGTTGGTTTAGGTAGCACTTTGGATTTGAAGGTTAAAAGATACTTTGAAGCACCAGGAATGTGAAGAGCCCAGGTACTGTAGTTCCAAATCCCCCACCCCCAAGAATGGCTGGTAGCTGCATAGGCCAGCTATGTAAGCCCAAGAAAATATGTGATTCCTTTAAGCCATCACTGGCAAATGTGATGCTTGTGTCCCCAAGGTACACAAAAGCACATATTTGCCTTCAAATTCAAAGTGCCCCAATAGTCCTAGTTTATAATCATATTGATTATGATGCTGCTGGTCTGAATTGAGATGTCAGCAGATATTGTATTTGTAAACAATAAATAGTGTTAGTGGCTGGGAACAGACTAATGATATAAACAAAAAATAAATACGTATGTTCATATGTATGCTCATATGTATGTTTTGTCCATCTATTTTAAAAGTTCAGAAATAAGTGAAAGAAGGTAACAAAGTTCCAGATCTAAAATTATTAATCACATGAGATATTTCTTTTTTTATAATAAAAAGAGGCAGAGCTCCAGGTGACATAGAAGAGTGGTGAACAAAACCCATTTAATTGCTTATTTTACAATATTTCTAAATTGCCCTCATAGTTTACAAGACAGTGAAAAAGAAAACAGGATAAAACAAATAATAGAATAATAAAAAGTAATGATAGCCATGCATTCCATTTACAATTTGTCATCAATAAATTCATTTAGGCACACCAATTGAGTACCAGATATAAATATTTTGCTGAGCTCTTAGTTCTAGAAACAATTATAGTTTTAGAAAACCATTGGGTGAGTAAATTCTGTTTTTTTCACCTCACAAAATGTTTGTGTGGTCAGCATACCTAGCAGATAAAATAACTTGGATGCAGTCTAACTGATGAAGTGAATCAGATCTTGAAATCTATGGATCTAACATAACTGAAAATCAAACATAAGGCTTTCTTGGTCCCAATGAATGCACACATTATGAATCTGAAGTGAAGCCATTGTCAAGACAATAGGAAAATGCATCAGGATGTTGAATTAAGATAAAGAAGTTCATGATAATAATAGTAGGAATGACTGTGTGCACTCAAAAACTGAGCCAGACCTTAAGAGCTTGTCACTGATATTTCCATCCACATTGGGAATTTATTATGCTGAGAAGGCAAGGCATAGTAGTGTGTGATTGCAGAAATGATAAAATTGACCATAGTACTAGAATATATTGGAGAACATAGTTATATGATAGTTATAGACAACTTAAATCTTAAGAGTAAAGCGAAGGACCTAATCATCCCAAAGGTGCTTTTCAAAAGGCAACTGGACTTTCTTAATTTTTTTTCTTGAAGACGTTTCACTTCTCATCCAAGCTTTAAGTTGAAGAAGAGGAAACTGAATAAGCTTCTTGGATGAGAAGCGAAACGTCTTCAAGGGGAAAAAAACCCAAGAAAATCTAGGTATCTTATGAAAACCACCTTTGGGACAACCATGACCCAGACGATTAAGAATCTCCATTGAAACAAAGGGCCAAAGGTTGATAGGTATGGTCACAACCCTGAACACTTTGTGATTTTTTAGAATTCCTCAGCTCTGACAAACCTGCTTTCTAACTAGCCCAAATCTGAAGTATGTACGGAATCTGTTTGCAAAGTACCTCTCTTCTCCATAATTATAGAACTTAATTGTTACACCAGGAAGGAGAGACTAAGCAAGATGTTCCTGAGCAAAATGGCTCAATTCTTAACAATACAAGCACAAGTCTTTTGCATGCCAGTATTGTTTTTCTTTTACAGAAAGACTCTTCCTGCTAGCTCCCAACTGCCATTAGAATATTGTGATGAGCAAGAAGAGGAAACAAGACAAGAGAACGGTGAGATTTTCCTTTTTCACAGTAGCATTGCCATGATTCTTTGAATCTTCTGTTTTCAAATTCAGAATTATTTATTTATTTATTTGTTTGTTTGTTTGTTTTGACTTGTATGCCGCCACTCTCCAGAAAGGACTCGGGGCGGCTCACAGATAAAAACACAGAACAATAAATTAGTTAAAAAGAAATTAAACTAACAAGCCAAAATACAAGTATAAAACTGAATTAAAATCAAATTTAAAACCCACCCTCTCCCCTAGGAGATCAGTCCAGCCCAGCCTGTAAAAACAGCCAGGTTTTTAGATTGTGCCGGAAAGAGAAGAGATCGGGAGCCAGCCGGAGCTCAACGGGTAGCTGGTTCCATAAGGTGGGGGCCGATGCAGAATAGGCCCTTCCCCAGGTCACCGCAAGCCGACATTGTCGTGCAGACGGCAACCCGAGGAGTCCCAACCTATGTGCTCACACAGGGCGACCGGTATTTGATATCGGCAGGAGACATTCCTGCAAGTACCCCGGACCCATCCTATGAAGGACTTTGAATGTTAATGTCAAAACCTTGAATCGCACCCGGAGGGCAACCGGCAACCAATGCAGCTCGCGCAGGAGGGGCGTAACATGGGAGTATCGGGAGACTCCCATCACAACTCGCGCGGCCGCATTCTGCACCAGCTGGAGCCTCCGGATGGTATGCAAGGGCAGTCCTACATAGAGAGCGTTGCAGTAGTCGTGTCGAGACATAACAAGTGCATGAGTGACCGTGCGAAGGGCATCTCGATCCAGGTAAGGGCGGAGCTGGCGAACCAGCCGAACCTGGGCAAAGGCCCCCCTGGCCACAGCTCCCACCTGCTCCTCCAAACTGAGCCGTGAGTCCAGGAGAACCCCCAGGTTCCGCGCCCTATCCACAGGGGGTAACACCTCTCCCCCTATGGCCAAAGGTGGAATATACTCACTGGAGCAAGATGCCTGTACGCACAGCCACTCAGTCTTGGCCGGATTGAGCTGTAGTCTGTTCCTGCCCATCCAGATTCGTACCGCATCCAAACAACGGGACATCACAGAGAGGGCATCACTGATTTGGTTTGGGGTGGAGATGTATAACTGGGTATCATCAGCATACTGATGATACCTCACCCCAAAACCTCGGATGATCTCGCCCAGCAGCTTCATATAGATGTTGAACAGGAGGGGCGAGAGGACCGATCCCTGTGGGACCCCACACGTGAGAGCCCTTGGGGCCGACCTCTACCCCCTGCCAACACCGATTGCGAACGCCCCGAGAGGTAGGAGGAGAACCACTGCAGAACAGTGCCCCCCACTCCCAACCCCTCAAGGCACCGCAATAAGATACCATGGTCGATGGTATCGAAAGCCGCCGAGAGATCTAATAGGACCAGGACAGAAGGAAAGCCTCTGTCCCGCGCCCTCCAGAGATCATCCACCAGTGCGACCAATGCCATCTCTGTACTGAACCTGGGCCGGAAGCCTGATTGATAGGGATCTAGATAGTCCGCTTCATCCAGGAAAAGCGGAAACTGTTGAGCCACCACACTCTCAACAACCTTCGCTAAAAAACGAAGGTTGGAGACCGGACGAAAGTTGTTTAATACGGCTGGGTCCAGGGCAGGCTTCTTCAGGAGGGGTCTCACCACCGCCTCTTTAAATTATCTTTAGATTATCACAGACAGGATCCGTTAAGATTCCCTGCCCAGTGAACTCATCCCATAACTCATCAGCTAGGCCAAGGGTATCAAACTTGTGGTGTCATGTTGCCATCATGTGAATATCATGATTTCCCCCTTCACAGAGCTGGGGTGGGCATGGCCTGCACATGACGTTTTCGATCTGCGGGCCACCACTTTGACACCTCTGAGCTAGGCCTTCTGTAAACTGGTGGCTTAATTGCTTTACATTCCAGTCCAAATCTTGACCTAATATCTGAAATACTACCACATATGCAGTCATCAAGCATTTATCTTATAACAGGCAGTTGATTTTATGGTTGGCTGTCATCAGTTTAGCAGAATTATGAAAAATACTCCCCAAACACATCATAAAATTATCATCATTATCCATATTTAGGCTATTTTGAATCAGAAGGTGTGGGAAGTTTTATACAGCCATCCATTATTCAATATTATTATGAATCTTATGAAGAACTGATCTGTAGTAATTTCTCCAAGTTTTTTAAAAGTTTACTTCACACTGAGTGAGAAAGATCATATTTTTTGCCCACATTCCCATCATATTTGCCATGCAAAATGAGAGAATAGTGGAGAACTGTAATTGTAGCAGCTATTGCAACAACAGTTCCTAAGGCAAGTGGCAACTGCACTAGGATTACTGGTGTGTTGAGCTATGGTAAATTCTGGTCCATTAGCAGAGCTAGATCATTCAATGAATGGACTGATCTTTCCAGGTTGCCATTTGATTCTGATATTGGAGCAAAGCATTAAAATCTAACCCATGGTAAACAAGATAGCAGAAGGGGTTTAATAACCATGGTCTTGGCCTAGAAAATCTGAGCTTGCCTTTCTCTCAGTGGATCAGAAATAAGGAGGAACGTCAGGTATATCTGCTTTGACCACTTGCAATAACCTTCCTGCTGAATTTTGCAGTCTCAGAGTCCCTTATTATAGCAGCAAGCAATTGCAGAAAGATGAAAATCCATTCTAACAAACTAGGAACCTGACAGTATTTATACGCATGCACCAAGATTCAAACTTTCTTTCACCTACTTATTATTTTTGGTGGGGATTACAAAGGATTATTTGCAGACTTTTTTTCTCACACTGGCACTGTATTTGGCCTTTAATGGCAAATGATCACTACCCAGGTTCTTTGTTTCCTGCCTTTTACCTCCAACTTCACAAAAATTAATGTTCAATTATTGATTGACATGCACCTTAGTATAAGGATTGATATGTTCGGTTTTATTTAACATTGTTAGCTCCATCAGATATATAATTTGATACTTCCTTCAGAAATGCAAGATTTCTTCCATAAAAACATGAATTGAATGGTTCTAAACATTTCCATTTTCTATATTTTTTTCTGATGATGGCTGTTTCTTGTCTATATAAGGCTGAACGAGCAAAGTCAGTATTCCCACTATATAAAGGAAGCCACATATGTAGAAAGAAAAGTCATATTTTTGTGTGAGATCATAAATCCATCCTAGAAAATAAAAAGAAAGCAGTCAATAAGGTATAATCAAGAAGCATAGAACATTAGTTTTTCTATTAATAAAGTATTGCTCATTGACACAATTCTATGTCTAACTTCTTTTTTTCATCTGTAACAAGATTGTCATATATTACATTAATCTCTCAAATCAGTTTTTTCTTTTATTGTCTTAAGCCTAAAACAATAGTGGGATGCTAGTCTGTTTCTTCAAATTTATATTTTAAATGCACTTTTTTCTATCAAACCTCTGGAGTATCTACTTAGATCAAGAGGTGGACAACTTTGCTATGACTGTGGTAGACTTGTTTATTGTCTCCATGGATTTCAGGAGCCTTGAAACTGACCTATCTACTTCCTATTCTTTCAAGGGTAATTGGGGTAAGGGATTCAAACAGGGTTTATTTTTATTTGCACAAATCATGCCACCAAAAAAATAGTGTTTGCCAATAAACGTTCTGCAAAAAATGGGTCAAAGAGGCATATTTTGCACACAGTTTGCTGATCTAGGTCCTAAATCCTACTTTCACTAAACATAAGTGCATGTGAGAAAAAATACATGTATTCCTGTTTGCTTCTCTTTTCAGTTTCTTCACTTTTCTCTGCTCCTTTTGTATTTATTAAAATTGCAGAATCCTGGTGGAAGAAACCATTTCAGTCATGCATTTCAAACTCCTGCTCCATAGCAGCATCCACATTAAAGTCACCCAATAGATGTCCAGCCTCAGCATGAATTTATCCAATAAGCCCACTATCCTCAAGATAGCAGAGTCTGTTGTTAAAATGCTCTTAGTATTAGAATTCCCTTCTCCAAAAAAATTCAATAAAAATCTGACTTCCTGAAAGACCATTACTGTCACTCCTGCATTCTACTATCCTCAAGATAGTAGTCTGTTGTTAAAATGCTCTTAGTATTAGAATTCCCTTCTCCAAAAAAATTCAATAAAAATCTGACTTCCTGAAAGACCATTACTGTCACTCCTGCATTCTGAGATAACTATATCATACTAATTATTATAAATAAAAACAATAACAATAATATAATAGTACTATGGGATAATAAGTAAGTATTCCTATAAAGGAAATGCTAAAACCTGTCTCTTCTTGATGTATTTTGCTGGTGTTTTGTAGAAAATGAACAATATCTGTTGATTTTCAAACTTTAGTATCAGGACTATGCAAAACATTCAAATGAGGTTTTTATAATTGGCAAGCATGCCGCCAAAGCAATTGCTATGTCTTTTCTTCCTAGAGAAGCAAAATAATTGAGCATGTAAATATCGGCAGAGATAAGTTGTGATGGCACAGTGGTGCCACAATGCAGCATTGCAGGCTGACTCTGCCCACAACCAGGAGTTCGATCCTGACCAGCTTAAGGTTGACTCAGCCTTTCATCCTTTCGAGGTCAGTAAAATGAGACCCAGATTGTTGGAGGCAATACACTGACATTTGTAAACTGCAAAGAGAAGTCTGTAAAGCTATGGTAGGGTATAAATCTAAGTGCTATTGCTATTGATACCATGTAAGTAAAAATGTTACGTTTACCTGCAAATGGTGGTCCCAAGAGTGCTGATATCCCATTGGCGCAAATGATGATTCCGTAGGCATTTGCAAGATGCTTAATCCCTACTAGATCTTCAGTGACAACAGGCATAAGTGAAAAATATCCACTGGAAAATCCTATTAGGGCACAAACCACTGCGAGGCTAGCAAATGTATGCATTAATGGCAAAATAAAAATGCAAAAGACAAGAGTAAAATTAGCTGCCATGAAGACATTCCAAACACTGATGGAAGGCAAATCAGAGATTATGCCAAGGACCACCTTCCCCAAAATGTGAACAATTGCAATAATTGAGGTCAAAGGAAAGATGTCATTCTGTGCTGATAACCTGTACTGTTTCACTATTTCGGGGAGATGGATGAAAGGAATCACAAAAGTGCTATAGGCAAATAAAGCCCAGAATACAAAAGCTGCAAATGTTCTGTTGGTGAAGAGAGAAGCAGTTCCAAAGTAACTGGAATACCAGGTCCTGAAGCCTTTCTGGCTTGTGACTGTCAGCTGGCCTACTCGCTTTAGAATACCAAGAGTATAGATTTCCTTTTGGTCTCTGATTCCATCTTTATTTTCCAAGGCTGAAATTTTGGCAATCTTTTCTTTTGTACCCTGTCCTCCCTTTGCCTCTTTCTTCGCTTCCCTTAAAACACAATTTGATGTTAGCACTTCAGCAGAGCTGGAGAGAACTTTTGTTGGACTATTGCTTTGACTCTTGTTTCCATCCTTGCTTTGCTCAGTAGCTTCCTTCTTGTAACGAAGTGGCCTCAGAAGTGCTCCACAAACACACAGGTTCAGACAGACTGCGCCATGAAGGAACACGGCATTCCTCCAGCCAAACTCCAAACAAAGATATTTCAACAAAGCTGTCATCAGGAAAGCACCAAAGCCTGTTCCAGTTGTGCTGAGTCCCTGGGCAAGAGCCCTTCTCTTTTGAAAATATTCTCCCACCATGACCACAGCAGGCAGGTACACCATCCCACTTCCAATACCTGAAATATGAAACATTTCAGACTTATCCAGGAACCCTCCATGATTGTGTTAATAGATGAAGATTAACTGCCAGAAAATCCTAAAACAGGAATGAAAGACTGGGCTAAATATCTAAAGAAACATAGACATGTGGTTTTAGGTTTTGGCCCTCAGGAACTAGAAATGAGGCATGAATTGTTCTATGATCTTTTTAAACTTTATGTGTTGGAAAGTAGTATTTCATCCTAAGCTCATTATCAATGGTCACATTCCAAAGCCATCTCTCCTACAGCAAATCTACTGTTCAACTTTTGAATATCAACTAACTTAGTACATTTGGGCTGCAACAGAGGTGAAGAGTTTGTTAGAAGGCTCTCTCTTGATTTATTTTGAAAGAGGGGATCTACTTTTTAAATTTAGACTTAAATTCATAATCAACAAATGCAATACATATATGTGATTTATATCAGTCAGGCCCTTCGTTCTGGGCTAGTTCCAGGAAAAACCTGGCCTAAGGCCCTTCATGTTCAGGATGCCAGAGGATTCAATATTCTCCTCCACTTATATTCAGTATACAGTACATCTGACACTGGTGGGATAGGTCATCTACTGTCAAGTATTATTAGTGTGCAGATGATTACATCTACATCCCTAGCTGAACAAACTGTGCTATGGAAAAATTTCCAATGCTTGGAGGCTGTGAGGATACAGATAAGGAGGCCCAAAACTAGTAAAACTAAGTGGCATTGGTTTCAAGGACCTGCCAATCCTAATGATTTACCTTCTACAGTTCTTGACTAAATATCACTTCTCCAGGTAGAACTAGTACATTATTTGGGAGTTCCTTTGGATTCTTGCTTCCTATTCAGGGAATAGGTGAGAGCAGATTCCAGAGCTTTTGCTGTCCCCCAAATACCTCCTTTCTTGAATCAGATGGGCCTTCTCTCTGTCACTCATGTTCTAGCAGCTCCCATTTGGACTATTGCAATGCACTCTATATAGGACTACTCTTCAAGACTACTCCAAAATTCCAACTGGTCCAAAAGATAGCTCCATGAATAGTTATGATTGAATACATACTGTGTTATATATGCAACTTAACACCTTAATCAAGCTTATCTAGCCTGAAGCTACAGTCTATGTGTTCACAAAGACAGACTTAGGCTTGTTCGCGTTAGCATATCTATATTCTTCAGAAAAAAAGATTTCCTAATGTATATCCAAAAATTAATGCTTACCAGCTATAATTCCAAATGTAATAAAGAGGTAATGTACATTTGAAGCATAGGAACTTAATATCCATCCTAGGGCATTTAAGATTCCTCCAGTTATTGCTGTCTTCCGACACCCACAGGTGTTAATAAACAAACCAATAAAGGGACCTGTGACAGAACATGTGAAATAGATTGCTTTCATAAACTCTAATTATTTTCTTCACAAATATGAGACTTGAAAGCATTTAACTACAATTTTCCAAATCAGTATACATCCCATAAGCATTAATTGGTAAAGGTCTAATACATGAATTTCAGATACTAGATGACAGCAACAGGACCTTACACGAATGTGTCTCAAAAAGCTAAATGTTTGTGGTACAAAACTGTATACTGGTAGCATCTAAGCTCTTACGTTTATGTTTATTTGGATTTATATGCCGCCCCATCTCCGGGGGGGACTTGGGGTGGCTCACACAAGGATATACATACATAAATAAATAAAATATTAGTCCAATCCAAATAACGAATTAAAATTATGCTAAAATACCCAATTAAAACCCCAATGTCTCTCAATCCAGGCCGGCCTGTAAGAATAGCCAGGTCTTTAGATCGTGGCAGAAGGAACGCAGGTCAAGAGCCAACCGCAGCCCCAGGGGCAGCTGGTTCCACAGAGTGGGCGCCCCCACAGAGAAGGCCTTCCTCCAGGGGACCGCCAACCGACATTGTCTGGTCGACGGCACCCCCAGGAGGGCCTGCCTGTTGGCACGCACTGGGCGATTGGACCTTGATGCAGGTAGGAGGCGCTCCTGCAAATACCCCGGACCCAAGCCATGAAGGGCTTTATAGGTTAATACCAGCACCTTGAATCTTACACGGAGAGCAACTGGCAACTGATGCAGATCGCGCAGGAGTGGTGTCACATGGGAGTATTGGGCTGCTCCCATCACAACCCGCGTGGCTGCATTCTTCACCAGCTGAAACCTCCATATAGTCCTCAAGGGCAGCCCTAAATAAAAAGCATTGCAGTAGTCAAGATGGGAAGCAACGAGCGCATGGGTGACCATGCGTAGGGCATCTCAGTCCAGGTAGGGGCGCAACTGGCACACCAGGCGGACCTGGGCAAATGCCCCCCTAGCGACGGCTCCCACCTGTTCCTCCATATTGAGCCATGCATCCAGGAGGACACCCAAGTTGCGTGCCCTATCCACAGGGGGCAACACCTCTCCCCCCATGACCAAAGATGGAATTTCTTGGACCCGAGATGCCGGTAAGCACAGCCACTCAGTCTTGTCTGGGTTGAGCTGGAGCCTGTTCCTCCCCATCCAGATCTGTACCGCCTCCAGGCACCGGGACATCACGAAGAGGGAATCACTGAGATGGCCCGGGGTGGAGATGAAAAGTTGGGTATCATCAGCATATTGATGATACTTCACCCCGAAACCGCAGATGATCTCGCCCAGCAGCTTCATATAGATGTTGAACAGGAAGGGAGAAAGAACCGACTCCTGAGGCACCCCACAAGTGAGGGGCCTCGGGGCCAATTTCTGCCCTCCTGCCAACACTGATTGCATGCGCCCCGAGAGGTAGGAGGAGATCCACCATAACACGGTGCCTCCCACTCCCAACCCCCAAGGGCGCCGCAATAGGCTATCATGGTCGATGGTATCAAAAGTCGCCGAGAGATCTAATAGGACCAGGATAGAGGAACATCCCCTATCCCGAGCCCTCCAGAGATCATCCATCAGCGCGACCAATGCCGTCTCTGTGCTGTACCTTGGCCTGAAGACTGATTGATACGGATCTAGGTAATCAGTTTCCTCCAGGAAAGCCGGAAGCTGCTGGGCCACCACGCTCTCTATATAGCTCTTCGCTATATAGGTAGTCCTCAATTTAGGAGGACGGGGCTCGCATTCCGGCGGTACTACATGCAATCTGGAAGCTCCCGGATCGCCGTAGATATCTTATCTGCTGGACGATCCTTTTGGATCTAAACCGTCCCGAAGAGACGGTGAAGGTAAAGAGCACATCCTGTTGATCCCAGGGACATCGCAAAGTCCCTGGTTGATCCAGGAGAAGCTCTTTTTGCTGGCGGAAAAGAGGCGGCCATCAAGCTGCTGAAGCTGGGACAGCTCCGAAAGAAAGGCAAGTTCGGAAGAAAGTGTGTCGGTTTGGTGAGAGGTTTTATTAATTACTTATTTTTGAAGAGAACACCCTAAAAATTGGAAAGTGGACTTAAAAAGTAAAGAGGATAGTTTTTAAGCAGCGAGATTAAATTCTTCCTAAGACTGATGGTTTTTTTTTTCCTTCCTTTTTTTCGGAATTATTTGACTTTAAAATGGACTGGCTTTTTCTTGCTTAAATAGTCTCTTGTTTTGATAGGTTTTTTTTCTTTTTTACATTAACTCCTTTTTGGACTAAATGTTGTTTATGATTTCAAGAATCTTTTAGAAAAGAGAGCCATTTCAATGTGGCTTCCCTCTTTTTTTTTTTTTCCTTCTTGCTTTTGAGGGGAGGAGTGAAAGTGAAAGCACTGCCATTTAGAGGCTTGGATATATTGTATTCTTTTTTCCAGTACTTGTTTATGTATATGTGTTACATTCAAGGACTCAAGAGTTCTGTTCTGAAAGAGATAGTGGGGTGAGCATGACAGATTGTTTACACAGGTGCTCATCTGTGAATCACTGATAGTGGAACTCAGAGTTGGAGTTGAAAGAAAGAAGGAAGACTGAAGTGACCTTGAAAATAGATTGTATTGGAATTCAACTTGATACCTTAAAAAGCCTTGGATATTCGGTGGCAGTAGCTTTTTTGTTGTTAGAGCTTGTGATTACTCTTTTTTTTTCACTCCCCCCTCTAATTGAATCTCTACTGTTTGGATTTAGATTTTTTAACTAGGAATTTTGCTTTTTCTCTTTTTCTTTTCTCTTTTGGCCTGCTCTTCTTCTTTTTTTTTTTTCTATTTTTAACATACCATTGGATTAGGGTATATCTGAAGACCTCCTTCTTTTATTTTTTTTTTTGAAGTAGAAATTGGCTTTCTTTGATTTTTGAGATTTTCCTTTTTTTTCCTCCATCTTTTCCCTATTTCTGCATATAAGTGGAATAAATTGGATTAAGGTATACAAGAACCTGAAGAGTTTTTTTGCTTCTATTTTTTTTATTTTTGAATTTTTATTTTTCTCCTCTTTTTGTCAACGAACTGCACCCTATGTTATGGCCTCTTTTGCCATAGTCGAATCACCACAGTCATTGGACGAATAACTCAGCCATTAAGTAAATCCGACTTGGAATTTTGACTTTGCTTGTCGGAACCTCCTATGATCATATGATCCCAGGATGTTGCATCTGCCATAAATAGATGCCAGTTGTCAAGCACCTGAATTTTAATCAGGTAATTATGGGGACATAATGATGGCTATAAGTGCAAGGACTGGTCCTAAGTCACTTTTTTCAGCATTGTTATAATTTTGAACAGCCATTAAATGAATGGTTGTAAGTCAAGAACTACCTATATATACATTAAAGGCACTTGAAGGCTATGTTTTCACCATAGATCAATTATCAATAACTATTAAGCATGCATTATTTTACTCCCTACACACACACACACACACACACACACTAATTTAAGCCTGAAATTCAGATTTAATGTGTTACTCATACCCCAGATAGCCATCTTATTAATCGTGATGCTGTAATTAGAGTTTATTGAAGGTTATTCATCTGGACTGAAGAATCTCAAGATGGAGACTTTTGCTATAGTTATAACCATTTGAAGTTTGACAAACAGGCAGAATAAACATTCTGGAAAGTAAATATATAACGAATAAAATAATAGCATGCAGAGGAAAATAATGGTGCTCTGTGTGTGCTTCCCAATCAGTGATGTCTGGATGCTGTCATTGCTTTTGTCAAAATTATAAAAGAGTTGCAGCCTAAGTTCTGCCTCCTTTATATCAATGTCTACAATAAGACAGGATTTGTGACAGGACACCACAATGTTGCATTTGTCACTGCAATCCTCCACCCTTGCCTCCCTATAGATGCACCCACTGTAATTTAGAACTGAACATGTCATGCAAATTCAGTCTAAGATTGAGTTTACCCATTGTATTAATCCATAATTGCTTGGGTTTGACAATATTCTAAAATGGTGATCTTGAATAAATAATTTGCTGGATTTGTACAATATACTAACTAATAAACTACTGTTACAAGTCATAATGACTGTAATTAGTCTAAAGCAAGCAACTGAAATTATAGGCTGTACAATACATACATAAACATGTAAACATGTACAATACATGCATAAAAAGTTGCGTAACAAAAAGCCAGACTAGTTATAAATTAGAAATTGGAAGGAAATCACAGTTTACCATCATCCTATATTTCAACCTATTGAAAGAACTGGCCTATTTAATCAATGTAAACCTGGCCTGATAAGATCTTTGGCATAAATAGCTGAACGTGGATGCTTTCAACTTCCAAGCTGTCATACTATAACTTGATCAGCTATGGTTACAGTATTTGGCTTAATATTTTTATCTGGACAATAATCATATTAGTGCTGTGGTCAATTACTGACTAGTATTTGTAACATCACTTTCAAAAATAAGCAAAGAAGCTATATGCTATGCCACAAACATATGCAAGCTTTTGAAATCGATTAGGAACAAATGAAGAGAAGTAATAGAAGACACTAGAAAGTCTACCCACAATAAAATTCCAGCCATTCTAAAATTTATTTCTATGGTCTTATTTTATGTTATCCATATGAATGCACATTTCTCTTTTAAGTCTCTTTATTTTAGGTAAGTAATCCGGGAGACTGATTTGAGGTAACTCTACTATAATTCTTAAGAAATATATTTCTACTGCTGTTTGAAGAGGTCCTTTTCAAGAGCCTAAGGGAAGGAGAAAGTACTTGCCAAAATTGTATTCCTTTTTTATGAACTATCTTTTTTGTTAATGATTAATAGAGCAAAAATGCTGATGTCTCAGTTACAATGTACAAAGTAAATCTGTTTTCTTCCAGATTATTATAATACAGTTTAGAATATTAAAAATAAGGATGAAATCAATTCTTAGCACTTAATGAAAAACAGAATTATTTCTCAGTGCCAGACTTGAAGGGTTTCTTTAAATCATTCTAAAACAAGACAATTTTAATAATTTTGGAATTATTTTATGAGATGAACAGAATTGCAAGTTTTTCAAGTTGGAATCAGTGATAGAGTATTTTATAATAAGCCATTTACAAAGAACTATAATATTTCTGTCCAGAAAAGCTGCTAAAAATTAATTCAGAGATCCTCAGATGACCAGCTGAAAATTCCTTAAGAATATATGTTTTGATTCCTGCATTATGCTGTTCACAGCTAGTTAAAGTTTGTCCAAAGTTTCAAAACATTCACTTTTATGAATACAGTACATCTTTATGTGCTCATGACAGAGCACATAAAACTGATAAAAGGCTGAGCCTGGATCAAGACAAGGCAGCAGAACAGAGTAATTCAGAATATATTGTAGTTTGTAAGTTGAATAGATGCCTCTAATGAACCATCTCCAGACTCAATTTGCTACATAACGCTAGCTTCTGAACTTTGTCATGCTGCAAATGGCAGCATTATAGTAACTGTGCCATGAAGAAAAAAATTCTGAGGTTGTTTAAATCACCACATTCAAAGTGGATGTTATTTATCAGAAATCAACTAGTATACCACCAGATTGTATGCTGTTCATGTTTTAATCCTTGCACACTGCCCTCAGTATTATTCTGAGATGGTTGGTCATGCACTCAACTGCATTCAGAGTTTGGGAAATTCTACAGAAACCATTTGAATAAGGTATAATTCAGACTCGAAGGGCTCATGAAGACAGCCTCCTGATCCCTGGGCCAAGATGGTCTGCTTACTGCTTGTTGAAGACCCTATTTTTACGGTGGCGTCTCCACTGTAGGGTCAAGTCAGGGTCAAGGTGACCTGGGAGGAAAGTTGTTTTCCATTTGAAGTGCAATAATGCCTTCTAGGCAAACATTCTGAAATGCATCAAAAAGGAATCTAAAGGTGGTCGGCAACCTGTACAGCTCCAATTAGCTCACTGCAGCACTTCCCTACCTGACTGTGAGGCTTTGTTCCTCCCCGTTTCCTTCCTGGCTGCTGAAGAGAATAGAGATTTGCTGCAAAGCCTGCAAGAACTTCTTCTGCATCATTTTGCAAACAATCATGCTTATTCTCTGGCTCAGGGAATTCTATCACAGATGAACACATACAACAACCACATTTTCTGCTGGCCTGTATTTTAAAAGTGTTATATAATCAAAACCCAATTGGCTCCACTAACTATGAAACAAAACTAAAAGAGAATACATGTTGTTGTCACATGTTCTCCAAAAAAGTTTCCACAATCAAAAAGATGTTAGTCTGAACATGCTATCTCAAGGAGATTGCCTTATGCAAAGTCTAAGGAATATTTATTTTATTAATAAGCTAAGACTGAGCAAATATGTTCAATATTACATATAGGAATCCCCATGTTATTGAGTATTTCTTATCCCATGTATATAAGCCTTCTCCACTGAGATAATGGGTTACCCCATATAATTGCATAGGACTGATTTCAATACATCAATATTTAATCAAGATGGCAACTGATATATAATAGTAACAATATGGGATCCTACCTACAATTAGAGTAATACCCATATTGAGGGAGCTGACCCATGCTGTCAGCCCTCGACTTTGGCTGAACTCTTCAAGCCATTCCATGTTGAGAATTCCAAGAGCCATTTGTGACCCCATGATGAGTATATGCACCAGGAAAGAGGAAAAGACTATCATCCAAGCCCATCCTCTATCAATATCTGGGTTTGACTTCAGCTTCTGCTCCCTCTCTTTGGAGTTCTTTTCAGAATCAGAATCAACATCTTCATGACTGTCATACATTTTCGGTCAAGTACCTTGGAAAAAATCAAACAATATTTAGTAGTTCCTGATAAAAGTTGCATTTCATTTACTTACTGTTACATTTTTAATAAGATGAAACACAAGTGGATGATACTTGCCAATTGGCCATTTGAACAGGACTTCATTGAACTGAATTGAATTTATTTCATTGAATTTATTTCAGAACAAATCAGGATAAATTTTAGGGGGGAGGGATTGTCCCCATAGTTGAGCATGCTACTTACAAAAATTTGAGGCACCTGTGCTGCCTTCTTCCCTTCTTGTTTGAGTCTCCCCCACCCCTCATCATGCAGCAGGGCTGCTATTCAAGCTGCAACCTTGAAACAGGTGTGGGAGAAGATGGGAGTTTTGGAAGCTCTGTAATTACCAGCAAATAGGGTGAAACAGCCAAGCCAAAGAAGGTATTTTTCTTTCAAAAGGAATAAATTGTCCAGAGGAAAAAGGCACAGCAAGAAAAAGTACAAACGCAATATGGCACAATGTGGAAAGTTGCAATTATGCTACATATTCCTTATTCTATGAGGTTCAGCAATAGAAGAAAAAAGCAGAAGAAACAGTGTAAGAAGAAAATAACTTTGCTATAGAATGTAGTATTGTAATAGTAATTGAATAATAAAAGCATTGTAGGTGTAATTATTGTAGTAATAGTAACTTGTATAGCAATTTAGAAATAATAGCAATAGGACAGAATATAGAGAACACTTTGTACATAGGCTTGTAATTTTTAAATTTTACTTCTCTATATTGGTTTTTAATCAAAATAAAATATCTTTCCAACCTTTATAAGGAAATATTAAACATCTGTCCAGACTCCAGGGCTTTTGTGGCTCTTTTGAGTCTAGGTCAATTTAACTAGGTTTAGGTTTTTTTTTTTGTGATTCAACCAAGCTAACAGTGTAGGATACTTTAGGGTAAATTGTTTCCGTGCTTGGTATAAGTATAGTCAATAGCTTTAAATTTTTGTTATATTGCATCTTTAGCCAATATAATTTTAAAAATGAAATTGTGCCATGCTTACCAGCATTTATGTAGAAGCACCTCTAAAACTAAAATTGATTAAAGAACAATATGAGAGAAAAAGGCAACACATGGATTTTCATTTTCAAACACCTCTTCCATTGATACAATAGCACATAAATACTGTATATCTGGTAAAAGTTTTATTTGTTTCTGCAGCTGACCTAAGGGAAAACAATGAGGGCCATAATCTAACCTAAAATTAACCCACCTGCTGCTTTCTATACCATCTGCACTATTGATTTTGCATAATTATACCATCTGTTGCTTATCTCAAGATCTTAAAAGCTGCTTTCTGAGCCCTGCCCCTTCTGAACTACTCTCTTTTTTAAAAAGTGTTGTGTTTGCACTATCATGTATTCCAGCTAAAATGCATTTACTAGTAAATTTTGTTCACATCTGCAGAAAAAATCTTTGCCTTTGGAAGAGAAGGGGATAACATGCTCTTAAAACTGGGAAGATAAATGGCAGAAATATATGAGCTCACTCTTCACAGGCTCATTTCATCGCATCATTTCACTGTTGTCTGAATAATCAGAAGAGCAAAAAACATATGAGCCACTTTGATCTAGTAGTTAAGGTACTAAACTAGAAACCTGGGGTTTGTAAGTTCTAGTCCTTCCTTAGGCATGAAAGCCGGCTAGGTGAATTTGAACCAGTCACTGTCTCTCAGCCCAGCCTAGCTCACAAGGTGGTTGCAGTGAGGAAAATAAAAAGAAGGTGTATTAGGTATGTTTGCTGCTTTTCAGTTATTTACAAAAAATAATAAAATAAAAATAATAAAGAGGTAAAATATATAAAAATATGGGATATCTAGACTTTACATGTTAAAAGTCTGTGAGATAAAACTATAAAAGAGCAAATCCCACAAAATATACAGGAAAACACCAAACTTGGATGCCTTAAACTATAGTTAAATTATGGTGTTGCATTAATTATTGTTTGATAACAGATAATCAGAGTTGGAAGGGACCTTGTAGGTCATCTAGTCCAACCCCCCACCCAAGCGGGAGACCCTACACCATTTCTGACAAATGGAGTCCAATCTCTTCTTGAAAGTCTCAAGTGATGGCGCTCCCACAACTTCTGAGGGCAAGGTGTTCCACTGGTTGATTGTTCTCACTGTCAGAAAGTTTCTCCTTATTTCCAGGTTAAATCTCTCCTTTTTCAGTTTCCATCCATTATTCCTTGTCTGGCCTACAGGCGCTTTAGAAAATAGCTTGACCCCTTCCTCTCTGTGGCAGCCCCTCAAATATTGGAAGACTGCTATCATGTCTCCCCTGGTCCTTCTCTTCACTAGACTAGCCAAGCCCAGTTCCTGTAACCCTTCTTCATGTTTTAGTCTCCAGTCCCCTAATCATCCTGGTTTCTCTTCTCTACTTTTTCTAGAGTCTCAACATCTTTTTTATAATGTGGTGACCAAAACTGGATGCAGTACTCTAGGTGTGGTCTTACTAAGGCTTTGTAGAGTGGTATTAGTACCTCACTTGATCTCGATTGTATCCTTCTGTTAATGCAAGTTAGGATTGCATTAGCTTTTTTGGCTGCTGCTGCACACTGCTGGCTCATATTTAGCTGGTTGTCCACTAAGACTCCAAGATCCCTCTCACAGTTACTGCTATTGAGCCTGGTTTCACCCAGTCTGTATTTTTTATTTTTCTTACCTAAGTGAAGGACTTTACTTTTCTCTACATTGAATTTCATTTTGTTAGATACGGCCCAGTGTTCTAGTCTGTCAAGATCCATCTGGATCTTGAGCCTATCTTCTTGGGTGTTAGCTATTCCTGCCAGCTTAGTATCATCTGCAAATTTGGTAAATTCCCCTTCTATTCCCTCATCTAAGTCATTAATGAAGATATTGAAGAGTACTGGGCCTAAGACGGAACCTTGTGGCACCCCACTGCTTACTTCCCTCCATGTAGACTTAGACCCATTAAGGACTACTGGTTGAGTATGGTTTGTCAGCCAGTTGCGAATCCATCTAGTGGTGGTGCTATCTATTCCACTTTTTTCTAGCTTACTAAGAAATAGGTTGTGGTCTACTCTGTGGAATGCCTTGCTGAAGTCTAAATAGTATTTTGCTGGTCTACTAATTTAGTCACTATGTTGAAAAATGAAATAAGATTGGTTTGGCATGATCTGTTCTTAACAAACCCGTGCTGACTGCTAGTTATTACTTTACTTGTTTCTAGATGTTGGCAGATCTGTTTTTTATTTATTTTATTTATGTTTAGTTTTATTAAAGATATTTACATTGCAGTGTATTTTATTACAACAACAGCTTTATTACAGAGCCAATTCATTCACACTGCAGCTTTATTGAAAGATGCAAAATTTTTGGTAACTGAAAGCATTTGCTGCCCAGCAAAGCATTTTTAAGGTGACTATTTCTGCCATTTGCTGTAGTTGCAAAGAAACTTAATCAAAGTACACGGTCTTGATATATATAGGTTGATGATAGTTGCAAGTCACATCCCAGTGAATAGTTACAATAGAAAATACAGAGATGAGTTTTGGGGAAGTTTCTACAACTTTCAGAATGAATGGGATCTGGGGGTGAATGGGTGACAATTATGCTGCTAGGTGACATAAATCGACAGATGAAACCAAAATGAATACAAACAAAATATGATTAGTTAATTTGAGTCACAAAAATGAATCAAAATGATAACTATGTGTGTATCTGCTTAGAAAAAGGTCCCTTTTGAACACATATTTTAAGTGTGGCACATGAACAAATTATAAATCTAAAACTATTGATTTGATTGTGCTAAAATGTTAAGAGAAATAGTGGGAATACATGGCTAATCAGAGATTCTTAATGTGAGACAGAACATTTTGGGGGTAAAATCAAGAGTAGATGAACAAAAAGGAAAGAATATGTATATTGGCCATTTTCAGTTATATAAAAATCATTTTCATGCCCAACACAATTGTAAATGTATAAAATATATCAAACCAGCAAACCATTTGTCATCAAACAACACAAATACATGTCAATTAATTGTAGGCAGATCACGATTTCTGCTTCATTGAGATGTCATGTGGTCTAAGGAATCCAGTGTTTAATTCTCTCCTAAGTTCAGTACTTTTGTTCTCCAAATATTTTTGGGCAGGCTATTCCATTTCTGTTCTTTCTTTTACTGTATATCTATTGGCTTCAAATACTATGATTTTCATATTTTCCTAGTGTAGACTGTTACAGCGCCTTACCAATACTCAGCAGCTCAACTCCATATGTTTTGGTCATTTGGTATTTTAGTGGAATCCAGTGTTCTTCCTATCTGGTCTTCAGTGACCACCCTGTTTCTCCTATGCATATTTTCTTGTGGGGTGACATGGGTTTTCAAAAATAGTTCCTTTCTTCAGGTTTTTAGGGAATTACTTTTTGTCCTACTCTTTTGAACTCTCCTGATCTTTTCTGTGTGTTTATTGATTTATTGCATTTATGGTATATCCTTATATTATTTATATCATGGGTGTCAAATTCAAGGGCTGTGGGCCTGATCCGGCCCATGTAGCGCTTAGTGCCCATGTAGATCTGGTCCATGGAGCCACCCTGGAAACAGCGAAGTCCAGCCCGTGGTGCCTCTACTAGTGAAAACAGAGCTCAGGAGGGCGCATATGGCCCTCCTGGGCTCCGTTTTCACTGGTAGATGGCTATGAAAACAAACTAAAAACAAAACAAAAGGAGAAATGTTTCCCCTTTTTTCATTTGAGCATCCAAGAAGGGACAGGAAAGGAGAAAAGGAAAGAGAAAAGACAAAGAAAAAGAAGGAAAGATGGGAAGAGAGCAAGGAAAGAAAAAATGAAAGAGAGGAGGGAAGAAGAAAGGAGAATGAAGAGGGAGGGAGGGAGGGAAGGAAGGAAGGAAGGAAAGAAGGAAGATTATAATGGAGGGAAGGTCTGAGGGATGTTCTGCCTTAGCACTTGACAACCACAAGTGCCCCCTGACACGAGTGACATCGAGCACGTCAAGGTCAAATACAACCCTGATGTAATCCTTAATGAAATTGAGTTTGACACCCCTGATTTATACTATTCATGTGTGTTTCCCCTTGTTTATTATTAAACTTTATTAAAATGAAATTATGAGCTACAGTACAATAAATTATGCCCATGCTACTAAGAGTCAATTCCAAATTAAAAGTTTGACCTTTGACTTATTTAGTTTTTTGCTCACATTTCATCCACAATTTTAATAAGATCAAATAATAAGATGCTCTGGGTTATGTACTGTAGGATTTTCAAATTTAATTGTGTGTAAGTATTCCCCCTTGTTTTGCCAAATCTTTTGATATTGATCTAGTTACAGTATCTGAAGGTGTTGAAACTAGTCAGATGGACTAAGCTATTCATGGTGAATATATACTATATTATATAAATAGTATATTCACAGTGGAGCTCTCGGTAATATACAAGATAAAGAAAATAACTGAAACATTCTGCAGTAAGTTTAAAATGCAAATCAGTAATTTGATCTCCAGAAAAGCATAGCTTTCTACCATTGTATATTCCACTATATAGTATATTAACTGTTGCAATGTATCTTTGCTGTTTTTGGAGTTTTATGTTTTCGTTCTCTATTTAATTGTCCTTGATGAGTAGTTATTTTTTTTAAGACTTCTTTTGTATTCTCATGTTCCCATGTCTTATCTTCCATATTAGTACATATTGTAACTGAGCTTCATGCTTCTTATCCTTTTTTCTTCTGGATAATTTGACTGGTAGTTGAGGTACAGCATTTATCAGTGTGGCTTGGCTGACCAATTACTAATGATTATTGTGCTTTGTATGAGAACATCCAGGGAGACAGCGCATTTTTGTTTTGTTCTTTTTTACTGCAAATATTATTGCTGGATTTTGTTGATTAAAATGATGTAGGACTTTTTCTAAATCTTATTCATCATGATCCCAAAATACTTTATGTGTCATCAGCATATCTCACCACATATTTAGTTTCTTTGTGATTTAATAATCCAAAATGATTGGTAGAAGCAGTTGGATGGCGAGAATGGCAGTAAAATTAGATGATAGAGCTATCTGTTTTAAATCTTATTAGTAAAATGTGTTAGATTACAAGTATAAGATTTTCTATAATTATTTTTACAGTTATTGATAATGTACTGTGTACTGATTTTGTAATGTTTTTATGTAGTGTTTTTAGCTTAAGGGTACATTTTAATTGCAGTTAGACTGAATTGTGGAATAGGGGCACTTTCAAAATATTGTTTTTTACTTGTATTGTTAAAGCATTTGTTTCCAAGTTACTGCATATTTTAGCCACTTTTAGCCATATTTTTCATTTCTGAAAAAATGGAAATACATATATGATTCATTTTGAGATATGTATGCAACTTGTTTCACAAGTATGTGAAGACTGCATTTGTGTCTAATAATGGTATATTGATTGAGGTTGTGAAAGAGTATATGTGTGTTTGTGTGTGCATATTCAGATGATGTGTTATTGGGCGACACCTAAATGATTTGCAATGGATGTTAGAAATGCTGCACACACACAAGGAATGTGGATCAAAAAATTAAAGTATCAGAGACAAAAGCGGTTTTGTTTAACAAAAAACACAAAGTGAAAACTGCAAGTTATACAAACATTTTGAAACAGATGAGCAAGTGAATGATATGTAACTCTTGCTAGGATGCTTTCTAAAGAGAAGAAACTGGACAGAGAAATGTTAAGAGGTGCAAGTCCTATTCAAAAGGGAATGGCCAGCATGTAATTTGTTTACAAAGAATGTAACAATTGTTAGAAGAAGCAAAAATGAATTTTGGGAGTGGAAGTTGGCATTGTCAAAAGAAACATAAACATTAATTGAATGCTATAGAAATGGGCACTTAAGAATAAACAGCAAAAAAGTCAAAAAAGTTGTTTGAATAAAAACGTGAGTGACCTGTACAAAGCAAATAAGTATATAGACAGTATGAATTATATATTTATTTAATAAAATGTTATGCCGCTCATCTCCCCTATAAGGTGACTTTGCCCGGCTTAAAGATAAGGATCAAATTGCAAAAAAAAAACCATGAAGGAAGAATGAATGGATTCTTGATAATTGTTCTCCTGGTGAATGCTCATGAAAACTAAAATGGTATTTGGTGGGGGGTTAATACATTCCCATTCCAAAAGAATTGCTAAAAGGTGGAATGTAGTTTCATGGTTTAATTTTTAAAACTGAAATAAAAACTTTTGTATGAAATCATTACAATTTCTATTTCTGGCTTTCAAAGCAATTCTCAGGATTGCAGAAACAAGGACTGAAAAATCCATGATTACAATGTCTTACCTATCTTTTGTACACAACAAGGTTAGGCATCACTGGCTAAACCTTAAGCAATGAAGCAAGATTACATGGCATTGACTGACACAGCAATAGCAAAATATAGCAATATAGCAATATTTTGAACTGCTCTGTCCTACTAATGTGCATTTCCTTCAGGAATGTATTTCTTCATTTGCTACTTTTATATACTGTCTCACTATTTTTTGTTTTATTTGTTTTTATCCCGTTTATTATTTTTATAAATAAATCAAAGCAGTGAAGGCATTTGCCTTCCTTCTCCTATTTCTCCATAACAAGAATTCTGTGAGGTAAGTTGGACTGAGAGAGACTGGCAGTCACCCAAATGGCTTTCATGCCTAAAGCGGGACTAGAACTCATGGTCTCCCAGTTTCTAGCCTGGTATCTTAATCAAATATTGAACTGGCTCTCATTTCCTATACAATGAATTGTCCAAACACATATCTTTTGTAGTTATTAATGACAATCCATATGCTAGCTTCATCTTCAGATCATAAATCAAGCACAAGGACACATACACTAAATACTTCTAGCAAGTAGAAAAATAACATGTAATCAGAGTACAAACTAATCAGCAAAAACCTACTCAAAAGGAATTTTTCATTACAATTCAGGAGAAGATGTAGGAAGCATGGTTTTATGGCAGTTTTAGGTATCAACAAGGAGCAATTACAGCAAGAGTTTTACAAGCTTCACATGCAATGGCATTATCCCAGAAAAATACATCAGGCTAAGCTGCTTCTTAAATAGACACAATATCTGCCTCCCCCATGTGCAGTTGCCATTGGCCCTCTATGTGCTAGCCATATGAGACAACTGGGCAATAGAACTGTCAATCAGAGCATAAACATGTAGAGCAACTCCAATTGATATTCTACAGGAAAGGGTAGAACTGAGATTTAAGAAGGGTCTGAAGGAAGCATAGAGAATTAGCACCAAATTAACCTCTATTGGTGACAGTGGCAGGTTTATGAACATATATTTAGTGGCAGGAAAGACAACAATTGACAGCCAATAGATAACACCATATTAAAGGAATCTGTTTACAACCTATTTTAAGTTACTTAATACAAGTGGTTCTCAACTAATGGAGTCCCAAATGTACATTGTAAGTCATGACGGTAACTAATAAGTTGAGATACCCATGAGATTGAATCCGATTTTACAGCTTTTTTGTGGTCATTAAGCAAACATGACAGTAATTAAACAAATTAAGGTATTTCTGTGGGTGTTGTTTTTTTTTTGCTGGAAATCAGTTGAAAAGGCCAGAAACCGCCAAAAAGTCATAAATTGTGGTCACATGATTGTGGAACACTACAATTGGCCATGAGGGTGAGCTGGTTGCCAAGCACCCGAAATGCAGTCATATGATTATGGGAGTGGCTGTAACTGCTGGAACTCCAGAACTGGCTTTTGGGAAGGTGCATCATAACTTCAATTGCTAAGCAACTGATAGTTAAGTGAGGACTACCTGTAAAAATTCATAGAGACCTTGTTTAACATTAAGGAAGTAATTTTGCTGTTTTGTATCCTGTCTACAGCCTAGCTATTCAAATATTTCTTTAAAAAATAGACAAACACAAGCATTTGTAAGTGTTGTAAGCTGCCTGGAGTCACCATGTATGAGTTGAGCAGCCTTATAAATGTGTAAAATAAATAAATAAACTCAGGAGAATGTTTAATGATGGCAACAAAACTAATACAAACATAGCAACTTGAAGATTGTGGACTTTAACTCCAAGAATTCCCTTTCTGACAGTTGGCCCACATATCTTCAAACTGCCAAGTCTGAAAAACACTGCTTTGGAGGGTATTTTGGATTAATGGAATTATTTTTTAATTTTGAAGGAAGGAAGGAAAATAAGAAGAGGACAATTCAACAGGGATAGTGCATAACTCCCTCTTTACAGTCTAGTCTCACTAGGTCTGGCTGAAGTGATATAGCCTAGCATTCCTTGGCCACTTTGCCATTCGTTTAAACACAAATGTCTTCTCCTGAATCTCCTCATCATCTGTAGAGCTCATGAGGCAAAGCCCTGGCATGAATCCAGGAATACAGGCTCGATTGGAAATGGCCTACCAACGATAAACCACTTTCCTACTGCTATAAAGAAATCCATATTGACGTGTTTATGATATCACCAAGAATAAAAATCAGCTTGATTCCTGGTGATATCAAGAGCCCTTCAAACTATATCACTAGGTGTGGGGCTATTGAAGACTAGTGTCAACTTTTGACCAAATTCAAGAAATCCAGACAGTTCAAATGTGTATAAAGATTTATTGTAAGCTTGAGCTCTCTACAAGAATACATTTGTTAAGTGAATCGCTGCAGTTGTTAAATTAATCACACAGTTGTTAAGTGAATCTGGCTTCCCCATTGACTTTGCTTCTCATGTCACAAAAGGGGATCACATGACTCCAGGACACTGCAACTGTCACACATGAGTCAGTTGTCAAGCATCCAAATGTAAATCACCATGGGGATGCTGCAATGGTCAGAAGTGTGAAAAATGGTAATAAGTCACTTTTTCAGTGCTGTTGTAACTTTGAATGGTCACTAAACAGTTGTAAGTCAAAGGCTACCTATAGCAGAGGTCAAGGAAAATTAGCAGGAGATAAGAATAGAAGGAATTCAAGGTGGGGTGGACTTAGATCTCTTCTGAGTGCAAAGGGATTAATGACTGATGACATGTTTGACCCTTCCCTTGGGCTCAGCCTGGTTATCTCCCACATCGTTCACATTAAATATATTGAGGAGGACCATAGTGGGAATGACAATTATGAAAAATGGTCAACCACATTTACCCTTTGAAGGGATTGGAATTTTTCTGATTTTGGAGGTAGTTTTAAGTATTTCTTCACAATTTTCATCCATTTCGTATTTTATGAGAATGTAATAGTTCGGCATTCAACCAACTGAACTTCATTAACAGAGGGAATTCTGAGAATCACAAAAAAGGTCTTTAGGGGCCAGATGTAATCCAGAGGCTTCAAGCCATCTATTCCTAATAGAAAAATTAAGCAGTCTTTAAGAGTTACGTTCTAATCTGGTTACAAAGGAGAAAATGCACTTACTTTGTTTCTTTCATATTATAACGGGTGCATAGCTAACATCTACAGCAGTGGTCACCAACCAATGGGCTGGGGACCACTGGTGGTCCACGATAAAATTTTGGAGGTCCACAGAGAAATATCAAAAAAACCCGCAAAGCAATTAATCCAGGCTGCGCAGGAACTTTCCTTGCATGAAGCCAAAAAGGTCTCTCTCTCTCTCTCTCTCCCTCCCTCCCTCCCTCTCCTCTCCCCCGAGAACAGAGCTGGAGATGGTATCTTGCAATCCCAAATAAAGAATGATTGATCAGTAGGAAAACGGGGTACGGAATTTTCCTGCAGACTTTTTTTTGGATTTTCCCAAGGTCTCTGGTCCATGGGATTTAAAATTATGAGTTTGGTCCCTGAGGTCCAAAAGGTTGGCAACCCCTAATCTACAGTATATATTATAACACCATCCCACCTCTTCCCCATTAATTTATCCAAAAGATAATATGTATGAGAGCTTTTTCCAGTCTGGCATCCTTTAGGTATGTAGGCCTACAACACAGAACAGGTTTCTTAGGCTAAAGAGGAATAGCACTTGGTCCAACACTGCTGAAAAGCACAGGCTGAGATAAACGAATATTAACTCTTACAATTCAACGAATATAAATAAATCATGAAAAAATAATGTTGCAAATAGTTATTTGGAAATAGGCTGAAAAAGTAAATACAACCCTAAAGTATTCTGTGTATTATGAGGGCTTATTGCACAATTCTTGTTCATCTGCCTTACCAAGTAAACCTAAATGCTTATTTTGAGTAACCTCTCCAAGTATTACTGTATAATTTCTAAGAAAGCATCACAGGGTTGCCGGGTACATGTGTTCAAAATCATCAGTGATGTATGTGTCTTAGAACCAAATAGTGCACAATACCAATTTTTTTAAAAAAATATTTCAACATACTCAATTTTTCACCTTATTAAAAGCTATTGGTCAACTTTTAATTTTGGGATACTAATTTATTTAGGAAGAACCATCTTGAAAAAGCTTGTGATGTTTAATACCTACACATTTGGCCCTGCTTCTGCAACATGGTTTCTTAATATTTTAACTTTGTGTTGTTTTAATCTTTTAATTTTTTTACTTGTTTTATAATCTGTAAACTGCTCAGAGTCACCTTGTAAGGGACATGAGTGGTGTAAAAAATATAAATAAATAGATTATAAAGCACACTTAGTACTTGTTACTATTATTACTTGTTTAAATAAAAACACTAGTAATATTATTATTATGGCAGGCTCGCTATAAAAATAAATAAGCCTTTTTAGCAATTTTTCCCAACCTGTTGCCTTAAAATATATTGGAATCCAGCACCTTTCATACCCAGCCAACATTGGGCATGAGTTGTAGTCCAATAAATCTTGCAGATGCTAGATTGGAAAGACTATTCTTTGAAACTGCACTGATACTGCACTTATGCACTTGACTATTTATTTGTTGCGTTTATATATCGTTTTTACATGATCTCACAAGACTATAAACAGTGACACACATACACCCTCATTTGTATCTTCACAATGAAATCTTGAGGTAGATCAGTCTGAAAAAAATAGAATTCAGCAGCTCCACAGCTGAGCTTTGCAATCTAAGGCCACTAGTTTATCTCAAAAAACAGTGTTTTTCTGCTTTTCAAAAATAATATGACATAACATTATATAAAGTATATAAAAGCTGGGCTTCTCTCTCCTCGTTCAAATCCTGGCAGCGCCTCCTCACCCACCCCTAAAGCCAGGATCTGGCTCTGTGCGTCTAAGGACCAGGGATCAGCGCCCCGAGGAGCACAGATTGCCAGTCAAGAGCGGACCAGGGAAGCGCCAGGCTCAAAAGGCGCTTTTCGGGGAGAATCGCCGGCAAAGAACCTCCGGCCAGCCACAGCAGCGGCAGAATCTTACCCAGCGGAGACGAGAGGCGAGTGACCGCCAGTTACCTCTCTGCAGAGCAGCCAATCTTTATCGCCGCCAGCAGACAAAGCTGCGCCGCCGCTGCCTCCCTTGCCTTTCTACCTGGGCGCTCGCATCCTTCCGCGCCGAAGCCCCCTAGCCAAACCTAAGCCAACCCGGCCTGGAAGGAGAAAGGCGGGGGCAGAGACCCGGATAGGCCGAGCACCCACCACCACCAACTCACCCCGAAAGGGACCGTTTTACTCCTGAATGCCTCCCGAAAATTGGGACGGTACAGCCGCTGGTGCTTTCCACCGATTCCCGGGAAGTGCTGCAAGAGGCATTTTTCTCTCAGCGTCCGGAGCCTTTCCCTGTTGGCGCGAAAGAGGAGAGGGAAGCCAGAGGGACTGGGGCTGGGTTGGGGCTTATATCCTCCATTCTCCCCTCCCGACCGTTGCCCTTTTGTCCCCAGAGGAGTTCGCCTCGCCGTAAACCTCCTCCTCCTCCTCCCACCCCCACCAGCCCATCTCTTGTCATTTGCGCGGTCTTCCAAGCGGGCGACACACCAGCTGGCGCTGGTTTGGCGGAGCAGTGGAAGCCCCGCGCATGCTCCCGCGCTCCCTCAGCCCGGTGACTTGAAGTCTCTGGTTTTGGAGGGTTGAACCTGCCTGTCCCGTGGCTACCACATTCCGCTAAACGGGACTGGCAAGTCGCTTCTCCAGGCAAGTTAGTGGCGTGAGCTTGCGGGGAGCGGGAGGTGGAGACTTTATTCGGATCGACCAAGAAGCACCTTCTTGGTGATGAGGAAATGGGGAAAGTTTGGGAATGTGGAAGAAGCCTCGGGGGGGAAAAAACCCTCGAACGACCGGTGAATTTGCATTCCACAATAGCTTTCACTCTTAGCCTCTTTTTCAAGCTGCGTCTTTCTCACCAGGGACCTTTTGCTTTATTTTCTGAATGGCAAGATGACCGCGGTGAAACTATGTTGAAACTATTTGTATTGCGAAGTTTTTTCACAATTAAAAAATGGAGGATTTTCTTGCACCTCCAAGGCTGAGGTGCAGCGCTATAGTGTATATTGTATTGTATTGGTGGACAGACCGACATTTATTCAGGAACTAATTGTAGAACCTTTGGAGTCCTTGGTGCTCTGTGATGATGTGACACTAAGTTGAGTAATGAAATGTCTGCAAGGCAAACGACCAAACTCAGAGAACACCAAGGACCCACAGCTCAATCCTGAGCTAGGAACCTTTCCCATAAACTCCACTGTGAGGTGTTTAGGTCGCTCTTTTTCTTTCATATATTTGCTGCAACAGTGGGACAACCCTACACCTAATTTCAAAAGCCTTGCACAAATGATCATTTGACAGTTCTGGCATGGGTGAACTCTTGTTCTGCCAGCTGGGTAGAGGACAAATGAAAGATGGATGAATATAGCATGAAAACACTTCATCTGATTCTGTCCCATGCCCATTTTTGGCCTTGGCCCTGATCTACCACTGAGAAGCAGTCCTCAAAAGACTACACATGAGATAATTTTTGTTACCATGGGGCCACTGAACAATTTGCCCTTTTCTGTAGTAATTTTATTAAACATTACAATTAAAAGACTAAAAACTATTTCTAGTGAAGAGAGGAAAAAGAAAAATTAGAAAAGGAATTAAAGAAAAAATAAGTATAGGAAAGAAAAAAAAGATATATAAAGAAATTATTTACACTCATCACAAGAATAAATCACTTAACTTTCTCTTAAACCAATAGTGGTCAGATAAAAGAAATCTGAGTCTGAAGCAGAAATATTATTTGATAAAGCATTTCAGATAGGATCTTCCCTCTTTCGTAAAGAGAGGGGGAAGGAAAGAAGCATATTCAGACTTGGAAGATTTTGTTACTGTAACTTTATAATAAAAGTAGTATTAGCATTCATAACTTTGGCTTCCTAGTCTGGTCTGCAATTATATAAAACAATAGGTCCTGTCTACTTAATGTTTCTATTAATCCTTGGCATATTCTATTAATATTAAACTATTGAAATATTAATATCCTATTATTGTTCTGTTAATCCTGGGAAAAGGAGCAAAACCAGTTATTTTATCACAACTGGATTATAAACTTAAAGAATTTCAAAAACAAGCCCTCAACATAAAGGGACAGCATTCCTTTAGGTAAGGGCACATCTGACATTTTAACACAAGTCAAGAGCATTCTTATATGGCAAGAAGGGACATTCAGAAAAGTTGGATTATAGAATAGGCTTAGCTGTGTTTACATGAGCTATAATTTAACTGATTTACCTAATATGAGAGTTCACATGACATACAGAACATCAACCAATCATGTGAGGGTGGATTTGCCTAAAATGTAGGCTGAAAGGTGGTTAGCTTGTCTGTTTTAATGGCATAGTACACTATCAAAATGGTTGTGAAGCTAATGTTACTCTGTTCAGCAAATGGTGGCCATGATGAACTTACCATAAAACATTCCTTAATAAGAAAGGCAAACACTGGTGAGGTATCTTACCCCATCTCCACTAGTCATGCAGAGTGATTCATTTATCTAGACTAGGCACCAACAAAGCACTGTCTGCAACAATCAACCATTTTCTAAAAGCGTCTCTAGGATAAAGGAGTTCCCAGACAGAAAATTCAAAAATTCAAGATGGCAGCTGCAGCCATGCAACCAGAACTACCATTTTCACCTTTTTGCACCAGTCTTATCATCACTGCCACCACTTCCACACAGCCCAGTGGTTTGGGATCTGTGAGGCCAAGGAGAATTGTTAGTCAAAATGCTGGAAACCATTGGCTAGCATAGCAAACCACAATAAAGCCAGAATTACATGGATGTGATATCATCAAATAAATGTTACAATTATATATTTATATGTGGACATCTAAGGAGATAAGCTGCACCCTTTGCATAATGATATGATCACATACCCTGCCCCCATTCCCAATGAACATCCATGTTGGAGACTGGTTCTTTGCAACATGGCAGTTTTGCAATTATTACTTTTTGATTGTTAAAAAAAATCCTTTAAAAAATCTCAAGAGAGAGACACCTCATCTCTTGTTCCTGCTTAGCAATTCCAGACCTGTAGCACCTCCTTTCATTCACTGTGCCTTTTATTTAAAATGCAGCACGCAAAGTACATGGTTCAAGTTGTTTCCTAGCACCCACTAGTTTGAGATCTGTTAACTGAAGATATTGTGGGATTAATCTGCTGATTACATGAATTCCATGTGTACTCAAGTGCCAAGCTATAACTGTGCCCTCCTTTAGGTCTTGTTGCAGGTGAGTATGATCCTAGGAGTGAGTTTCAAGTGGTTCTTTTTGGTGCAAGCAAGTGGTGCAAGCTTGGGGATGGCGGGCAGAACACCAATGTATACAAGCACACACACAAACACACACAGAGCAAGCTTGCTAGCAATAGCAATAGCACTTAGACTTATATACTGCATCACAGTGCTTTACAGCCCTCTCTAAGTCGTTTACAGAGTCGCATATTGCCCCCAACAATCTGGATCCTCATTTTACCAACCTCAGAAGGATGGACAGCTGAGTCAACCTTGAGCTGGTCAGGACCAAACTTCTGGCAATTGGCAGAATCAGCCTGCAATACTGCATTCTAACCACTGTGCCACATGGCTTTTAGCAAAAGATCCCCAAGGCTTTTTAAGAAAAAGAGCTTAACTGAGAAAGAGGCCAAATAAGGTGACATAGGTGACATATTTTGCTCACAGGTCCTCCTGATTCAGACATCACAGAAAGGTGATCAGCTGCTGGAGGGTCAGAAAGCTAAAAGCTAAGGACATATATGTGATTCGTTCCAGGCATAAAGGTGCAACATCAAGGTTGGAATATCTTCATATAAAGAACTAGAAGCTAGCTGTTGTTCTCATGTAGGCCAGCCAACAGGTCACACCCAATTAAGAACATTGCCATCCTTGTTTTGTGTGGATCCAGTTGGGTGCCTCTCTTTAGCTTTCTACAGTACACATTACATTCTCAGACAGAATGTTGCTTGGGACCAGGATCCTGATCATCTGATTTGTGGAACTGATGATAATAGGAGTTAGCCTCAGTTGCCCGGTTATTCCCAATTGCTGATGTCGATGTTCATCGAGAGCAGCTCCTCTACTTCAGATTCCTATAACTTGTAGGAAACCACAATACTTCAAAGTGATCTAGATTCTGGGCTCTCATCTTGGCACCCAAGGATGCAAGTGAGTTCTTCTTTGTTGGTGTCCATCTGATTTTTTTTTTTTTTGTTAACCACCTAGGAGGAGGATCCAGCAATATAAAGCACTAATCTGTATATTTGCAGTTATGTCTCTGGGCCTCAGAGAGAGATCAGAGAAATTATCAGAAAATATAATTAGTGAATGGCTGCTGTTCAGGGATTTCTTTGAAAGTGTCCACCTGCTCAGGAAAAATAAATTTAACATGCTGTGTAAACACCATATAACTTTCACCATGATAGTTTGATTAATTGTAATGACTAGATTCACACAACATGTTCATTCATTAAAAAGTCAAGAATATTAAAGCTTTTGTGATATTTTCTGCTGTTATAGTTTATAAATCATGGTCTATGGTTTACTGTATAGTATGATTGCAGGTCATCATGGTTTATTAGAAAAATTGTGGCTTAGCATGCCTGGTGAACTGAACAGCCTTCTTTGGGAGTGATTTGGTAACTCCCAAAGAACTAATTTATATACGATTTCATAGTGCTTTACAGCCCTGTCTTTAGAGAATTGGCATATTGCCCCCCACAATCTGGGTTCTCATTTTACCAACCTCAGAAGGATGGAAGGCTGAGTCAACCTTGAGCCGGTGAGAAATGAAATGCTGACAGTTGCCAGAATTAGCCTGCATTACTGCATTCTAACCAGTGTGCCACCATGATACATATAAGTACAAACTAGATGGCCCAAATCACATGCAGGGTCTTCTGTTTTATATGTTTGAGGAATCAAGAAAGGCAGTAAATACTTGCTACCAAATTTCACTTACATACTGAAACACATGGATCCTGTGAAAAAAACAGTATACAAATCACAAGAATTTTATACATTATCTTGGTCATAATGTTTTGGTCTGATTTTCTGACTCAGCTTATTGCCACTGTAGCTTGTAAACCACATTTTAGAATTCATTGGGTTGTACAAACCCAGTCATTTGGTGTTTATTTAATAAATAATGTGTAAAGAAACTCTGATTTAGCATGATCCAAGCATCGACATCACTTTTTAGAGAGAAAGAGAGATCAGATGAATGACCAATATAAAAGCTACATGTATTAATACATACAACATTATCTGTGTAGGAAGACTGAAAGAACTGAATTGTACATTCTGCCATGTCTTTATTCTTCAGAGTACTGAAGACTGGTATCACTGCAGTTGCTTTTTTTCAATTTCCTGGTTGTCTGGAACATCAGTACATCTTGAGAGAAGTAGAGCAAACAAACCCGCCTGAATAGAGGCATTTGTGCTGCTTTGTTTTCTCAATAATTAATATGTCAGTAATCAAGTGGGAAAGATCTGCTTATGCAGCTGGAAAGCTGATAGTAGCTGACTTTTCCATACATAGATGGTGGTCTATCTACCTTCAGAGGTACTTAGAAGAAACAGACGAAGTAAGTAGAAAATCGGCTGTCACTCACATCCTTATTAACTTCTGAATAAATATTTCTGTACCTAAAGATCTTTTAAATATTGCTATATTTTGTGGTTTCAATATCTTCTTTAATATTAACATTTTAATACCTTGTTTTCATTTTATGTTTTTAATCATATATTTGCTCTATTTTAGAATTTAGATTGTGAAACAAAAGTTATTAAATATTGAAAACCTTAAACAATATACAATATTAATATTAGTACTGGAAATCAACAGCCTTTTAAATTGTTAGTTTTAAAAGGAAAGAGATTATAGCATATAATAATATAATAGTAGTATTTTTTTAAATTAACATTTTGTTTTAATAGTAAACAATACATTTTATAGAGTACAATCCACTTCAGATGAAAGTTACACATCTGATAAAATGGATTCTAATACAGAAAGCTTATGCCTTAACAAATTTGATCATGATGCTACTAGAGATACTTTTTGTACTTCTCTGAAAAAAATCTAGGTCCAATTTTGTCCATGTTTATTCTTCAAACAACATTTATCAATGGATAATTATTAGATACATGTTAAATATATCACACACTCTCAAGTTGTACTAGAACATTAGAATTTCTTTCTTTAAGAAAAAAACATGCCTATTATTGATGTTCTTTCTGCAATTTAGTTTTGATGATTAGTCATTCAATTGACCCCTTATACTTCCCTAACTTTGCTGTTTCACAGCTAACAATGACAATAGACCTTGGTATATTCCAGAGGTTCTAAATTTTTACTTTGGAATCTCTGTTTAGGGTATGATTCCATCAAGTTAATGCATAAGCATTTCTTAGTGGTGATTTCTGTTTGGCTATAATAATGTTTTTTTCTTTTAAGTTCAGTTCTGACATTATAAAAATTTATCAAGATTTTATTATGTTTGGATGTAAGAATAAATACATACATAAAATACATAAATTTTACATTGTAGATCTCTGTGTAGTTGATCTCTTATTTCCCTGAAATGATTTGCATGCTAAATGGGTTTTTAAAAAATAAAGGGAATCATGTATTGCATTAAAAAAAATTACTTTGAACAATACCATTCTAAATATGACAAAATAGAAAGGGACTTTCTGATTTCATAGAACTCTTAATATGAATCTTTAAAAAAAGCCAGAGATGAAAGAGGAAAAAAAACCTGGCATTGTGGTAAACCAACAACCAGCATGGCATCTCTGTTTTGAGATATATATTAGCTTTTGTGATAAGGAAATGAATAAAAGCTGATTCAACTTTTTAAAGTGCAAAAGCCAATGCTCAGATCCATCTTTAAGTAAAACACAGAAAAGATAGAGAGGAGAGATAAAGAGAAAACTGGCTATATTCCTACTAGCAAACCGAATATCAATATGAGGTTATAGGTGACAAGTCAAACTGGAGACTTTTTGAGGAACATTGATTGGAAAACTGGTTCTCAGGAAGAATTAGACCATTACTGATATTGTCCACTGCTTAGAACTCTTTCTTAATCTGTTTTCTCTCTTGGCTTTGTTTGAAAGAAGGTAGATTGTGAACATTCTATATTAAATAGAAAGCATAAAACTGAATGATGATTTGAGGGGTCCTTGGTGCTCTCTGAGCTTGGTTGTTTTCTTGCAGATGTTTCACTACTCAAACCAGTTAACATCATCAGTACTACCATAGGGAGAGGGGCTTGCCATGTCAGTGTGGGTAGAGGTGTCTTGGTAGTTCTTTCATTGGCCTTTTCACTGTTTGGCACTTCCTTGATTGGGGAATTGTTTAATTCTTGATTGTTCATGTTCATGTTGGTGTTAATCTCTGCTCATCTGGGTGTTAATAGTTGGTGGCCTTTTTGTTCCTTTTCTAACATGTTGATTGTCTCTTTTGAATGGTACTGAATGGTAGATGTTGTTTATATCTATGTGCCTGCTGATGATCAATTTGACAGTATTGCCAAGCTTCCAGCAATTATCTAGTATTTTTGAACTTGACTTGGTCTAGAACAGGGGTGTCAAACTCACATCATCATGTGGTATCACATGACGTATTGGGACTTTTCCCCTCTTTGGTAAACTAGGCGTGGGCTGCAGCGTGTTTAAATGATGATTTATGTGACTGGCTTGCTACATGATATTACTGATGTTTCTCAGACTGATGTTTCACAGTTGTGATGACCCGTAGTCTCCCAAAACCCAAAACATGAATTAAAGTCTGGCAATGCCTTCAACTTAACTGTTTTATTAGTCATTTCTCTGATTCATGACAGATTTATATTCAATATCTGGAAAAAGTACAGCTCCTGACTTGTGTCTTTGGGATCCTAATGTTACACCAACATATCCAGTGATATGTTGTGAAAATTCAGTGATGGGATATTGTCATGAACAATAAACTCTATCATTCTGAAATGCAATTATTTATTTATTGTGTACTTATCAAATTTAGAAACTGCTCATATCCCTCACAGAAGGACTCTGGGTGGTGTACAGATACAATATTAAAACATAAAAACTGTAAATAAAATTTAAATATGAGGCAAGGAAAGTTATGATAACTTTGCATTAAAAATGAACCAAACTGTTAATTTCTAACCTTTCTGTTTTTGCAGATACATTGGTCTTTCTTTTTTTCTTCCTTTTTGCAGAGAATAATTTGCAGCATGGTTCCAAGCCTATGTTGTCTTAGTGGATTAACCTCCTCCACCTCCATCCAAGTATCCTCAAACATGTTTCAAATATCTTAAAACAAGAATTTTAGAGAATATACAGTACTTTCTGAGCTTGGTGGTTTTCTTGCAGATGTTTCATTATCAAACTAAGTAACATCATCACTGCATTGATGATGTTATGTAGTTCAGTAATGAAGCATCTGCAAGAAAACCACCAGGCTCAGAGAGCACTGAGGACCCCACAGTTCAACCCTAATCTACAAATATTCTCTTTTGAAGGATATACACTTATTGCTAACATACAATAAAACATAGAAATCTTAGATTTGTATGGTAGGCTTGTTCCTTAACAAGATCAGGGGGGGAAATTAAGATGATTAGATATAGCCTGGGAATTTCTCATAATACTACATTCTCCTTAAGTTTTCAGGTGGTAACAGTAACAAGGAGTGTGTTTCTACACATATTTTTAGTTCGGCAATTGTAGTCATGCATACATCATTCCTTTATTACATGACATTAAGATTATTGCAGCATATTCTATGCGCAACTATCATTAGATTATTTTATTACTAATTCCATTCACTCTGCTGAATGTTTCTTTTATAATCCATATAAATCTCTCGATGTTTCAATCTTTTTATCTTCATCTTGCTTTCTTTAACTACAGTAAAGTCCTTTCTGTACTAAAAAAAGTTTATTTTTCTTTGGATTTTCCCCAAAATCCACTCTTTATAGTCTCTTCTTTTGCCATATGTACTTATGAACAAATGTGGTTAAACTACATATTTAAAATTAGCAGAACGTCTTTAAATCAGGTAATCAGCAGTCACCAATCTCATTAATTCTTGGGTCGCTGAATGGCTCAGTAACCTTTTGTGTAATCTCTTATTTTGCTTCACCTAATCTATTCATGTCAGTTAACAGAATTACTTTTTCTAGATCACATTCTTTCAGAATGTTACACTGTTTTTTCAGAATTTCATTCCTGATTCCTTCATTGCTATTTACTGGAGCATGACATGCAATTAGTACCAACAAATGAATTTTTATCTTCACACACACTTGCAGCAGTCTATGATATACAAATTCATACTTCATGACAATGAAATGAAACCTACATTTTCATAACCATATATGCATTTTAAAAAACTTCTCTGATACATCCTTCTCTTTTGCCTCAGTTTCACAAACACACTACTTACCCATTTTCCTCTCTTTCATTAGATTTGTTCATTTATGTTCCTTACCATTTAATCCTCTTGCATTGCAAGTTACAATCTTCTTTTCCTGTGGCTGTTACCAGATGTTCCCATAAATATAGATCTTCATTGTCCAATATTACTTTGATTAATTAAGCTTCCATATAATTGTTATTGTAAGAACAGAAAAAGTAGACTAAATTAGCAGCCTTAGTCATACTCATATGACTAAGTACATATGACAACCCACTTTTCCATGCTCATGAGAAGAACAGACTGTAACCAGGTTTTAACTCACTTTTTCAGTATTGTATTACACATTTTTCCATATGCCATAAATGTAACTAAGGTCCAGTTTTTCCTCTAAGCTGCATGCTTATTCTGTTATGTGCATGCTAGAATCTTTATTCTAAGATCTACCTCCAAACCAAGGTATTTGTTAGGTGCGGGAAACCAAAAATGGCACATGTAAAAGATTCAAGCAATTTCTTTATTACATATTCACCCATAGACAAAATCTTGCCAGACTGAAGCATACTCTCCATTAACTATTTGATAAAATGCTGGGAAGAAATTAGGGAAGATCTGTCCTGTGGTACTTCTGTACCACTTCCTGCACAGAATTGACTCAAGGCTAATGTTTCTCTTTCTCTTCTGTAACTCAGCGCCTGATTCCACCACAGTACTGTTGACCAAAACCCACCAACTAAGAGGTGCAGGTATTGACACACTGAGGGATTTTCCATGTTTTTGCAAGGGATCTTTACCTTACATACAATTAATAGCTGAAGAATCAATGGTATTGTGAATTGATATGAAAGAGCTAAATAGCATGTAGAATTGATGTTATCTGGTAGGTAAAAGTTTTTGCTCTCACTACTACTTCATCATTTTGTTATGGTATTTTTAGTACCAACAACAGCTGTACATTCAATTACATTTCAATCAAATAATGTGTAAAGATACTTAGATTTTAAATTGATCCTTTTTTTCTCTTTTTCAGTTTTTTTTTCACATTTGTAAATACACTATTTTCTTTCAAGATAAGCCTGACATTAAATGTTCCTATATAATCAGGAGTCTGTGCCATTTAATTTCAGTTGAGAATCTACTAGAGCAAGTCCAGAGACAAGGTAAGATCTGAACATGGATTTTGATATTGATTGGGATGAATGATCATCTCAGCTGGATTAGGAGTAATCAACTGGTTCAAACTAACCAGTAAATTTCCATGGCAAAGGGTGAACTTAAACTTGAGTTTTTGCTGTTCTAGTCAACACTTTAAACATTACATTATACTAGTTCTCTTCAATTGAGAAGTCAATATTTCCTTTGAAGGCATTAATAAAACTGTTGCTTTCACTTCACATAAAAGTCAAGTGTTGCAGATACTGTACTAAAGAAAGAAAAAAGAAAAAACTCCTAAAAGTGCATGTATTTTTTCTGACTGGACTGACCTCACTTTACGTTCTCCAAACACATTATATTGGCTATATTTATAGTAAATTATTAAATAATGCAGGCTAATGATACTGAAGGCCTAACTATTATCAAAAAAAATTCCTTTACCAGTTAGAAAGTTCATGATTATTGTATGATATCAGAATAGTTAAACCATTAAATATTGACAGAAATAGTTAAAAAATAAACAATCCTCGTTTCTGTATGAAATGTAGATATAATTTATGTATTTAGATATAATTTACGTAATTTTCCAGTTAGAAAATAGAAGTTTTGTATGCTTTGCTTGGGTTTTCAAAATTTCCCTGGTAGCATAGCAAATCCGAAAGTTATAGACCAATAGTGGTTTCTTTATTTGGAAAAAATATAATTTCTTTTGTCTGAGGATGGCTAGTAAGTGTTAGCTTGAAGCATTTTTAGCTTTCCATCTGTTACACAGAATTTGTCAGGTCCAAAGCCAAAGATGATGCAATGAAACCAATCAGTTCTTATATTTAATGTACAAGATTTTACCAAACTGAAGTTGTAACTCACTAGTCTGATAGATATATCCTGAGATATTGTAGGGCATAGCTACTCTGAATCTCTGGACTGTGCAGTCTCTTAATCTGGGCTTCTTTCTGATGACATCTACTGCCTCATCCCTGGGAAAACTTTGTGTTGCCAAAACTCCTCTCCTGATTCTCCAGATACATAGTCCATCACAACTTGATTACCAACTAGAGACAACCCATGATCCATTAGGCATTGTTTCAAAGATATTCCTAACCTGATAACGCAAATGACTATGGGTTGGCAAAAAAACAACAATTAGTGAGAGTGGAGTGAGTTCTGACTTCCTGTTGGCTTCCTTATTGACTTAGCTTGTGGGAAGCAGGGAATATCAGAAATCACAGCACAGCATGGTGGTGCTGCAATGGCCAAAATTTTGCTTCATAATCTGTCTGAAAATCCTTAGAATTTCAATCCCACTGTCTGGGATTTTGGATACATTAAATTGGCCCATTTGAGGTACCAAAAACTTTTGCCCTATGATGCACTCAATTGAAGGTTACAAACCACAAATAGGAGAGTTTTAGTTATATATAGATTGATGATTCATTCTATAAAGCAGGGGTCTCCAACCTTGGCAATTTTAAGACTTGTGGACTTCAACTCCCAGAATTCCTCGGTCAGAAAAGCTGGTTAGGAATTCTTAGAGTTGAAGTTCACAAATCTTAAAGTTGCCAAAGTTGAAGACCCTTGCTATAGAGTGTAAAGGAGGAAAAGTTGATAAGCTTTTTTTTTTATAATAAATACATAGAAACATGAGAGCCAGGACAGTGTGGTGGTTCCAATGTTAGATTAGATTTAGGGACATTCAACTTTAAGTGTACCTTCACCCATGGAACTTATTAAGTGACTGTAGCTTAGTCACTTTTTTCAGGCCAACCTAGCTCTTGCACTTTTGTGGAGATAAAAAGAGGAGATTGTCATGTAACTGCTTTAATTTCTTGAAGAAATGGTGGCATATATTTCTAACAAAAAAAATAAAATGAGCAGCAATGGATGCATATTATAATTGTATTATTTTATCTCACTTGTTTGCCATCAGGCTACATATAAACAACTGATTTTGATACTATTGTTAACCTAATACTTCTGTACTTTCAGGGAAGAAAATACCTATTCACTATGAATTCATCTAACTATTCTTTGCGGAACAAATCTGATTTAATACAAACACTAATAGCAGTAAAAACAGGCCTTTACTTCATTAATTTCACCTTCACTACTACTATGAGTATATTGATAATTAATATTATAAGACAGAATTACAAAATGAGGAAAGAAGTCAGATACTTCTTTCTTTGCCACCATCTCATTGGCTCTACTTTATTCTGTGCTTTTGGCGTTATAAGCAATGCAATACAAACATCCCAAGTGCAAACACTCTGGATCTGGATCATCTTCAGGGTACAAGCAGCAACTGCAGAATCTGTCCTCATTACTTTAGCTTTGATGGCCCTCAATACTTGCCTTGCAGTTTGCTGGCCTTTGAGATACTTGGCATTTGTGCACTCAGTGAAAAATAAAGTGACAGCTTCTATTTGGATTGGGACTATATTCAAATCTACATTATTGATCATTATTGAAGGTACAGAGCAAAACCCAGAAGAAATTTTTGAAGAGGAACCCTCTTGCCCTACTATGCTTGGTGGCAATTTTGCAAAAATATCTGGTCTTCTTCTCATATCACTTCTTGCAGCTGCCATAATGACTGGTTACATCTTATTGTGCAGAGAAGGAAAACTTTCTGGTCATTTTAACTCTTCAAATAAGAAAGCCAGAAAAACCATTATTATCCATGGCTTGCAAATGAGTTTTCATATTCTTCCACCTTTGATTATTGGAGCCATTGGAAAAGGAACAGAACACACAGAAATAAAATTTGGAGCTTTTGTGGTTTTCTCCTTTGCACAAAGCTTTAGTCCCGTGGTTTATGGACTTGGTAATAAGGAAATACTGGAGAAACTATGCATCAGAAAAGAAGGAACTCAAGACAATAACTACTTGGTAAATAATAATAGCAACCCACTGCAGCTTCAAATGACGCAAAATCCAGTAAATGGAAAAACAATTTCTCTATGTAATGTATAAATGTCTCAAAGGCAAGTAATATTATATATAATAAATTGGATGTTTATGTTTCTGAATATGTTTCTGGATTATAATTCTTGGATACTTCAGAATTATATAAAACACATGCAATGATCAACTCAACTGAATATATAGAGTTTAAAAGTTATATTGGGCATTTCAAGGCCAGTGAAATAGCCTGTCCACAGCTTGGTAAAGATTGATAACCGATATGGGAAAACAACAGCCAAATGCAGTTTCCTCACTTATTTGAGAAAAGGGCATCCAATTTGTTGGTTCACAGAAATACTGTTACTAAGAAACTAAAGAAGCCTCTGTCTTAATCAAACTGGTTTCTAAAGTGAAAGCAATTCTGTTAATGAATATTCTCTCTCTCTTATCTCATTTCAATGGATTATACTTTTAATCAAGGGTTTGGCTAACATACACAGCTAGGATCTTGGAGTGCTACATTTTTACTTTAAAGAAGGGTTGAGCACAAATCCAGGTCTATGCAAAGTCCCAAGTCTCATTTTTTTCAGCCTCAGAACACTTTCAGATCACACTGCTCAAATGTGATGGTATTTGGTGGAAAGCATCCTTGAGGGCAGCAAGCTATTTTGTCTGTGTTGTCATGCTTTTGGTTTATATTTGTACTTGTTTTGTTTAATAAAATATTTGTTTAAATAAAAATGTTTCCTTTGGCGTGCACACTCTCTCCACTCTCTCCCTCCCTCCCTCCTCCCTCCTCCCTCCCTCCCTCCCCCCCCTCTCTCTTCCCCTCCCTGATCTGGCTTTGTGAAGTGCTTTTGCAGAGAAGGTATGTGTTTGTTCGAGGAATGGATGTTCTTCTAAATATCATCAGTCATTTGTTTCTCAGCTATTGTTTTTTTCATTGGCACAGAACGTGTTTTATTTCATTTTATTAAGATCCTAATTCTTAGATAAGCTATTTTTTTGCTCTCTCATCAGTTTTTTTTTTGAATCTGCTTTATTGATAAGTCATGGTCTCATGGTGGCTATTTTGTGAAAAACACTTATACCCATCATTTCAGATGTGTTTGTAGGCCCCAAAGGTTTGGGAACTAGACATCCAAAATAATAATCCAAATATATATTCCTGTGTAGCTCTGCATTTGAAAGGTCTTTCAACATGTTCTTCAGAAACATGCGTCAAGCAATCTTGCATCATTATTACTTGCATTGGGAGTGAAGGCAGAGAGATAATTTAGTCTTCTTTCTCCTCTGCCCTCAATAACCTTCCTTGGCGAGATATATGTGAGGGAATGAATCATTTGCAGCAAGTCATGCACATTTGGAATTGATTAGCATTAGGAATTGATCTTTATACAATTAATTGTAACATTAAGGTAAAATTGAAACATTTGGTATAATTATGAATGAGAGACTGGTTAGAATGCAATATGGTTGGTGGTTAGAATGCAATATTGCAGGCTGACTCTGCCCACTGCCAGGAGTTCGATATTGACTGGCTCAAGGTTGACTCAGCCTTCCAACCCTCCAAGGCCGATAAAATTAGGACACAGATTGTTGGGGGCAATATGCTGACTCTGTATTCTGACCCAGCCTTCGCAAGTAGTGATAAGACGTTTTCTCACGAGTACAACAAACCCCTTTTGATAACAGGGCAGTCACACTCTTTTATTCATAGGGATAAACAAAAAAGCAAACGTAATTAGTCCCAACAAACCTGACTTATCCAAGAAATCCAAATTGCTTGTATACTAGAAATGAACGGTTGTCTGCAATAACTGGCCACTCCCAAACCCCTCCTATTTATTTCCCAGCCAAGGAGGAGCTGGCTATCGTCTGCATCTGCCTCTCCCTGCGAGCCAACTTACTGTTTTCCTTTGCTCAACTCTCTTTTCCTCTCTGTGCATATGCGCATCTGGGATGGGCTCCATCTGTTCCTCCCTCTCACTCAACTCAGGCCCCCAACACAGCTGCCTCTCCACCTGGGGGAGGACAGAAGGCCCCAGCACTGCCTCTGTCTCTGATGCTGTTTCCTTATCACAGCCTTCCAAAGGCTCTGAAGCTGGCCTAGGCCCTCCCTTCACCTTCTCCTCGTCTGACTCTGCAACTATCTCTGCTGGCAGCCAACGGACCACAACACTCTGTAACCCACCTAAAGAGTGCTGTAAAGCATTATGAAGTGGTATATAACTCTATGGCTATTTATTGACAAATCAATTTTGTTCCTCATAAAATGTATGACCAACATTTGTAAACACAGGGCTCACCACTCGGAAGGAAACTAAGAAAGATAGTAAGAGTTTTTGCATCACACGCAGCCTTGATTAAAAGAAGTTGCATGTGGTTAGGTATTATCTGAGATTTACTTGGGAGTGTATTGCTGAAATGTAATGGAACAAAAGCTGTTTGCATAGTATAAGTATAATTAGGAGAAATAATTCACCCCATCATATAGTTCACTTCATTCCGATCAAGTTTACCTAAGCCATGCAGATCCTGAGAGTTCAAGTTTTCTTCTCTTGTTTTTAAGTAGATGCTTTAAACAATTCTTTGGTGTGTATATACCATAAGCACAATTCTAAGAATATATATATTCTTCTGATCTCTTCCAGTCAGGGCTCAGACCAAGTATACGCCAAAAACTGCATTAGTTCTTCTGGTGAATGGCTTACATCCTGCCCTGAATGGAATGCACTCCTGTTGGTCTTGCTACATCATCTGGGGGTATTCAGAACATATGGGCATACACACACAAAAATATATTTGATCAACCATAAAGAGTTGGGCGGCAAAATTGTGTAACAATAATAGACCCAAATAAAATGTAATAAAATTATATTAAAACAGTATAACAAAATAAAATGGTTAAACATATGTAAAATTCTATTGTCACTGAATGTGACATAACTCATCCTGAGCATAATATTTAGTCTTCACTATTTAAAATCATATTCTGTTGTAATTTATGTGCATTAATAGCAGTGGCACAACATTTCGCTACATTATAGGAAATGTTAGTCTTATTGTTTTATAAAGAAAAGCAAGATAAAACTTATCTCAACATCCTGGCATATGTTCCAAAAAGGGAGAGATACAGCTACCTTGATAATATGAGCAGAACAACAAAACATATTGATGATTTCTGTGGAATTAGAATTGCTGACACAAGTTCTTCTGGAAAAAGGAATTTTGGCAAATTGCCATTGAGGACGGCTGAATGAAAACACCATGTCTGGCTTTTTAAAAGGTTCACTGCTGAGCAGGGAATGTGTGTGGTTAATCATCTACTTGATTCCCATCCAAATGCTCCTTGATATGATGTGAAACTGAACTAACTTCATTGTGTTTTCTGCCTCAAGAAACCCAACCTTAATAATTTGAAACAGGACAATATCTGGTCAAGAGATATTGAGTCAAAAAAAGACCATTTTTTGTATCATTAGGAGATACCTAGAACATTGAAATTGATCAATCAAAACTAGAGGGATTGATCCAGTTGGGCGCAGAGTCTCAGGTGGGATTCTATAGTATCTAACATTTTAAATATAGTAAGGCTCCTGAAAATTCAAGCAGAGATCTTAGCCACAAGTCCAAGGCAATAGTTAATTATAATTCCTTTTTTTAATCTCTATTTGATAGTCTAAGCTACACTCTGTATAGTAGTAATTTGCCCCCTCTCAGTGCCAGGCCTAAAGCCTGGTTTGACCAAGAGTATATAACAGCTAAGTAAGACATTATAGTATAAGGCCATCAATAATCAATAAAATCTTAGCCAGACTTCTCATTATAAGTTAACAGAACATTTAAAAACAAAGTATAAAACTTTCTTGACAATCAAGGAATGGGTGATCCAGTCACTTCATGCTAAGAACTCTGCTCTTTTTTTGCAATTTCCAAACACAAGAATTGGAGCCAATCTCCTTAAGGGAACCATATTCCTTTGAGCAATATAGTTTCAGGCCCTTTATAATGCATATAAGGAGCAACAGAGCCTATTAAGCTTGAGTCTAGAAGAGCCCATGATACTCTTTCTGATTGTCTCATTGTGACAGCATCAGAAATTCAAAAATGTTCACTGAAATTTGTCAAAGCTCCTAGAGTGGACTCTATCTGCTCCAAAGCTTTTAAATACAAGATAGACTGGTAGAGTCCTGTTTTGACTTTACTCTTCGCATACATAGTTCATACAGGATGTATCCCCCAAGACTGGGGCTAGGCCCATAATTTAAAAAAGAAAAAAAAGAACTGGCTAATTATAAATGTATTAGATATTTAAGCATAACTTTTTTGGAAAATGCAAGACTGGATAAAGGAAGAATCCAGGGGTGGGATTCCACCAGTATAACAACCGGTTCGGTGATCACACGCATGCTCCGCATTACAAACAGCTCTAACAGTTACATTCTACAGCAGTCCCTGTGAAGAAAACGGCTCAGGAGCAGCAAACCATTCTGCCACGTGAATCAGCTGTGCTCTAAACAAAGAAAGTAAAGGACAGGAAAGAGTAGGGGGGGGGATAGTCCCACATGCTTGTTGCAACGAACCGGAGCAAGGGGTTCTCCTGAACCGGTCCAAATCAGTAGAATCCCACCCCTGGAAAAATCTATATTAAATAGCAAACAAGCACATTTTGGTGCCATTAATTATGATATCTTCCTGGACTGTTTTCAGGAGTCATGAATAATGCTTTATTGTTCACTCCAATGTGGGCAATTCCAAACTATAGTTATATGGGAAGATTGACCAACTCAAAAGAATTGAGACCTTTGAACTATGGTGCTGGAGAAGACTCCTGCTAGTCCCTTGGACTGCAAGGTGATCAAACTGGTCAGTCCTAGAGGAGATCAACCCTAACTGCTCTGTAGAAGGCCAGATCCTGAAGATGAAACTCAAATACTTTGGCCACCTAATGAGAAGGAAGGACTCACTGGATAAAAGCCTAATGCTGGGAACAATTGAGGGCAAAAGAAGAAGGGGACAGCAAAGAATGAGGTAGCTGGATGGACCCATTGAAGCAGTCGGCATGAGCTTAAATGGACTCTGGGTGATAGAGGACAGGAAGGCCAGGAGGAATGTTGTCCATAGGGTTGTGATGGGTTGGACACAACTTTGCAACTACAACAACATGTTTGGACCCAATGGGAGTACTGAAGAACTTATTTAACTATATATTTAACTTATATATTTAACTTATTTAACTATATATTTAACTATATAGAACTATCAGAATAGATTTTCTATCAGTTTGGAGTGAGGTATCATCAGAGGTGAAGATTCAACTATATATCACTCTGGCCAGGCTAGAGATGCTGTGGAAATCTTGACCCAGTGCCTGAAAGTTATGAGATTCTGAATGGCATCTTTAAAAACCCACATAGAATGCTAGCAAAATATAATTTTTGATTAATCAGAAACACTCTGATCACCTTTCACTCTAGTTCAGGGCTGTCAAACTTGTGGCCCACGGGCCAGATGCATCATGTGTTGGCCACGCTCATGCCCGCTTTAGCAAAGGGGGGGAAAGTTATGATATGTCAGGTGACACCATCATGGCAATGCAAGTTTGACACCCCTGCTCAAGCAATTGTTTGATGGGAGCATGCCTCTTGTAAGCAAGTAGGTCCATGGCATAAGGGGTCATCCTGGGCTTACGATATCTATTAAGGCTATGACCAGGTAAAATGTTGCCCAGTTATGTTTATGCACCAGCTGCAGTTTTTCATGGATTATGACTTCCTATCAACCATGACTCATAGCTTTATTACCAAATTAGTACAATTTCACACAGAAGACTTAGGCTGCTTGTTTCCCATGCTGATATTGGCTCTAAATGAAATTGACCATAATGCTGGCTATATGTTTTGTCTGAACAGAAATTGCCACAATCTCTGATTGGCAGCTTCTCCAGCTTCTTTACTGACATTTGTGCTGAGAAAGCAAATAAAACTCTCTGCACAGAAGAGACGCTGCTTACTCACAATTATTATTTCTACCAGCAGACCAGTGGGGTGAGAAATACATCACATTTTCATCACCCTTATTCTCAGCTGACTTAAAAGGAGAAACTGATACATTTGTTGATTTCACTTCAGCCCTTGTTCTCATTCCAAAGAGATGTCTTCTCCCAGTATCTGGCTTTTTAGGACAACTTCAACAAGCAAAAAATATTACTAAGGAAGAGATGTGGGAGTTGCTAGCAAATGCATACACAAGACATAATCCTTCTGTCTTCCAATCTTCCAGTAGGAGTGGAGGCATTGCCTACAATGAAATGAAGCACAGCAGACAGCCTGCACAACAGTATTTGTTCCAGATGAGTCTGAAAAACATTACTTTTGACACAGAAGATGGGAAAAGAAGGAGGGGTTGGATTCACAGCAGGTCAGGAGTAGCTGGAAGATAATGCCATATATTCATGACTTCCAGAATTAGTAACTGGGCTGTCCTTGAGCTAGGAGAAGCAGATGAAGCCCTAAATATTATAAGATACATGTAGGAAGTTGGCACCCAACTCTCCTAGAAAAATGAAGTATTCTGGTAGATATTTAAAAGGCAGAATATTTCTTCTAAAAAGAGTAGAACCCCAGAAGCAGAATCTCACCCCACCTTTGTTAATGGGTGGGCCATTAAGGCCTGAGCCAGAATACTTTACATAAGAAAGGTCTCCAGGTAAAGCTATAGCAATTGCCAAAAGCCCTTTTAAGGGCATAGATCATCCAGCAGGGTCAACCAAGCTTGGAACTCAGGACAGCCTACAGAGTTGCCCCTCATGGGAGTCTGACAACCAATTAGAAACAAGCTTCAATTCAAATCCCAACAAAGGTTATAAAACCCAGATACTCTCAGCACCTCAGCCCTTTTTTCTTGATCTCCTTCAAGCATGTGATCATCTTTCTCTGGAGCTCCAGACCATGTGGTCCTGTTCACCATTAAACTTTCCAAGCAGCCTCCATGTTTCCAGTGTCTTTTTCCCCACTTGGAACTGAACCCAGAAGGATATTTCTTTCAACAATTGGCACCCAAGCAGATGGGACTCCAAGCTAACCTAACCAATGGACCAGGCCCAGGTAAGATTCCCTTGCCGGCAAACAGACCCATTGAGTCTGTGGGTGGGTTTTCCTGGACCTGGGCCAGTTGGAACAAAGGTTTTAAAGGGGTTTTGAGTGTTGAGCTCAAAGGCTGCTTGGAAAGAAGGTGAGTACCTCCAAATTCTAAATTTAAAGCACAGAAAAATGTGGGAAATGTGTGTATGCCTTTGTGTGTGTGTGAGAAAGAGATCTTTCTTCCTCTGTGTGTTCTACCAAGAGAGCTAGTATCAATTATATTACTGTTTATAACAATAATATTCATGCTGTTTGTTTAACCAACTTATGTATTACTTATATCACAAATCCTTTCATATATTTCCTTTTTCCCTGTTTGTCTGCTAGCCATTGATGAGTCCCAAGAAAAAATTTTTCTAGTTTTATTGGTATTGCTTGGAATAAATATAGTAATCTTGGCAGGATATTCAATTTTATGGTAGCTACTCTTTCCATCAATGATAGTTGTAGATTTTTCCACTTAACCAAATTTGTTTCATTTGTTGGCCAATTTATAACTTTCTTGACTATCTGTATACCTATTTTCCTTGTTAGTTCTTTTCTATATATCTGTAAACAATTATTTTGATTTTTTTTACCTTTCAGTCCTGCAACTTCACCATACTCTTCTATTTTCCTAATAGTTTGAGTCCATTTTATTGTGGGTCTTCCAAGATAAAGAGCAAATCTTCTACAAATGCCTATAATTTATATTGTTCCCTTTTTATTTCCATAGCTTTAATTTCTATCTCTTGTCTAATATCTATATTTAGCAATTCTAATATCAATATGAATAGTACAGGAGATAGTGGACATCCTTTTCTTGTGCCTTTTTATATTAAAATTCTCTGTCCTACTTCCATTTTCTATCACCTTTGCCATTTGTTTATGGCAAATTGCCTTTAAAGTTAAAATTATTGTCATGGTGTTTTAATCTACTTCTTAGGCAAAAAAAAGCCATTTTGATCTGAATATATAAATTCATTTAGAAATTTTTACTCTCTCTGCCATTATTGAAGCATATGTTTTATAGTCAGTGTTCAGTCAAGATATGAGCCTATAGTTTTTATCTGCATTAAATCTGAATCTTTTGGAATCAAAGTAATATTTGCTTTCATCCACGAATTTGGTACCTTTGCATCAATCAATACTTCATTATGGACTTCTAACATTGATGGGCCTAAAGTATCTTGTAACCATTTGTAAAATTCTGCCTGCAGCCCAACTGGTCCTGGTGTTTTATTATTCTTTTGTCTCTTGATCACTTCTGATAATTCCATCATTGATATTCATTCATTTAACATAGTTTTACCTTTTCTGGTACTTTAGGTAATTCCGCTTTTTCCAAATATTGTTTAATTTTCTCTTCTGAAACTTTTCTTGCTCATAGCTTTTCATAACAATCTTGAATTATCATTTTTATTCTCATTTTGGTAGTATAAAGTTCCTTTCTCATCTTCTGGCTTATTTGCATTCTAATCCTTGGCCATTTTTTTAAAAAAATACTTTTATTAAATATTTCCCAACAATACTGGTTTCACCTCTATCTTTTAACTCTAATGTCAGCCTGTCCATCTCCACGCAGTTCAAAATCTTTCTTATCACTGTCCCCTCAGATGGTATATTATCCTGTTTCCAGTACTGTGCATACACAATTCTGGGCAGTTATTATATGTAAAATGATATATTTGTCTTAGCACAATCTCCCTTAGATATAACTCTTTATTGGCCAAGCGTGATTTGACTTACAAGGAAGTTGTCTTTGGTGCATATGCTCTCAGTCTACATAAAAGGAAAGATACATTCATTAAGAATCAAGAATCATAACGTACAACACTTAATGATAGTCATAGGGTACAATAAGCAATCAAATTATACTAGGAAGCAGTGAATGTAAATCGTAAGGATACAAGCGACAAAGTTACAACATACAGTCACAAGTGGGAGGGGATGGGTGATGGGGAGTGATGAGAAGATTAATAGTAATAGTAGTGCAGACTTTGTAAATGGTTGGACGGTGTTGAGGAAATTATTTGTTTAGCAGATTGATGGCGTTCGGGAAAAACTGTCCTTGTGTCTACTTGTTCTAGTGTGGAGTGCTCTATAGAGTCGTTTTGAGGGTTTTATTATTCTCAATTTTAAAAAAAGTTCCTGTCTGAAAAGAAAAGTTATGTTTAACAGTTTCAGAGCACAGGACCTTTTGTTAGAGAAGGAGGAAGAGTGTGTGTGTGTGCGGCTACACCCTTGGACAGCAGCTGGATCTCATTCCTTTGTTTGGCCTCTAGCAGCCCTCTTGTCTGTTGCTAGCTCTACAGAGCCATGACCATCAGGACAGGAAAAGCAAGGAGAGGTCATCAGAGTGTGAGACCTTCTGTATATAAGAGGAAAAGCCGAGCTGGTTATGATTGAAGGGAGGGAAGAAAAATTTGGTTTTTTTGTCCAGTGTATCCCAAAAGCAAACCCCAGGGGTTTAAGTAGTTGTGTAATTTGGATGCTAAATCGGAGTACCAGTACTTGCTTACAGAAAAGCAAGTTTTCCCGGATTTGAGCTCTTCCAAATCCGCTAAACGTGGGCCTGAAGGAAAGAGGCACGGAGTACCAGTACTTATCTGCGGGGGCAGAGAGTCTCACGGGCTGTTTTTGGGGAGAGGAAAGAAGTCTGCACAGGCAGCATACCCCAGTCCGAAAACCTTGGCGAAAAGAGAGAGAGAGAGAGAGAGTCTCTCGTGGTTTTTAAAAAGGGGAGCGCGATACTTTGTGAAATATTCTGTAGAATAGAGAGAGTTTTTTAAGTGTCTCATTTCGTTGCATAAGGTGCAACGACCAAAGTCTCCCTCAGACACCTTTTTCTTTTTCTTGCTCTTGAAGTTCTTGTGTCTGAAACTGGTCGCTGACCCGACTAAGCCAAAGTGTGAAACCCCACATCGGACGGGAAACATGGGAAGCGGTAGTTCGAGGGTCCTGAATGGAATGGAACCCCCTGGGAGAGCTATTGGAGGCTTGGGATGAGCGGCAGATGCCGACCCTAGCTGGCATGAGCAAGAAAAACCAAAATGTATAGATAGGGAATGGGCTTTGCTGAGGGATACAGGAAGACCAATGTGCTAAATAAAGGTACTTAAAAGGGCAAAATATAAAAACAGGATCACATGGGATTTTTTAAAAATTCTTTCTTTCTGTGTCTCTTTTCTATCTTCTATGCTACCACGTGGTTTGTTCCTTAAGATTTATGCCTTCCCCAATTTAACTGAGAGATTTATTGTGGGAATGATCAGTGTGTGTGTGTAAACCTCAGAGTTTTGTTTTCCTCTGTGTCTTTGTGTGTGGGTATGTGTGCGCCGCACGTGTGTGTGTCTAAGACTTTGTGTGTCCTAGAGGTAACTGTTGCAACTGTTAAGTGTCTCTGATCCCTTCGGATATTAATTTTAAATTGTTAAGAATTAAAAACACTGAGAGATTGTCTTCTCCCAGTCTGATCTGGCCAATTAGACTGGATGAGGAACAGAGTTAAATTTTCTCTCCTCTCTGTGCTTTTAAGAAAACCCTAGGTTATTAACGAATGTTCTAAGTTCATTACAAGAAAAGTTTCATCCTTGCATTTACTGTGTGTTTAAATGATTTTACCTGTTCATCCTTTTCCTGAAGCATTTGAATCCAGTTTTTCCTTTCTCATCTGCTGTGTCTCCACTTTGTTGAAACTGATTTATCTGTTTAGTAACTGCAATACTGATGTGTTATTTTTCTTTCTCCTGAAACCATACCTGCAAGCCATCTCCAAACCCCCTCTAATCCTTTTACAATGCCTTTCCTGGTAGAATTACCAGCAAAAGGGGAAGGGACCCCTTGTTCTTTGTCTTTCAGCCCTGCCACATGTGGAAGCAGATGCTACTCCCTAGAGACATTCTATCCATTGGAACCAGTAACTGGGTTTGGATCCAGCCTCCACTGAAGGTCATTACAACAAACCAGAGTGGGGCAGACCTTCCCAAGCCTGACTGACCACCCATACCACCAGGCCAAGCCTATGCCATCCAGAGACATGAAGGAAAGGATCCTGAGATGGACCAGTAAAAGACTAAAAGACTCTTTTCAATCCCCAGAAGACAGTTAGAAAGACTATGGGGGGAGGGTGGAAATTCATTGTAACTGAAAATTCATTGTAATGTGAAACCCATTGTAATGTTTTCTTTCTTGTATCATTTATATTGTAACCAATTTGATGTACCCATGATTGTATTTGAGAGTAGCTGGCCCAGCAAGTTCTGAACACCTTATACTTCTGTCTGGTGGGAGGGAAATTGTCCAGCATGTTTGTATTATCTGTATTGTAAACCTAGCTGCATACACAGGCACATACACAGAGACACCCATTTAGAATTAGATAGGTTATCTTTTCACCTGCTTCCACACAAAGCTGTCCCTTGCTTCTTTTAAAAAGAAAATGTTTTTGTTTTGTTTTGTTTTTATTTTGCTGCTCTGAGGCACTAAGGCCCAAGCAAAACTCCTTTCTAATTCCATGGGGAGGGGCACCCTCCCTCAGGCAATTTCTGAAGAGATAGCAGAAAAGAGATCTCCAAACCCCAAGTCCTGACTGTGACTCACAAATGATGCTGCCCAGTTGTCCAGTAAAGCAAGATATGTTGCACTGGGGGCCTCATGAGTACAAGTCCCAGGGCTCATTGTGTGTAACTTTAAAAATACTAAATAGCCTGGATTGCACACTGGCTAATCTCAATTTGGCCTCACAAACCCTGGAAACTAAGAGCTAGGCAGGTAGTAACCATAACCTTGGAAATGGGCAGCCTGTAATTTAAAGGCTGTGAAGAATGTAGAGGCTTGTGCTTATAACCTGACTGTAAGCTCACAAAAAGTACATCAAAACACCTGAAAATTAATTGGCATGAAAAAATTGGATACTGTTTTGAAAAAAAAAAAAACCAGGAGTTTTCCCAGACTTTGAAAGCTTTTGGGAGCCACTGAAGGAATCCTTTTCTGTTGCTTTTTTTTCCAATGCCTTTCCTTTGCATCAGAAAAAAATTAAAAGCACCCATCAAGTCTCCCTGATCTGATCACCTTTTAATCTTTTGTCAAAACTCTCACGTGTTTTGAAAAAAAAAATGAGGGATTGTAGGAAGTTGGCACCCAACTCTCCTAGAAAAATGAAGTATTCTGGTAGATATTTAAAAGGCAGAATATTTCTTCTAAAAAGAGTAGAACCCCAGAAGCAGAATCTCACCCCCACCTTTGTTAATGGGTGGGCCATTAAGGCCTGAGCCAGAATACTTTACATAAGAAAGGTCTCCAGGTAAAGCTATAGCAATTGCCAAAAGCCCTTTTAAGGGCATAGATCATCCAGCAAGGGTCAACCAAGCTTGGAACTCAGGACAGCCTACAGAGTTGCCCCTCATGGGAGTCTGACAACCAATTAGAAACAAGCTTCAATTCAAATCCCAACAAAGGTTATAAAACCCAGATACTCTCAGCACCTCAGCCCTTTTTTTTCTTGATCTTCTTCAAGCATGTGATCATCTTTCTCTGGAGCTCCAGACCATGTGGTCCTGTTCACCATTAAACTTTCCAAGCAGCCTCCATGTTTCCAGTGTCTTTTTCCCCACTTGGAACTGAACCCAGAAGGATATTTCTTTCAACAAACCACTGGACCAAACTTCCTCTGTAATTTAAAACGTTATGCTTCTCTCTGAAGCTTAGGAAACAATGAAGAAGTAGCTTTGAACATTGTGGTCAAATTAGGTAGGTTATGTATGTAGGAGACATAATGCTGGGTGAGCAAAAGACTCAGAGAAACAACTCTCCTATGGGGTGTGCATGAGACATAAGAAGATTGATAAGCAAAGCCAAAGCTATAGAGGAAAATTGTGAAGACAGACTTGGGACTTCTCATTCTAGTAATCTAGCATGAGAATCTTATCTACTCACATTTTCATGCTTTCAAATTCAAACTATTAGGTTTAGACACTGGGGCAGGTAACAGGAGCTCACCCCGTTGCATGGCGCTTGGGTCTTGAACCTGGGCTGTCAGCTTTCCAGCCGACAAGCCCAACATCTTAACTGCTGAGCCATTGCACCCCTTAATTGAATTAATGTTTAAACAATTGTACACATAATTAAAATGTTTATTTCCTATAGATTTAACAGTTTCCCCCTTCTGACAAACAAAAGATATAGTTCTGCAGCAATTTTTGGTAGGAAGATTTAGGTCCCCAGTTCAAGAGTTTGTGTTAGAAATTCTAACATATGGCATATAGAGATAGTAATTTAGAAACTCTGTACATTTGTAGATAGGTTGTCCAATTTCATATACTTGTAGTGAGGATAGGAAATATAATGAAAGCAAAACATGGAAATATAAGCATAGTAAGGCACTGAACTGGTTTCAAAAAGGCTTTTATTACATGTGGTATTAAATACTTCTGGTATTAAAAGGAATTAGGAAAGTCACACAGGTATAACAAGCATTTGCATTACAACTGTTTAAGGGAGAGACATAAGAGGAAGAAGTAAAACTAATACAAAAGCTTTTGAAGGCCTAGTATTTTAACATCAGTTTATGCATTATATATTGAGTTTATGCATTATGCATTATACATTGAATATATATTACATGTAATATATATTATATATTCATTCAAGGCCATGCCTATGTTACTCCATGTTAAATCATCCTATTTATGCCAAGACTCAGCAATTTAGATCAGATAAACATAAATACTTGTCAACAGAAGCTGAAGGTATTGACCACATATAGAAGGTGGTAGTTTAGTGATGAGGTTGTATAACATTGTAAAGAAACTTTTCAAGAAAACCCATTACTGGAATAAAGGAAAGTGATGCGATCTTTACTTGAGCTGTGGGCAAGGCATCCAGGCAAGGGTCCAAAGGTGAACAAAGTTTATCATTAGCATGCTAAAAGCACAATCCCTGAATATTTAGATCAGCATTGCTGAGATTGTGCTTAGAATATTATGGGATGGAACCTGTTACATAGGATTGCATGCACAGTAAGTAAAACTGGGAAGTAGCAACTAACCAGTGAATGGAATTATAATCTTAGGCTTCAGCAAACCATACAAATTGCTTGGTGTAAACATGTCTTGGGGCTCCTCTTTTGGTGAAGTTATCCATGAGATGCTCCTGTGATTCTGTGCAGAGATAAAGTGTTTGAATTCCACTTTCCTTGACTCTGTGTGATTCATTGGCCCATCGTGCTTGGTGAATGAACCCAGTGTTAGCACTGGGTCAATAGTTTGGAGATGCCCCCTTCCATTCCAGGTTTTAATGCTTAAATGGCTTAACCAAAAGAATTAGGTTAAAAGAAGGTAAACATAATTTTATTCTTTTCATGTTCTATATTATACAACTCAAACAATATACATAATTTTCTCTCTACTGTTTTTTCCCAACAGTCCTATGAAGTGGATTGGGCTAAAAGAGAATGACTGGTTCAAAATCCATCATTTTTCTTTCATTCTAACCTTCCTTTAGATTAGAATTCAAGCTTCCACTTCCTGGTCCAGAACCTTAATCATTGTACTAAACTGGCTCTCACCTTATTTAACAACAAAAAGACTCCAATGTTATTCAGATGCTGTGCAAACTTATCCTAGTAAACCTCACATGCTGTGCATTAAAAGCTGTCTGAATCTCAGTCTTTCATGTTGCAGTTTCCTTTTCTATTTTCATGTAGCTATTTTGCTAGAAGGAAAAGATTCTTGATCAACCATTTCTTCAAGTAGGGCCTGGCTCTGAGAGGATTGTAAGTAGTCCTGTCTGGGCCCAAGATAAATATCTCAAATGAGAGTGCTGGGGCTTGAGCCTGGCCTCTAATCCCCAGTGTCAGCACTGATAACCGAAAGATGAAAAGCAAGAGTAAAAACATACTGTACGTTTATTCCTTTTCTGCTGCTACTGCAACAGCAATTGCCTTGAGACATGTGAGGGTCTGGGCAGCAAAATATGGATGATCACCAGATAACCAAGTGGTTAAGTTATCTGTACTGCTGCTTATGCCCTCTGATGCTTTGAATTCCCACAGTCCAGCTAGGAAGGAGAAGCAGCACTTGCTGGGGAAGCTGTCCTGGCTTCCAAGGATCCTGCTTTCAATGCATATGGTGCTGCTCAAGGGTTGGCTGATCCGGGAGTGCCATCAGAGCTAGAAATAGTAACAGGAGCAGCAGTGGCTCCTAATGGAATAACAGAGTTGGAAGGGACATTGGAGGTCTTCTGGTCCAGCCCCTGCTTAGGCAGAAACCCTATAGCATTTCAGACAAATGGTTATCCAATCTCTTCTTTAAAACTTCCAGTGTTGGAGCATTTACAACTTCTGGATTAACTGTTCCAACTGTCAGGAAATTTCTCCTCAGTTCTAAGTTGCTTCTCTCCTTGATTAGTTTCCACCCATTGCTTCTTGTCCTGCCCTCAGGTGCTTTGGAGAATAGTTTGACTCCCTCTTCTTTGTGGCAGCCCCTCAAATATTGAAACACTGCTATCATGTCACCCCCTAGTCCTTCTTTTTGGTTGCTCTTCTCTCACTCATACTCTCCTTTGTACTGGGCACTATTGCTTCTTTTGGGGTCCCATTACTAGTAGGTTACCAGGTTGAAAAAAAAAACCTACAGAAAAATTGTCTTGCTGCCATCTAGTGGTAAAGTAGAGTTTGCAGCCAAGATAAAGTCTCCATATCTTCTGAAGGTAGCAAGGAATGGATAGGAAGCCAAGAGTGGTTGGCATCCCTGTGCATACAAGTCTTAAGTCTGTGCTCTTCATTTATTTATAAAATTTATTGGCAGCCCATTTTACCATAGGGCAACTTACATTCGTAGACATATACTTAGATAAAAAAACATAAATAAGGTAAAACCATTAAAATCCTTAAAAGGGAGGGGAGGGCAGGGGGAGGGGGGAGGGGGGAATCTGTTGTCAATTAACCACTACAGTGGTGGTATGCTACCAGTTTGGACTGGTTCAGCCGAATCAATAGTAAAAAAAATCTGACAATCAGCTGAGAGAATAAAGATGACAAAAGTGCAGGATTGGCCCTCCCACCCACCACTGCGCTTTTGTCTTCTTTATCCTCTCAGCTGATCGGTGCTACAGGTCTCAGCTGGTGAGGGGAAAGCTGCACATCAGCGTTAGGCAAAACACGCCCACCAAGCCACGCCCACCAAACCGGTGGTAAAACAATTTGAATCCCACCACTGAACCACTACCACTACTATGCTTTTCCCTTTTGGGGCTGCAAGCTAATTGACAGAGCCAGGTCTTCAGGCCTCATGAAAGGATAGGAAGGTTAGGGCCAACCCCACATCAAGGGGCAAGATGTTCCAGAGGGCAAGTGCAAATGCAGAGAGGCTCAATTGTGGTTGTAAGTTGAGGACTACCTGTACATCCAATGTTCCCCCAACAATTATTTGAGGTGGATTGGGCTGAGAAAGAGCGACTGGTCCAAAGTCACCCCGGTTGTTTTATTGTTTTAAATTGAAAATAATTGTATAACACCATCCCGCCATCTCAATAGACCTAAGTAAAGACTACACAAGTGATAATCATGCTGGAAAATAATAACTTTTGATTATTTTATAAAGAGCCTGACATCACGCAGAAAAAAATGCAGGGCAGAAGGACAGGTCAAGGTTGTTCACAGGAATAGATACTAAGTTTGTTTTCAGAGTACAAAAATCAGGTGTAAAGAATATACACAAGTAAGGTGCAAAGAATATGAATTTACAAATGCAAAAGGCATCTGCTAGTCTAAGAGCAGAAGAATATCTAAGTAGAAAATATTATTTTTAATTAAATGTTAGGGATACCTGTTGCTTATAGCATACTCTGAGAAATACATCACTAATCTGATGCATTTGAATTTATTTTTTATAGCCATCAACCTCGAGGTCTGCCAAATGAATACATCATTTTCCAAGAATAACCAATGAGATGTCACACATCCCGCTAAGAAAGGATTTTAAAGAATTTTTATTTTAATAATTATGTTACTATCAAAAAAGTATCAGGTCTTTATCTATATTTGATTATTTTGCAAACAACAAGCAGAAAAAATAAATTAAATTTTTATCTGACTTTTTAAAAACATTATTTTTGTTAAAAATAATTCATTTATTCGACTTGTATGCCGCCCTACTCCCTAAGGACTCAGGGTGGCGAACATTAAAAACAGAGCAAATTTACAATAAAAAACCAATTAAATACAACAAGTCAAATACAATTAAAAAATTAAGAAAAGATTAAAAACCCTAACCCCCCCCCCGCCCGGGTCATTCCAGGCCAGCCTGTTGAAACAACCAGGTCAATGAGAAGTTGATATATTGCAAAGCAACAATTATCCATTAGCATTATATTTATTTCAAAAAATGCCATTGGATTTTACAAGTGTTTTGTAAATAATCTTAGAAAACAAACATTATGCCCCACATACCCAGAAAATGGGTTACTGGAAGTGGTGGCGACAATTTCTATTGTTTGCCTTGTGCACATGGAAGTTGTGTCATTGACTACACCATTCATAGCAGTAGTTTTATCACAGCAGCCATGATCTGCTCTCAAAATTCTGTATGTACCTCCCAAATTTTGCTTCCTTCTGATTTGAATCTCGTTTCCCAATACCATGATCTATTCTCATGACAAAGGTTTGTGCTATGGACTAGAGCAGGGCTGTCAAACTTCTGGCCCATGGGCCAGATGCGTCACACACTGGCCACGCCTATGCCCAGTTTAGCAAAGGAAAAAAAAGTCCCAATACATCATGTGACACACCATGACACCGTGAGTTTGACATCCCTGGACTAGAGGAAAACTGTTCTGTTCTATTCTCGGTCTTGAGATGTCATATTGCCTGACAAAAACATTCTGAAATGTTTTCATCTGAAAATGTTCTCCTTCCCTTTTCAGGTATAGAAGCTAACCAGGTATGAAGTTGACTTTTATTAGGGGCAAAAAGGCAGGCACATGTTACAATCCACACTGGAAGTGAATATTTTCTTCCACTGTATCTAAAGGCAGCAAGCTAGCTTAGGGGTAAAGCACATTCTGTGTGACCCATACAATTGTGTTCTTCAAAATGTTATTCTTGTAAGGTGACTGCATCACTGTGTCTAATCCTACAAGTCTCAGAGCCAATTCAGCAATGGAGATTTCTACAGGTGGTCCTCAATTTACAACCATTCGCTTAGTGACCATTTAAAGTAACAATGGCACTGAAAATAGTGACCAGTTTTCACATTTAAGACCGTTGCAGCATTTCCATGGTCATGTAATGAAAATTAGGGTGCTTGATAACAGGCATTTATTTGTGACAATTGAACTGTTCCTGAGTTGTGTGATCCCCATTTGTAACCTTCCCACTTGGCTTCTAAAAAGCAAAGTCAATGGGGGAAAACAGATTCACTAAACAACTGCATGATTTGCTTAATAACTGTGGCAAAAACGTTCGTAAAATAGGGCACAACTCACTTACATTTTCAAAACTTTGAAAATGTTAGGCTTACTGCTTTGGCATATTTCATTTAAAACTTTTTATTCCGTGCCTCTTAACCTTATGTGCTATATAAATATTCATTGTGTTGAAATGATTAATTAAAGAAATAGAAACCAATACAGCAAATTTAATGGAGTTAAACTATTCTATTCAAACAACTTTTGGAGCTCTATTTTGATGCTTTCAATAATAGTTTAGAAACATGATAGTTTGTTAGCAGGCAATTCCTTTTGCTTGTTTAAGAAGGAAAATGAAAGCACTTAATATAGCAACTGCTTCTATAACTCTGCTAGTTGGTGGCCTTCTGACTGCAACAACCAAGTAGAAAAATCTTTCAGTGGTGCTGCTAATGACCTGATTTTTCTGGAAAGAAGGACATGCAGTATTCTTTTTATTCCGAGACAAGTAAGTGCTTTGCTCTTTTAGGGTGTTCATGGCATAATTTTTGCTTTACTGCTATTTGATTTCCCTAAGTCTGTTTTAATACTTAAAATTAGAAAACAATTGTAAGGTTCACATGCCACTGCAAATTTTACATGATATTGTATTACTGTGTTATTTTAATTTTTTCAAACTACTTGCACCTTTTACTTTTCTTTAATAGAAATATGGCTTGATATGGTTTTAATAATAAATATATTTAATTTGAGAGCCACCTTGTGAAGGGATGAAACATACCAGGCTACAAACTCAGAGACTGTATGGTCCTGTCATAGACAAAAAGCTATTCAGATTACTTTGGGTGGTTCCCTTTCTCTTAATACTAGGAAGGAAGATGGCCATAGTAAGCAATTTCTGAAAACATTGCTTAAAAAAATTATAAAAAGGTATTCATGCAGCACCCAGCAGTCAAGAGTGAATTGAAAGTACAAAAAACTTTCCTAACTTTAATGAACTGTATAGCAAGTTTGTTAATATATTGTACAATACACTCATTTTACAATATGCTGATTTTATGATCTTTAGTGACAAGCCACACATTATATAATTGTTACATTATTTATTAAATAAATATTTAATGGTATTTATTAAATAATTAATAAGTAATATAGTTATTGCATAACTCTCACGCTTATTTTTTTAAAAACAATAATGGCATACTGAAGAATTTAAAAAGAAATCGTCAAATGATATGCATTCAGTTGAAAATAATTTGCATTTTTCACTTTAAATACTGTGTTAAGTGACTCCTGGTTTGGTGTGAACCTTTGGACACATTTGTGTATTGTGTGTCATGTAAGTTTGTAATAAGGAACCTCTGAGCTTTATGTAGCTTAGGGCCTTACCGAGTGTAAATCTGACATGGTAACAACGGATTTTAAACTTTTTTAGGAAAATCTGTTCAAAGGATATTATTAAATGTACAATACAAATACCTAGTTAACTGTGGTTTCATAATGTGCTTGATGATCTCATGTAATATAATTGATACCTTTGTTGGCCCATCCCAATGCTGGCTTGTGTTCACCAGTGTGATGGACCAATAAATTCAAGCAGGGTAGACAAAAGTGGAATTTAAACTATTGTCTAAACTATTGTCTGCATTGGTTAACATGACATGAAATTAAAAAGGTGTTGCAGCAACAGTACAGAAATTCCGTTGCTTCAACTCATATGTAGTTTTATTTTTCTCATTCCATTTAATTTTGACACTGCCCTCTAAATAAATGTTCTCATTTTAAAACATTAAATATCTGCTATGCTAAGTCTGCAGTTGTCAATATGACCCTGGGAAATTTTTTTATCTATTCTACATAATACATTGGTGTCATCAGATTATGAGTTATACATCTCGATTCTTCTTCATATTCTTGAAATGCTTCCACTGGTGATGTCAGAATCTGTAAGTAGAAATAGTGTTAAGTTCGCATGAAGAGTCAGACGCGAAGAGCTTCAGTGAAAAGTTTATTAAGTGACTACAGCTCGAATGGACCCGACTTGGCTGGGCTACGGCTGCTTCTTATAGCCAGCAGCTGTAGTTGCCAGCCAATGGAAGTGCAGGGTTTTTCCGCACTATTTAAACCAATCCCGTTTAACATTTTACAAGAACAGTTCAAATAAATCAATAACATTTAAACCTACATACATAACACCCCTCCCCACTAGGTTCAGTCCATACCAAACCCCAACCTATCTAATGTATTCCTTTAAATAGGTGGGGCTCTTGCGTGTACATTGAGACCTTCGTGGTTCAGAAGTTTTTACATTCTCACCCAGTGAGAGAGGAAATGTGTCTGCTGACATTTCCCCATTGGGATTCCCTGTGAAAGAAGACCCTGTTTGACTGTTAGAATCTGGTCTCTCCTCCCAACCCATCTCCATTCCAATATCAGCTCCCAATTCAGGTAGTGATGTACAATCTTCCACTTCTAAGGATGGATTTTGGCATTGTGACAAGTTTTGGGATGGTTCCTGTCGTAATGGCTCATTACACATGGGGTTGATTCTTGCTTGCTGATTTTCCTCCTGTTCCTCCCCTTCCCCCCTAGAATTGACATCAGGTGAGGGAACTAGAGAGAGACAAGGGTGATGTTCCTGAGAGAACCTGGATCTAAGTTGATCAATGTGCCTGCTCCAGAGGAGTCCATCCTCTGTTTGTACCCTGTAAGAACGAGGGCCTGTGATCTGAGTTATTTCAGCAGGAATCCACAAAGGTTCACCTATGAGGTTCTTAGCATAAACAGAATCACCCACACTGAATGTACAAACTTTGGAAGTGGAATCCAGTGGTGCGTTGGGTGCATAAGTGGGATGAAGGCGGTCAAGGGAAGACCTAAGTTTCCTACCCATCAACAACTCTGCTGGGGATAAGTTATTAGATGGGCTAGAGTGATGTGCTGAACACTAAGAAGTTTTTCAACCTTCTCAGTGATGTCCCCAGGACCCAGTTGCTGAAGCTTCTCTTTGGTAAACGCACCATGCGTTCAGCCCGGCCGTTAGCCGAAGGGTGCCCAGGGGCAGTAAGGGCATGTCTGATACCCTGTTGTGCTAGATAGGATTCAAAGAGGTTAGATGTAAATTGAGGGCCATTGTCAGAGACAAGAACATCAGGTAACCCGTGGGTTACAAACAATTTTCTGAGCTGCTTGATGACAGCATCAGTTGTGGTGGATGCCATGGGAAGTAACTCTAGCCATTTGGAATATGCATTTACTATAATAAGAAAGGTGTGCCCTCTGGTAGGACCTGCGAAATCAATGTGAATCCTAGACCAAGGGCCCCTAGGACATTCCCATTCCTGTGTGGGGGCGTGAGATGGTGCAGGCCTGACTACCTGGCAATTGGGACAAGATGCAACCCAGTTTTCAACCATTTTGTCAATACCTGGCCACCATACATAACTCCTGGCCAATCCCTTCATCCTTACAATACCAGGATGACCCTCATGTAACATTTCCAAAACCTCTCTTTGCAGTTTTGCAAGAATAACCACCCTGTTACCCCACAAAATACATCCTCTTAATACAGATAATTCAGTTTGCCTGGACTTAAAAGGTTGGGCATGGTGAGGTAGATCTTGAAGAGGCCAACCTTTCTTAATCCAGCCTATAACAGGAGCCAACACAGTGTCTTTGGCAGTCTCTCTGGCAATTTCAGCAGCATGAACTGGAAGCTTGGCAACAGTTTCTAGGAAAAAGGTGTGTGTTTCAGGTTCAAAGTCCTCCTTGTGGCAAGGAAGTGGGCAACGACTCAGTGCATCAGCATGTCCAATGTCCTTGCCAGGCCTGTGAATCAGTTTGTATGAATAAGCTGCAAGAAATTCAGTCCACCTCAGCATTCTTGGTGACAGGATAGTAGGTGTAGGTTTGTCTCCTGCCACAATGCCTAACAAAGGTTTGTGATCTGTAACAATGGTAAATGTTCCGCCATACAGATATTCATGAAATTTCTTAACAGCTGCAACAACTGCCAATGCCTCTTTGTCCAATTGGCTGTGGTTCCTCTCTGCTGTGCGAGAGTAAAATGCAATAGGGGCTTCTCGCCCACTGGGAAGCCTGTGGCTCAAACCCCCCACTCCAAAAGGGGATGCATCACAAGTCAGTACAACAGGCAAATTCTCAGAGAACTGTATCAGTACAGCATCAGACATGATTAGTCTCTTAATACTGTTAAATGCTGATTGTTCCTTCCTCCCCCAGACCCAAACAGACTTCTTATCAAGTAATCTGTGCAAAGGTTCAGCAATGGTTGCCTTTTGAGGTAGGAACATGTGATAAAAGTTAATAAGTCCAAGGAAGGCTTGCAAATCTGTTTTGCATTTAGGTTTAGGGGCTTCTTTGATTGCTTTAACCTTGGCATCAGTAGGGTGGATGCCATGCTTGTCAATCATGTAGCCCAGGAACTCAACCCTGTCTGTCTTAAGTGTGCATTTTCTTCCTTGACTTTTAACCCCGCTTCCTGAATCTGGTAAGGACTTCTCTGAGTCTTTCTTGTAGCTAAGTGTCATTTTCAGCAGAGATTAACACATCATCAAAGTAAGACACTACCCCTGGCAGTCCTTGGAGCATTCTTTCCATAAGGCTTTGAAAAATGCCTGGTGCCACGCTGACTCCAAATTGTAACCTTTTACATTTGAAGGCACCTCTATGAGTCACAATGGTTTGGGCCTCTGCAGTGGCATTATCAACTGTTAGTTGTTGATATGCCTGGGCCAAGTCCAGTTTGGCAAAGACTGTACCCCTGCCAAGTGAATGTAACAGAAGATGCACAACTGGAACTGGATATGCGCTCTGCTGCAGCGCATGGTTCAGTGTCCCCTTATAGTCTCCACAAATTCTTACTGACCCATCAGCCTTTACTGGTGTGACTATGGGTGTCTCCCATCTGGAGTGGTCAGTGGGCTCTAAAACCCCTTGAGCAATTAACTTGTCTAATTGTGCATCAATTTTTTCCTTTAAAGCAAATGGAACCCTCCTGGGCTTTAAACGAATTGGGGGCACCTTGGGATCTAGGTTGAAAGTGATACTTGCCCAATCCTTCGCTGAAGACCTCTGGAAACTCAGACTTCAAGGCCTCCTCCCATTCAGAGTTGCTCACGTGATTGATGCCAGTCACCTCGATGCCTAGTGGCTTGAACCACTCAAGTCCCAGCAAGCTTGGGCAATCCTTGTCCACGATGGTCAGGGGCAAATGTTTGGTGTGGCCTTTAAACTTCACATTGAAATCTCTTGCTCCAACTACTGGAATCTTGTTCCCTTGGTAGTCTTTAAGAGTCAGTGCTTGCTTCTGGAAATGTTTCTTCTGAATGTTGGGAAGTAATCTGTGAATAGTGTCCCATGACACCATAGATAAATAGGAGCCTGAGTCCACTTCCATTTGGCAAGGCCTTCCTTCAATGAACACCTTCACGTGTACTTTTCTGCTTCTCAAGGGTGAAGAATGACCAATGGTGATTGTTTGATGAGTTTTATTCTTTCCATTTGTTTCTGAGTTGCGCCCCATCTTTTCAATGAAATTGTTGGGCTTGAATTCCTTCTCAGGGAATTTCTTCCTACTAGGTGGAGTTCTGGATGATTTGCAGACTCTGCTAGGTGACCCTTTTCTCACAACGTAGGCAGATGGTGTCTAAAAACTTGCATTCATGCGGGGTGGCCCCCCACAGCCTCTGCAATAAAATTCTTGCCTCTTTTTTCCAGGGTCTTTCCTTTTCTTCTCCATTCTGAGTCTAAAAATTCCTTCCACTGCAATCTGAATCAGAGTCTATTTGTTCGCAATGGGTTGTTGTGGATTTTTCCACATCAGAATGGTTTGAGGCCTTGTTAATCTTTTTCATGGCCGCTGCTGAGGACTTGGTGGCTTCCGCTGAAACAGCTTCCTCTATGGACTCCTTAAACGTGATCTTAGGTTTCATTAGTAGTTTGCTCTATAAGACCTTATCTTTGAGGCCTAGCACAAACCGATCACGCATGGCCTCTTCTAAGTTGGTAAAATCACAAGCACCCCCAATGTCCCTTAAGCTTGCCACGAAGTCGTTAACATTTTTGCTTTCCCCTTGATCCCAACGGTAAAACTCGTGTCTCTTAATGAGGCACGATACTTGTGGGGTGTAATGGGCTCTTAAAAGCTTTTCCAAATCAGGCCATTCCATTACCTTCAAGTCTGCAGCTCCCGCCAACGCCTTCGCCATCTTGAAGACTGCTGGACCGCAGTGCGTGAGAAATACCGCCCTCTTCCGCTTCTCGGGGATATCGGGCAAGGTCGTTTCCTTCCAAGTACATCTGGAAGCGATCCGCATACGATTCCCAGTCTTCCGCCACAGGATCGAACGGGGCTGGGGGGGGTGTTCAGCGCAGCCATCTCGCTCTTCTGTTTGCCTTCCGCGTTGTCTCTTCTTCAGGGCAATCCCACCCTCGTCGCCAGTGTTAAGTTTGCATGAAGAGTCAAGACGCGAAGAGCTTCAGTGAAGAGTTTATTAAGTGACTACAGCTCGAATGGACCCGACTTGGCTGGGCTACGGCTGCTTCTTATAGCCAGCAGCCGTAGTTGCCAGCCAATGGAAGTGCAGGGTTTTTCCCGCACTATTTAAACCAATCCCGTTTAACATTTTACAAGAACAGTTCAAATAAACCAATAACATTTAAACCTACATACATAACAAATAGGGTATAATTAAAATGCTTGGTTTTGTGTTTGATGTTCAAATTATGACGTTGAGGACAATAACGAAGTTCAGAGCTTCTTAAAAGAGTTAGGAAATCAGAAATTTATAACACAACCCCACGTTACACTTTTCTATAACATTGGAGAAGATATTGTAAGCCAGGCCTCAAATTTTATATGACTATGCTATAATTTCTATCTTAAGCAGCAATAAAATAAAAGACTTTAGGATTCTTTAATATTTTTCATTTATCTCAATCTTTACTTGTTTAAGTAGAATTATTCTTCGTTTATAGTGTAATGGAAAGCTCAGGCTGTTCTTATTGAATTCATGAACAAATATGCTGAAGATGGAGCAAATATTTAATGTTAATGTTTTTTGGGGGGTTTTGTGACAGCATATGTACCAAAAGGGACTTCCAGATTAACTATACTAGTGAAATAGTGTTTGATTTAAGATTCAATGGTGTTTGATTTAAGATTCAATGGATCTGATACATTCGAAGATTATTTTGTAGAGAATTAGAAATAAGAGCACTTTTGAAAGATTCCAGGAGACTTGTGTTTTGTGAGTCAAGAGAGAATAAAGCCTATAACCGCTTTGTAATCCTTTGTAATGGAAAGGATTTCATTCTTCTCTAGTCAGGTAGAATTTTTTCCCTTCAATTAACAATTTGGTCTTAGTGGTCCTCATAAGCTGTTCTACTCCTCCCTATTTTTCCCAAGAGGAAATTCTGACAATAAATAGAAAGCAAGACTATTCTATTCCAGACAGTTTTTGAAAAACAATTATTTTTTGCTCTTCTATTTCCACCATCTATATTTTATGCGATGTGTACAGTATGCTTCTGTTTAACAAAACAAATTTGTTTTTAAGATCCTGTCTTCATTTTAAAAAATCTGTTCCTGCTGCCATTTGGTGTATCTAGTGCAGTGAAACAAGATAACATGCTATTAATTTCAAAAGCAAGAGAAAAGCTGTTTCAACAGGGTTTGTGGCAGCAATTGGCTTTATGTTTGTGGTTTACTTTATTTTTAAAACGTTAGATCTGGATTGTTAAAACTGAGAATACTTCAGCGGCTGCGCTGAATTCCATGATGCCAAAACGTCAATGTACCACAATAGCAGAGATAGTCTATGAATAAAAAGAATGTCAAAAACAACAACAAACAAGAAGCAGCATCTTAGCTTAAGAAGGTTGGAATGCAGTTTGGAATTCTACCATGAATTCAGCCTGATTGTGGCCAATCTGCTTTTTTTTCTACTCCAGGAAGCATATATTAGTATATATCACTTAAGTCATCTTAGTATTTTTTAGGTCACTGTTTTTTTCAGGAGTAACATTTATGGTCATTCTCCATGGCATAGAACAATGAAGAAGACTATGATTCTTCATTTTCTAGCAGGCGCTGATTTTAAGAACTCTTTAAGGATGGAAAGGCATTTTGAAGCATAAGCTGTATTGCAAAATAGCTTCCGTTTATTCATTGCAGATATATTTAGCTGTAACCTTGTTTGTGGTTAAGCAGGGTGCAACACAGATGTAAACAGCTGATTATGCAGCCAGACTTGATGTGCCTGTGATTTTGTCAATAGGTTCAGCATTTCAGTAATCCACTGCAGAATTAGTGCTTTAGCAATGGTGGTCTCGCCTCTCACATGCTTAACAACAACAGCTACAACAGAGAAAATTATTTGTCCTAAAGAAAATAGCAAAACAGAACAATAGTACTAGAGAGCTAGGACCTAATACGTACTATGTGAAATCTTCATTCATCAAGAAGGGTATTGTGGTGGATTTTCTTTCCGATCTTTTTTCTTTAAAAAAAGGAATCTTCTGTTTTTCTCAGTAGGAGATGGCTGTGATTAGTAGAAAGGGATCTGCAGACAGGTTTTTGCCAGAAAATCTGCCATACTTCAAAGCTGCCTTGATGAAGAAACTGGAGCTTTGCTGAGCACAGCATAGTAACAATTTACCTTGCATCATCAGTTGATGGCAGGGTTTTTCCCCCCCCTTCTTCTCCTTTGTTCCCTCCCACACGGTTGCTCTAAGACAGACCATATTTGCAATGTCACTTAACAACATTAATCAGATACTGCGTTTTAAGGTGAGCTGTCCCTTGCCTTTTCTCCTAGTGGATCTGTGCTGCTGTGGCTGTCTCCGTGTTGCAAGCCTAAAATGGCAGGCAGGATTAATGCAGTTTGCGCTGCCTGCATGATCTCGAGACTGAATTCATTACACCATGCCTAGTATTTCTAAAGGGAGCATGTAAATGCTCTGCGTGCCATATCATGCCCTAGCAAGAGCTTGTTCTTCCTAATGGAGATTGCTGTATAAGCAGGCATTTTCAGAATTCAATGTTATTTTCTGTACAGTTAGTTAATAGCTCACTTCAAAACCAGCATTGGTTCTATTGTTATTACGATTATTTTAAAAAAGAATTAAGTGGATGCTGCTTCCAGTTGGTGTCACCCTCTGCCTTGGCTTCTCTTTAAATAATGTATGTTGTATTGCTAATTAATGGCAATATCAAATTAAACCCTTCGAAACTGACGTATTTCTTATAAAGCCCATGCAATCTATTTTTAACTCTTACTGCGTAAGAGGTGTGCATAGGGCTTTGGGTTGCTGAGTTTTTCTTTTCAGGAAGGACAATCATCCTGGGCTGATGTTCAAGCAGATGTGAGAAGGGGCCTTTGCAGTCAGTGGTCATCTTCAAGCCTTGAACCTTCAGAAAAGGAGAGGAAAGTCCTGTGCTGCAGCTTTAAAAACAAACCATCACCTTTCATCACTACCTTGGATGAGAAGATCTCTCCGCATTCCACATTTCTCCTTCCCATTGATAAATTCAGCTATCTTGGTCACAGTCTATTCAAGCAAGGTGTTTTTGAAAACAGCTTCTTTTTTCCTTTAGGGTTGTTTTTTTTAATAGTCAAGCTTTCACAGTCTCTCCGTTGCTTTAAACAAGAATGGCTGAGTGCACTGCCTTGCTAAGGCTTAATTAAAAACATAAACAGGTAGGTGAAGATTTGCATGTTTTTTTACCAATTGTTATTCCACAAAGGAAGAATATTAAAATATAGACACTGAACTGCTAAGCTATTAAACAAGTATATTTGGTAATGAGGTACTTCTAAAATATTTTCTTTGCATTTATTCGAGAGACAGCTTTCTCAGTTTAAAAACATACCTCTTCCAAAATTGAAAATAGCATTTCTGCTAGGTAATCGGGGCGTGGCACCGCTTATGCAATAAAAGATTTTTTGAAAAAGCTCAACAATTTTAAAAGATTTGAAAGTCAACTATGAAAATGAATAGGCTTTTTGCTAAGATACAAACGTCTAAGTTGTGAATATAGCTGTGATAAAAATTTAAAATATTCAAATTTTGTGCTAAAAAGGCGGTCTTTTGGTATTTATCATAAAAACTAACTTAATATTTATTGTACTTTTATAAAGATTACTGACAAAGTAAGGATAATTTAAATACATATTTTTTTCTTTTTGAGATGTCAGCTATTTTTAAAAGATTAGCACCTATATGTACTCCTTTCCCTTTGAAATGAATGCGAATTAGAATTGGACTTACTTAGCAAATTAAAACAAAATGTGCAGATATCCTAATCTGTAAATTCATTTTAAGTCATTATATGGACATATAACGTACACTAACATAGCTGCTTCATATCAATATTGGGCCAACCTGTTACCTTGGTAACCAAATTCTGTTAAAGAATGCAATAACAGAGCTGCAAAGGCATTTATTATTGTTTATTATTCCTCAATTCAAATGATTATTTCATAACATTTTTACATGGCTATGATATTTAATTGATTGGAGACTTTAGCCTGTAACTGTAATATTTTCTGTCATCTTACCTTGATTACTTAAGCAATTCAATAATGCTAGTTATGTTCTCACTAAAACAAACACCATAGTACGAAGGAATTCACTGAGACACAAATGTAGAATATTTATTTATACTTAAAACAGGTTCAGTACTGTAGAAGAACTAACTTTAAAAATAGCTAAAAACTATGAATTGGTTTAAAGCTTTCTTCTCTCATTATTTCACAGATTTTTACAATTTTACAGATTTTTATTAGCTATCCATAACTTAATCTGACATTTTAACCAAACTGACCATCTTGTACAATGAAATATATGAGGTGAAAGCTGTGATGATGCAGTTTGTAATTTATCATAAACTAATGTAAGATGAAGCTGACAACAATACAACATGTAATGAAGAGGAGCTTATCTGATATTTTTAACAGTATCTGTAAAATTAAACCTGGGGTGAAAGGTATTACTTTTTGTAGAAATATTTCTCTAGTTTTGATTTAGATACTTTAGAACATGCAATTTAAATGAAGCACAGCTCTTTGTAAAGATATTTTCAGCATAGAAGCCATCTTTTCATACACCTAACTTCAAAATAATAGAAGATTATCATATTCAGCACTCAATATAAATGTTTAGTGGCAGTATTAAGAAATACAGTTCCATTGGGCACAGGTATTTACAGCAAATATAAACAGCAAATGACAATATTAATTTTGATAAGGTAGCTCACAATAAACACAATATTTTTGTTTCAGAAAAATACTAAAATCTGTTTTAAAATGAAGCTATAGAATATGCATATTACAGCACTCAAATTATATAAATGGATGAATGCACTAAAATCAGGCATTTTTATTCACTTTTTAATAATTCTTTCAAATACTAACTTTAGTGCAAAGATACTGATAGGATTGATTACATTTTTTCAGGATGAATTATTTTGATCATTTACTTTAGAACGTACAATGTAACTATCAGGTCCTTGATAGTATTAGGAACATTATTATTCATTTTATTCGTAATTTTTTTTCCTTGTAATAAATCTTACACATCATTCTATGTTATTGTATTAAGCATTTCTACAGGAGAGCAGGAAAAAAGGATTTATGAATCACTTGGTTTTCATTTCATTTCATCTTTGAAGAACAAATGATGGTGTCAGAAAAAAAGCAACTCTCTTTAGTTATGAAGTTTTCATAGGGCTACTAGCTCTAAGCTACAGAAATCCAGATAACCATTAGATGGCAGCAAGAGTTTATGCTGCCATATCTAATGATTATCCTGATTTTTTGCAGTCCAGATAGATTTGTTGACATGCACTGCTGATTCTCATTTTTAAAATATTACTAGCCAGTTACTATCTATTTTCTCAGCCGTCCTTTTTTTTTTCCTCAGCCATTTTAGCCTACAGTAGTACCAATGACACTGTTAAATCATGTAGTTATGTGGTTTGCTTGTTTATGTCTTTGGATGCTATTTGCGTGAAGCCAGTTATAAACCCCAGCTTATGACTTAGTATGAGGTATGAATTTTGTAGTTTATATAACAGACCGTGATAAACAAAATTCTAGCAAAGTAGTGGTATGATAAGTGAACCAAAATATTGTCATGAATTATTTTCCTCCAAAAGGCTATAAATATCTATTCATTTTCTAAATAGCCATTAGTGTTGGATGGATCATCCCCATCTACCAAATTGCTTCTTTTGAGATCCAGACAAAAGGAGAGATCGGGTGATCTGATGTCCCAGTTTCCATCTCCATGCTACATGTACTGTACACGCTACTTCTTGTACATAAAAGAGTTAAAAGATGGAATAATCAAAAGCTTTGGAACCATCCATGCTAATTATTCCCAGTATTGTTTCAGTAGCTCTGGAAGCTTCTATCCTATTCGATATTTCATATAGACAAGGCTGACAGTTTTTTCCCCTACATTTTATCCAGTTTTGTTACTACATAGTAACTAAATAGTAACTATTTTAGATGTTTGCTAATGTTTAGTAAATATAAAGATAGATATTTTTGCCGGCTGATGGCAGATGTGCTTGCTTTGATCTGAATACAGGAATTGACTGGGAGTGTGCTGGGTGCAAACTAAACTGGAAATTACCCATCAAATTTTCCAACGAAAGAGTTATGGGCCTAGTATGCAGCCAGAACTACACACTGAGTACTCAGAGTAGTCAAAGGACCCCAGTCACAAAAACATTCCAAATTGTTTCTGGTCCAGCCTATATCTGATGCTCAGAGGCATGTATCATGGATATTCACTGGGAGTTAACATATCCTAACTGAGGAACGTTTTTTCGTACTGTCAGAGCTTGCATAAATGGACTGGACTGTAAAAATCTCGTGAAAATGGGAAAGAATACAGCAATGAAGCATAGGAATAGAGGCATTATTTGAAAAAAGATGAACTTCTCAGAATATTTGAAGATGTCATGTGCAGAAGAAGTCAGGCCAGCTTGGATTAAAAAAATGTAGATTACCAAAATCTGAAATAATTAACTCAACAAACTAAATTGATTGAAAAAAGAAACTGAAACAGAGATTTAGGACAAGCTAAGGAAGATATACACATTGTTAGGAATGAACAATTACGTATTATTTTTTGTGTTTGTTGAGCGTATTTAAGAACTGTCCATTTTCTTCATAGAGGGATGCTCAGCAATGTATAATAAATATTGGAAGCATAAAAACCGTATATTACATTAAAATATTAATTTTCAGAAAACTAGTACATCTGAAAATATCAGAGCATGAAGTTTAATGGAAGATATGTTAGAGTAGTTTTCTATTCAGAGGGCACTAAAACAAAATACAGGTAGTCCTTGACTTACGACCACAGTTGAGCCCAAAATTTCTGTTGCTGAGTGAGACATTTCTTAAGTGAGTTTTGCCCCATTTTGTGACCTTTCTTGACACAGTTGTTAAGTCAATCACTGGAGTTGATAAGTTAGTAATCCAGTTGTTAAGTAAATCTGGCTTCCCCATTGACCTTGCTTGTCAGAAGATCGCAAAAGGGGATCACATAACTTTAAGACACAACAAAGGTCATGAATATGAACCAGTTGCCAAGCATCTGAATTTTGATCACATGATCATGGGGATACTGCAAAGGTCATAACTGTGAAAAACTGTCATAAGTCATATTTTTCAGAGCCATTATAACTTTGAATGGTCACTAAATGAACTGTTGTAAGATGATGACTACCTGAACCTTCCTGATAATTTTATCAAGGAACTGTTATGAAGATAATTACCACAAAACTATACATATATGGTAGAGTTAATGAAACTTTATGATGAAATTCCCTTGAGAATATGGAAATACTGAGTACTCAACCAAACTGGAAATATGCAAGCACATGCAACTCAGTGGTGGTATTCAAATAAAGTTGCCACCAGTTTGGTGGGCGTGGCTTGGTGGGCACACTTTGTGTGCGTGCACGCACTTTGCATGCACACACGTGCCAAACACGCACTTTGCACAGGCGCAGAGGCATTCTGACTCACCTCCTGCAAGCCTGCATGATACCGGTTGCTGCAGCAGCTGCCATGCAACACTATTCTGCGCCGCGCAAAGCAGCTGTGCTTTGAATTCTGTCCATAAAAGTGAGTATGGGAGCCCAGGCAGGTGGGTGCGCCAAACACAGAGCAGCGGAGAGAACCGGTTCTGTCTCTACTGCTTATCGCTGCTACCGGTTCTCCAGAACCAGGCAGAATTGGTTGAATACCACCACTGATACAACTGAAGGAATTCCCTAAACAATATCAATGTAATGCATCATTACCATAATGAAAGATGATGAATTTAAAAAGAAAACATATTAAAACAGAAAGCAGACTTTACAGAAATAAGGACCCATACAACAAAAAGAGATAATGAGATGGACTGTCCTAAAAGAAAAGTCAAGCCTTCAGAAGGCTTACCAAAAAAATGATGTATTGGGCACGTATATTCCTCTTGGCTTCTAGGTGCTCATTAAGAAAGGATTTTTCAAAATGACCATCAAAGCATTAGTATTTCGTACATTATTATTAACACACTCTGATGCTAAGGAGTTCTACTCCCCCTCCCCACCTGAAAAAAATCTGTTCCAAATGCAAAACACAAGCAGAGGAAAGGAGTTTCAGTTTCACAGCACCAAGCAGCTTTAGTACAAAACAGTTGAGCTAAGCCTCGCCCAGGCTGCTTGCTGTCTCCTTACACAGCCAGTACTGTTTAGTTTCCTCAACTCTCTCACACACTGACAGGACGCTAGCCAGATGAATACCGGTGGATGCTGGTAGGTAGAGGCAGAATTTTTTTCTCTTATTTTTTATTTTTTTTTTTTCTCTTATTTCCCAAAAACTAAGCCTGACCACATAGTTCCGTAAGCGAAACAAGTGTATCTAGTTACTTAGTCATAATTGAACAGAAGGGAAAAAATGCTGGGGTAAAGCAAAGCTACTTATTTACCAATGAAAGATCTAGCTAAAACAGAACCTCATTTTGTTTTTTGTTTTAACCCAGCTTTTGATTTTTTTAAACATGTTTTTATATACTTTTGATTGTGATTATGTATGAGACCAGAGTAGCTGTGTGACGTGTGTGGCTATATGTGATTAAATAAATAAATAAATAAATAAATAAATAAATAAATAAATAAGAGTTATAGAATAGGAGCAAATGTCACAACTAAACCTATTTGGATGCAAAGCTTGCCATACATTAAAATAAAATAAATTTAATTGCAGCACCCAGTTAGGAATAATGCTGGTTTATCAAATAAGAACAAAAGGCTACAGGGTTTTGAACTTAAAAACTGAAAAAGTAAACACCTACAATGTTGCTCCTTTCAATAAAGGATAAATGACTTCCAGTAAAATACAAATCAATCTAGTTTTACCAGTAGCATCTCTGTCCAGAATTCTCAAAGGGAAGCAGCAAATAAAATCCAGAGTTAGAGGTAAGAAGATCTGAAATATCTAATAAAGGAATCAAGAGAAGCTGCTGCACCAGGGATGGGCCCAATCCATAGGAAAAAAGTACAGTGTAGCCAGCAGCACAGAAGGCATAAAGATGGTGGGAACAGGGAAGCTGCATGAGAAGCAAATAAATCCTTGTACAAAAATAAAACAGATTTTAACAGAGCTACTTAAGGGCAAGAAAGCCATAGACTGTAAGCATTCTTTCAGAAGAAAGCATGATGCTCAGGAAATATGCAATACCATAAAGCTAGGTTTAATAGCTAAGGAATACAGACAAGAATATAGCAAGGTTTATTATGCTTTTGCATTAGTAGTTAACCATGCAAGTATTAGAATTCTAAGCTCAGAAGTATTTTAAATACTGCATGGGAAGCACTTAAGACAACCTTTGTGCATGATTATCCAAAAAAGAAGATAGATAGACCAATCACCAAATTTTGAAGAGCCAAATAAAAACTGGTGTGTAAATTGCAAAAATCCACATGCAGGCTAAAGCTAGCAGCCAAAGTGTGGTCTGATAAAACTAATCAAATGTTGAAAACATGAACTTTGATTAAGGAAAAGTTAGTCCATATTTACTTATGAGCCATGGAAAGATATATGCTTGTCATTGCAAGACACGATAGACTTGCACATGGATTAGAGAACAAACAAAAGTATATAATGTCATCAAGGGAATAAAATAATTGAAATGGAAATGGGTTAGTCACATAGCAAGAAGAATTGAGGGCAGGTTGACCAAGGCATTCATTGAATGGATCCACTTGATAAAAAGCATCCATGAAAGATAACTAAAACAAGATGGATTTGACAACATCAGCAAGTATTGCAGGCCCAATTGGCAAAAGAAAGCTAAGAAATGTATTGATTGGAAACATGCGGAAGAAATCTTCATCCTGCAGTGGATAGACAATGGCTAAGATGATGATGATTTACATACATGTGTATAGTCTGTGTTTTGTTGATTTAACGGTAAGCGCAACAGACAGCTTGGAGAATTAAGAAGTGGAAATAAAATGTGGGCATATTAGCCATTATTTTCAACTGAAATAAGAAAGGACAAAAGGAAAGAAAGCTTGCTTAGTCAAAAACAAAGATAATGTGGCTAATTAGGTTTCTAAGTCTCAGTGAAGCTAAGAAGTATCCCCAGGAAAGTTGTATGCCTAAACAGAGATGGAAAGCAAAACAAGTTGTTGTGTATAGGGCGGCCAGAGGAAAACTAATATGCATTGTAACTTTGAGTAAACCTGATCTAGCCAGTGCAATTGGACTGCTACATAGAAAGGTCAGTGAGGCAACAATACAAGAGGACTGGACAGTAGTAAAATAGGCAGATACATAAAAGGAATGTTTCATCTTTATTTAAAACTGCCTATAATTAAAAAATATAAAATTTATTAGATATATAAATTCAGATTGGTTGGGAGATAAATCTCCAGAACTCAACTCAATTTCTATCTGCGCATGTCTAGAAGAATGGCGGCTCGAGCTTAGGCTCCGCGGGGATGAGAGTCATTCTGTAGTCCGTTAAGGAGTTGGGGGTGGCTGGCGATCCCCGGTGGTCGCCTCGATGGTGGAAGATCTCAGGCGTCGGCTGGTGTTTTAGAGCCGCCCCGAACGCTCCTTTCTGCGGTTCCCTTTGAAGCCACCGGTGTCCGACTTCTGCTCGGCAGCGCTTCCGCATTGCCGGTGTGGGCCCAGTCAGCTGCTTGCTGCTTGCTTCCAGGCTGAGCTCAGCGCCGTCCCACGAGGACGGCGCGGCGGTGGTGGGAAGGAACGGCGCGACAGGCTGAATGAGTCAGCCAATTCGGGACTTCGCCTTGAGCCTGCTGCACCCTAAGGAACGCGGCAGTGATGGCGGCGGCGGCGGCGGCGCCGGGAATGGGATGGCGGGCTGAGCAGCTGGCTGATTCCCAGCTCAGCCATGGAGACCCCCTGCCCTGGAGACTGGTGCATTGATCGCAGCGCTTGAAGAACGGCGCAGCGATGAGCTTCAAGCTGTGGGGAGTGAACTACGGGAGTGGAGACCAGTGGAGCCCCACCCGACCTTGGAGGTGGCTGCGCCCGGAAGACCGGCGTTTTAGGGGTGACGAGGCTAGGAGTGCGGGACTGGCTGAGGATGCTGGTTTCCGCTCCGGCGCCTGGCCCAGCTGGATCTCGAGCAGAGCCGTTGGTGGCAGCAACGGCGATGGCGAGGAGAGAGCGGTTTGGTGCTGGTAGCCGTGGGCGTGATCATGGCTGGAGCAGTGGTGCTGCCATGGACGCCCAATTGGAGGTGTTAGTGGCAGAGACAGCGATGGTGGAGATGATGGACTGGCCAATGGTGACTCTGGGCCACGAGTTGGAGATGGTGTGGCCTTGGGACTGCGGCCAGCCCTGGCCTCCTTGTCATCGGCTCTGCTCTGGCTGGACTTTTAAGATCTGCTTCTTGTTGCCCTCCCCTCCCCTTTTTCCCCTCCCTTTGCCTGCCTTTTTGGGGCTATTCCCCCTTCCCTCTTTTTCACCCGATGGATGGTTTGGTGAGAGAGGTGGAAGCGCCTGCCTACCACTGTGTGAGGGTGGTGGATCGGGTTTGCTAGTCCCCTCCCTGGAACCAACCCCTGTGATTCATCTTACCACCCGGACATGCTTACCCAACAACTCCGCGTGAGAGCTGCGACCGCCCGGAGGAGGGCCTTTATTATTGGCCCGCCGGATTGCGGTGAGAGAGCAATCCTGATCTACTCTCTGGGACCATTCGGCGGTAGCATGGATGCCAGGGATTGGACTGGGTGCCTCAACATCCTAACATCTTTCAACATCTTTTAACATCTTTGTTAACGGACTTGTTTCCATCTTTTGACTCCTCCCTTATATGTGCAATATAACATCGTGTGGGTCTATTCGTCAACGGACCTCTGGGCCTTACGGGACGCCTCTCTCTCCGGCTTGGCCTGCCAGGCTTTCTACAGTGTACCTCGAGGATGGGTTATGGAACCCAGAGAGTTGGCATTGCTGGTAGGGTTTGGGGTGGGGGTCCTGGGAAGGGTGGAGGGGTAGGTTCCAGGCCGTCATTAGTCAAATTTCTTATTCGATTTTTAAATGGGTTAGGGAGGGGAGGGTTTTATAGGTGTCCACTGTAGCCCCAGTCAGGATCGTGGGAGGGTGTGGGAGGGGTGGCGGGCTCCAGGCGGAATAGTGGGGGCTTTGATCCCTAGGGTGGTTGGAATGGGAAGGAGTCGACGAGGAAAGGGGCGATCATGTTAGGGGAGCGGCCCGCTGTATTCAAGCCGTGATGCCTGACCCCTTGGCCTCTTCTCAATCTCTGGGGTGTTGGGATCCAGGGCCCCTGGGCTCCGCTGGTGTATTTTAATGCCAGGTCCGTGGGGAATAAGGCACCTCTCCTCCGGGAGGTTATTGAGGAGGAGGCCACGGACCTGGCTTGTATCACCGAGACCTGGTTGGGGCCAGAGGGCGGAGTCCCTCTGGTTGATATCTGCCCCCAGGTTTTCGGGTTATGCACGGTCTCGACCCCAGGGAAGGGGTGGAGGGGTGGCTGTGGTTATTCGGGAGACCTTATTTCCAAGGGAGGTCCCTGCTCCGGAGATAGGCGGGTGTGAGTCCCTCCTCGTGAGGTTTGGGCCAATTGGTGGATGGGCGTGCTGCTTACATACCTGTCCCCAGCTGTGTATCAGCCGCCTGCCTGGGCTGCTCGATGCCGCCTCGGGGTGGCGGTGGAGTTCCCTGAGCTTATGGTTCTGGGGACTTCAATCTGCCCTCCCTGGGTGCGGGTCGGGCTGGCCCGGGAATTCATGGCTTCCATGGAGTCCATGGGTCTGACCCAGTTAATAGAAGGCCCGACTCACGGGGGGCAATATGCTCGACCTAGTTTTTGTCTCGAGCAGTGGCGTAGTGGTCCGGGGATGGTGTTATTGCAACCCACCCTGTTCCATGGTCAGACCACTATCTCCTAAGGTTGGTCTTCCATCAAGCCACCCCACACCGCTGGGATGAGGAGCCACTGAGATGGTTCCGCCCAGGCTCTGATGGACCCTGAGAGGTTCCAGACAGAACTGGGGTTTTTCCTGCATCCTCACCCACAGCCCTGCCGAGGTCCTTGCGGCCTGGCAACAGTCGGCTGCGGGGCTCTTGACAGGGTTGTCCCCATGCCCCTCACTGGCGAGATCCCACCGCTCCCTGGTATACCGGGAGCTCCGGGAGATGAAGCGTCAGAAGGGGACTAGAGAGTAGGTGGAGGGACCCGCCCGATCCCACCGAGCCCAGTTGAGAGCTCATATTAGGACTTACCTGGTAGCTGTGGGGCGGCGAGGAAATCTTACTTCTCCGCCTCATAGCATCTGCAGATAACCGCCCAGCCGCCCTGTTTGGGGTTGCCCGCTCCCTCTTACAACTGGGGAGGGGCGACCCTCTGCGGGTAGAGCTGAGGAATTTGGTCTTTATCTGCAGGACAAAATCGCCGGATCCGGGAAGGGCTGCACTCGGACTTGCAGTGGTCTGATGAGGGGAGGCGAGTGGTCTGGCTAATGTTATCTGGACTGAGTTCGATCCTGTTTCTGAGGATGAAGTGGACAGGATTATGCGCGCGCTGAGTTCCACCACATGTTTATTGGACCCGTGCCCTTCCTGGTTGGTTTATGCTTCCAGGGAGGTCACGCGGCTGGCTCCGGCAGTTATCAACGCCGTTAAGGGAGGGGTTGTTCCCTGCCACCTTGAAAGAGGCGGTGGTGAGGCCCCTCCTGAAGAGGCCTGCCCTTGACCCAGCCGAGTTGAACAACTTTCGTCCGTCTCCAACCTTCGCTTTTTAGCGAAGGTTGTTGAGAGTGTGGTGGCCCAGCAATTGCCACTTTTCCTGGATGAAGCGGACTACCTGGATCCGCACCAATCGGGCTTCCGACCCGGTACAGCACGGAGACAGCATTGGTCGCGCTGATGGATGATCTCTAGGGCTCGGGACAGGGGTTTTTCCTCTGTCCTGGTCCTGTTAGATCTCTCAGCGCTTTTGATACCATCGACCATGGTATCCTGTTGCGCGCCGGGGCTGGGAGTGGGAGGCACTGTTTTACGGTGGTTCTCCTCCTACCTCTCGACGTTAAACAGTGTTGGCAGGGGGACGGAGGTCCACCCCGAGGTCTCTCACTTGTGGGGTACCTCAGGGTCGGTCCTCTCGCCTCTCCTGTTCAACATTTATATGAAGCCGCTGGGTGAGATCATCCGTGGCTTCGGGTGAGTTATCATCAGTACGCTGATGATACGCAGTTATACATCTCCACCCCGGCCACATCAGTGATGCTCTCTCCGTGATGTCCCGTTGTTTGGAAGCGTGCGAATCTGGATGGACAGGAACATGCTTCGCCTCAATCCAGCCAAGACAGAGTGGCTGTGCATACCGACATCCCGTCCAGTTTGGAGATTCCATCTTTGGTCATGGGGAGGAGGTGTTACCCCTGTGGACAGGGCACGGAACCTGGGGGTTCTCCTGGATTCACGGCTCAAGCTGGAGGAGCAGGTGGGAGCCGTGGCCAGGGGCCTTTGCCCAGGTCCGCTGGTTCGCCAGTTGCGCCCATACCTGGACCGGGATGCCCTGCGACGATCACTCAGGCGCCGTTGTCTCCCGTTGGACTACTGTAACGCTCTCTATCTAGGACTGCCCTTGTGCACCACTCGGAGGCTTCAGCTGGTGCAGAATGCGGCTGCGCTGGTTGTGATGGGAGCCTCCCGATACTCCCATGTTACACCCCTCCTCGTGGCTTGCATTGGCTTCCCTCCGGTGAGGTTCAAGGTTTTGGTTTTAACATTCAAAGTCCTACATGGCATGGGTCCAGGATATTTACGAGAACCACTTCTCCCAGCCTCAAATACCAGCCGCACGGTCGCACAGGCGGGTCTCCTCGGCTGCCCTCCACTCAATGTCGCTTTGGCGGGACCCGGGAGGGCCTATTCTGTGGCAGCCCCCACTCTATGGAATCTTCTTCCGCTGGAGCTCCGCTGGCTCGATCTCCGACCTTCCGTGAGCTAAAAACCTGGCTGTTTTACAATCTGGGCAGTGTTGACCCTTGGGGTTGTTTACGTAATTTTGGGGTTTTAATAATAATACTAATATTAATTCGGCTTTAATTTAATATATTTTTAAGTAACTTATTGTTGTATTCTATTTTAGTTGTGAGTCGCAGTCCCTCGGGAGAGGGGCATATAAGTCGAATTAATAAATAAATAAATAAATAAATAAATAAACTACAGAACACTTATTCTTTTATAGGGGCATGCTCACCACTAAGTATTGTAGCCCTGTAATATATAGATGGTTAATATTGTGCTGCGGAACAAGCATGTAGGAAATATATACAACTACACAATGTATTGCTAAACTTTAAAATAAAAGAACCAATCCCAACCTTGTTATCTGAGGACAACATGGGATGTATCAAAACTGCCAATACTCCCCCCCCCCATTAACATACACATAGACGTTAAATCTATTACATGAAGGACATGCAAGTAAAAGGGCAAATAAAAATGATACACAGTTCTCAACACAACAACGGAGCCCAAAATTTCCATTGCTAAGCAAGACAATTGTTAAATGAGTTTGCCCCTTTTACAATCTTTCTTGCCATAGTTGTTAAGTGAATCACTGCTGTTGTTAAGTTAGTAACACGATTGTTAAGTGAATCTGGCTTCCCCATTGACTTTGCTTGCCAGAAGATCATAAAAAGTGATCACGTGACCCTGGGGCACAGGTGGGATTTAGCTGGTTCACCCGAACTGTTAGTTAATTGCTTATGGAGTTTGGAGGACTGGCTAAAAATAAAGTTTCTCTCTCCCTTCAGTTAATAGCTCCGGGCAGACAGCCAAGAACCATTTAACAGTTGCAGCTGGAATACAAGCTGAATCAAGTCAATAAACAATAGAAACTGACAAGATTAGGGCAGGGAAACCCATCAATCACCCATCTAGGGATGGAATTAACCTCTTCCCTTCAGGAAGAAGGACAATATTACAAACATTTTCATTGTAAAGAGTATTGAGTAACATTTCTGCGATCAGCTGATACTCCCTGGAGTTCCCCAAGACCTTTTATAGCTGCTGCAGTGTTGGGTACTTCTTGTTTCTTCCTGGGGGAAAAGATACAGGAGGGGACAATGGTGCAGCTTGATCATACAGGCCGTGAATTTAATGCATGTGTGGTCCAGCCAGCAGTATTGCTTCTGCTATGAAGCACCCAATTTAGAACATAGAGAACATAGAATATTAGAATTTGAAGGGTTAATGGCTTTTGGCAGAATGCCCAGGCTTTCAATTAGCATGAGCGCTGCTCTTAGTTTCCCTCTCAGCTGCAGTGTTTGCTTTGAGGTTGACTTTTTTTTAAAGAGATATTTTAAGTTTTCTACATTGTTTTAGTGGTTTCTGGCATTGACCTTTTGAGGTGTTCTTCCCTCGGTCTTTTTGAAAGCCTCTAGAGATGGAGCACCCACAACTTCTGAAGGCAAGCTATTCCATTGGTTGATTTGTCTCACCCTTAGGAAATTTCTCCTTAGTCCTAGGTTGCTTCTCTCTTTGTTAGTTTCCATCTTGTTGGGCCTTTTGGTGCTTTGGAAAATAGATTGAATCCCTCATTTTTGTAAGAGCCCCTCAAATTTCCTGACAGAACAATCAATCAGTGGAACAACTTGCCTCCAGAAGTTGTAAATGCTGCAACACTGGAAGTTTTTAAGAGGAGATTGGATAACCATTTGTTTGAAGTGGTGTAGGGTTTCCTGCCTAAGCAGGGGGTTGGATTAGAAGACCTCCAAGGTCCTTTCCAACTCTGTTATTCTATTCTATTCTACATGTAACTATTGGAACAGTGCTATTTTATTGTGAGTTGGACTAAAGAGAAATTTCCTAAGGGTGAGATCAATCAAGTTGGCCATGCCCACCCAGTCATTTGGACAGAGAACTGGTTGTTAAATTATTTGAATCCCACCACTGTCAGTTGTTAAGTTGTTAAGCAGAAGCCCTCCAAATGTTTTGGGTTACAGCTTCAGGAGCCTGGCCAATGTAACCAATGGTAAGAATTGAGGAATTTATGTTTCAAAGTGGAGAACATAGATTGCGGTTAGAAGTCACATATTGCTCTACATTTTAATCTGGCTAACTTAGCTTCTGACTAGTCATTTGTATTATACTTTGTAAGCAATAGGTACAGTTTACTATGATTTGCCAATCAGATTTCTATAGTTTGTTCAACAAAGCTATGGTTAGGACAAATCATTATTTTCTGCTGTGTTTGACCTCACATCCCTTATTACCAGGTGTAAGTCTTCTGCAGTATTATGGTATGTTTTGTCTATATATTTGTGAACAAATAAAAATATTATAAAATGCCAATCGGTTACCATTGGCCTCCTTCCAAAAGAAGCTATATCCAGTTTGTAGCCGAACTCCTGAAAATTTATAGTTCAGTAGCAATAATAATGATACAGATAATTTCTCCCAATGTATCCCAGTAGATGGAAGAGCCTGCATTGAGCCATACAATCTCAGAATAAGACGGCATCATTTATGCCATCACTCCAACATATTCTTTGTTGCAAGAATCCAATTTAAAGCATCCCTAAAAGTTGCCTGTTATTTGAATACATCCAAAGCGGAAGACATTTTTTCTGGAGGTAATTGGTTCCATTCTCAAACTGGTCTTCCTATTTGGAAGTTTGTCCTGATCATCAAGGGCCTTGGTGGCTCAGGCTGTTAAATGCCTAGCACTTAAGTTCCAGCTGCCTACAATTACTGTAGGCTCGAATCCCACCAGGCTCAAGGTTGACTCAGCCTTCCATCCTCTCGGGGTAGGTAAATTGAGGACCCAAGATTGTTGGGGGCAAAAAGCTGACTTTGTAAAAATGCCGCTTAGTAATAAGCAGGCATATACAATGGGATGAAGGCTATTGCTGAGCACACTGGGTTGTATCCCAAAAATTGTAAGCTGCCCTGAGTCTTCGGAGAAGGGCGGCATATAAATGTAATTAAAAAAAAAGTAAAATCTGCCTTCCTGCAGCAACCTATTAATAACTGATGGCAGCAGCTCAGAATGCAAAATTATAACCTAACCCTATATGGTTATATGATATTTAGAATTCTGATGGGAAAAACATACATCTCCTATAAGTTCTCTTCCTTGAAAAAGATGGCTGAGCAATCTAGTTTCAGGGAAGGAATCAGCACAGGATAGGAGACATCTTCCACTCTCAGAGCCTGGTGGTTCTAGGTGCCTCTCAACTGTTCTCACTTTCTTCAGTGGGAGTTCTAAGTAGAAATTCAGATGGCTGCCTTATTTCCAGGCTAGAAGAAATTTGGTGTGTCTGCTGTGTTTCTGCTGTTCTCAGAGGTGCAACAGAACAATTTAGTAATGGCTACACTTAATTGCACAAACAGGTCTCAGCTCGCTAAATATTTATTTATTTATTTCCCACTTTTATTTATTTTTTTTACAAATAACTCAAGGCAGAAAACATATGCAGCATACTTGCCTCCATTTTCCTTGCAACAACTTTGGTGGGTTAGGCTGAGAGAAAGTTGGCTTTCTTGGCTAAGATGGGATGTGAATTCATGGTTTCCCATTTATCTTTGGAAAGAGACCAGCACATATTGAAAGAGGGAAAACCTGTGGCCCTGAACTACATCTTCCATTATTCATCACTAATGGCCTGCTGATTGGATTTGCTTGGAAATGTAATCTCTTGCTCAAAATACCAGCACATACAGCATGCTTTATATATGCTTCATCTCCCAGACAGCAAATCAAAAGGTTGGTAATTTAGGCAGATGAATTCCCACAGATCTGGAAGGCCTCCAGTTTGAGAAGGCTAATATGAGGAAGCTCTGATGGTTGAGGAAGCTCATGTTTAAAAACCTATCCAGGAAATAAATTCACAGCATAAGCATTATTTAAGCATGACTCAGTTCACCAGTTTGATATGCTTTAGAAAATATTATTTTATTAATTTCTGGAATGAACCAATATTTAAGCATATAATAATAATCAATAATAGTGATTATTCATATCCTATTCTATTTTGTAGCTGAAATAATCTCTTCCTAGGGGTTAGATTCCTATATTATGCGCAACCATATTTTTAAACCAATGAAAAGACATAGTGGCCTAACTTATACATTCTGTACAATGGTTTACACATTCCTGTAACATAAGATTACGAGAACTAGCCTGCAGAACTCCAGAAGTTCATTAGTGGGCACCAAAGAGTTCTTTTTCTGTGTCCCGTTGTTGCCATCTAGTTTTTCTGTCCAGTTTTCGTAGTTTGTTTGTTTGTTTATTTATTTATTTATTTATTTTATTGGATTTATATGCCGCCCCATCTCCGAAGGCTCGGGGCGGCTCACAGTTAAAACATACAGATACAATAAATAATTAAAAAGAATTAAACCACTATAAAGTCCAATGAAACCGAATTAAAAAGTTAAAACTATCCCATACCCCCCCCGTGAGGTAATCACAGCCCGACTTGGTCAAATAGCCAGGTCTTCAAATCGCGGCGGAAGGTGCGGAGGTCAGGGGCCAGGCGGAGGTCCAGAGGCAGTTGATTCCATAAGTCGGGGGCCGCCACAGAATAGGCTCACCATCAGGGGACCGCTAGCCGGCATTGACTTGCCGACGGGACCCTGAGGAGCCCCTGTCTGTGTGCCCATACAGGGCAATTGGTCCCCGATACCGGCAGGAGGTGCTCCCTTAAATATTGTGGACCCATGTTGTGTAGGACTTTGAATGTTAAAGCCAAAACCTTGAACCTCACCCGAGCGCAACCGCAGCCAATGCAGGCAGGAGGGGGTAATATGGGAGAATCGGGTAACTCCCATCACAACCTGCGCGGCCGCATTCTGCACCAGCTGCAACCTCCGGATGGTGTGCAAGGGCAGTCCTAAATAGAGAGCATTGCAGTAGTCGAGTCATGAGGTAACAAGGGCATGAGTGACTGTACGCAGGGCATCTCGGTCCAGAAATGGGCGAAGCTCACGAACCAGCCGGACCTGGGCAAAGGCCCCCTGGCGGCCCCCACCTGCTCCTCCAACTGGAGCCGCGCGTCCAGGAGGACCCCCAGGTTCCACGCCCTATCCACAGGGGGCAACACCACTCCCCCTATGGTCAACGATGGACAATCTTGACTGGACCGAGATGCCAGTATGTACAGCCACTCAGTCTTGGCCGGGTTGAGCCGAAGCATGTTTCCGTCCATCCAGATCCGTACCGCATCCAGACAGTGAGTCATCACGGAGAGGGCATCACTGATCTGGTTTGGGGTGGAGATGTATAACTAGGTATCGTCAGCGTACTGGTGATACCTTACCCCAAAACCACGAATGATCTCGCCCAGCGGTTTCATGTAGATATTAAATAAAAGGGGGGAGAGGACCGATCCCTGAGGGACCCCACAAGTGAGCGCCCTCGGGGCCAACCTCTGTCCCCCTGTCAACACCGATTGCAACCGCCCCAAGAGGTAGGAGGAGAGCCACCGAAGAACAGTGCCCCCAACTCCCAGCCCCTCGAGGCGTCGCAAAAGGATACCATGGTCGATGGTATTGAAAGCTGCTGAGAGGTCTAATAGGACCAGGACAGAGGAGAAACCCCTGTCCCGAGCCCTCCAGAGATCATCCATCAGTGCGACCAATGCCGTCTCCGTGCTGAAATTAGGCTGGAAGCCCGATTGGTATGGATCTAGGTAGTCCGCTTCATCCAGGAAAAGTGGAAACTGCTGAGCCACCACACTCTCAACAACCTTCGCCAAAATACGAAGGTTGGAGACTGGACGAAAGTTGTCTAACACGTTCGGGTTCAGGGCAGGCTTCTTCAGGAGGGGCCTCACCACCACCTCTTTCAAGGCGGAGGGAAAGACACCCTCCCTTAACGAAGCGTTGACCACTGCCCAGAGCCAACCGCAGGTGACCTCCCTGGCGGCATAAGCCAACCAGGAAGGGCACGGGTCCAACAAACATGTGGTGGAACTCAGACGCCACATAATCCTGTCCACTTCATCCTCGGAAACAGGATCGAACTCAGTCCAGATCACATCGGCCAGACTGCTTGCACCACAATCCTTTAGGGTGTTTTATGGCCATACTGCAGTGTTTCTCAGCCTTAGCAATTTGAAGATAATCTTCAATACTCTAATCTTTGAATGCATTTTTGAGATTTATCATAATGTGGTCTGTTGTAACTTGATTACCCTGCGGTCTTGCCTCCATTTTGTGTGGCTTCTTAACCATAATTTGCCGTTCCAAGACATAAGTGTTAGTTGCAGTTTAAAACTATGATTGGTTTCAATTTCTAATTATTATTAACTTGAAAATGATATCTGTTTTACATGTCACTTTAAATCAACATGTAGAACTAGTACTCTCAAAGACATTGAAATGTTGGAAGAAATGCCCATCTGGGTTCAGTTCCAAGTGGGAAGAAAGACACTGGAAACATGGAGGCTGATTGGAAAGATGGTTTAATGGTGAAGCAGAACCACCAAGCATGTGTGATTCTGGATAGCTGACCACATGGAATGGAGAGAGAGAGATTTATACCCTCTGTTGGGCTTTGAATTTGCTTCCTGTTCCTGTGGCAAGAAATGTATCCTGATTGGTTGTCAGACTCCTATGGGGCATGCAGGGGTAACTTTGTAGGTTGTCTTGAATCCCAAGCTTGGTTGAATCTTGCTGGGTGATGTAATGAATGGGCTTTGGGCAATTCCTATATGGCTTAATGGCTTTTTTCCTTGTTTGGATCTGAGTGAGGCAGAGGTGGGATTCAAAAAATTTTACTACCGGTTCTGTAGGTGTGGCTTGGTGGGCATGGCTTGGGCATGGCATGGTGTGGTGGGTGTGGCAGGGGAAGGATACTGTAAAATCTCCATTCCCTCCCCACTCCAGGGGAAGATACTGCAAAATCTCCATTCCCTCCCCACCCCACCCCACTAACCTGCTTTCCAGCTCCATTCTCCTGTACAGGGCAACAAAAGAAGACCCAGCCGATCAGCTGAGACATGGGAGGCAGAGAATAGATGGGGGCAGGGACAGTCAGAGGTGGTATTCTGCTACCGATTCTCCAGAACTGGTCAGAACCTGCTGAATACCACCTCTGGAGTGAGGGTTAATCCCATCATCCTGGAGCTGAAGGTCTTTTGTGTTGTAGATAAGTTGTCTTTTGTCTTTCTGGGGCTATTAACAAAGGTGGGGGCTGCTTTCCAAGAGCATGTTTCTCCTTTTCTCATCCAGGGAGGTATAATATTCTGCCTTTTTAATATTTCCTAGAATATTTCATTTTTCTAGGAGAAAGGTGGGTGCTAACTTCCTACAGAAAATTAGCTGAAAGCCAAATATACTTCAGTTTTTTTTATTTTTAAAGTAGAATTATGGGCTTTACTACCTGCTCAGTATGTTGTGCTCCTTATCTCTAATTACACTCTACTAGTGTATGTGTAAATTCATGCTATGTCAAAACTGCCTTGCAATTTCTCCTGGCTTTATTCCCCTGTAGAACAGATTTCTTCTTAATTTTGTTACTATTGTTTGGTCATGTTCTCAGAATGCTTGAAAATGTTTTGAATTTCTTTGGTAGTGCTTTAGCATGAGTTTTATTGTTGAGGTGGTCAACAGCAGTGGTGGGATTTGCCAGTTCTCTGAACTACTCAAAATTTCCACTACCAGTTCTCTAGAACTGGTCAGAACCTGCTAAATACCACCTCTGGTCAACAGTGCCTCTGCAAGTGTCTGATTTCCTTTACATATCTTTCCATTACTTCAAAGCCTCTCTGACAGCCGACATGTTCTATTATGAAAGATCTCAGTAGGAATAGCTTCCTTGTAATGTCTTTCCATGGATTTTGTTGAAGTAGCATCAGAAACCAAGGAGGCTAACACACTCACCTAGACACCTTGCTCACTTCCTAATTAAGTATAAAAATACCAAACTCAGCCTTTGAGGATTCACCAAAATCCTATTCTTTTTTTAAAAAAACTTCAAAAATAATTTCTCTTTTATCAAATCAACAGAGAACTGGTAGAAATAATGCAGGATATTTTTTTTCAACACAGCAGTAAAGCTCTAACAACCTGTCTTAAATAAAGTATGCTTTGATAAGACAGAACTTGAAACTTTTTAGCCATTAGAGGAAGTGGAAAATATGTAAAACCGTGCTGCAGTTTGCTCACCAAAAATAACTCTAAACAGACTTAAAATCTGGCCAGTGTCCGACTATGAAGGAAATTATTGTTGTCAGAGTTTTGGAAACAGTTTTTCCTATATATTTAATGGGAGAATTATTTAAAGTATTGAAAAGGAATATGAAAAAGGAGTTTCAAATATGAAGAGGGTTTTAAAAATTACATATATATAAAAAGTAGAATTCATATAACACAGAATGCATATGATTTATAAAAGGAAAATGCAAAAGGATACATCTTTGCAACTTTGTTTTTAGATAGGCAGTGATTGAGACCTGAAGAATAGGGCAAGATGTTGCCAACATGAGGTACTCATGTACCCCAACATACTATACTTTTGTACTGAGGGTTTTAATCCTAAGCAATTTGGGGAGTTGATTTGGGCTAAAAATCAGAATATAAATATAATATAAAATCATGCATGTAGGTAACATGATTTTAGCCTTTTAAGGAACCCTGGGCAAAGTTAATACTAGGAATATATTTTGTGCCAGATATAATATAGGTTTACTGATTTACAGCTGACTTTATGCAAGTCCCCATTGCAATCCTATGGCAGAAGCAGTTGTGGATTAAGTGGGAATGCTCCTGGCTATGCCATTTTAAACCCCTTCCTTATGTGGACTAACTGACCACATAAGCCTATAAAAGCAGATGAGAACTGAAACAAGACACTTCAACCAAAGTTCCACTGATGGTGTTACCTAGCCTGGTGATGAAACATTCAGAAACTAAACAAGCTTGGAGAACAAACCAACAACAACATCTACCACCCAATCTACAAATATTTTCCACCATTTCTAAACCCTTTCCTTCTATTTTAAGTGACATGACTCAGAAAAAAGCATGTGCAACTGGCTGTACTTCTTAAAGCATACATATCTAGAAAAGCATAGATGCCACATGAGGTGAGAAGAGAAACATACACAAATAGACACTGATAGAGCAACGCTGATCAGGTTGCATATACATCCTAATCAGTATGAAGAAACGAAGTTTCTTCACACACACACACACACACACACACACACAGACAGAGTACTTTGATTCACCAAGCAGCATGAGATAGAATATGATGTAGAGAACAGGGGAAAAAAGTAGCCAACATTTGTTCATGCTATGGTTAGGTGCAAGGGTGGACACAGTTTTTGTCAACAATGACTAATTGTGTGAAAATGTTTTATTAAAAAATAGAGTGACTATAATTCATAAATTCAACTTTATAACTGTCAGTGTTGTTAGCTGGAAAACAACATTGCAAAGATGAAAACCATATTGAAACTTTTACAGTGGAAACAGCAAGATATTCTTGGTATTGGAGTTGTAAGACATGTGGATTAATTTTTTCATATCCTTTGTTGTGTGTACATTAGTGTACTTGCCTGAGTTGCATTCTCAAGTGTAGCATTGAAGAGGAGAGAAAAATAATGGAAGCTGAGGGTACGGTAGTAAGCTACAGTTTTCTAAGATCCGTTGCTTATGCTTTCTGACTCATTTCAGTTAATATAATAAAATCTTTAAAACCTTAGAAAAGTTTCCTTTTGAGTCATTTCTAAAAATTATGTATTTGGTCATTATTAGCACATAGAGAAGAAAATAAGTTCATAAGAACATTAACATTGCTTTGATTGAATATCCCACCAACCAGTTATTCCAATATTTTTTAATGACCAAGAACCTATTATATTCAGGAAGCTGATAGAGAGATTGTGCTATTTCTAACATGTATCGTTGTCCTCAGCAATCAAAACTACACTGACTTTTGGCAAGGTGATTTGATTTATTATCTTCCTTGAATGTACCCAATCTCCTCTTTGTTTATCATTTTAATATTGCAATGATTTCCAGATGCAGTGTGTGAAAAACTATGTTCCCAAATCAAGATCATATGGTGATACCAAATTCTAATATTGTTGGACATGGGATTTTTTTTCCTTTTGACATCTTCCACACCATTTATAGGCCCGTATTCTTTTATCTATTAATGTATACAATTAGAAATTAATTTTACCAAACATCACAAAAATTTTGAAAGGCATTCCTCAAGTGCATTTTCTTTTATCTGAGCAGAACGAAGTGTGCTGTGTATTTACAATGTGATAAAATTCACCTTTGGTTCTCAATGACTGTCAGAGTCAGAATGTATTGAACAGGTGATATTCTCTGATATATACATCTATCCTTGCTATATTTTGTCCAATGTCACTGCTACCTGAATCATTAATTAATTGGGAACTAAAGATGAACGCTTATTCATACAAATCTTGCCCTGTCCCAAACCCTTGCCTAATTCTGTGACTCTTTGATAATGCACTAGGCTCTATCATACCAATTCCAAAATGTTCAAGATACAAGTATTGCATTAAATTTTTAACTGCTTTGCATTCCTTGGTGAAAGACTAGCATACAAGGCTTTTATCTAAATCAATTTTCCTTTCTCCTGGCTCTAATGTTATATTGCAGTGTTTAACCTTTTGTTTTTACCGGCTGCATTTTCTCCCAAATTTATTGTAAATCTAGTGTCTCTTAGAGTCAGTACCTTCGGTGCTATCAAATACTTCCTATTCAGTATTTCCAGATACCAGTACTGTTATGTATGTAGGTTTAAATGTTATTGGTTTATTTTGAACTGTTCTTGTAAAATGTCAAATGGGATTGGTTTAAATAGTGCGGGAAAAACCCTGCACTCCCATTGGCTGGCAACTACGGCTGCTGGCTATAAGAAGCAGCCGTAGCCTAGCCAAGTCGGGTCCATTCGAGCTGTAGTCACTTAATAAACTCTTCACTGAAGCTCTTCGCGTCTGACTCTTCATGCAAACTTAACACTGGCGACGAGGATGGGATTTCCCTGAAGAAGAAACGACGCGGAAGACAAGCAGAAGAGCGAGATGGCTGCGCTGAACACCCCCCCAGCCCCGTTCAATCCAGCAGCAGAAGACTGGGAATTGTATGCGGATCGCTTCCAGATGTACTTGGAAGGAAACGACCTCGCCTGATATCCCCGAGAAGCGGAAGAGGGCGGTATTTCTCACGCACTGCGGTCCGGCAGTCTTCAAGATGGCGAAGGCGTTGGCAGGAGCTGCAGACTTGAAGGTAATGGAATGGCCTGATTTGGAAAAGCTTTTAAGAGCCCATTACACCCCACAAGTATCGTGCCTCATTAAGAGACACAAGTTTTACCGTCAGGATCAAGGGGAAAGCGAAAATGTTAACGACTTCGTGGCAAGTTTAAGGGACATTGGAAGTGCTTGTGACTTTACCAACTTAGAAGAGGCCATGTGTGATCGGTTTGTTCTAGGCCTCAAAGATAAGGTCTTACAAAGCAAACTGTTAATGAAACCTAAGATCACATTTAAGGAGGCCATAGAGGAAGCTGTTTCAGCGGAAGCCACCAAGTCTTCAGCAGCGGCCATGAAAAAGATTAACAGGGCCTCAAGCCATTCTGATGTGGAAAAATCCACAACCATTGCGAGCAAATAGACTCAATAGATTCAGATTGCAGTGAGGTGGAAGAAGGAATTTTTAGACTCAGAGAAGTCCTTACCAGATTCAGGAAAGCGGGGTTAAAAGTCAAGGAAGAAAAATGCACACTTAAGACTGACAGGGTTGAGTTCCTGGGCTACATGATTGACAAGCATGGCATCCACCCTACTGATGCCAAGGTTAAAGCAATCAAAGAAGCCCCTAGACCTAAATGCAAAACAGATTTGCAAGCTTTCCTTGGACTTATTGACTTTTATCACATGTTCCTACCTCAAAAGGCAACCATTGCTGAACCTTTGCACAGATTACTGGATAAGAAGTCTGTTTGGGTCTGGGGGAGGAAGGAACAATCAGCATTTAACAGTATTAAGAGACTAATCACGTCTGATGCTGTACTGATACAGTTCTCTGAGAATTTGCCTGTTGTACTGACTTGTGATGCATCCCCTTTTGGAGTGGGGGTTTTTTTGAGCCACAGGCTTCCCAGTGGGAGAGAAGCCCCTATTGCATTTTACTCTTGCACTTTGACCAAAGCAGAGAGGAATTACAGCCAACTTATAAAGAGGCATTGGCAGTTGTTGCAGCTGTTAAGAAATTTCATGAATATCTGTATGGCAGAACATTTACCATTGTTACAGATCACAAACCTTTGTTAGGCATTGTGGCAGGAGACAAGCCTACACCTACTCTCCTGTCACCAAGAATGCTGAGGTGGACTGAATTTCTTGCAGCTTATTCATACAAACTGATTCACAGGCCTGGCAAGGACATTGGACATGCTGATGCACTGAGTCGTTGCCCACTTCCTTGCCACAAGGAGGACTTTGAACCTGAAACACACACCTTTTTCCTAGAAATTGTTGCCAAGCTTCCAGTTCATGCTACTGAAATTGCCAGAGAGACTGCCAAAGACACTGTGTTGGCTCCTGTCATAGGCTGGATTAAGAAAGGTTGGCCTCTTCAAGATCTACCTCACCTTGCCCAACCTTTTAAGTCCAGGCAAACTGAATTATCTGTATTAAGAGGATGTATTTTGTGGGGTAACAGGGTGGTTATTCCTGCAAAACTGGAAAGAGAAGTTTTGGAAATGTTACATGAGGGTCATCCTGGTATTGTAAGGATGAAGGGATTGGCCAGGAGTTATGTATGGTGGCCAGGTATTGACAAAATGGTTGAAAACTGGGTTGCATCTTGTCCCAATTACCAGGTGGTCAGGCCTGCCCCATCTCACGCCCCCACACAGGAATGGGAATGTCCTAGGGGCCCATGGTCTAGGATCCACATTGATTTCACAGGTCCTACTAGAGGGCACACCTTTCTTATTATAGTAGATGCATATTCCAAATGGCTAGAGGTATTTCCCATGACATCCACCACAACTGATGCTGTCATCAAGCAGCTCAGAAAACTATTTGTAACCCATGGGTTACCTGATGTTCTTGTCTCTGACAATGGCCCTCAATTTACATCTAACCTCTTTGAATCCTATCTAGCACAACAGGGTATCAGACATGCCCTTACTGCCCCTGGGCACCCTTGCTAACGGCCGGGCTGAACGATGGTGCTTTTACCAAAGAGAAGCTTCAGCAACTGGGTCCTGGGGACATCACTGAGAAGGTTGAAAAACTTCTTAGTGTTCAGCACATCACTCCTAGCCCATCTAATAACTTATCCCCAGCAGAGTTGTTGATGGGTAGGAAACTTAGGTCTTCCCTTGACCACCTTCATTCCACTTATGCACCCAACGCACCACTAGATTCCACTTCCAAAGTTCGCACATTCAGTGTGGGTGATTCTGTGTATGCTAAGAACCTCTTAGGTGAACCTTTGTGGATTCCTGCTGAGATAACACAGGCCCTCGTTCTTACAGGGTACAAACAGAGGATGGACTCCTCTGGAGCAGGCACATTGATCAACTTAGATCCAGGTTCTCTCAGGAACATCGCCCTTGTCTCTCTTTAGTTCCCTCACCTGATGTCAATTCTAGGGGGGAAGGGGAGGAACAGGAGGAAAATCAGCAAGCCATGTGTAACGAGCCATTACGACAGGAACCATCCCTAAACCTGTCACAATGCCAAAATCCATCCTTAGAAGTGGAAGATTGTACATCACTACCTGACTTGGGTGCTGACATTGGGCTGGAGATGGGTTGGGAGGAGAGACCAGATTCTAACAGTCAAACAGGGTCTTCTTTCACAGGGAGTCCCAATGGGGAAATGTCAGCAGACACATTTCCTCTCTCACTGGGTGAGAATGTAAAAACTTCTGAACCACGAAGGTCTCAACATACACGCAAGAGCCCCACCTATTTAAAGGAATACATTAGATAGGTTGGGGTTTGGTATGGACTGAACCTAGTGGGGAGGGGTGTTATGTATGTAGGTTTAAATGTTATTGGTTTATTTTGAACTGTTCTTGTAAAATGTCAAATGGGATTGGTTTAAATAGTGCGGAAAAACCCTGCACTCCCATTGGCTGGCAACTACGGCTGCTGGCTATAAGAAGCAGCCATAGCCCAGCCAAGTCGGGTCCATTCGAGCTGTAGTCACTTAATAAACTCTTCACTGAAGCTCTTCGCGTCTGACTCTTCATGCAAACTTAACAAGTACAGTGCAGGTAATCACTGTTTAGTCATTTGCAGTTGTGATGGTCATGAAAACCATGACCAGTCCTCACATTTATGGCCTTTGCAGATTTGCAAAGCAAAGCAAAGCTGAAATAATATCATAAAATTGTGATGTTTCACTTAGCAGCTCCTTTGCCTAATGACTGAGTTACCAATCCCAATTGTGCTCACTAAATGACGAGACTACATGTATGATACTAATAATACAATTACAGTCTGCATTGTTGGACAAGAGCTTACTCTCTTATAATGTCATCAACACAATTAAAGATACATTGGCTAGGGAATTTGAAATTTATCAAACCTGGAAAAACTAAATTAGGAAAAGTTGGAACATAAGTTCCTTTTATACATAGCAGTTCTAATGCCGCAGTTTACTGGAATGGAAAAGAATGGAAGGAAATGACACTAGCCTTGACAATGGTTAATCTGATAGCAATTATTTATTGCCCAAGAGTAGGCATCTGTCCCAGAACTGGTGGGACACCATCTTATATCTTGCAAATATAAAGAAATGAGAATTACAGAAGTAGATGATAAGACAAGAATAGGCAATTACCAAAGCTTCCAAGCCATAACACTCAACTTTGAGAAATTTATGTTGACTCAAATATCAGCCTACAGATGGGGTAGGAAACATTTTGCCAGTCACAGACTTGGGATTAAGCATCTGAGATTTATCCCCATGCAAGCTCCTTTGATCAGCAGGGCTTCTGCAGTGTAGAATGTTGATCCTGCTTGGGCCAACATGTGTGGAAAACCAGTATATCCTAGAGCTTGTGAATCAGCCAATCTGCAAGTTTTATTCTGGCATCTACTATTTCAATCCATTGCCTCTTAGAGATTGTAGGATAGATGATCTGCAGTTTATAATTTGTGATGGTGGCACTAAGAGAGCCCATTTCAAAATGCCAGATTCTCTCCTTACCTAAAATACGATGTCCTTGGAACAGCATTAGAATAGGTGGTGCCTCCTCGAACTAGCATGAAGTAACTAATAGGGGGTTGGGTTGATCTCTTCCATGTGGTAGAGTTACTGCTTCTGAGATAATGGGCAGTGGAGGTTAACAGCTTTTATATAATTTACCACTGCTTCAAGGGGAAAACAAGATTTTAACATGGAAAGATTAAAGATGAATTAAAGTTGATCAGGTACATATTTGGAGATGAAGGCAAAAGCATGAAGATAAGAGATTGCCCTTATGTGTAGATGAAAGTGGGGCTTTCTGGATCTCTGTTTTTGTGTATACACCTTGACTTTAGATTATGACACTATGGCCTCTTGATTCCTCCCATATTTCTCCAGTTCAAACATTGGCTTCCAATGAAATAATTTTGTAGTTTCTTGCTAACTTAATATGCACCTGAACTCCTACTGTTGTAATTGGTGCTATTTTAGTTTATTGCCATCTTGTCTCTCATTATTTATACTTATCTGCCCTCTTCTTTCCTCTAGAATTACTCAGATCTACAAGGATTTTTATCTTTTCTTCATTCTTGTGGTCACAGTTTACTGTGTTAAAGCATTATCTTGTTTTGGCTATCTTCCAGAATTTCATCATCTTAGATTTTCTGACTGCTGGGTATTGACTTTGACTTTTCACTTGAGTTTCATTGAGGCATGAAAGGTAGCTGTTTTATTATTTTGTTCCTTAGAACGCACACTTATATTTAGTAGTTATAGGCCTATTTATCATTATTATTAGTCAGCTTAGGGCTATTAGAACTTCTTTGTTATAAGCAAGTAAATATAAAGCATCAGAATTAAGCTTAGAATAAAATAAATATATTCATTACTTTAAGACAGCACAAAAAATCTATTCTGCAACCATATCCTAAGATTATACCTATTCTTACAGATATAACTTTCATATTTAATAAATGATTTGTTTTCATTCTGGTTATTTCATTTTATTTTAGTTTCATTATGCTTATATTTGTCTATGTGCCTTATTCGGTATACAAATTGAAACAAATGGACCAATATTCAAACAAATATTGGGGTCTCTATTCAAAGATCATAATTAAGGAACAATTTATGGGAAGCACTGCTTAAGTTAATTTCCTATAAGGGATTTAAGTACAAGGTTAACTTTGAATGGAAATGAGCGAAGCTTCAAAGCATTTGAGTCATTACGTGACAGAATCAAATTTTAAAAGCAAAGACATTCTCTTCAACTCTTTTGTTCATGTGGACTGTTAAAACCTTCTTTTTAGTGGAAACTAAGATCAAGCTCTATCGCTTTTAGGGGGTTGGTCTGATGTATATGATCACTATGATACAAAAAAGATGTTGAGACTCTAGAGAGGGTGCAGAGAAGATCAACAAAGATGATGAGGGAGCTGGAGGCTAAAACATAGGAAAAACAGTTGCAGGAACTGGGAATATCTAGTTTAACAAAGAGAACGACTACCAGTGATATGATAGCAGTCTTTCAATATTGGAGCAACTGTCACAGAGACGAGGGGGTCAACCTATTCTCCAAAGCACCTAAGGTCAAAGTAAGAAGTAATGGATGGAAACTCATCAAAAAGAAATACAACCTAGAACTAGGAAGAAATTTCCTGATGGTGAGAACAACTAACCAGTAGAATGGCATGGATGTTCCATCACTGTAAGCTTTTAAGAAGAGATTGGACAGCCATTTGGCATGGTACAAGTCTCCTGCTTGAACAGAGGATTGCACTAGTAGACCTTAAAGGCCCCTTCAAAATCTGTAATTCTGTATTCTCTGCTTTACCAGAGGGGAAAAAAATACAGTCCATCTTTGTTTAACTATAGAACTGTATCTTCAAAGATAATACGGCTATCTTACTCAGTTGCAGAACAATAGCTCTTACACACTTGCCGAATCACAGTCCCATGATGGCTATCATGACTCAAACAGTATTCAAATAAGAACCCTTAGTTTTGTCACTGTTCTATCAACCCATTATTCACATGCTATAACAAATATGGGTACTCAATCTTCTTGTTTCATCAGGACCATTTTTCTAGCAGTGCAATCTGAGACAAGTATATGGATGATGATAACCTGTGGATAATTTTAATAAATGCCAGTATCTGATAGTGGTATTTAATCAGTTATGAATAAATAGAAAATATAAGATATTGATTGTGCTCATAATTTCCAGTGGTATAAGACAAATTCAGTCCATAGGAAGTCTTGATGCTACAGTAAATAAAGCAGGATTTGTTAGTTACAAATGACTAATAATTTGGCAACTTAGAAATAGATCGCTCATGTTACTAAAATTATATTTGTTATTTTCTTTTACCCAATAGTCTGATGTAGTCTCCTTTGAACTGAGCTCCATCTTGTGGTCATACATACAAGATCAAGATAATGCAAGAATAAGAGACAATAAGGAAGTAGTGGCATAACAGGAAAAATCCCATTTAGAGATTCATACAATACATTTTGTTTCACAAAAATTTAAGGCATTAATTACTCCAGTGATTAAGCTGATTCAGACATCCACAAAACATCTGTGGTCAAACATGCAAGGTGTTTTCTAGATTGAATTCAGGAGGAATCTATTTTTCTGCTATGTATGGAAGAAGCTCTATGCAGAATTGATTCATTGAGCAATGAACATTCCATTCAACACACTTTCTATTCTTGTGTAGCGATAGATAAGTAGTGATGATGATGATAATTATAGATAGACAGACAGACATAGGTTTCCAGTAGAAAAATGCAAATATGCAATGAAAAATATTTTTCCTCCAGAAATTCTAACAATCACCCATTGTTTTTAAAAATGAAAAATAGTTGCTAAAATGGAAATGCATATATTTTGTGAATATAGCTGTTACTGTAAAAAGAAAGTTATAACTGTCAAAGTCATTCAACATTCCTTGAAGATTGTTTATGGAGTTTATTAGTGAAATATATAACAAATAATTTCAACTGTGAAAATAATGATATGCTACTCCCAAAAATGATATACAGCTACTCCAATGAAAATAGAAACAGATTTATTTAGAAAATTAAAATATCTAAAGATATCAGACAATTATGTTCTAGATATATATTTCCCCATAATCCTCCTCTCTAATTTTTTGTTCATTTGTCAACTGAAAAAATATTTTTGAATGCTTAGAAATATTAAGTTAAAATAAATGATCAATCCTTTGTAAATAATGGGGCCCTTTTGTGTTGTCAGCAAGTTATGGAGAGAACAAGAATGGAATGAATTTGTAAATTTTGTTAGCTTACATGTCAGAAAACAAAGCTGACACCCTTCATTACTGGGTTAAACCAATAATCAAATTCAATAGTTGCAATTGTGTAATTTACTTTAGGTGTCAAATGCTTGAATTTCTAATTCCATGGCATGATCTACCACCCTTGGCAGTCAACAGAAATTCCGACATGTAACTTTAGCTTTCCAAATGAGAATTTATATAATGGCTATTCAAACATCTGTAATCTTGCTTACTTTCTCACACACTCCCAAACTTTTAAAATCTGTCTCTGAGGAGAGAGAACTAGCCTGGACTTGCAAAAAAGTTTGGCAATTCATCTTATCACAGTCTGAAACAATTCTTATAATAAGTCCCATTCAGCTAAATTGGATTGCTTCTGCATAGAAAGACATAACATATTGACAATATCTAACCTTTTACACCAAAAAGTATATATGTCTCAGCCCATATTATAATGTTTATAACATTCATGGAGCATTCCAACCATCCACCTTGTAATATTGAATATACTTCCTTTTTCTCAATTAATTTCATGACTGAAGTTCTGCCTCTTAAGAATCCCCTCCCATCTGATAGCTCAGTTATCATCATTGTTGAATAAATGCATTTGAGTTGAGGCCACATTCCATCTTTTGAATCATCACAAGGTTTAGTCAAGAAAAAGAAGGCAGGACCAGAGCAAGAGCAACATACCCAAGGGTATAGATTCATCTAAATTTATTACATAAAATTTATAAATAAATACATACATGATTAAATACATATATAGTAGAAGTGTCCAGTGGGACTTACTCATACTTAAGCTACTACAGAAATTTGAAGAGGCTTTTTAAAAAGAAGTCAGTGAAGTGGCATGTGTCTGCAGACTTTCAAATAGTTTAGGACTTCTCCCTGCCTGCCTATTTGTCTGTCTGTCTGTCTGTCTGTCTGTCTCTGTCTCTGACTCTGTCTCTATCTGATTGCTAAGAGTCACAAAATCAGTCAGTCATAGTCTTCAGTGACAGAGGAAATGCCATAGGAAGAACAAGGTTTACATACCTTGGATCAGCAATTAAAGCTATATTACATCATAGCTTGCTTAAATAAAAAATATTTAACTTCTCACTCTACCTTTCCTAACACGTTATTATTTTTCTGTTGTTTTTAGACATGTTTTTAGCTGTATGAACCATATATGTTAGCTATGATTGCTGCCATACTCCTGGAGCATTTAGGAAGTTTGTTCAAATTTGGCATTTGTTTTTTCCATGAACAATAAATTATTGCAGGCGGTCCTCATTGGTGACCACAACTGGGACTGGCAACTCAAACGTTAAGTAAAGTGGATGCTAAGTGAAACTGTGACTGTGCTTGATGTCTGTGGAGATTCTCAGTCATCCAGGTCATGGTTATCCCAAAGGTGCTTTTTCAAGAGGCAACTGTGACTGTATTTATTATCTTACTTCAGTTTTTCTTGGCTTTGGAGCCCTAACATAAATGTAAGGATTGGTCATAAAATTACTTTTTCATCAACATTGAATTATTGCTAAACAAGGCAGTTGCGAAATAAAAACTATCTGTAATTCTATTTTGCAGATTGTGTTTCACTTCTCGGTCTTATATAGGTGATTCTAGGCTGTATGGTTGTACCTTGACTTTTATTTTTATCCTAATTATAGAGGGAGAATTGTATGCCACTAGGGTCAATCCTGATTGAAGCAGTTTCTAAGTCCTGTTAAAATGAATGAATGAACGAACGAAATGAATGAAATCTGTCTTTACTGGGGTTTGTTATATAAAGAGTTGCAGCTGCTTCAAGAAGTTTCAGATGCAGGTTCAGTACATGTTCTCACATGTTCTGAAACTGCAGTAGTGGGGCTGAGCAATATGGGAATCGTGTTTACAAGATAGGCAAGCATATAAATTCAATAAATAAACATCAAGATCTCCCCTCATCTCAGTCATTCCAAATCTCCCTTTCCCCTTCTGCTTAACTTTCCACTTTGTTCAGCATCTTCCCCTTGCTCACAGGAAAAGCTCTTATCTATATATATAAAAGTGAAATACCACTCACGCATCATCACAAAATCTCCAGAACCGTAAATCCTACAAACTTGAAATTTGCCACATATGTTCCTCTTGGCTTCTAGGTGCTCACTAAGAAAGAATTTTTTGAAATGACCATCAGAGCATCAGTATTTCGTATATTATTATTAACACGCTCTGATGCCAAGGAGTTCTACACCTCTCTCCACCTGAAAACAAATCTGTTCCAAATGCAAAACACAAGCAGAGGAGAGGAGTTTCAGTTTTACTTTCACAGCAGCAACCAGCTTTAGTACAGAACGGTTCAACTAAGCCATGCCTAGTAGGCTCCTTGCTCTCTCCTTCCTGCTCACACAGCAAATACTACTTCAGTTTCCAAACAGTCCTCAACTTTCTCACACACTGACAGGACACTAGCCAGATGAATACCAATGGATGCTGGTAGGCAGAGGCACAATTTTCCCCCCTTATTTTCCTCCTAAGCATGGATATAGAGCTAGTTTAGGCATATAAGAGCTGGATTATAAATCTGCAGGCACCACTAGATAGCAGCAAAGGGTAAAGTTTTCTGCATTTCCTTCCTGCATTGTCCAAATGTTGCTGCTGCATGTATGTGCTATCATGGCTAAGTTGAAGCTATGGCACAAGATACAGGCAGTGATGGGAAGTCTACCTGGCCTACCTTAACCAAAATTATGTTATTGTTTTAATTCACAGTCCTATAAAGCCCATCTAGTGTTATTTGTCTGCTTCTTTAAGCATCATATATCAAACTCTTTATCCCCCCCTGGAAGAGTGAGGAATTCATTATCTTCTCTCCTCACACACCCATCTAGAGGGTTGCAACTGTTGGGAAATACGAAATTATGTCATCATGGCATCATCACAGATTTCAGCAATGATTTGTATGCGAGACTAACTGTTCATTGATGACCAAGCAGCAATTCTCCATAGTAACAATTCAGATTTTGTTTTGTGGCAAAATAGATAAATACACAGAACATACAGGTGAAACTCGAAAAATTAGAATATCATGCAAAAGTTCGTTTATTTCAGTAATGCAACTTAAAAGGTGAAACTAATATATGAGATAGACTCATTACATGCAAAGCAAGATAGTTCAAGCCGTGATTTGCCATAATTGTGATGATTATGGCTTACAGCTCATGAACACCCCAAATCCACAATCTCAGAAAATTAGAATATGACATGCAATCAATAAAACAAGGATTGTACATAGAACAATATTGGACCTCTGAAAAGTGTAAGCATGCATATGTACTCAGTACTTGGTTTGGACCCCTTTTGCAGCAGTTACTGCCTCAGTGCGGTGTGGCATGGAAGCTATCAGCCTGTGGCACTTCTGAGGTGTTATGAAAGACCAGGATGCTTCAATAGTGGCCTTCAGCTCTTCTGCATTGTTTGGTCTCTTGTCTCTCATCTTCTCTTGGCAATGCCCCATAGATTCTCTAAGGGGTTTAGGTCAGGCGAGTCTGCTGGCCAATCAAGCACAGTAATCCCATGATCATTGAACCAGGTTTTGGTGCTTTTGGCAGTGTGGGCATGTGCCAAGTCCTGCTGGAAAATGAAGTCAGCATTCCCATAAAGCTCATCTGCGGAAGGAAGCATGAAGTGTTCCAAAATCTCCTGGTAGATGGCTGCATTGACTCTGGACTTAATGAAGCACAGTGGACCAACACCAGCAGATGACATGGCTCCCCAAATCAACACAGACTGTGGAAACTTCACACTGGACTTCAAGCATCTTGCAGTCTGTGCCTCTCCATTCTTCCTCCAGACTCTGGTTTCCAAATGAGATGCAAAAGTTGCTCTCATAAGAAAAGAGGACTTTGGACCACTGAGCAACAGACCAAGTCTGTTTTTCTTTAGCCCATGTAAGACGTTTCTGACAACATTTGAAGCCCATGTCCAGGATCCATCTGTGTGTGGTGGCTCTTGATGCACTGATTCCAGCCTCAGTCCACTCCTTGGGAAAGTCTCCAACACTTTTGAATGGCCTTTTCCTGACAATCCTCTCCAGACTGCGGTCATCCCTGCTGCTTGTGCACCTTTTTCTTCCACATTTTTCCCTTCCAGATACCTTTCTATTAATGTGCTTGGATACAGCACTTTGGGGACATCCAACTTCTTTTGCAATTACCTTTTGAGGCTTTCCTTCCTTATGGAGGGTGTCAATGATGGTTTTCTGCACAACTGTCAGGTCAGCAGTCTTTCCCATGATTGTGATTCCTACTGAACCAGACTGAGAGACCATTTAAAGGCTCAGGAACCCTTTGCAGGTGTTATGGCTTAATTAGCTGATTAGAGTGGGACACTTTGAGCCTAGAATATTGCACCTTTCCACAATATTCTAATTTTCTGAGATTATGGATTTGGGGTTTTCATGAGCTGTAAGCCATAATCATCACAATGATGACAAATCACGGCTTGACCTATCTTGCTTTGCATGTAATGGGTCTATCTCATATATTAGTTTCACCTTTTAAGTTGCATTATGGACATAAATGAACTTTTGCACGATATTCTAATTTTTCGAGTTTCTCATGTGCACTGAAATTATGGGGGCAGAGAACTAGCATTTTAATGATAATAGTGGTTACCTTTCTGTGATTTTTTAAAAATTGTTCTTTGGCAAAAGAAGCTAGCATTGACTGATGGTTTCTGACTTCTGCTGGTCAGTTACAACAGTGTCACTGCTCTGGTATAGTTTGCACTGGAGATCAGATTCCTTGCTGACTTTTTAAAAACTGAAAACAACTATTCTTGAGATATCCTTTGAACTTCATATTTATCTATTTTTTTCTTTGTTGTTCTTGTTTGTTGTTTACTGGGCTTCACTGGAGATTGTTATTATCTTCTTTTATGTTTTAATTGTACCACAGTTGTTTTACTTTGTATGTATTGTAGGTATATATTGTATACTAGTGGCAGAGAGTGATTAGCTTGTGATGGGGTATGAGGACCATAAGTAACTTAGCATTTGATCTTGTTGATTTTAAAATCTCTTCTTTATTTAAACAGATGACCATCATGTCTCACTTAAAGGATCTCAAAGATGACTTCCACAGTGATACCGTCCTTTCCATATTAAATGAACAACGCATTCGGGGCATTTTATGTGATGTCACCATAATCGTAGAAGACACCAAATTCAAAGCCCATAGTAATGTCCTGGCTGCTTCAAGCCTTTATTTCAAAAACATATTTTTGAGTCATACCATATGTATTTCTGGACATGTGTTGGAACTCGATGGCCTCAAGGCTGAAGTGTTCACAGAGATACTTAATTACATCTACAGTTCTACGGTCATTGTTAAAAAACAAGAGTCTGTTGTGGATCTTGCAGCTGCTGGCAAAAAATTGGGAATATCTTTTTTAGAAGATCTTACAGAAAAGAGCCTTTCCGGTTCCCCTCGTCTGTATTCATTTTGCAATACTGAAAAAAATGATGTGAAAGAAGAAAAAAGACAAGAAGACTCAGCCATTACAAATGGACCAAGAATCACAAATGCATACTCAATTTTTGAAACTGAAAATAGTAATAATTTGTTTTCTCCTCTTGATCTGAGGGCAAGTTTTAAAAAAATGCCTGAAACAAATAAAGTATCCAATAGTGATCTGGACAGGACTGGTGCATGCAAAGAGGTTGAGAGAGCCAGCACGTTAGCTGAACATTCCTATGCTGTTACAACAGGTTGCAATGCTTTGCAACAAAATTCCTTTTATTATGAAAACACTCCACTTTATAAAACAGGTGAAGATTGTTCTGAAGCTGCCGAGTCAGTGCCTCTAGTTAAATCGGCAACACAGTCATATAATGCACCAAAGGCTAGATTGAACTCCCAGATCACAGATGCTCCTACTGTAAAGATATCAGCCCACAAGGGAAGCAGTTCAAAGACTCCCCATAAAGTCATAAATGATCACAGCCATTCTTTTCAAAAATCCCAGCCGAATAAAACCAATATACTCTCTTCTAAGGAAGATGTAAATAAATCTGATAACCTTTCTGGCTCAATAGCCAGGGACATTCCACATTCTTATAACTGCAACTGTTGTACTAAATCATTTAATGATAAAACTCAGTTAAGCACTCATCTTAAACTTCATTCGCATTCTCAAGAGACTTCAGTTTGCAAATATTGTAGCAAACAGTTTGAAAATATTGCTGGACTAGAGACTCATGAACAAGCATGCAGGGGTCTGAACAATTTTTGTGTTGAAAATGAAAATGAGCAGAATAGTCTGGATAATTTTGTTCCTTCAAATGAAAAAACTGGCACCTCGTATGTAAGCCCGGAGCCCACAGAAACTGAAAGTGAGTTTACTGATTATCCTGCCACAAATGGTACAATGCCAGAAACAGACCATTTTGTTAAAGTAGTTGGTGGACAGATACTTTATACTTGCAGTGTTTGTAAACGTACCTATGTTACCTTGTCTAGCCTCCGAAGACATTCAAATGTTCATTCTTGGAGAAGAACTTATCCTTGCCATTACTGCAACAAAGTGTTTGCATTAGCAGAGTACCGTACCAGACACGAAATCTGGCACACAGGTGAAAGGCGATACCAATGTATCTTCTGTCTTGAAACCTTTATGACATACTATATACTTAAGAACCATCAGAAATCTTTTCATGCAATTGATCACCGACTTGGTGTAAACAAGAAAACAGCTAATGGTGGCTTGAAACCAAATGTATATCCTTACAAGCTTTACAGGCTTTTGCCTATGAAATGTAAAAGGGCACCATACAAAAGTTATGAAAACTCATCTTATGAAAGTGTACAAGTTAATGAAGTTCCATCTAGCACCTGTATTATTCAAAATACTGTCACTTCTGAACTGGCATCCTTGAATTTTGAACACAACATGTTGCCAAGTTCCAGTATTTCTTTGGATAGTCCTTCATGCGTTGATGCTACGGCAACACCTGAAAATCCTCCAAATGTTTCTTCCTGGAAAATTTCATCAAGGACAGATCTTAACAATAATATCCCCACTAACAGAAGGACATTATCTTCTGTGGAGGATTCTAGTCCTGGGGAATATGATTCCTCTTGTCAAACAATTAGTAATAGCAATCCCCATGAGAATTCAACCTCTGTGATTAGCTATAACAATTCAGCATCTTCTGTTATAGTGCATAGTGGAAGAGTTTCATCTGTGATAATGCACAGTAATGCTATCAATGCAGTAGGAAGAAGTGATAAGGGGACTTCAGATATTACAATCAATCAAGTAGCCAGCAATGATCTTATACATGAGTCAGACAATGGCAATAGTAGAACAAAAAGCAATAAAGAAAAGAAAAAGGTGCCTCTATATGACAGAGAAGCAACTTCAAAGGAGGTAAAATATACAACGAATACAGGGATAGCTTCTCACACACCACCACATATCTTTGAAACTTCAAGTAAGACTGAAACTTATATCGCGAAACCTGCACTGCCAGGAACATCATCTGACAGCAATGTTGCTCCCCTTTGTCAAATAACAGTTAAAATAGGAAATGAAGCTATTGTGAAAAGACATATTTTGGGGTCCAAATTGTTTTACAAAAAAGGCAGAAGATCTAAATATGAATCCAAAGGCGATCAGACAGTTCAGGTTGCAGAACGGGAGAAGAGAGAGAGAAGCCTGCCTCGAGTTTGTCCATCAGACTACATTGAAAGTGAAATGGGCGATGATGTCAGTGACCATGACTCTAATGATAAACCTTGGCGGCCATATTACAATTACAAACCAAAAAAGAAATCTAAACAACTAAGAAAAATGAGAAAAGCAAAATGGAGAGAGAAATACAGGAGCAGAAATTCCTGTCAGGAAAGTGAGAAGGCCTATGTCACCACTTACGCTCTTAGGAATATTCCTGAGGAGAAGGTCTGTAATCAAGAAGAGAAAATGCCAGATCTTAACTGTAAGCTCTGTGAAAGGGAGAATACTTCTACAGAAATTTCCCATGATCACTCACACCGGGAGACCACAGAGTCTGAGTTTTTCACTTGTAATTTATGCCAAAAGCACTTCCAGAGCTCTTCTACCCTAAGGATGCATAAGAGGTGTCATACGGGGGAGAAGCCCTACCTTTGCAAAACCTGCGGGAAAAGTTTTTCAATCTCCAGCAATTTACAGAAGCATGAACGCACCCATTCTGCTGTCAAGGATTTCATCTGTCAACACTGTAACAAAGCATTCACGCTCAACGAAACACTCAAAATACACGAGAGAATCCATACAGGAGAAAAGCGCTACCACTGTCAGTTTTGTTTTCAGAGCTTCTTATATCTTTCCACCAAAAGGAATCATGAGCAAAGGCATAAGCGTGAGCACACTGGGAAAGGCCACGCATGTTTTCAGTGCCCCAAGGTATGTAAGACGGCAGCTGCTCTTGGGATGCACCAGAAGAAGCATTTGTTTAAACCACCCAAGCAGAGGACAGAAAAGATGGTTTATTTAATGAAAGCTCAAAATCATGTAAAAGTCAAAATTTCTTTGATTCAGAGAAACAGGAAACAGCTAAACCTCTGCTAACTAAATGCGTAACTGATGCAGACGGTTACAGGGCCAGTGATATTCAGAATACTGCATTTGATGCTGGACTCTGAGTAAGAAAAGGGTGCGGCAACGAAGAAAATAGAAAGTTGAAAGGCCATAAATGCAAGTAATTAATGCAAAAAAAATATCCAAATTTATGGAAGTTCTTAAAACTTGAGATATATATTTTTCACATAAATATATTGCATACTTTACATTTTAAATGTGCCATAAAAAGCAAAATTTGGAAACTATAGTGAAGCTAATGAAACCTAAAAAAGTAGAGATTAGTATTGCTCAGAAGAAAGTTTATGTAAAAAAGAATATGCTTAACTGAAATGTTTAAAAGGATATTATAAAGAATTTACTGTTGAACTGGAAATATGCCTAACTTGTTAACGATATCTATCATTTTGGGAAACTAAAAAATGAGTGATATCTATTCAGAACATAGTACAGTTAAAGTGTTTTCTGCTAATAGAAATTACATTCTATCTTTCTAGCTATTTGTTCAAAGATCATCACTGTTACAAAAAATTTAGCCCTAGTTTAATGTGTACACAATAAGCATCTGGTTAAGATTCTAGCATTTGTTAGAATCATTCACCCATTCTGAAGTCTGAATATGCTGTTACAGAGCCATTTTGTAAGAGGTTATGATTGGTTCGTCACACAATCAGCCAGATGTATTATTATAATAAATATTTAATTATTAACATGTACCACAATGTGTCATGAGCTCATTATATATTAGTGCTATCAAATTTGCAAATCTGATGTACAAGTGAAGTTTAAATTATAGAATTATACACAATTCCTTCATGAGCATAGTTAGTTACACACACGGAATAAGATCTTGTTGAAGAGACTTTTCTTACCATTATCTGTGGCTCTACAAACATCAGAGCACTCAGACCATCAATTCAATGCCCATGTGTCTGCTCTATACAGTGATTTCTCCTCATTGACTTGGCATGACTTGTCCTCTGAGAAGAAATAATCTGCAAGAATCCAGTACAGGAACAGGTAGCTGGATACAATTTCTGCATGAGATCTTCCTAAAACTTACACCTGATGTTTCAGAGTGTTTGCCCCTAAATATACATTCAAGACCCAAAAAGAAAGGGTGGGGAAGAGGCACCACTGATCCTATTGTGGGTATACTGTTGCACTCATGAGTGTGAATAGTTTTGGTACCTTGATTTAATCCAAGACCAATATTATCATATTTGGATTTATTGTATTCCAAGTTACATAGTCATCCAGCTAGTTTGTGTAATGTACTATAGAATTTAGACACTCCAATCCTAACCTCAAGGATGTGTAGTTAATGTGGGTTTTCAGTATTACTTTATATTTTCTTTTTTGCATACTTAATGGGCACACTGTGCACTGTGCATCTCTCTCCTAATACATTAATAATAATGCGACCAACCATAATATACTGATTATTTTACTGTTAAAAATTAGGACTGTTGTAAAAATGCATCATTACCTAGAAAGTGATCAAATTTTCATAGAAATTTTAATAATTCTACATAAGGTGGTTCTCCTGTAAGCTTTTTGTAAAATTCTTGTTACCATCTCCTCTGCTGATATTTCTTAGCTATGTCTAAAGAGTTATCTGCATTATACTAAGAGAAATTTTGCTACCCAACAGGCCATATAACTGTCAAATTGAAAATAAGAATAATCTCACCTGAAGAGATGAAATGTTTCTAAGACATCATCCTTTTATACTGTAGTGTAACTCTTTTAATCTAATGCATCATTAGTGTTTGGTTTGCATCCTCTATTCAACAGCTTTGTATCAACCAGGAAGTTAATCAAATATACCTGAAAGGGTTTTGGTTATTGTTTTCCTTTTTTTCTTTCCTTTCTCCTTCCTTCCTTTCTTCCTTCCTTCCTTCCTTTCTTTCTTTTTCTTTCTTCTTTTTCTTTCTTTCTCTTACTTTTTTAACGGAATAGGGTTTTTTTTTCCATCTGAAATTAACATTCTTCAAACAAAGAGGTCTCCAGGCTTTGTTGATCAACTATATGTTTATTTGAATTGATCAAACTAGACAATTGACATATATTAACAAGAAGAAAGATACAATCAAACTGATATTGGAAAAAAAGCAAAGTTTTAAAAGAAAACTATTCTGAATAGTTACTTTATTAGGCACGTGGTGACTAAAGAAAAGAGAATACCAAATCAATGAAAAAGAAAATTAGAGTGAAACCCCAATTTAACGTACCAACCAGAGGGTACGGATGCCCAGTTCTGTCCATTAAATCACAAATCAATTATTCACATCAACTTATACAATTTCCATATTATATATTATGCAAATGAGATAAAATACATAATTTTGCATACAATACAAGACAAATTATATAAATTGTCACAAATGATGAAAAACTGATATAACTTTGTCTCATTTAGACTATTCTGAATACAGTTGACTTGTCTGCTATTTTGGAGAATGTTTGGACCAAAATGTGGTCTACTGCATCTAAAATCCTCTAAGTAGTGGTCCTTTTAAGTTTTCTCTATAAAACATATCCACATTGTTAACAGTCTGAGAATGTAGAAAACTGCACACATTTTATTATAGAAAAAGTATCATTTAAAGAATATTCTATTTGGTACATCTAATTTTGGCCTTTTTTGCTCACATTTCCACATTATATAACACAATTATGGTAATATATTCTTAATTTGTCTAATGTCATTTTGCACATAACTAAATAGAACATATCCCTCACAATATAAGCACTGAAAAAGATCTAATTATATACATAAAACATTTTTGATGTGAAAATCTATCACAAAATTACTATGAGCTGTTTAAAATAAGTACTTTATGACACTTTGTAAAACAATATTATCTCAATAATTCTAGACCAAAGCCAACATTGGTTAAGATTTATATGTAGTTATAATTGTACAAATATTTTCTATAACTGTTTAATTCATATGGAAAATAATAGCTTCTGTTACATTTGAGGGCTTTGTATATTTTGATAAAAACATGCTAACTTTGTAATTCTGCCTGTTTATAGAAACCAATTTTAATATGACAATATTATGTTTATAATTCATTATTGGAATTTTATTGATCAGCATAATGGACGAGTATTACAGCAAACATAGAATTAAAGCAAATATAATTGTTAAGGACAATGTTTACTACATAATGGCGTATGCATTTTGTTTTAATAGAACTATTAAAAACTGGCATTCACAACTATTAAGAGAATCAAACTTTTTTCCCTCAACAAAATATTATGACTTCATCAAAAGAGCGAAATTTTCAATCATTCTGTCTTATCCCTTCCTTCTGCAATTTATCATACCACTTAAAGAATACAATGGTTGTCATGCAATAATTACATAATTGTGCTAAATTATTTTGACAGCAATTGGTTAATAAAGCTTACTTGAAATTCATCCTAAAACCTCAGTATAGTTGTTCAATGTTTCAGATTTTATGAAAGCTTTATATACCAATTTGAAAATCACCCACAATGCAAATACAATCATACAACTTACATGTCAATTTTAGAAAAAAGTTAAATGATCACTTTTTTTGCAAAAACATAATCTAAAAAACACAAAAAACAAACAGGTGGGTGTGAAGGCTGGTGGGAACCAAGGATTATGAAACTAAGCACTAAATACATTGGCATCTCTGGGAATTTGCGTCACAGACCATACTTTACAAACCACCATGACTGGATTTAGTCAATACATGCCCAAATCCAACAAACAGACTTCACTGTGGCTTAGTTTAATGCCTATGCCCAGCCTATGAACAGTATGTATTTTATTCCATGTGTGTGTGCAATCTGTACTGTGTCACTACCATACTAGGAACTCCTTGGATTACAACAAGAAGTTGCTCCTTGAAACTTTCTGAGATCCTTCACTGCCATAAAATGGAATTCAATATAGAGAGCTCCTAATTTTTTAAAAAAACCTTTTTTTAATTATTATAATTCAATATGGAAAGCTCCTCCTCATGACTCAACAGAATAAGGAACAATCAGGAATGAAATCTCCTTCCATATCAGAGCTTCAGGAGTTCAGTTCTAGGATACCAGTTGCTAAAACAATTAACAGCCTATTACTCTTTTGGAGTAATTGTTTTCTTGGACTTTAGCTGCTCTCCCACCGAGGCTATTTGCTTTTCTCACAATTCCTGCTCTACAAGTAGTATGACAGGAATATTGCATACCAAAATAAGAAACAGGTTAGTGTACACACTGGTTAAGTTGTACTCTTACATAATATAAATCACTTATTTTTTCTGAAACCAATTCTGTGATTCAAAATCAATTTTAAATATCAGGAATAAAAGTTTAGTCCAAAAACATTTGAACAAACTATAAATTTTGAATCTTGATGTATGTAAATCTACTTCTATGATCTAAAAATGAACAAAAATAACTCTTATTTAGCATTAATACTTTTCATGACCAGCCACTACAGTCCAGCTTCCCAAGTTCAAGATTAGCATGTTAAAGTGTATGCTAGTATGCTTCTAGAAACAGATGGAAACTATACTGCACATATTGCATGTTTTGTAGCATAGGATATGAATGCTTAAGGATTGCTAATTAGAATAAATTCTAGGACATACTGAGTAGTAACTGATACCAAAATTGCTGGCATTGCTTCAAAATAATGCACTTTCTTCAGTTATATCCTATTAAAAGTTTTTGGTGTTTTTATTAATGTTCCTTTTCTACAGTGAGTTACATCCAAAAGTTACATATCATCTGCACTCAGTGTTCTAAAACCTTCTGTTTTTACATCCACCTACTCCTTCTTGCTAAAAATATATTTTCAAAAAAACATTTTTCTTTAAAAAAAAATCACACAGTATTAATTTGAAACTCATTCAAAGCAAGCAACACATATGTTGTAACTTTCAGCCTCTTTCTGGGTCTCTGGTTGCAAATTAGTAAAAGATGAATGGAAATGACAGGAGGCTAAGTTAGAAATTAAACAATCTATAGGTTATTAGTTATGAAGCAAAAAGCAAACCACAGTATGGCAAAGTATGTCATATGTGAAAATAGCCGTGTAGATTTTGCAGTTGATGTTTCTTTTCACTCCACATCTACTTTAGGTGATATAACTGCATGTGAAATTAAATTAAAAATTTTTAGTACCTTACCTTACTGATGCCTAGTGCCTTACTGAAATAATTTCCTCTTACCTAAAAAAAGTCTTTTTCTATCATTCTAAATGCATTTCTGTTGGTTGTGATAGTACATTTCTGCAAGAGAAAATCTCATTGATTATATTGAAATGCATCTTCTTCAACTTTAGATTCCTTTATTAATTTGCCCTGAATAGATTTGTCTAAAATATAATCTATAGAAATGTAGAAAGCTGTTCTATTCTATATTATTAATCATCGCTAGAAATCAAGCAGGACAGAGGAAAGAAAAAATAATTATAGTGACATTAACTGTTCTATCTAAAAAGGAATTTTCATTCAAAAGCCCATTTTAGTGCCAACAATTGTGCTATCTCTTACAATTAAAAATGGATTTTATTCAACCTAATACTTAAATCAGAAGCCATTGTGGTTTATAAGCTATACTTTACTTTTGCTATCTAAATTCAACAATTTCTTCAATAAACCATGATTAAGCCAACCATGGCTTAGCATAGTTGAAAATACTCAAAGAAAGGACACACAGGCTGTGATAAAAACCTGGTCAGACAGCTGGAGAAATACATACCATTTCATCACATAATTTTCATTGCATTATTACCACATTATATGAACACAACTAATGGTTCACTAAACCATGGTTATACGGTTCCAAAAAATCAGTTCTCAAATATTCACAATAAGCCATGGGTTGGCACAATACATGAATCAGCAATTTCATATACCGAGGCTTTTTTAGAGCTTGAAAAATATGCAACTCTAATGATACAGGGATGTCTACAGAGTAGGGTCAAAAAGGCAAGATGGCAGCCACCAGAGTATGATCGAAGCGGTCCCTACAATGGCCTCATTTTGACCTTTTTGATCCTATGTTACAAACACTTCTGTTTATGTACAGGAAGCTACAGTTAAAACTCCCATTAAAAAGCAAAAAAGTTTTAAGGAATCTTTAATAAAGCAATGTCAATTTTCGTAGAGCAATTTTTGTATTTTACCTCCACGTCTATGAAGTACATTTACCATATCTGGGCTGCAAATTTCAGTGCACCCACAAGATGGCCACAAAAAATTACTGAAGCAACTAATTCATAGCCCTAATCTGGTTGCTTTTATGGATATTTCCAGTCCAGGCATGGTGGCTTATGTACCATCAAGATTTTCTTCATGATGATCAGTCCCTAACCTGTTCTTTCAGGTTTTCCAACAATATGCTCATTGCCAATGTTACTGAGTCCATCTATCTTGCTGGTGGTGATCCCAAATTTTCAAATTTAAAAAATAATAATTTGGAGTTAAATAACTAGATGCCACTCAAAAATCTTTGGTAACCAGAAAAATCGATGTTGCTATAATTGTAACATTCTATTACAATTACATGATAAATTTAATTACAACTAAATAATAAATTTATAGTTAGATATTTGCTCATTTAAAATACTTTAAAGAAAGTCCTTAATTATTTCTTTCTTGAAAAACCCAGATAGCTGGTCTTCACATAATGTACCCAAAGTAGGATAATTTGAGCCTGACTGCAGACAGTTAGTGTATTTTTAATAATCCAATCAACAGCACTTTTCCTCTCTGGCACCTAATCACAGCACAGATATGCCTGGCAAATAACTTTTTTGCTGTCTCCATGATACCAATTTCATCTCATTTGCAGTCTGACCTCATTTTTAGATGTACTAATGTTAAAATAGTACTGAATCTCCCTCCTTATTTCAGCATTATTTGTCTCCAGAAACATCTGTTCAACTTCATCACCCAGAATCAGCCAACTGGAAGGACCTGTAAAGGAAATATACCAGTAGGATACAGTTCAGCAAAGAGCCTATATATTTCTCCGACTGGGGGCTGGCAATTTGGACTTAGGCAGCTAGTTCGTCATAGTGACTAAGGTAGCAGACTGGACCTTAGAAGATCGCAAATTCTAATCCCAACTCAGGCATGAAACCAACAGAATGACTATGGGCCAGTCACTCTCAGCTTTAGAAAGCAAACCACTTCCGAAATCCTGCCAAGTAAACGCAGGGACTTTTCCATATGTATAACCGGTACCATGACAATGGAAGGTTATGAAAATGCACGAGGCTCTCTCTATATATATTTGGCCTTAATTGAACAAGGGAAACGACCCATCATTAATATAGAAATGCCCAATTAAGAGGCTCGCGCGTTTTTATAACCTTCCATAGTCATGGTACCGGTATGTACCAGCCTTTGCCGAAACAGCCGCTCCCCACTCCCGGTTTCTTCAAAACTGCTTCCATTTTCCAAATCAACATTGACTTCAATATGCAAAGAGCACAGTGCGGTTTAGATCTGGCTGTGACGCTGGGCCCGCATCAGATTGAGTAACGGCTGACAGTTCCGGCCGCCCTGACTTTCTCTTAGTCACGCCTAACGGAAAAGATAAGGCAGCTGTCTGCTCCAAAGGGCAGACCCTGATAACCCCCGAATCCAGCCGCTGCACTTTGCCGGGGAAAGAAACCCGACAGAGCACGCATGCGCGCGTGGCATCCGTGCCCTGCCGCCCGCCCTCGAGCTTCCAACCAATGGCAGAAGAGAAGGGGTCCGAGAGCGGTGGGCGTGGCCGCGGTGGTTAGGGCTCTGCCCATCAGTACCGCGACGGGGTAGGTGTACGCGGTTTTGTACACAGTCCGAGTGCGTCGGGGCGCGTGCGGAAGTCGTTTGGCCTTTCTCTTGGCCGCGCGGCGGGTGGCCCCCGGCTATGGCTGCTGGCGAGGGAGGCGACGAAGAGGTGCGAGTGCTGCAGACTCTCCGCGGAAAGATTTGTGAGTCACTGGGAAGGGTCGACTATCCGCACTCGCTTCTGTGTATGTGTGTATACATGTGTATATGTATGTATATATGTACAAGTCGGTGGCCAGAGAGAGAGAGCGAGAGGGGCGGAAAGAGAGGGAAGTACGTGTGAGGGCGGAGGTCGGAGACGAGGCTGCAGAGCCGGAAGGAAGTGCCTGTGCCTTGAAGCGGCCTCACTGACTCATCCGCCCCAGCCCTCCAACCCCTGCTGCTTCCCCGGGTGCTTTCGGCGGGTGTGTTGCCTGTGTGTAGGAGTAGATTAGTCCGCCTCATGGCGAAAAGCTACAAGCAGTCGGGGTGGAATATCTGTAATGCAGTAATTGTGATTAATTGACTTGTTGCTGTCCCTTCTGGTTTTTATAGGTTGTTTTTACCCCTCTTATTGGAGGGGATTTTTATAAGCCACTCAGAAGATTGCATGGATTAAACTCTCTGGAAAATAAAAGTAAATACTAGGAAAGTGTAGTGAGAGAAATCAATACACGCGCTCACCCCTATCAAAAAGGGAGAGGAGGGACTGAAGGTTGAAAGAAAGTAAAAAGAAAATAGAAGGGACTTCCAAAAGGAAGATTTTTGCACAGGGATAGATGATGTGTGGGTATAACATGACTTTTTAGCTGGGAACCGGGAGGCTTGTAATCCATTAGGATCGGAGAGCATCAGGGTGGGAAAAGCTGGCATGTAAGTAAATGGGGTATTTGTAAGTTTTGGAACCACTAGTTATTTGGTAAAAGTGATGCATAAGTCAAGCAAGGCAGTCCACTTTTTCTCTTGCCTGAAGCTAGCTGTTACTTGAAAGCGTTTATTACATGTTATATTTGATAGTTGTTTCCCAATTCTGACTTTTTATGTGGAAACTTTTGTGTGATAACACTTAATGTTTTAGGTGAAATTTAATTTGGCTGTATAGGTAGGCTTATATGACAAATCCTCGACATTTCTATTCATAAGTAAATTTAAGAGGATTCATTATGCTAGCCTATTAAACAACAAATTGTATTTTGATAGATTTAAAAATAACATTTAAGGCTTAAAAGTAAAATACCAAAGAGTACTTTCTAATAAATCCTATATAACGAATCCTATATAACATTCTAGGTTGTATCATGTCAAAACAATATTTGGCATCTAGAGTCCACATATCAATGCCATTGCTATCACCTGATCTTTATAATAGGTTACAAGTGGATGTGATAGGAGAGAAATGAAAGTGTGAATGAGATGTAAAGCTGTAACTAGTCTTGCAAACCAACTGCATTTCTAATAGTATAACAAGATATCCTTGATCACACATTAAATGCCAAGATAAACTACAGATTTAAATTGAGCTTACCATTGATAAGTCTTCATGTATTTGGTAAATGGTGCATGATTGAATGGATGTTGCCACCACTATAATAGAGTTTAAATCATATTTTTATATGTAAGAAACTTTATGTACACATATATAGAAATGCAGCTCCAGGTCTTAGAAATTATTGGAACAACCATAAATGAAAAACACCAGTGCATATCAAAATTTGAAAATGAGTATATGACATATACAGTATAATTCCACGTTTAACAACCTTTTTGGTTATTGATCAACAAATTAATAAATGAATTATCATAGTTCGAAATGTATCTTGTTCTGAAACTTTTGTAGAAATCATATTTTTACTTCTGCACTCTAAATTTAATTTATAGCTTGGAATAGAAGTATAATTTTTCCTGTTTTCACTCCAATTCTTAGATATTTTTAATCTTTGAGAAAAGAATTCAAAATAATGCAGATATTCTTTCTGTGCCTACCAAGAAAGATCTCTGAGGTGAAGGAATTAGACCAATTAAAATGCCTATACAATGGTTTAGTTCAAAGGATTTGACTAATGATTTTACCAATTCATAATAATTAGCTTTTCTAACATCATACCTGTAGCTTGAATAGTTATTACTGTAACCATGACATTTTAATGAAAATGTTAGCATTTATAGATTTTAATTTCTAAAAAATTGTTCTGGATAAAATTGAGACTTGTTTGACAAGAAACCTTTTTCAAGGGGGAAATGTTTTGTTATTGGCATGTAGTTTATTAGGAAATTTTATAAATGACCATAGTATGGGAGGAGAGTGTTATATTTATTATTATTAAACATGATATAACAGTGGCTATCAAAATGGGTTGAAAGTTAATGCGATGTTGCTGGCAAATATAATAATGGGGCATCTTGATAGAAAACGTAAAATTAGTCTGAGATATAAGGAATAGAAAAGTGATAATGTTATGAGTCAATTTTAGGGTAACCGGAACAAACAGGATGTAGTGGTTTTGTTGAAATGGGAGGAACTGAAGTACTTTCATGTAAGTCAAATGTAACCCATTTCCTTTCTCACACATTTGAAATAATTGCAAGAAAATGTTTTCAATGAAAATGTATTTTGCAATATAGCCTTCTGTGCTAGATTTGGTTTAAAACCATGCCTGCTTTCAAAATCTTTACTATTTACGGTGTATATTACACTTTCAAAATAGCCAGTGGTATTTGATTTTATCTCAGTCAAATTTTTGTGCTGTATCAGTTTCTCACTGAGATGCTGGATTTAGTTTTAAGGAATAAGAACCTGTGATTAAAGCATATCCCAATTCCTACAAATAATTTTTTAGAACTACTGAATTTCACTCTGCTTATGTATTTAATAAAAGTTAGTGAAATATTTAATATATGTATATGTATGCTTTTGGGCTTTGGAATATATTTATACATGTCTGATATTGGATAACCAAAGAATTTATATTTCAACATGCTTTGCATGCTAATAATATGATTTTTTTTAAGATATTCTTTTTCTGTTTCTGTTTTATCTCCATTTAGTATTAGTTAGTGTAACAATCTAGATTTGAAGGGAGAAATGAGATATGGTGCCTTCACTATCAAAACACGCCTTGTTCTGACCATACAAGCCCAAGAAGAAGCATTTTTAAACAATTTGCTTAATTAATTCATCCTGCATGTGTCATTTAATTTTTCCCCAAGTTGAATTCAGATCGCTGTAGGTCCCTAGTATTTGTATAGTGTCTTTGTAATGTTTTTAGATAATAAGATTATTGAGATAATAGGTTGTTTTTTAAATACCTCTAATAAACTAGGGTTACCTTAGTAGTAGATCTCTTAATGTGGGGCTGTACACTTGTCCTTAAAGTAGATTTCTGAGAGGTTTATTTCTCAAAATAGTTGAAATATGAAAGAAAATTAGGTGAGATTTGGATGAGATTAAAATATGTATAGTTAGGCTAAATTAAATGGAGTTCTATGATGTGTCCATGTGATTGCATTTCTCTCAATCTTGTGACTTTCTTATATGTGTTTCCTAATCATACAGGCTGGGATTTATGGAAATTGTGTTTCACCACAAGAATTCCAAAATTGTGGTAGACTAATTTAAAGCAGTACATATGATAATAATGTTTATTGGCTACTTACTTCAATCTGCTATTATTTTTTTAACATGATGAGAATAAAGGCATATCAGCATTTCATTTGTAAATTGATTGTACCATGATTTTCTTCTACACTGAATTAAAAATATTTCATTTTGTCATTAGGTCAAGCCAAAAACTTAGTGCCATATTTAGGACCAAATAAAATGAGAGACTGCTTTTGTACAATCAATTTGGATCAAGAAGAGGTGTTTCGTACTCAAGTGGTGGAAAAATCTTTAAGGTGAGATTCTAATCATGATGTCAGCCTTACTAAAAGTAAACCTTAGTTAGAAAGCAAACCTTAGGTTAGGGGTATTTTATTCATTATATTTATCTATAGTATTAACATATTGTTGATTGTCTAAATAACATATCACTTACTGTAGCAGATGTTCATCAGAGCTCTGCTTGTTATATTGTGTTTCTATTAATTGGAACTGAGGATACAGAAGGAATGGAAATGTGTAAAAATTGTTGATCCAGGAACAGTCTTGGACAACTCAATTTCTTCCTGGACCATAAAGTCATCAGAGTTGGCTTGGTAGATTCTAGAAGTAAATCATGAATTATAAGGGTTGGAAGGAAGCTTTGAGTTAGAACAATCACATCTAGCTTCCTTAGTCCACATCTCTGGAAGATGACAATCAAGCCTCAATGTAATAATTCTAGTAAAAGAGTCAAACACTTCCTAAGGCAAGCCTGTTCCACTGCTAAACATCTGTTAATGTAAATATTTTTCTTGATGTCCAATTGAAGTCTTCTTTGTAATTTAAAAACATAATTTCTTGGCCACTAAAGCAGCACAGAACAAGGCTTCAGTTATTTGGAAGCAGCTGTCCTATCTTCCCACAGGCATTTCTACTTCATACTAAACATATTCAGCATCTCTAACTAGGATATTGCCACAATGGAAAAACAGTATCAGGGCAACTGAATCCTATCAGTGCAGGCAGACTATTGCTGGACACTACAGCAAGATGCATTGGACTCTGAGTACAAACGAAAATCAGCAAAACACTTTTGGCTTGATATCAGAAACATGCAATTAAAAAAATAACTTAATTTCATATTTCTCAAGATTCCTATGTACTGCAGTAATTCTGAAATTATATTTGTGTTCAGTTTGAAACGATCTATCATAATCGCTTTAGGAGCAAAACCTGGATAAAACTTTGTATTTCCAGTGTAATCTTTTTCCTCACACTGTTGATCAAGCCTACTGACCCAGTAAGACACTCAGATCCTTTTTGCATATTCTATTGCTCAGTATGTTCACTCTACATATGCATTTAACTTTTCCTATGTAAATGAAGGGCATGTTTATCCTTCCTAATGCATGGTCTAGTTGTTTTCAGTCAGTTGTTCCAACTGTTAAGATTCTTGAACTTTGACTGTCCTATACAATGTTTATTATTCTCCCACCCGCCTGATCTTTGTCATATGTAAATTAGATCATATTATCTAATCACTCATCAATCAAATAAAAATGCATTATATAGTACAGGGCTTTGAATGGAGCTCTGCTTTTTCAGTTTATATAGCCATCTTACCTTGCATAAAGCTAGTTTGCATAAAGCTAGTTCTGGAGTTCTAAGTCTCTCTTAGGCATGAAAACTGCCTCGATGATTGAGACCAGTCACTCTTTCTCAACCCAACCCATCTTTCACCTGCTCTTCTGGGGAAAATAGGCAGAAGTATTTGGTATGTTTGCTTCTTTGAGTTGACCAAATATGTATAGTGGGGCATAATAATGATTCATCTTCTCTGCTGGGATTTCATAGGAGACTCTGTCAGATGCTTTCTTTGGACAATTTACACTATGTTCAACATACTCAAACCGGTCAGTTTATTAAAAAGGATAACTGTTTGGTTTGGCGTGACCAATTCTTAATAACTCATGCTAGCTCCTGCCAAACAATATGTTCAAAAACTGACTGCTGACCCATCTATAATTATACACACAACAACATTAAGACTGATAAATGATGACTAATTATCTTGGATTGTAACTCCTTTCTTATGACAATTCTGCTTACAACTATCTGAAGAGGTTCCCCTTTGGAGAGGAGAAAAAAGCAAAGTAGAAAAATTTTGTTCTCTACCCATTCCTGTTTTCATCCTCTAGTCATCTTCTTCATACCGCCTCCTCCTTCTTGCTTCTGACATCATTTAAAAAGGTTTTTTGTTCCTCAAATTCTTTTGCTCCCTATGCTATCCCAAGATTCTTTCTAAAATTATTGGCTATTTGCTAGTACGTTTCCTTGGTGATTGCACCTATTCTCCTTTTCCTAAATAATCCTTTTGATTCTTAGTTTAGCTGAAAGCTGTTTATGCTTCCACAACATTTTTTCTGTGACTGTTTTTAAAATTTTCATTGAAATAGAGGGTGAGTGTACATTCAGTACTGTCAGGCCCCAAGAACACATGTAGAATTACATCTATAGTTTTCTTTACTGTTCTTATAGACAGAATCTTGCAAACTAAAGTGACTATCTGCATAACTGTATATATTCTGTGTACTGCTAGGGAGCAACTATTTTAAGTTCATTCCTACAGACCAAACTTCAAGCTCCATTTTCTCCGTGCCTCTGGAAAGAAGCCCCTTCCTCCTGGGAATCCAGACTACAGTCCACCACAAGTACCTTGCTTTCGAGACATTGTCAACCCTCTTCTATTTCCTTTGGCCCAAGGATTTCTGTCCAAGGTGACCTACCCAGTATTTTTTTAAAACTTCCTAAAGTTGGCTCTCCTAAACTCTAATGTGTATGCACAACCATTTCCAGTTTTTCTTTCTGCATGTTGGACTACTGCTAGCAAGGCAGGACTGGAACCAATTAGGCAAATTCAAATCCAAGCATTCCTGATAAGTGATTTTTTGTTTGGAAAAAATACAAAGCCATAATAACAGAATTCCAGCAATGACAGTGTTTCAACTGCAAACACTTCATAGATTTCAGACTTTCTTGCATTTTATTATTTCACATGCCCTACATAAGGATTACTTAGCCCCAGTTTGGGCAAGGGAAAAGCTCTGTTCTTTGTTTAGAAAACGATTTGTGATCAAGTTGTCCCTCACTGACTGCATGAGATTAACTCTACCTTTCTAGTATCTTAGACTCACAATAATATTGTAATTTCCTCCTAAGATTTCTAGTGCTTTTAACTCTTCAGTGAAAACTTCTTTATTGATTAGATCACATTGGAACAGCAAATCTTGTATTTTTTCAGCTTTCTGGAAAAGCCATAAGCAAGATTACAGACTGCAATATTGGCTAAGTTGGTTTTCCAGTGGAAATGTGGGTATTTTAAGTCTCCAATATTAATGCATCTGATTTCTAGAAGGTTCTGAATTCTAGCTTGGAACAGCATTATTCCTGTCTTTTACCTGACCTGGTTCAATCAATATCATGTCAGCATGATAATATTACTTTGCTATTTATCCTTCTCTGTGTTCTTAGGCAATCGGTCTATATTAGACCTCTGTGCTCAGATTCTTGGATGACTATACATACGGACTTCCTTTACATAAAAGCCGCTTTTGCCATTTTTTTCTGGCCTATTCTATTTCAGTAAGTTGCACTCTGTTCATGAGGTTCATCTCAGCAGTAGGGCCTACTGAATCATACTTTTTTTTTGTTTGTTCCTTATACACTCCTGAGGAACGATCTGCCTTAGAAGTTAAGAATTGATACCATTCTTAAGGCATTCTGGAAACAGGTGAAGACTTGATAAGTAGACAGTTTCCAAAAAGTTTCTGGAGTTTTTATATAGAGAATGGCATTTGCAAGAACAGTGAAAGGTTCTTAGGAATAACATTGTTTAATAAAATATGTATCCTAATGTTAATAAGGAAGGCTATGCTAAAATTAGCAGAACAATTCCTTATGTTTAGAAGGAGAATCCCTTTATTAAAATTTGTAACTTACAAATATAAAGCAGACAAGTTGCAAAATAATCAGGTAGTTTGCTGATTTGTTTTCACAGTCCATTTTTTGGAGAAGAGTTTTATTTTGAAATACCAAGAATATTCCAGTATTTATCATTCTATATTTATGACAAAAATGTTCTACAGAGAGACCTGCGTATAGGTAAGAAATAACAATTGATGAATTAATGTTCATGGGTTGCTTTGTTATATTGAATATAAAATTGTTGATCATTAAGGGCATGCATTTCATTTTTTAAAATATAAAATATATGTTCTACATGATGTGAAGCTCAGGTGATTTTCTGTCCCAAATAACTAAATTAACACATGCCATTTGAACTAACAAGAGCCATGGTGACACAGTGGAATGTGGTACTGCAGGTTACTTCTGCTGACTGCCAGCTGCCAGCAATTTGGTAGTTTGAATCTCATCAGGCTCATGGTTTGAATCTCATCAGGCTCAGCCTTCCATCCTTCTGAGGTGGGTAAAATGAGGAGCCAGATTGTTGGGGGCAGTATGCTGACTCTGTAAACTGCTTTGAGAGGGCTGTAAAGCACTGCGAAGTGGTATATAAGTTTAAGTGTTATTGCTATGATATTGCTATCATCAGTTTGGCTGAATAAAATGTTCCGGGATAACTTGCAAAACCAGACATTTCATTCTGAATTTTTTTCTTAATTCATCTTCAAACAATGGTGGTTATATTTACCATAGCTTCCTAATGCTACAATACAAAGTACTGCTAGATTATATTTTTAAAATGATGTTTAGGATATAGAGTAGTGGTGGCTAACCTTTTCAGCACCAAATGCCAAAATGGGAGGGCGCGCGTATGCCGGAAACTGGAAGAGCAGCTCCCTGACACATAGCACAGGAAACTGGAGGCTTAGCTTCCCAACACACACATGTGCCGGCCACCTGGTCTTCTGGTTTTTAACACCTGCACATGAGGACCAGCTGGCCAATGTGCATGCACTCCAGAGAGCTGCTCTTCTGGTTTCGACGCTCCCGCGCACATGAAAACCAGTGGGCCAGCGTATGCATGCACCAGAACCAAGAAATGCAACGGACAACGGTTAGTGTGCCTGGAGAGATGACTCCGTGTGCCACTTCCGGCACACATGGCATAGGTTCGCCATCACAGATATAGAGTATTCTGATGCAAATCTTTTCTAGTGCTGTGTTAGATGAACATAATACTTGTTTTTAAATTAATATGACCATTCAGTTTTTCTTTTAGGTAAAATAGCTATCAAAAAGGAAGATTTGAGCATATATTCTGGCAAGGAAACATGGTTTATACTTCAACCAGTTGATTCTAACTCAGAAGTTCAGGTAAAATTAAATAAACATGAAAACTAATGCTGATGTGTGTATAGTGGTGCTTACATGTTTATAAATCCATGTGCATTAGCTGTATTTCTGCATAATTATAACATAAATGCGACCTATTTTCCACGCAAGTCCTAAAACTAGATAAAAAGAATTAAATGAGTCAGAAACATATTTGTTCATTTGAGGAAAATGATCCAAAGTTACACAGTTGTATGTGGCAAAAGTATGTGAACTTCTAGGATTATCAGTTCATTTGAAGAGAAAATTAGTGGTCAATCAATGTCATCAATGGGATGATAATCAGGTGTGACTGAAGTCCAGCCTTATTTAAACAACAAAATTCTGGGTATTTACTATCAAAGTCTGATCTTCACAATGCAAGTATGTGGAAGTCTGTCATGACTTAAAGAAAGGAGATTTCTGAGAACTCTAAAAATTGTTGATCCTTATCAGGCTGAAAAAGATACAGGACTATTTCTAAAGAGTTTGGATTCCACAAGTCCACCATCGGATAGATTGTATACAAATGGAGGCAGTGCTAAACCAGCTGTCCTTTGCTATAGAGACCTGAAAAAGCCTAAAAAGCTTATATCATGATTATCATCAACAGTTGCTAAATAAGGTGGTCACTAAACAGGACTACCTGAATTCATGATTTTCCCTTTTGGGGAAATTGGATTAATATTCTACCATATGTTCTCTTCAACAGTTTTTACTAACATGAATCATGAGCTTCCATGTTATCAATTGTTCCTTAGAGGAAGTGGAAGCAACACCTATTGTTTGTTAATATTAATTACTTAATATTTGACATCCTAGTGGAATTTATTCAGTAAATAATAATTTAAATCCAGCATTTTCAGAGGAAGATGTTAATTGGTAATATTTGGGGTTTTATTCTTTATGGAAAGAGCTTTCAGTTTTTCTGCTAAAGTTTTTATACTCTGATGGTAATTTTTGGAAAACATTTTGAAAACATGTAGAATAGTATTGGCAACATAATAAAAAGTATAATTTGACAGACTTTCAACTCAGTGTTTTTCCTCTTTACCAACAGGGAAAAGTACATCTTGAATTAAAATTAAATGAACTGATTACAGATAATGGATCTGTATGCCAGCAGCTAGTAGTACAGTAAGGCTATTTATGAATTCTTTTCAAAAAAATGTTTGCTTATGGAAACTAAATAAGTAGATGAAAATGTTATTATTGAACCATTATGACTAAGTAGGAAAATTTCCAAATGTAAAACACCTTTGAAATTTACTTTTGTTTAATAATGACTGAAACTTATAATTATAAAAATTATAAAACTTATAAAAAAACTTGTAATTCAGTTTTCTGAACTTGGGAAAACATTACTTTTCCCATCTTTTTTTAAAAAGAATTTTGGTATCTAAGGTGAAATCTATTAGTTTTCATTTACTTTTCCAACTGCAAATTTCATATCTGGGAGAGTTAAAGCAAGCCTTGTATACCCAAACTTTAAGTGTTTGAGCATATTATAAAATTATATGTAACTGACGGGATATAAGTGCATAATGGACCCAGTAATATTTGCGGGTTTTTATGTATTTTAGGAAATCTAAACTTGTATCTAAATAAAAGTAAACAAAACATTTAAATGTGTAGAAAAGCACAAAAAGATAAACATTACCAAGATTTTATTTTGATAGATGACATGGTAGATCTTGACAAACATACATGCAGTTTTTCTTTCAGGTATAGCAACAGGTATTAAAACCTTGGATCTGAGCCCATATCAGTTAGATAACAAAGAAATGATTACATGCTCAAAACTGATCATTGACAAGGAAAATGTAACTTAAGGTTTCTGAAATTCTTACCTTTTATAATTTCAAATGTTATTTTTTGTTTTCATAGGGATCTTGAACAATCCATACATTAATTAGTATATAATCTACAGTATTAAAACACATCATGTAATCTATCATATAAAAGATATGGAGGATGGGATCATTTTCAGAAGAGATTAATAAAAAGTGAAACCTATAACTGATAGGGTCAGTTGGCATTTTGTTGCACTATGGATTTATTTATATTTCATATTTCTAAACACCCATTTTCATCAAAGAGAGGCTCTGGGTGATCTACAGTATCATAAAATTGATAAAGCAATGTATAAAATTAACATTAAAATTAAATTAGGGTTAAAAAGAATTAAAATTTTCAAGAGCCTTGGTGGTTCAGGCTGTTAAATGCCTAGCACTTAAGTTCCAGCTGCCTGCAATTACTCCAGGCTCGAATCCCACCAGGCTCAAGGTTGACTCAGCCTTCCATCCTCTCAGGGTAAGTAAATTGAGGACCCAAGATTGTTGGGGGCAATAAGCTGACTTTGTAAAAATGTCACTTAGTAATAAGCAGGCATATACAATGGAATGAAGGCTATTGCTGAGTGCATTGGGTTGTATCCCAAAAATTGTAAGCCGCCCTGAGTCTTCGGAGAAGGGCGGCATATAAATGTAATTTAAAAAAAAAGATAGAATAATGACATTGTAAACTTCAAAAGGATAAAAACCCCAAGATGGCCATTTAATGTTGGTTATTACACGGGAGCCCTCTCATGGACTAGCCAGCTCCATGGTTGGTGGTCCTTTGTGTTCCCCCATCCAAGGCTGCAGAGCCAAGTTTTGACCCCCTTGCCCAAAGCCAAGAGAGTGGAGGCCTCCTTCATCTCTCAGGGCAGGATGTTCCATATTGTGGGGCAGTGGCAAAGAAGGCTCTCTTCCTAGTTACCACCAAATGAAATTCCTTGATTGCTAGTCTGCAGCATACCTTCCCTGCCTGAATAAGTGAAACGGGCTGATGAAATGGGGTGAAGCTGGTTCTGTAGGTAACCAGGTCCTAAGCCATGTAGGGCTTTATAGACCTTGAATTGGACCAGAAACAAACTGGTACTTGGTGCAGTGTGTGGAGCAAGGGTGTTAAATGTGCCCTTCTTGAGGCATCCAGTATTGTTCCTACAGTCACATTCTGCACCAGCTGAAGCTTCCGGATACTTTTCAAGGCTAATCCCATGTAGAGCGTGTTGCAGGTGCCCAATGTTTAATGCGAAGTTATGGCCACCATATGCTCTTCAAGCAGGAATTGTGAGTCTAAGACCATCCCCAAGTTATGTACTGGGGTGTTTCTGAAGTAGGGGAACCCCATCAAAGACCAAATATGATAAACTCCTGGATACAGAAGCAATGAGTGGACTCATTTTATTGGGGTTCAGCTGAAGCTTGCTGTTCCCTGTCTAGACCCCTACAGCTTCCAGACATCACAAAAGGATGTCCACTGCAACACATTTCACCTGGGACAGAGATATATAACTGGGCATCATCAGCATATTGGGATGCCTTGTCCACGGAGACAGATAGTTTGTATTCATAGTGTTAAGCATAGTTTTTTCATTGTGGTACAACCCAGTAGAAATTATTTTGTAATTCTATATGTAGCACATTTGTACTGGCTCAGAATTTCAAAAGATCCAGCAACAAATTTCCCATAAATTCTTTCTCTGTGCTTCTTAAGCATATCAAGGATAGCAATACTAGTTCTACATACAAATACCACTTGAGATGAGCCCTGTTACATAGCAGGAGAGTTGTGAAAACCTGCCTTTTTAAGAAAGCCTTAGGCGGAGATCTAGGAGAAGTTGAACTCTCATCCTGACTTGTAGTTGGAAGTTTGTTCTTAATGTTTTAATAATGTTCTGCTTTTATTTCATTTTATCACACTTATTGTATTTTAACCTTTTTACTGCAGTCATCCATCTCTCTGAATAATTATTTCTGTTGTTGAGCTCCAGTTATCAATAGAAAGTTCTTTCTAAATTAAATTGGAATCTGCCTTCTGTAACATAAATATGTTATACCATTGCCTGGTTTGTGGAATGAGAGATGATAGGTCTTGCTGTGTGAGTCTTTCAGGTGTTTGAAGAGTGATAGCACATCCCACCCCCAATTTGTTCTCTCAAGATTAGCTTCTAGAATGGAGCAGGTATAAAAAAAACCTAATGACTTAGAATTATTAATATATGTTTTTAAAAGTTATTGGCCAGATAGTGAAAATTGAAAACATGATTGCTGACCTGTGTGAAGAATATATGTCCAACACCAGCTGACAGTTGGATTAGCACAACTTATTTTTCACTTATCTGTCACATGTGACATATTTTAAATGAACTGCAACTGGGCTAGTAATTTCCTTTTTTCTCTTTTCTTTTTAATTCAAGGTTGAAGGAATGTCATGGGCTACCTCTTATTAATGGGCAAAATTGTGACCCTTATGCTACAGTATCTGTTGTCGGTCCTTCAAGGTAACTAGTTAAAATGTATTGAAGTTGCCAAGATAACAATTTAAAATGTACGTAAGCTGACAAAATAGGTTGATATTAGTGTACCAGTATTCAGTTGATAAATGTCTCATTAACAAAATATACAGAGTTAATGCACTTTTTAAAATAGTATTATATGATAGATTAAACTGAATTATAGGTCTGCATATTGTGGGTCTCCATATAAGACAATATAGAGGCATGTTTTTAAAAAGTGCCAATATGCCTATTATGCATGAAAATAATCTGAATTAAATTTCAAGTCCTTAATGTAAAGCTCTGGGATAATATTGTGCCTATATCCTTGGCTTTTTGTAGGCACTGTGCCTCATATAATACTTTTTGAACCAGCCATGTCACTGTGAAGCCAAACAACAGTCCTAGAGTTAGGAACCTTGGGCTCAACTCTGCTTTTAGATATGGAAGCTAACATGCTGTCTGTGGACAACTCACTGCTCTTACCCCAATTTACGTACTGGATTTCTGTTGGGAAAATGTATATGTACACTGTTTGAGCTGAAAGAAATATGGGATATAGAACTTATAAAAGCACACATTAGTTGCATCCCCATGACAGCAGTATTATCCACATCATTCATGTGGAATTCAGAATATGCAGCTGGCTAAACTAGAAAACTGTATTAAAGAATGCTAGTTTACTGTTGTCTCTACAATATTTTTATTCATTATAGTCACTTTGTTGCTCCTCCCAAAAATTCTGGTGTGTGCTACTTTCTTTTTATTCAATATCGCATATAAAGATTCCCTCCCTGCTCACATTGATATTTAGGTTATAAGAAGAAAGACTAGTCTGCATGGTTCTACTTTCCCTTCAGTCATTGATTCCCTGCTTGAAGAAAATACCTAATAAAAGACTATTGTGTATCTATACGAAATCATATGAATATAAGAAAGCAGTAGTAGATACAGAATTTATAAAATGCTAATATAAATGTAAAAAACAGAATTTTGTAATTCTTAATCTGTTTCAGACTGCAATAAATAAATAACATTGCATTTATAAATGATTTTATAAACTAATTCTAAATCTTCCTTGAAATTTTCTGCGTAGTTTTTTTTTCTAATAAGTATCCCACATAATTAAATTGTAGTAGGTTTTTAAATCCCGAATGGCCAAAATCTTCCAATGTATTGAATACAAACTGTATGTGTAGTTTGTTTATATATATATTTTCAGGTGCAAATATTCATCTAAGTACTTAATATTTTTAAATTTTTTAATGGGGCTATACAATTTCAAGGAGTCAGTGATGTACTTGGATGATTTTTAAAAAGTCTTTTAATTTTAAACTAAAAAATAAATCCTTAATCACATAGATTAATCCTATTAATTACAACAATATATTTTAAGACCTGTATGGTAAAACTGTATTATATTGGAACAGGAATGATCAAAAGAAGACAAAGGTAAAGAAGAAAACAAGCAATCCACAATTTAATGAAACATTTTATTTTCAGGTAATTAATTTCTTACCAATATAATGTTGACATTCTGCCCATCAATTTATTCTGTACTGCTTTTATTGTTAGCCATTTAAATGGTAATTTTGAATCAGTTTGTAAAATTTTAGGATCAATGTGCAATGGTACTTTCATATTTTCTTGGGTGGAAAATCATGAAAAAAATAGTAAGGAGAAAGATTATGATGAACAGCCTATGTAAAAAAGATTCTAATGACAACAAAAGCTCACAAATTGCAATCATGTGGGCCACAAGACATTACAACTGGTTGTAAATGTGAGCCCGTTGCCAAGTTGAATTGTAACCATGTGACTCAAAGGTGCTGCAATGTTTATGTGAGTATAGGTCATAAGTCACTTTTTCCAAAGCGGTGTAACTTCAAACCACCATTAATTGAATGGTCCTAAGTTGAGAACTACCGGTAATCAATATATACGATTTCCACTATAATAAAAGCATCAGATAAATGCTTATACACAATAGAAATTAGAAAATAATCATATTTATTTGATGTGTTGGTTTTCCTTGGCCAAAACCCTGATATACAAGGCTCAGCTTTATATATACCAGATTACCAGAAAACTTTAAATGAACAATGTTGACACCATTTTACAACTTCTTCAATATATTGTATTGAACACACACACACAAATTCCAACACTATCTTTGTAGTAGCAAGCTAGCATGCATACTATGGTGAAACCTCATTCCAATATAGACAATTTTGGAAGAAAAAGGAGCTCAGATTTCAAAATAAATAGGTCTGTAATGATTTTTTTTCTCTCCTCTTTCTATTCAGCATTAATGCCTACTGGATTTTTATATGCTTTACCTAGCACCAAAAGTTGTTTCAGTACTTACATAACAGTGAATGGGGATTACGCATTGGATTCTAGCATTTTATCTCAGAATATTTCAATAATGGTGTTGGCCTGGAATTATTAACAGAAAAATATGAGTGTTGATTATTTCTGTCGACATGATAGCTATAGAAACATAAGTACCAGCCTTTTTCTTCCTTTAGCTCCCTTCACTTTAACGTGAAAGTTCTGGAATATTTTAAAAGTGTTGAAAAGGCTGTATGAGAAATTATTTTTAAAATAATAGTAGGATAATGTACTAAACTGCAAGACAGCTATTAAATAGCATTTTTGTGACAACTTCTGTATTTTTTGTATTATGTTCTTCCTAGAAGAATGCTAGCTCTTGTTTTCACTAACATCTGAACCTGGAAATTAATCCAAGACTTTGTACCGGTTCAGAATAAGATTGTAAATGCTGTAGGAATTTTTAAAAAAATTAAAAATTAAGGGTTAATTAACTAAATTTTTATGATATCAAAACATGGGCCTTGAGCTTTAACTGACAGGAGTAAAACAAAGATTAAGCATGGTTTTCTTATGTTTTATATAGATTATTAAAGTGCTTTTTAGAGCTGACCATATTACAGCAGTGACTGTTATCATTGATACTTTGCAAACATATTTACTGTAATATTCTTACATTTCAAGTTATATGTGTTTTTACTTAAAATTTGATCCATTTTCTAGTAACAAACAATGTTAGAAAGGCATAGCTATTAGGCTGGATTAAATGGGTATTTCTAAAAGAGAAACAAATTACTTTTTAAGTTTTATTTTCAGGTAACTAGGTCCAGTAGTTACACCAAGAAGTCACAGTTTCAGGTAGAAGAAGAAGACATTGAGAAACTGGAAGTCAGGTATATTCTTCAACATATTAAGATTAATTCAGATATGGTAATCAAAGCAGACAATGCTTCTTACAGTAAAAGTAAAAAAGTTGCTCTGTAATTGCTGAAAATGATTGAGATAATTAAGTTTGGGATGAGATTCAGTTTAAAACTGAAGCCTTGGTAGTGCAGGCTGCAATTAGTGCAGGCTCAAATCCCACCAGGCTCAAGGTTGACTCAGCCTTCCATCCTCTCGGGTTAGGTAAATTGAGGACCCAAGATTGTTGGGGGCAATAAGCTGACTTTGTAAAAATGCCGTTTAGTAATAAGCAGGCATATACAATGGAATGAAGGCTATTGCTGAGCGCATTGGGTTGTATCCCAAAAATTGTAAGCCACCCTGAGTCTCCGGAGAAGGGCGGCATATAAATATGAATTTTAAAAAAAAAACTGGCCTTGAAAAAAATGCCTTCAAAAACAGCAGTTGAAGCATATTCAGGAAAGCAATTTATGAAGTCAAAGGCAGCATTTATTCTAATTGTGTATAATAAGCATCTGTGGCTAATAAGTAAATCATACTACAGTTAGTGCTATTGATTTTAAAGTACATCTAGATAACTCTGCAGACATTTTAACTGGCCTGTGCCTTACACATTTCTTACTATGAGACAAAAACATTTGCATTTGGGAAAATATACAGTGATGGAGTGAACAAATGCATATACACACCTCTCAGTGCAATAAGTTTTGAGAAGGAATTATAATTGGAATATTTTGAAGAAAATAATATACTATTTCTTGATCCGACTTCAACTAAACCTTTTCTGTAGGGTAAGTTAGAACATCTGAATTCATATCACAGTAGGTATAACATTTAGGGAGGCAACAGAACCTGCTACAACATCTTCAGAAGTCTCACAACACAATGGATTTTTTTTCTCTTCTTAATATATGTGCTGTTTAACAGAAAAATTGGTGAGGTAAGACTCGCAACCCAAATACAGTGTGTGCATATGCTTTTAAGTTACGAATACTTCAAGTGGCTTGGCTAATTTTAAAGATTACATAATGCATGTGTCATTGAAGTGCTACAGTCAGAATAAAGACTAAATGGGATGAATAAAAATAAAACAAGAATAGTAAATGCCTGAGAAGAAAATATAGTTTTTTTTCCTTTGAATGCCTCAGCACCATTTTTTTCTTACTGATAAAGCTTCATTTTAACTACTACTGGTAGGCAGATTCTCACGATTGCTTTTTATAGAACTAAGGTACACTTTTCTTCTTAACTCAGACAAACTATTAGATGAGAGATAATAACCTTTTGTGCATGCGGAGTTGGCGTGCTGCTCTGTGTTCATTTTAAATCAGATGACCACTTAAAAATTAAAACTGTTATGACATCTAACAAATCAATTATTAAAACTAAGATTTAACTTTCAGGATTGACTTATGGAACAACGGCAACTTGGTGCAAGATCTTTTCCTAGGAGAAATTAAGATTCCTGTCAAAACGTTAGGAAGTGATACTTTCCAAGCATGGTAAGGAATTGAGTACAAAGTTGTCACATTGGTAAAATGAAGAATAGGTTTAACATAATTAAACTAGCATAGCTTCTTCTATCTTCAATATCTTTACTGACTAGTCCAAGTGAATTAATCTTTCCTACATTTTCATCGAAATCAGCAAAATTTAAGTATTACTGTTTGCAGTGAAATAAGCAAACAGTTAATCTCACCTGCAATGAAAGACAGGAAAAGACAGATTGTAATTGATAGTTTAAAACTGTTCAAAAGCCATGTGGACATAATGTGTATCCAGCAACATGTATAGGGTAGCCCTAAATCCCAATATTATTTAAAACTTTAGTAAAAGTGTATATAAAATTGCTCTGCTCTCTGATAGTGCTATAAATCAAGCCATTAGCCTTTGCCAGCTTGTAAAGTAGTTGTCATTTCAGTATTTTTTTCTAATATGTTAAAGACATTTCTTCAAAAATAAATACCAAAAATATAAGGCTTTTCAAACTTCCATGGCCACAGATCTGTTTGTTTTTTAAAAAACATCCTAGAGCTCATGATTAAGAAGCAAAGCTCTAATAGAAAATTGATTGCATTTGAATAAGTATGGGGTTGGTTTTGGTCTCTCACAGAATCCAGTCAAGTTCTTGAGGAATCTTAGGATTCTCTGGAACACCGTTTGAAAAACACTGCTATGTTGAACACAAAAAATCAATGTAATTTTTAAACAAATCATTGAACTTTGCTGCAAGAAGTAATAGTTTATTGCAGTAATAAAGACTCAAAGTTACATATCTTATAATCATTGCAGTGAAGTATAATAGCAGTATAAGCAACTGTAGTACAGGTTAGGCAGAGTTCCAGATAGGTAGAACCAGCATTATAAGGCCTCCCTTACAATGTATAAAAATAATGGGTTTCTTCCCTAATGGCATTTGAGGACAACTACCATCAAGGTTTTCGAGATTTGAAGAGGGAATAGAGAATGGCCTTGAAGGACAGGAAGAAGAATCATTGCCATGCAACAGTCAGATAAGTGGGGCTTGGAAACATCTCAGACAAGTCCCTGCCTAGTTCGCACAAAGGATAAAGGATGAAAGGGAGAATTCAGACAAACTGTTACAACAAACTTTGCCTCAACCTATATGACTTTGGATTCTTAGTCTGGATAAAATTCTCTACCACTTCAAAGAAGTCATGCTGTGAAAGCCATCTTTGTGCACAATTGATCTTTATATCTACTAGGCCTCTTTTATGACTCCTGGCATGATATATTTGAGTCAAGAATTTGTCTTTTTTTGTGGTAGACTCCTCTTACAGAACCATTTGCTGGAATTTAGGCAAGTTTTTTATTATATAAAACATATTGACCTTTGTTTGCAGGTCTGGTTCTTGCAATTTTATATTTCATGAATGGATAATGTTTTAATTGTTTAATAGAATTTGTGTATGCTACCAATAACCATGAAGTGAGCAGACAATATAAATGTTTTCTAAATATATGAATAAGTTCAAATTAGCAAATCTACAAAAGAAGGGAAAGGAGAAAGAACCTATTGCTTTTCATTCTGTTTATTCTGACTTAATTGGTTAAAACTAGTTTGCTCAGTCTGTCATTTAGAGAATATCTTAAGCCTTATAATTTATTCTTTTTAAGGTACCTCCTACAGCCAAAAGATAATGGAAATAAATCTGGTAAAAGTGAAGATCATGGATCCCTTAGACTGAATATAAATTATGCTGAAGATTATGTACTTCCATCTGGATACTATGGGTCTCTTAGAGACTTGCTTCTGAAATCATCAGAAGTGGAGGTATTTTCCATTTTTCAACTTTCATCAATTTAAGCAGCTAATGCACTACCACTAGCCCACTCCTGTGCTGGATTCGTTGGGAAGTGGTACAAGTTCTGCTTTCAACAGGTGATATTTTAGATTAGATTTCTGTTCAGAATTCAAAAAACAATACGTATAAAACAGTACTGTACAGCCCCTAAAATGGTTAACTTTTAAAAACAGCTACTTATACTCTATGAAAAGGTAGAATTTTAGATGCTATTTGGTATGGTTGTCAAGAGTTTACTGTTCAGAAAACAAACGCTTGAACTATATAAAAGTTCTCTACAAAAAGTGCTTAAAGAATTTTCCTCATAACGAATTTTAAAAGCTGTTTTGTTTTCATCTATTCAATATTGAGAAGTATGCATATTGTGCACATTTGATTCAGTACATCCTTTTTTAGACAAGAACAAATATTCTGTCATGTAGTCCACAATCAGACCTAACTTCTATTGCAGCAAAAATCTGGTAGAATACATATGATACTATTCTTTGTCCAGGTTTTACATTGTATTAGTACATCAAATTTCTTGAATTTGGCACAGAATTATGTATCAGTCAAAAGAAGCATCTTTATTTAACTTGCATTTTTAATTTGCTACATATTTATGTTATTCATACTTTCCCTTATCCCTTGTGATGTACATAGTACAAAATTCAATAATGTAATTCAATATAGAATTGAATATGCAATAAACATGTGAAATCTGTTTAGGATCTCTTTCCCCTCTAAGAAATTAGTGTTTTGTGGAGACCACACTCAGGACAACTATTATGAGAGCGCACTCTGTATAACAGGGCCAGCAAATGGTTTGATTTATTTCCCTGTTGCATTCAAAGATACTGTCATAAAGTCAAAAATACTGCTATAATTTAGTGAAGTAAATTTGGACCCTATTTGGGTTGGCTTAAAGATGGGAAAAGAACCTCTAAAAGGAAGGTGTTATCTATTCTTTTCTTTCAAATTTCCCTAAATCTTTTTTTATTTCTTCTGAAGTAAGAATTCCAATAGTAAGGTGGATTTTTGAGACATTTCAATTTGTACTCTTAACCTTCTTCCCAGGCCTGATTTGCTGATTAATTTTGAGAGCAGTTTATTTGGTTGCTAGGAGTGCACTGTCAGGTTTTTTTAAAAAATTACATTTATATGCCGCCCTTCTCCGAAGACTCAGGGCGGCTTACAATTTTTTGGGATACAACCCAGTGTGCTCAGCAATAGCCTTCATTCCATTGTATATGCCTGCTTATTACTAAGTGGCATTTTTACAAAGTCAGCTTATTGCCCCCAACAATCTTGGGTCCTCAATTTACCTACCCCGAGAGGATGGAAGGCTGAGTCAACCTTGAGCCGGGTGGGATTCGAGCCTACAATAATTGTAGGCAGCTGGAACTTAACTGCAGGCATTTAACAGCCTGAGCCACCAAGGCCCTTTGGCCTGGTGGCTCAGTTTTGGATAGCCTGCACACACAAAGAACTGATTTTGCTTTTATTGAAAGTTTCTTTTGCAGTTGGATGCTCCATCTGATATTAAAAAATTAAATATGAACATAAAACAGTAATTTTTAGGTATTTTTTTTCTTCCATCAAATGAAAAGCAAAAAGAATATAGAAGGTTTTCTTCTAATCAGCTGGCAAAAAAAGTAACTCTAATTCTTCAAACCGGAAAAAAAAAATTTACATAGGCTTTTTGTTTAACTTAGGCTAAGATTTACCTGAAAAATCATTATTACTCTTATTAATATTTCCCTGCATATTTCAGTGTGAGGAATTATGTACATTCATCCCATTTCCCTCTCTTTATAGCCAATTTCTGCATCAGCTGCTTACATCTTGGCCGAAGTGTGTCGTGATAAATACGATGGTATTTTGCCACTTGTAAGGTTGTTGCTGCACCATCATAGATTAGTGCAGTTCATTACTGCAGTGGCAGAATTAGAACTGAAAGAAACCCAGTAAGTGAATGACTTTTTTCCATTCTCCAATAGCTATGTCTATGACAAAAATAAATGCTACATGCATTTTATATGAAATTATTTTTGTCAGTAAATTTTACAAATTTTCTGCTTCTTAGGACTAAATGATTCAAAATCTTTTGAAATGAATACATAATAGCTGTTTGAATTTGTTAGAAAATAGATAATTTTACAGCAGTCTTGACATACACTGTATTTAAATTCTGGAGAAATCTTGTGATTTTGTAATCTGGGAGAAAAATATATTGGGTCTTCCACAGTTTACCTTTCTTACCTTATATTTATTAAAGAGGGAATTCTTGCAATTATACTGTGCCCCCTCACCAATGAAACATTGCATTAAAATTAGTATGATTTAGCTCAAGGTTTCTTCCTCCTTCCTGGTCGAAGGCCAGCTGAGCATGAATTGGTTTTATTAATGGTTTTAAAATGTGCATATTCTCTTATTTTTCTAGAATTTATTAATGATTTAATTTAAAAAAACAGAAATGACATAATATCATGATTATAAAGAATCAAGGACAAATTTATTCTGTTGTATAATGATGCTATATATTTCTGAGAAGAATTTGAAATCCTTACGTGCATTTTTGAAGACAGTGCCTATTCTGATTGAGTGTTTGGGAAGAGGTGTCAAGAATTAAATTACGTCTTTTGTATCTTAATGTTTGTATAATACTGATACCTACTATTAGGGGAACCTAGAAGACATTGGTATCTATTGATAATATGTATCCAGATATACATAATATTAAAGATATTTTAACATTGCATTATTGTAGACTATATGAGCTAGAAACTGCAGCAAAGAACTCTGGTCATCTTGTATCTCCATGTGTGTTTGTGGATATGTGTGTATGCATATAGTCTTGAATCTCTAATTTGAATTGTATTACAGAGAAGTAAATACAATCTTCAGAGGAAACTCTTTAACTACTCGATGTGTAGATGAGATGATGAAAATAGTGGGAAAGCACTACTTGAAAGTTACTTTAAAACCAATTCTAGATGAGGTATGATAAATGTGTTAAAATGTTATATATTGGGAATAATGGAAAAATCCCTATTGCCTAAAATTTGCTAATACTACAGATATCAGTTTGCACCTTTGTGCCAGGTCTAAATGTCTGTACTGCTTTCTTGAGACTGGATGAACTATTCCATTTCCTGTCACGCCAGTCTGCAAGACAAATCTAATGTGCTACATAAGAATCCAATCACTTCGCAAAATATTAGGTTGCAAATTGCTTAATCCATTTGTTTAATATGTTCACCTTATATTAATATATTGTGTGAACACCTTACCAAAGGCCAAGCAGCTCATATTAGACGTGAATGTGCAATATTTTTACATCCACCACATCTTCCCTTTTCAGTAACCTACATCTGCTTGGCTAGATGTAGATTTTAAATTGAATTTTCAATATGCAAACAGAAAAAAATGTTTATCCTTGCTACTCTTGTTTTAAGGGTTAGAATTAGATTTCAAAACTTTTATAAAAATTACAAACACATCCTAGGATATAACAAAATCTCTTTGCAGTCACATCCACCTGACCCATTAGAATGAGGAGGCAGGGAATGTTGTGGGTCCCAGCCCTGAGGGAAATACACCTGGTGGGACCCAGAAGAAGGACCTTCTCTGTGGTAGCTCTGTCTCTGTGGAACATCATTTCCCCAGAGATTAGAATGGCCCCCTCACTAAGACACTTCGAAAGGCACTGAAGACCTGGTTTTGCCAGCAGGCCTGGGGAACCCAGAGAGGGATGGAGCCCATCAGGTGGCTAGTGTGATCTGCTGTCGTTGGGGAGGCAGGGTGGGAGTTGGTTTTTGATTTTTTTTTGTTTTTTCCCCCAAATTTTGTTCTATTGTACTTTACTAATTTATTTGAGTCTTTTTGCTAGTTTTTATTGTTTATTGTTTATTTTTTGTTTTAAATATGGTTTTACATTGTGTAAGCTGCCTGGAGTCGCCATGGGCGAATAGGCAGCAATATAAATTGATTAAATAAATAAATAAATAATGCAAAAATATTACATTTTTGGAAATGACTATATTTATTGTTTGTTTGTTTGTTTGGACTTATATGCCGCCCTATCTCCCGAAGGACTCAGGGTGGCTCACATCATAAAAGTACACAATACAAAAATTAAAAGTTATTTAAAAAGTTATTAAACCAAAGCCAAACAATGTCTAAAACCCACAAAAACACTAAACCTAAAACATATAAAAACCCACCCACCCCCAGTCCAGGCCGGCTTGTTGGAAAAGCCAAGTCTTCAGGTCGCAGCAGAAGGAACGAAGGTCAGGGGCCAACTGCAGCTCCAAGGGCAACTGATTCCAGAAGGTGGGCACTCCCACAGAGAAGGCCCTACCCCTGGGGGTCGCCAGATGACACTGTCTAGCTGACGGCACTCCAAGGAGGCCCTGTCTATGGGAGTGGGCAGTCGATGCTGGCAGGAGATGCTCCCCAAGTACCCTGGCCCCAAGCCATATAACCATTGGTTTGTGCATATCACAGTGGAAATAGAAAAGATGCAATGTTTATTATGGGCTTGGAGTACTGTCAGGGAGGGGGTATAATTGATTTTATGTGAAGATTGAAGTAAAAAGGCAGCTTGGCAAGCCATATGTTCCTGGCTCATATTTCTCTGACTCCTGGTTGTCACAAAAAGGGTTACCTGTTTCATTGTAGCAGCTACAATTGTATGTGCTAAATAACACAACTTCATGTATTGTGTGTATAGCTTCATCTTCCCAGAACAGCTCAGGCTCATTCAGCAAAGTTTGCTGGCATTCTTGTGACTGCATTCTGACTTTTCCTGCTGGATATCACCTAGCACTACTAGCTGCAAGCCCCAGAGCAAGTCAGATGTCACTTTAACAAGAAAGTATATTGTTTGCTGATTACCCATATGGGTGATGCATGTTAAAAAAGAGCAGTTTGTTCCTGTAACTGTAGTCTTTCAAATGGTCAACTTTGCATGTACTTCATAGGTAAAATTTTCCACACAAATTGTTCTACAACACTTTCAAGTGACTGAACTAAAGGTGTTGTTTTCTGGGTGTTGTAAAATGTCACATGTACCTTGAAGAATCATTGTTATAGGTTAGCAACCTATTTTTAACATCTGATCCAAGAGAGAACATAGTTACTGTATTATTGTCATTTTATAATGGATAAAACTTTCATTATTTCAACTTAAGAACAAATCTCACTGAACTATCTTCTGAGTAGACAGGTATATAATTGTGCTGCAAACTTTAATCTTGTTTCAGATATGTGAGAATCCTAAACCTTGTGAAATTGATCCCTTGAAACTGAAAGAAGGAGATAATGTGGAAATGCACAAGGTATGCTAAAATGTTGTGTGAGGTTTTTTTAAATTTATATTTATGGAACTTCTAACAACCAAGCATTTTCTGGAATGTAGAAGTCCACAATAATTTTAGTAACAAGATTTGATTGGCCCTATGGCACGCTCTCTAAGAGCAGCTAGGTATGCGCTAGTCATACTGGATGATTACACTAGATATGGGTTTTGCTATCTGCTAAAAAGCAAGACAGAAGTATTGCAACAGTTCAAGCAACCCCCATAGGCAATCCAGTAAGATCCCTTGGTTGGTAGTATCAAAAGCCAACAGAAGGTCTGAGGCAACCAGGAAAGATGCACTATCCCTCCTTATAGTCCCAAACCAGGTCATCTCCTAGGAGAACCAATGTCCTTTCTCTCACTTGTCCAGGCCTGAATCCTAACTGAAAAGGGTCCAGATAATCTGTTTCATCTAGGGCTCTATGAAGCTGGTCCACCAGTATTGTCTTAACAACAATGAGGAAAGGTTGGAAACCAGATGATAGTTGCCCAAGACCTGTAGTTCCAGGGCCAGCCTTTTCAGAAGGGAGCATCACACAGTACTTGGCAAGACTTCAAGGAATTCCCTCCCTACAAGGAGCTGTTTACAATTTCCCAGATTCAGGTGGCAAACAACAGCATAGAATGTCTTAACTTCCTTCAAGGTCACAAATCAGGAGGAATCCTAGAAAGCATCATAGAACCTTACCTCTGTCACCACCAAGGGCAGAGTGACATCATTGATAAAGTGACTGTGGGGAAAGAAAGAGAAATAATTTTGGGAGGGCCTTTATAGACTATTGGTATGCATTTTATTCTTTAAGAAACTGCTGCTAAATGCTAAGATGGTAACTATTCATACAGATTTTGTTGAAGAGATTTTTCTCATTGATAAAATGAGCTTGGTAAACACTTAAAATAAAAAAAATATTAACTTTCTGAAATTATTTGTCTGCACAGGAAAATCTTCATTATTATGTTGACAAAGTTTTCAGTACAATTGTACAATCAAGTATAAGTTGCCCAACTTTAATGTGTGATGTGTTATGTTCTCTGAGGCGTTTGGCTGCTGAAAGATTTCCTAGTAAGTGTATCAATGTCTCAAAATGACAGTATGATCTATGGCTTGAATAAAAGGTCTATGTCCATGAGAATGTTATCAAAATCAGTTCTATAGCATTTATAAAAAGAGGGACATACAAATTTATTAATATACCAGTTGTAGACACTGCATGCCTTCTGTTGATATACTGCTGTTAACAGCAAGAAACCATACTTGTGTGCCACACTAATCTGTATTGAAGGACTAGGCAGCAGTGGTTTTGGACTACAACTACTATAATAATCTATCACTGGATATGCAGACTGAGGCTGAGGAGTTGTAAATTAAAATTTCTTAATAAATTGCCTCTTCCTCCTATTTTACAGAAAAATAATTTACATTTCCTCCCTATAGAAAGTAACACAGTCATAGAAAATAAATTTCATAGGTGAGTATTGCATGCACCAACCTCGGGTGCCTAAATTCATCTCTACCTTTATTTCTAAAGTAAGAGGAAACAGGCAGGAAACTGATTGCACTACATATTTTTGTTAGTATTAACTGTGTTTTATGGAAAATGTAATTCGGAAGTATCTTCCTTTGCATAGCTAAGATTAATCATAACAATAGAGCCTACTATTCAGTAAATACACAAGTGGAAACCTGCAATTTCATTCATACCTGTGACAGAAGAGGAAGGGGCACAGTGCTCAATTTACTATAACTAGCAGGTAACATCAAATAAACTAACAATTCTGATACATGCCCAATAACACAGGGCCATGCATTTTTCATCATAAACTTCACTTTCATTTCACACTACTTGCTATTTCTCTATTTTGCAGAAGAATAGTAACCATTTTTTCTACTGACACCCTACTAAGATTTTTCACTACCTTATTTCACCCATTCCTGCTAAGTTGTACATTTCATGGTTTTTCCTCTGCAGATGACCCTCATGTACAGTACTCTGCAGTGAGCAGCTTTGTGTTCCTTCGTTTCTTTGCTGTAGCTGTAGTATCGCCTCATACTTTCCATTTACGACTTCATCATCCAGTAAGTTTTGATAATGTTATGTTCATATAGTTGATGAGCTTAAGAGGATGTATGCAGAGATAAACTTACATCATGAGCAGCTGAAGGAGCCTGTAAACCACTTAACATCTTTTTTTTTAAAAAAAAACCTCACTGATCAGTTATCAAACAGTGAAGCATTGTGGGATACTTTCATATGTTGAAAGTGCTTGACATTAGGAACAAGTATATGACTAAAACCAAATTAAATGTTTAACTAGTTGGAATCTAATGACTTAACATTTGGGGATATATTTCCTATTTTCAATAAAATTAAGAAAAATTAAAAATACGTTCATGCTGATTTTTAACTAATAAATTTGAAAACATATACTGAAGAGCTAGTCTGGTGTAGTGATTAAGGCACCAGGCTAGAAACCAGGAAATTATTTAGGCATGAACCTAGCTGGGTGAACTTGAGCCAATCATTCTCATAGTCCTAGGAAGAAGGCAATGGCAAACATCCAAATCTTGCCAAGAGAACTGCAAGGACTAATGCAGGTGGCTGCCAGGTGTCAACATTAACTCTCTCTCTCTCTCTCTCTCTCTCTCTCTCACACACACACACACACAGAGCAATCATACTCCATCATGGTTTGTATAATTTGGTTTACTTAAAAAAAACCTTTAACTTTGATTTAATTTTGACTATTTCTCAAAAGCCTTTAATAATGTCTCTTTACATATAGTCCTCAGTACAGTTCATAAATGAGTCATGTTATTCTAAGCAAAATTCTTGTGGAAGCTTCCACAGGAAATACAATGAAGACAAAATGAAGTCAGTAATATTGCATGCAGGTGTCTATTTTTTCTTCTTCTTGGATTATTGGTATATGATTCTTTTAGGTGCACAATTTCTACAGCGTATTTATGTAGAAATCTTCTACTGGACCAAGAAGTTAAGCATTTGGCAAAAATCGTGATAATTTTCCTTGCTTATTTTGGCACGAAGATGCTTTTTCCTTTAGAAAACACCAAATAGTATGTGTGGAATTTGCACAATTTTTCTTGCAAATTTTTGGCCCAGTGTTTTCTCAGCTACACCCCTCTTCTCACATCCGCTTAAACTTTATTCCTCCTTTCACTCAGGAGTTCAAGATATTGCATATAGTATTCTTTTCTCTCATTTTCCCCCCACAATCACCACCTTCTCAAGGGATTGGATTTAGAGATAGTGCATGGCCAAAAATCATCTAGTGAGTTTCCACAAGTCAGAGTGGACCTAGACCTTGCCGGTGCCACTTCAACATTTAACCACTATATTGCACTTCATTCTTTTTATTCTTTTTCTTTCCTTTTTTTCTTTTTCTTTTTTTTCTTTTTGGATCCTTCCTATCAATTCATTTTCACTTGTTCAATCTTAGGTCTCATTCTTCATTAAAGTAAAATTGAAACATATTATGTTGTCATTACTAAAGGATTAATTTAAATCTGTAGAGATTTATAGAATTAAAGCTTTTTTGCCCACTAATTAATAGTGTGGTAAAATCTATTTTCTGTGTTCGTTCGAAAAAGTACAGAGAAGAGCAACCAGGATGGTTAGGGAACTGGAGACTAAAACATATGAAGAATGATTACAGGAACTGGGCATGGCTAGTCTAGTGAAGAGAAGGACCAGGGGAGACATGATAGCAGTCTTCTAATATTTGAGGGGCTGCCACAGAGGGGAAGGGTCAATCTATTTTCTAAAGCGCCTGTAGGCCAGACAAAGAATAATGGATGGAAACTGAACAAGGAGAGATTTAACCTGGAAATAAGGAGAAACTTTCTGACAGTGAGAACAATCAACCAATGGAACACCTTGCCCTCGGAAGTTGTTGGAGCACCATCACTTGAGACCTTCAAGAAGAGAGTGGACTGCCATTTGTCAGAAATGGTGTAGGGTCTCCCGCTTGGGCGGAGGGTTGGACTAGATGACCTATAAGGTCCATTCCAACTCTGATTATCTGTTATCTGTTCTCGCCTGAAAAACTTCTTCAAAAGATGGAGGAACTTTCCAGAACACAAACAAATATTTTTTATTATTTTAGGCAAAATTACCCTGGATGTAACTGTCTTGACTGCTCTGCTGTTTTGATATCTCTTTATATCTGAAGAAAAACAATTCTTGTTTCAATATTACAATGCTTATGTGAATGCCAATGAAACCTGTATTGTTTCAGAAAATGTATGTTTGATATGCTGATGTATCTGCCTATTTCATTGTACAGATAGTCCTTAACTTGGCCAACACACAAACAGAACATACATATGTGATCACATGATCATATTTTTGGATGCTTGGTAACCAGCCGTTTATGATTGTTTGCAGGATTCTTTGGTCATGTGACTATGATTTACAACTTTTTTTTTTGCTGGAAGCCAGCATTTACTTGTTCTGATCCAACCTTGTTCCAAGAGAGCCAATACCAGACAAAGGCAGCCCCTACCTTTCAAGGTTTCATTTACGAATTCTGTTTCTTCACAGATAAACGGCTGCTTCCAACTAATTAGCTCTGACAAGAAAGAGCTTTGCCAAGTTGTTTTTCAAGGCTGCCAAAAATCCACAGATAAGAAATAGTTTACAAGAGTTTTCAAATACTAACTATAATGTCCACAAGGCTGAGTTTCAGAGCGTCTTTGCCTTCTGCAAAGAATGCTTCTTCAAACCTGGCTTTTATCCTCTTGAGGGAGGGGCCATTACCTTGCAGCCTTACTCCTGAGTCACCCGTGCTGCTGTAACTGCTCTCTCCTACAAGCAATCATGCACACACGCGTACTTGGCACACGCTCCTCGGGAACCTCTTCATCACTGCTGCCAGCCCTCACAATCTCTGAAGGCAGCAGTCCACTCCCTAATGGTCCTGGCCCCTCATCTGAGTCCTCGCTCTCCTACACCGTCCGCACCTGCTGCCGGCTAACCACAACATTACTTGAGGTTTTTGGCAGAAGACATCCATTGTGGACAATGGGTTCATTTAACAACCAAAACATTTGCTTAACAACCATAGTGATTACTTCAACGACTGTCACTAAAATATTATAAAATCAGTTTGGTTATATGATGACCCACTTGTTTGGGCTCAATTACAGTTGTAAGTCAAGGACTAGACTACCTGAAATATTTTGTCATCAGATACAGCATATTTGGTGATCATATTACAGGTAATTCTTGACTGACAACCACAGATTTCTCTCGCTAAGTTAAGTGAGTTTTGCCCCATTTTACAACCTTTCTTGCCACAGTTGTTAAATGAATCACTGCAGTTAAGTTAGTTACATGGTTGCTAAGTGAATGTGGCTCTCCCTTTGACCTTGCTTGTCAGAAGATTGCAAAAAGTGAACACATGACCCTGGGACACTGCAAACGTCATAATACATGCCAAGTGCCAAGCATTTGAATTTTGGCCATATGACTGTGGGGATGCTGTGACTTTGTAAGTGTGAAAAACGGTCATAGGTCACTTTTTTCAGTGCCATTGTAACTTTGAACCATCACTAAATGAATGGTTGTTAGTCAAGGACAGCATGTATACAACTTAATTGAACTATCACTTGTAAAATAGTGAATGTGTTTCTTTAAATGCCTCTTATAGGATGCACAGACATCTAGAACATTAACTCTTATATCAAAAGCAATTCAGACACTGGGAAGCTGGGGAAGTTTATGCAAAAACAAGCTGGTAAGTATCACACTGAAATTACTTTAGTCTACTGGCATCTCTATAAAGATTTACTTCTATCTATTTTCCCTTTTTAGTCAAGCTTCAAGGAGACGTTTATGTGTGAATTTTTCAAAATGTTTCAAGAAGAGGAATACATTGAAATAGTCAAAAAGGTACTTCCTTTATACATAATATTTAGCATTCTCAAAAAAAATTGTTTTCTTAGCTTTCTTGCAAAACTGGAATGTTTTACCATATTCATTTTTCTCTGTGAGTCACAGATTAAAGCTAAATTATCCAGCCCAGGCTTCTCTCTATATGTTCCATTTAAACTCCTTGTTTTAGTAAAATATTTGGGAGAAATGTTTTGAAAATAAATACATAGTAAATGCAAAGTAAAAATGTAGAACAACTTTAAACTATTAAACTGTTCATTTTACTTAAAAATAGTGTATTTTAATGTTCTAAATATTTGTTAATTTTTAAGATTCTGGGTAAAATTGGGAAAATAACTCCTATTATTCTATTCTCCATATTCAGTTTTTAGATGAAGTGTCTTCCACGGAAAGTAAAGAGCCAAGTGTCATGAATGAGCCATTGCATCTAAAAGAAGGGTAACTTAATACAAAGTACAATGTGCAAGGCTGTAATTGATTTTTTAAAAATACATCAAATAAATATGTAAGATTTATGACACTTTATAGTAGTTCCAGGCAGAATTGCAGTCTTTCATTCGCAACTACTTATGTGTTTGAAAAAGTTGCCCTGAGTGTTAAGGCTTTAACGAGTGTTAAAATTTGGGTTTTTGTAGGGATTCCTATTGACCTATAAAATACCTTCTTCCCATGAACAAGATTGCCCTCCCCTACCCTTTTATCTCTATAAATCAAGTGTGGGCAAACATTTCAAGTGTGAATGCCACTGCTTTATGCTGCCAAGAGGTATGAAGCCAGAAAATAAAAATTAACAAATAATTAAGGAGTTCAAAAATTATAACCTTAAATATTTGTAGCTCAGTGTTGGGATGAGGGCTCCTTGGTGCTCTTTGAGCTTGGTTATTTTCTTGTAGACATTTCATTACCCAAACTAGGTAATACCATCACTATTGGTGTTAATGCAAGCATTTTCATTTCATTTTTAAAAGGAATTTCATGAACAACATCTAGAAGTGATATAGGCATTACCTTGTTGACTTTTATTATAGTTTAGAAGTCCATGAAGTTATTTATAAATGGGATCTATCTATACAGGGATGTTCTTTTATACAATGAAGGAAAATACAGGTAGTCTTTGACTTAACAACAGTTAATATAGTGACTGTTCAAAGTTACAGTGGCACTGGTAAAAATGCCTTACGATCATTTTTCACACTTATGACCATTGCAATATCCTCATGATGACTGATCAAAATCAGATGCTTGGCAACTGACTCATATTTATGACAGTTAGTGTCCCAGGGTCATGTGATCACCTTTTGTGACTTTCTGACAAGTGAAGTCGATGGGGAAGCAGATTCACTTAACAATCATGTTACTAGCTGAACAACTTCAGTGATTCAGTTAACAGTTGTGACAAGAAAGGTCATAAAATGAGGCAAAATTCACTTAACTGTCTAACCTAGCAACAGAAATAGGCTCAATTGTGGTCTAAAACTATCTGTATGTCAAAAAAAATATTCACGTTTTGTAAACATTTCTTGCTTTATGTAGTAAATTATAGTAACAGTATCAGTAAAATATTCTAGATTATACCTGTGATTTTTGCTATATTCAGTTTTCATTAATATTCCTAAATTAGGTTCCACAACAATTTTGAGTTTGTAGGAAAATTGTGCTTTTAAAAAAATACTGTGAGTGGTATAAAATGTTAATCAAACCCTATATCTCAGTTTTTACATGTCACTTTCATACAAGAATAGAAAGCACAAAAACAGTGAGAGAGGGGAGAAAAAGAGAAGAGGACAAGAAAGAAGAGAGTGCACTAAAGAGAAAAGGAAAGAAAAAATATAGGAAAGAAACTGGCATTTAGTTTAGCATGCTGAATTGGAATCAATCCTCAGTACTTTTTTGTTCTGGACATGGCTGTAGTAAGCCATGTTCAGAACAAAAATAGTGTGATAAGATCAGAAGTTGAATCCATTAATCTAACTTGTAAATGAATACACCTGGATAACCTATTAGAAAATTTGAAAATATCTGGGAAAAATGTTCTTGTATTTGTTTCACAGGGAGATGTTTAAAAGAGCACAAGGAAGAACTCGTATTGGAAAAAAGAATTTCAAGAAGCGTTGGTTCTGCCTCACAAGTAGAGAACTCACTTATCATAAGCAACAAGGTATTGTTCTTTCTTTTTTTTAATGTTAATCTTTCAAGTTATGCAGCTTGACCTGATGGTGATAAACTGATCATATTCTTCAATTCCAATGTTTAAGAGTAGTTATAACCTTGTTCAATATAAACAAATGAGTAAAAGTACTCTTTTATGTTTTTAATTATGTAATTTTTCCAAATGTATTACGTTTACAAAATTATTTGCCATTGGGCTTATATATGTGTAGACAAATGTATACTTTTGAGTCTGAGAAGCAAAAGATGAAATATTGGATTCTTTTACCTGTAGAGTTATTCATTCATTCATTCATTGTTGGGATTTGCAAAGCTGTCTAGTTAATAGACACTGGGCAGCGTACATAAAAAAATCAAAACCTATCAAAATCTACAAAAAGTATATAAAACCATATTAACAGCAGACAATCTCCCAGCAGAATACACTCAGTTACCATCCTGACCAGATGCTCCACCATCCTTATCTTCATGGCTCTATGAAAGGATCACATATAATGTATTCCGCCGGGATTTGTGTTTTGCATTAAGGTTTTATTCATAATTAAAGGATTTGCTGTTTTTTTTTCTTAATCCAGATAAAGAACCTATATTCACCATTCCGGTCAAAAACATTCTTGCAGTTGAAAAACTTGATGAGGGTGCATTTAACAGGAAAAATGTAAGTAACTGAAATAACTGTCAAGCATGGGAAATTCTAAAATGTCACATAAAAGTGAGAGCTTTAATGCTAGGATACAAAGCTCTATTCAAATTCTTGTTATGTATATTGAAAAAGCAATTGTATGTTGATTTTGAACTACAAGTAGTCCTCATGCTACAAATACTATAGAGTCCAAAATTGTAAAGTGAAACAGTTGTTAAGTGGTTTTACCCCATTTTACAACTTTCTTGCCACAGTTGTTAAGTGAATCATCACAGTTGTTAAATTAGTAACAACTAACCTGGTGGTTAGGGTTAGAGTCAATTTAATGTCAGGGTTTCCAAGTAACATACCCATAGCAAACAAAACTCAAAGGCAGGTAGATTAATCAAAGAATAAGTTTATTGGATATGTCATATTGGCACAGGCTGTTGAAAACTCTGAATATTCCCGCAGTTTTCACCTAATTAAAAGTAAAAGTTTATCACTTTCCCAAACCAACCAGTCACATAGCCCAATCAGGTTACAGTCCAGTTGCTAGGTGACAGCAGTCCCTTCCTTCCAAACGACTGCAGGAATGTCCTTGGTTCCCAAGAGAAAATATTTTGTTTTGACTATACTATCCCAGCTATCTTTATTCACCCCACCTCCCTATCCCTCAGCTCTAGTGTGTCAGCACTGAAGTCTCAAAATGGCCTCAGTCAGGCCAGCTTCAGGGTTGATAATAAAGTTTAATGAACCAGTTAAAAACATAAAACTATGTAACAATATAATGAGAACTACAAAATTTGAAGATGCATTATAACCAACACAGAACTTAGCCACACTAGTACTGATAATGCTAGAGTTAGAATTGGAAAATAGAAATTTTATGCAATAGAGTTTGGTTCATTCTGAATACTATTACATAAGAAGTGAAATAAGTGAATTCCATATGTTAGAAATTGCAATGCAGCAATATGTGGACAGTGGTTTCAATCTTCTCTGGTTCCCAAAAGCAAACTTATTCAAGTAAGGGCAGTTTGGAATATTTGTTCAATAGAAGCACTAATGGCATTACATTATGTTATGCACAGACAAAAGTCTTTCAACAACTGGAAAACATGAGAAGTGTATTCCATTTAAAATTTAATGTTTTAGCTTTAAAAAGATTTTAAAAGTGGCAAGAACTAACTCTCCACCATTAAAAGAAAAAGAACATCTAATGGCAGGAAAAAATTATAATGCTGCCTGAGAGGCATAATTATGGTCTTTTAATGATCCTTTGATGTTGAAGACCACTACAAGGTATTTAAAGATGTCAACCTCTTCAATCTTAATTCCTCTAAAAATCTGGTAAATTTGCATATTAATGGGGCTTTTATGGGGTCCAAAAAGATACAACTATAAATAAATACTTCATTAGAGGCTGGTGGTTTTCAGTGTAGGATGATTTATTTTTCATTAAATCAAGAACACAAGGAGAATTGGTGGTACTAAAAAGATAAATTTAATAATAATTCCTCAATGCCTGGTGCCTATTTGTCATACCTATTAATTCACATTGTGGCAGAGTTTTCTTCCCTACATCTCTTCTTTATGTCCCAAATGTGCTGTTTCAGGAGGCAGCTGGATTTTCTTGTTTTTTCTTTAAAGATGTTTCACTTCTTATCCAAGAAGCTTCTTCAGCTCTGACAGGGTAGTGGGGAATAGAAGGATTTAAATTCCTTGCAGACAGCTAGTCATTTGCATAAGTGGTGGGATTCAAAATTTTTACTATCGGTTCTGTGGGCGTGGCTTGTGGTCATGTGACTGGGTGGGCATGGCCAACTGACTGTCACGTCAAGGAATGCCTTGTCCAGCCCCTCCCAGCCATTCCTTGTCACACCCAGCCTCAACTTATCTATAGTTCTGTAAAAATGTTCACCTTTTTTTGACACTCCAGGCACTTTACTCACAAGGGGGAAGCAATACTTTTAGCGTCCATGAGGAATCCAGCCTTGGAGCAGTTTTGGAACTTAACGGACTGCTTCTCCGCCCACAGTCATGTGCTTTCAAGTGGCTGCTTGAAAATGTATGGCTAGGGCGGAGGAGCAGTCCTCCTTCAAACTGCTTCAAGCCTCGGTTCCTCGTGGGCTGGCTAGCTGCAAATGCATGTCTATTAACCTGCAACACTGCTCCAAGGCTGGATTCCTCCCAAAGCACCTCCGTGGATGGCGGCAGTGGCAGCAGCATCCGCCCTCCCTCCCAAAGACCTCCGTGGAGCACTGCCCCCACTCCAGCCCTCCCAAAGCACCTCCATGGATGGTGGCAGCAGTATCCACCCTGCCTCCCAAATACCTCTGGCAGCTGCGACGGGGCCGTGGAGCACACCCCCCCTCCAGCCCTCCTAAAGTACCTCCGCAGAGGGCGGCAACGGCAGCAGCAGCATCCACCTCCCTCCCAAAGACCTCCGGCAGCTGCTTGCTTTTTTGCGGGAGGGCAGGGCAGAGCGGGTGGATGTCCCAGCTGGGGCTGCACATGTGGTGCACAATTTTCAGCAACCCCGGCTGGGACATCCACCTGCCCTCGCTGTGCCACGGCCACCTCATAGTAGGGAAAGCTGGGAAAGCACCATGTGGGATGGAGCCACATTGGCTTAGCCAGCAAGCCGAGCCCAGGGATGGTAGGAAAGGCCCGGAAAAGTCCAGGGATGGTAGGAAAGGCCCAGAGAAGTCCGGGGACAGTGGGGGAGGGGCTAGAATGACTCGCAGTCTTATCTGTGAGCAGAAAGATCAGGGCTGCTCAGTTGGGGTGCAGGCACCATGTGGGAAGGCTAGAATGGGAAGCCAGAGGACCCAGGAGGGGAGGAATTACTGGGCGGGGCAAATGGCAGGCGAGTGGGTGGGGCGAGCGAGCGAGCATCGGACAGGTGGGGCAAGCAAGCAAGCAAGTGAAGACTGGGCGACCGGGTCAGGGGCGTGACCAACCAGATGTTGCTACTGGTTCAGCAACCCACACCAAATTCTTGCTACCAGTTCACCTGATCTGGTGCAAACCAGCTGAATATCACCACTATTTGCATCCTTTTAGAGAGTTGTTGAAGCACTTGGAGGTTTATCTGTGTCCTCAGGAGCAATAGGTGACCCTAAGGACACAGATAAACCTCTTAAGTGCTTCAGTGACCCTCTAAAAGGATGCAAATGACCAGCTGTCTGCATTTCCCACTATCCCCACTATCCTGTTAGAGCTGAAAAAATGAGAAAGTCCAGTTGCCTCCTGAAAAAACACCTTTGGGACAATCATGAGCTGGATGACTGAGAATCTCTACAGATTTCTTTTTTATTGTACTAGAGCAACTAGAGAGAATTTACTTGCTCTCCTGCTTTCTTTTTTCCTCTGCCTTGGGATATCCTCAGGTGTCTGATGTTAATCATGGATAAAATTGGGCAGTCTTATCAGCCTAGAAACAAAAATGTGGATCATAAATTCCCTCCTTTTCTGAACAAAACGGAGGTTAATGCATTGACCAGTATCTGTTATACCAAAGCAACCATTTGGATAAGCATCCAGTCTTCTGTTTTCAAAGTTTTTAAATAATACATAAACCAATCAGCTCTTTTTTTCTCCTCTAAATAAATTGCTGATTGTTTGAATTCTTTTTCAGATGTTTCAAGTGATACATGTTGAGAAACCACTCTATGTGCAGGCAAATAATTGTGTGGAGGCCAGTGAGTGGATAGAAGCTCTCTGTAGAGTGAGCAGATGCAACCAAAAGCGATTGAACATCTATCACCCATCTGCTTTTTTGAATGGAAATTGGCTATGCTGTAAAGCCACATCAGAAAACACAGTGGGCTGTATGCCATGTACTGCGTAAGTAACATCATCTACAAGAAAAATAACATGCGTGTTTTGGAATAGAAATAATTTTGCTTACAATATATTGCTGTAACTTACTTCCTAATGATCAAAGGGAGATTCATATCAGAATTACACATGTGCTTGAGATTAACAAATGAACATTATTAGATTTGAAAACATATTAATATTTATGGCAACTTGTCATCAATTCCGATTATGAAACAACATAGATTATTATTTCTATAATAAATGAATGTATTTAAGTTGCTGTTTGGAAATGACTTTTTTTCTTTGCAATCTCAGTATATATCATTACAGTGCCCTTTTTTTCCCTTCCTCCCTCCCTCCCTTCACTTCTTCCTATGACATAGGGTATCGCACAATAAAATCCACCAAAAACATACTATAAGTGCTATAAAAAAGCAATAAAAGTTTACTATAACTATAAAGTAAAAAAAATTATATGGCATCCATAATACATATATTGATAGAAGCAAGGAGGAAGATATACTGAATGAATTTAGCATAAATTAGATTTAACAATATTTCTCAGTTCAAGCTTTTGATATTTTGGGATTGATTTTTCTTACTCTGTGCTGTTTCACATTCCTTGCCCATACTATCATCGGGCCTTTCACTAATTCCTTTGCCAAATCAAACTCCCAATAAATAATTATAAATCTTCAAAATTAATTTCTCTTCTGTGCCCCCAATGAGTTAATCTAATCGATTCGGTTCTAATTCAATTCCATACTACTCCTGATCTTTTTTATATCTTGTTTTTATCTGGAGATATGGCCACCAATCTATATTCAAGCCTTGGTTTCTATAAGTTCTTGATTTGTTTTTAATACTCCTTGGGGATCTAAAGCTTCATGATAGCTAACTATTTTTCCGATTTCCAATGCATTGGGCTGTGTCAATGCCGCCATGGTGGATACCTGTCCTTGAATTTTTATGTGGTGTTTATTTTTAATTTCCATATTCGTATTAATGAGTTTCTCACTATATGTCTATGGAAGTAAGCTTGAGTCTTACTTCCTGGATTCCACATGAAGGGATGCCATCCCGCTTGTAAATTGTGCTCCTCTAAAATTAAAGTTCTTTTATTTCTTAAATGGGCCCAATCTTTGATCCATGTTAAACCTGCTGCTTTATAATATGTTTCCTAGGCAGGAGTCCAAATCCACCTCTGCTCTTATTGTCCTGCAGTGAACTTAGTTTAATCCTTGCTCTTTTCCCTGCCCAAACGAATCTCGTAGTCATTTTCTTTAAATCCCAAAAAACTTTTTTTCCAGTTTTACCGGGATCGTTTGAAAGAGATGAAGTAATCTCAGTAAGATATTCATTTTAATGACCACGATCCTCCCTAACAAAGATAGTTGTATTTTCTCCCACTTTACTAGGTCTTTATTTGTTGTACCAAGTTTATGTAATTGTCCTCTTTTATTGTTGAGCATCTTGCTGTAAGCTAAATGCCTAAATATTTCACTTTCTTTGCAATTTGTAGTCCTATTTCTTCCACTAATTTCTTTTTCTGATTATCCATTAAATTTTTCATTATCAATTTAGTTTTATCTTTATTAATTGTTAGACCAGCTACTTCCCCAAATTTCTCTATTTCCTGTATTAATTTTGGCCCTGATTCTATTGGTTCTTCCATAAAGAATACAAGGTCATCAGCAAATGCTTGCATCTTATATTCTTTTTTAATCTTTAAACCTTTTATTTCCTGATTTGATCTAATTCTTATCAACAAAATTTCTAGTGTCGATAAAGAGCAGAGGTGAAAGTGGGCATCCCTGCCGTACTCCTTTCCTTATTTCAAATACGTTTGTTGACTCCCCGTTATTTAATATACGTGCTTTCTGAACTGAGTAGATTGACCCTATCATTTTTTTGAATCTGTCTCCAAATTTCAAATTTTTTATTTGCTGAATCATAAATTGCCAGTTTACTCTGTCAAAAGCCTTTTGGGCATCCAGAAAAACTAGTGCAGCCTGTTTTCCTGGATGAGCCTCATAATACTCCAGTACATTGATTACTGTTCTTATGTTGTTTTTTGTCTTGTCGGTAAAAAGCCATTTTGATCAGAGTGCATTTTACTATTCAATATTTTTTTCATTCTTTCTGCCATGATATTCATGTGTAGTATCTGTGCCTTCCTTCAGTATTAGGGCAATATAAGCTTCTCTCCACGATTCTGGTAACCTTGCTTCCACTAGTACCTCATTGCAAACTTCCAAAAGCATTGGATCAATTATTTCTCCTAAGCTTTTATAGATTTCCCCTGGCAATCCATCCATTCTTGGCGTTTTATTGTTTTTTTTGTTTCTGGATTGCCTCCCTTAATTCTTTTATTGTGATATCTCTATTTAACCTTACCCTATCCTCTTCCGTTAGTACTGACATGGTCTCCCCGCTTAAGTAGTGATTAATTTTTTCCTCTGTAGTATCCTCTTGTTTATAGAGTTCTTTAAAGAACTCTTATACAATGTCTGTTTACTTTTCCATATTATATTGTAGATTCCACTCTTTATCCTGTAGTTGCTGAATCCCTCTTTTTTCTCTTTTCTTAATCTATAAGCAAGCCACCACCCCGGCTTGTTGGCATGCACAAAGTAATTTTGTTTAACAAATTTCAATGCTCTTAGAGTTTCCCCATGTTCTAATATATTTAATTTATGTTTGGCCAATACCTGTTTACTTATAATTTTTTCATTCCCTGGCTTATGTTGTAGTTGGGTTTCCAAATCTTTAATCTCATCCTGTAATGCATTGTATTCTTTTTCTTTCTTTTTTCCTTTTTGCGCTGTAAGCTATCGTTACCCCTCTTATATATGCTTTTGTTGTATCCCACAAATTCTGTAAATATGTGTGATATTTTGTATTGTCTTTAAAAAATAGTTCTAATTCTTTTATTACTCATCCAGTATATTCCTTTTCTTTCAGAATTTGTGGGTCCAGCATCCATCTCCCTCTTTGCCTTTGTTGTCCCTTCCATATTAATGTTAGGGGACTATGGTCTGCCCATACATTTGGTTCAATTTCTATAGTTTCTGTATCTTTCACTAATGCTTTACTTATCCAGGCCATGTCAATTCTTGACCAGGATTTATGGGGGCTGGAATAAAAGGTAAACTTTCTCTCTTCTGGATTATGAATTTTCCAAATATCTATCAAATTTAGTTCTTCTGCCATGTCAAAGAAGAATTTAGGGAGAGTATTCTTTTTATTTTTATTTTTTTGTCACTGCTATAATCCTTCTGTATATCTACAATTGCGTTGAAGTTACCTATCATATATATATCCTCTTTGCCTGTCTCTATTATTTTCTCATGTACTTTCCTGTAAAAAACCCCTTGTCGACTATTAGGTGCACATATAGCCACTATCAGAATACTTTTCTGTTCCAATATTACTTCTATCATCAATAATCTCCCTTTTGAATCTGCATATTTTAGTTCTGCTTTTATTCCTTCTCTATTATACACTGCCACCCTTCTTTTTTTACTGCCAAAGATATGTAAAGTTCTAATTTTTTGCATTGTAGATATTTTTTCTCCTGTTTTTTAAGGTGTACTTCTTGAAGGCACACAATGCCCATTTTTTGCTTTACCAATTTTCTAAAGATTTGTTCCGTTTAGCTGAAGAATTAAATCCCTTTATATTTAAGGATAATAATTTCATCTTGCTTTCCATTCCCTTTTAAGCTATCGGTTTTCTGATGCTTTTTGTATCTCTTTGGGATCTTGTTCTCACTCCTTCTTCTTGCAGTTCTCCTTCTTCCTTCTTATTTTCTTCTTCTTGAACTTTATCTTTCTTCTCCTATGGCTGATCTTCTTGACTTATTTGTTCCAATTCCTCCCTGCTACTACTTGTTTCTTCTAAGCCGATAAGTTGGTCGTAGACATCTTGCGCCTTGTCTAATGTATCGACTTTAATCTTTTTACCATGCCACGATACCAACATTTCCATATACTATGGAATAGTATATGACTCTTATTGAGTAGGGCAGCTAAAAAACGATAATCTTTTCTTTGCTCCCAGACTCTCTTTGGGATTTGTTTTAAGGTAGTTATTTCCTTGTACCATCAGCTCCTCTCTAGTTATTTTGTATATAATGTCTCTCACTTTTTTCCGGGCAAAGCGCACATGGACTTCTTTCAGCAATTTATAGTGTCTGGCATAATTCATATAGACACTATAAACCTTGTTCATTATTATTTCTCGTAATTATTTCTCGTTTGTCTTGCTGGAGAGCCTCAGCTATTATTTCCGCCATTACTATTGCCAGGTCTTCCTCCTTAGACTCCACCACATTTTGAAACCTCAGATGGAATGAGGCATTTTGAGTTGGATCAATGAGCCTTCTGCTTCCTTATTATGTTCTCTCATTCTCCGGACCACCAGATCTAATTTTTCCTCTGTTTGTTCTGTTCTTTTCTGAATCGTTTTTATTTGTTGTTCATTCTTCTTTACTGCATCTTGTATTGAGCCTACCGTTTCATCCAGTTTCTGAATATCACTCTTGACTTCTCTCTTTACTTCCTCCATTTCCATCTTCATCTCTCCATGGTTTTTAGTCATATTCTCTTGCAATTTCACCATGGTTTCCTGGATTGCTAATAGTGTAGCCTTCATTATTTGCATGTTCGGTGTGGGATTTGATTTTTCTGATGCAAACATTCCTTCTACTGATCTCTGATTTGCTGGAGATGCAATCACTGCAGTTGTTGGTGTGGCCTTCCTCCTGGTCTTCTGGGTGGTAGTAGTAATGCTAGTCATTTCCTTTAGAATTCTATATTGCTCTCTTAATATCTATTTTTTCCAAATCACTATCAATATTCTCTTTACTTTCTTTTCTTTAGCTCTACTCTTTATGTTATATTCTGATATACTATGATGTATACTATGTTATATTTTCAGTACTAACCTTAGATACTAACTAAACAATACAATCTTCTGATTTAATATACTCTGAGGTCAATACCAAAAGCAGTAACAACTATGTTATTAGAGGTACAATCTTTTCAATCTCTTCAATACAATCTCTTCATTCATTAATTGACAATTTAATTGATTAATTAACTAGTAATATTCTTTTGTAAATTGATCAATAGGGTTAAATACCAATAAGTAACAGTCAATAAGAATATAAATATAAATAAATAACTATCAATAACTTTTAGTCAATATATATCTATCATAGAGAAAAATATATATTCTATATTAGATGACAATATATGACAATAAAAATATAAGTATATAACTATCAATAAGTTTCAATGTATATCTATGTAAAATAAATGTAACTATATCTTTAAATAACAATAAATAACAATCAACAAGCCTATGATTATGTAATTATTACTATGTTTCAGTCAGTGTATATCTATATAAGAGATAGATGTAAATATAGGTAAAAATCTAAGTATAAATATAGGTGTCAATATGAATAACTCAAGAAAATGTTATTTTACATAGAAGATTTCCGTTAGTTTATATAGATTATAAAGTTCAGAGGTAGGCAGTTCTTTAAATCTTACTGTAGGACTAAAGAAACTGACAGACAGCTGTTTGTGTCTTCAAAATGGCAGTCTTATTAAACTTGCACTGTCACTCTCCTGCAACTTCCTTTCTCCCCGGTTCTCTCTTCTTATGCCGTTGGAGCACCAAATGCTAAGGGAAGAAATTTCAGCACTTTTGTTCCAGTCACGTCCAGCAGAGCACTTTCAGTTTTTTCTATTTCACTCGTCTCTTCCTGTGTCTCTGCCTCTGGTCTCGTATTTTGCCACCCTCCTGATCTGCTCTTCCCTTTGTTTTGCCGCTCATTACCACTCGGAGCTGTCACAGTCATTTCAATGCTCCTCTTCGCACCTCCTCACCATCAATCAGAAATGGTGATCAAATCCAGACTTGAAAATTTCTTCTGCTCCCACCGCTTTTACTGCACTGTTCACACTCTCCGCTTCCTTCTTCTGTATTGCGGGACGTCAAGCCTCCGGTTCAGCCATGAAAGCTGGCCTCTTTGGCGTCAGGATTGAAGGTCTCTTCCTAGCGCGGCGGGTTATTGCACCTCCCCACATCGCCTCTGAAGCTTCCCTTCTTTGTTGCTGGTCCCCCCAGAACCGGACCTCACCTCAAAAAGCCACCGATCGCCCAAATTTTGGCAACTGGGAACAGAGTGCTGTTTCCCCATGCTGCTTCGACTTCACATCACCACAGGAAGCTTTCAATCTTATTCCTACTAAAAAGAGAGTTGGTTGATTGATGCTTGCTTAGTGAGCATTTCTCTGCCTGAAGCAGTTACAGAATATTGAGTTAAATTTAATACTTCTCTTATTTTTAACCCTAATCTTATATTGTCTGTTTCAATTAATTCTGGTAGGCTACATATTAAGATTTCCTACCTACCATGAAACAGCTGTAAGTATAAATGATCTAGAACAGTGGTGGCTAACCTTTTTGGGCTCCCGTGCCAAAAACTGCATGTGCGCGCACTTGCATGCCAGCACCCAGAAGGCAATGTGTGTGCACCCCTGCATATGTGCACGTGTTCCCCTGCACATGTGTCTCTGCACATGTGTCTTCTGCGCCCCCTGTGCATGTGCCAGATACCCGACAATCAGGTGGCGGGCAGGCGGCACATGCGCAGTGGGGCTCTTTCGGGCAACCTCTCACTTGCCGGCAGAAGTGGCTCTGCATGCCACTTCCGGCACGCGTGCCATAGGTTCGCCATCATAGATCTAGTAATGCACATCTGCATTGCTTGTTTTCTCTTTTATTTGTATATACATAAAATATAACTAGTGAATCTCCTTTAAAAATAACATTTTGTAAAATTTTGTATTTCTAACTGAAGAGGTGTACCTGCTGACATTCAGATAAAAATAGATGGAGATCGAGAAACAGAGAGAATCTACTCACTCTTTGCAATCAGTATGCCAAAACTCCAGAAAATGCAAGGTATGAAAGACTCATTTGTCAAAGTAACACAATCAGTTTTGTAAGTTTTGTAATCAGCTATTAGCTATTGTCCAAATTGGTAATCCCCTATCCATTCTAGATAATTTTCAAAAGTTGGCTCAAATCAAAACTCATGTTGGACAAAAATGATAGATTGCCAGGCTTTACCCAGGTATTCTTCCTCAGACCCCAGCTCTACAGTACTCCATACCCTTTTGGGAGTTCCTGATCCTTGGAGGCTTTTTTAAAAGGATGCCAAGCTTCATTATGTACAGAGTAGAATGCAAAAGTTGGCTTCTAGTAGACTCTTTCTTGCCTTCGTTTGCATTCCATATATTGTAAACACAGTTGCTTCTTTCAAGTATTAAATAGAGAAAAACTCTGTGATTAAATTCCATTATTTGCTTTCAGTTATAGTGCGTTAAGGAGGTATTCAGATCCCCTTCACTTTTGTCAATTTTGTTACGCTGCAACTTATTCTACAGTCATTGAAATTCTTTTTTTTCCTCGTTGAACTATAGACAGTACCCCATAATGACAAAGCAAAGACAGAATTTTATAAATGTCTGCAAATTTATTAAAAAGAAAAAACTGAAATATCATTGACATAAGTATTCAGACCCTTCACTCAGTACTTTCTTGAAGCACCTTTGGCAGCAATTATAGCCTTGAGTCTTTTTGAGTATGACGCAAGAAGCTTTGTATTGGAGGATTTTCTGCCATTCCTCCTTGCAAATCCTCTCAAGCTCAGTCAGGTTGGATGATAACCATCAGTGAACAGCCATTTTCAGATCCCTCCAGAGATGTTCAACAGGGTTCATGTCAGGGCTCTGGCTGGGCCACTCTAGGACATTCACAGAGTTTTCCCTAAGTCACTTCTATGTTTTCTTGGCTGTGTGCTTAGGATCGTTGTCATGTTGGAAAGTGAGCCTTCAGCCCAGTCTGAGGTCCTGAGCACTGTGGAACAGGTTTTCGTTGAGAATGTCCCTGTACTTTGCTTCATCAGCTTTCCCTAAACCCTTACAAGTCTCCCAGTTCCTGCTGCTAAAAAACACTCACACAGTACAATGCTGCCACGACCATGCTTCAGTGTTGGGATGATATTGGGCAGTGCCTGGTTTCCTCTAGGCATAACATTTAGATTTTAAGGCCAAACAGTTCGATCTTGGTTTCATTAGACCAAAGAATCTTGTCTGGAGAGTCCTTCAGGTAATTTTTTTTTTTGCAAACTCCAAGCAGGCTTTCGTGTGTTTTGCACTGAGGAAAGGCTTCCATCTAGCCACCCTGCCATAAAGCCAAGATCAGTGGAGGTGCAGTGCTTGGAAGAGTCTTGGTTGTAACAAACTTCTTCCCTTTGAGAATTAGGGAGGCCACTGTGCTCTTAGGAACATTCAATGCAGCAGAAATTTTATTGCAGCCTTCCCCAGATCTATGCCTTGCAATAATCCTGTCTGAGCTCTAAAGGCAGTTCCTTTGACCTGGCTTTTGCTCTGCTACACAATGCATTGTCAGCTGTGATGCCTTCCTTAGAGAGCTGTGTGCCCAATCAATTTAATTTACTAAAGGTTGGCTCCAATCGAGGTGTAGAAACATATCAGCAACATTCAGGAGAAATATGAGGCATCAGAACTAAATTTCAGTAGCCTAGCTGGATAAAACTTGATTCCCAAATAATGATCAAATATAATCACTCCCTGATTGTTGCAAAGGATCTGAATACTTATGCCAATGTGATATTCCAGTTTTTTCTTTTTAATAAATTTACAGACATTTCTAAACTTCTATTTTCACTTTGTCATTATGGGATACAGAGTGTAGGTTAATGAGAAAAAAAATGAATTTCAGCAATTGGAATTAGACTGTGGCATAACAAAATTGACAAAAGTGAAGGGGGTCTGAATACTTACTGAATGTACTGTATTCAAGATATGGTTCTCAAAGTTTACATCTCAATTACTGCATATGTGTTAGTAAATAAATTCTACATTTAATAAGCTAATGCGTGGAAGGGAGAAATCTCTGTTGAAGCTGAATCTTCATTACATCCAGATAAATTTTGATTTGAGCCTATCCATCCAACTGTAGCAATAGTGGAAATGATGTTTGTGACCTTAAAGGCTCCAGTAGAACTAAGTCAAAAGCATTCCTCAAGTAGCAAATATGGAATTGCAGAAGTACTGCTTCTTTTATTGTATACTTGAGGTTAGCTTTTATGCATTATATATAAGGTCCATTAAATCAAGAAATCGTGTGACTCAGCGCCATCTCCTGGATATTCAGGCTTGATAGAATTTACAGACTTATGAAAGAAGAATATAATATTGATCCTTTTGATCCTTTTATATTTTTTTCATGGAAGAGTTTGTACTTAAATCAGTCCAGATAACAATTTAAATTGTTTTTATTTACACTGATGAATTAGTGAATTAATATGAAATGGTATTCTGTTATGCCCAAAATACCTTTCTTCATTATTTTAATTAATCACATTTATGGCAAAACCTATGTCTGAAGATATAGAAAGTTTGTTTCTTGAACATTTGAAGCTTCATAATACTCTAATATATTATTTCTAGAGGCTTGTGGAAGTATAGCAGTCTACCAAGGTCCACAGAAAGAGCCAGATGATTATTCTAATTTCAAAATTGAGGACTCAGTAGCAACTTTTCAAACTCTTCAGCAAATAATATCAATTGTAGAACAATTGGACATACATCATGATAAGTATCGGGAAAAAAGATCATCTAGTGCTAAATACGGCAGTGAGTAAGTATTGTAGGTAATTCTACCATTACAACAGGCTTGTCCTTTAACAAACTGCTACTATATGTTAATGTAATTCTGTGACCACATAGTCATCTAATATATTTATTGTTCAAAATAACTACCAAGATAAATCATGACAATAGGTTTTGGTTGTGAAAGATAGTTCAACTAAATGTTAACATATTATTTACTATATCTTTAGCAAGGATGAATTGCAATCACTTCAAATTTGGGGGCAGGTGATTAGAAATCAAGCAAGTGGATTTTGTCCTGTCCTTTACAACATATTAGAAGATGTAATTTCGGAAGAAAGTAAATTCTGAAGCAGAGTGACAAATTTGCCACAATAAAATGAGCATATATTACAACTAAATGTAATCCCTGTCAATACCCAACTAATTTTAATTGAATTTGACTAGTTTTGGGGATGCAATGTGTTTAGAATTTGGAATTATCTCTGAGGGCAGTTCAGATAGTCAGTTAAGACCACATCCTTCATTCTGCAAATCTTAATACAGTAAAACCTTGATTTAACGGACTAATTGGGAGAGGAAGTGTTCAATATATCCAACTATTAAATATGAAAATACATTATTTGCACTTGTTTTCTCCTTTCCATAAGAAGGTCATTATGCAAATTATATAAACTGCACCTGGTTTTGTAAAATTAAGGTGGTACTGAATTAAATTTAGATCCCTCATCCATACTATGTACTGTAGAATGCAGAAGTTTTCTTTATTTGTGGGAGATATCCAGGTGGATTTAAGTCTGCTCAGTGGGATCAGTAAAATTGAAATTTTATTGTTGTCAGAAAACACAGCATTAATTGTAAGTGAAAAATAATTTTTAACTTGTTGTTTCTAACAAATAGTTACATAAGGTTCTTTTTTTCTTTTGTAGAGAAAATCCAATTGTTGGAAAAATTTCTTAACCAAAGGCACTTCAATAGAGATGGATTTTGAAAGAAAGGAATTGGAATAATTTTCACTCTTTAATAACAAACTGCTTTTGTGATCATTCAGTGAATTTAAGAATATACATTTCTTGCAATTAGCTGTATTCACAAGCTTATTTAATATTTAACAGTGGAAAGAACAAATGTGGAATTGGATTTCTGCAGGGATAAAGGAAAACATATCCATATTGTTTAAAGAACTTAACATACAAAGTGTAAGTAAACAAGGTATCTAAAGCTGGGAAGATCTTCTAAAAAATAAGCTTTCTAAGGAAGAAAACAACTACCACCTTCAGTTGGGATTTTATCTGCCAGGATAATCATCAGCTTCTGTGACTATCACTATTATCTGGACAAAGAAATTCTGACAGGCGGCAAAAGAATTTGAAGCTTTACATTCAGCGCACAGTCACTTTTAAAACTTCCTTTCTTAATCTACAGTATAAATGTTTTTTTTAAAGGAACAAAATTATGGTACTTTTTCAAAATGTGCATAGACAATTAGCAAAGTTACGTTATTTAAGCTGTGTCACTGAAACAGGACAAGTCAGGGAATCTATATGTCTTGTTTACAATTGGAGTGAATAGTGAAAGATGTGGTGTGGATCCATTGTGTTTTTCTTTTTGAAATAACACAGTATTTTTAGTGATTGGGGTTAGGCAGAGGAGAACCTATGCTGTTCAGATAATACTGTAGCTGAATACCATGTGGCATACCATTAGTAATACTTTTTTTAAAAATGCCTAAAGGTAAAGGGTATACAGTGAACATTGCCATACCCAATTGTAACTAGCTCTTTTTGAAAGTCACTCCAAGCACTTTACATATCTGGTTACCCCCAGATTATAATTCTAGATACTTTATAGTATCTAATCATTATGATCAGTTGAATGATCACTATTGTGGCTTAAAACCATACTTTTATGAAATTTTATATCTAGGATATTTTTTACTTGCCAAGTAAAGTTTTGAACTAAGCTTTACTTTTAGAAACCCTTAATCTTGCCTTGTTGTATTTGTACCTATAGACTGATAAAAAGACTGCTATATAATAAATACGAACAAACTAATATTTGGGAGAAGAAAAGGCTAAGTTTTTAAAATCAGTATTATATGAAGTTATCAGAAATCAAGAGTAACTCAAAAGAGACTTTACCTTTTCTTTATTGAATGTGGTACTACAGAAAACTCACCTTGGGAGAATTTATTAAGCACTATAAAAATCAATGTATTTCCACTGAAGTAACATTCATGATTATCTGTTTATTGGGTCTCCTTACCTTTTAATACTCTAGGTTTACTATTATTATTTGCCACCGCTCATTAGGACTGCTTTCATTGTCTAATAGAAATATAAAATAAGGACATTTAAAAAATAAAACTGGCTTAAATACTACATGATTGTAATGGTATTATGCTAGCAAAATAAGGGAGCTTGCCATTAAAGTAATAGTCTAATCCTAAAACAGAACTAACCTCTAAATTAAATGCACCTAAATAGAACTTCTTTTCTCCCAATAACTGGTATCCATGCCTTATCACTTTATATTTTTTTTGATACTTTTGTTTGAGGCATAGGTACGAATACTTATTAAAACAAACAAGCTCACTGGATATATAAATCTTATCAGCTCAGATTGTGCATAAAATGTAAGGGAAACTGTAATAATTTAGTGACAGAATGAATGACACAGATTGCATAACACAATCATTACCACAAATTATAACTGGTAAATGCAAAGCAAAATGCAGGTGTGATGTGGAGGACTCATAATAGAAAATTGTGTCTGTGTAAATCACCTGTGTTGAAGCCTGGGTGTCTTTTATGCAAAATATCTAGAAAAATATGCTTCCATTCCTTTAATAAATTATATTTCCAAAGTTGATATATAAATTTCAGCAGCAAATCAACTAAACAACAAAAAGTGCACTTAAAAAAATAGGCACATATATGGCCATCCCAGTTGATTACTGCTAAATATATTTCAGCAATAATAATTTTTCCCCTTGCAAAATAGGTCTACCGTTTATAAACTTCTACAGCTCTATTTGCCCAACTAATTTGACCTGCCAACTATTTACCATTAAAAAGGTTATCAGGTAAACCCAACAACAAAACTAAATTTCAAACCCTCTTTTAATATATTCTTGTATTTCACATGCAGAAAGTACACAACAGCTTCTAATCTACCATAAACTACTGCAGTCATTATCTCTGATCTGCGATCTTTGACTGATTCTTTTCCTTAAAATTATAAGCATTAAAATATGCTTTCATTCCTATGCCTATAATCATACCTAAGATTTAATTACATTCAGAAATTGCAAATTATGTTTTAGTATAAGAAAAAAGTGAAAAATATCAATGTTATATATAATTTAAACACGGAGATAATCTGAGTTTAAAAAAGGAAGTGGATCCTTGACAAAATATTACATTTTCACAGATGACTCTGAATCTTATAAGTGGAAGGAAAAATCAGAGATTCACTCACAGAAATTCTCCATGTCCATTACCAGGCTTCCCTTTTCCTAGACTCAAGATAGGAAACAGCCATGAGTCCGCTGAAAATATTCTAGATTTGTAACTATCAGTCCAAGAACTATTTTATACGTGTTTACAGTGTTTGATAGTAAGAAAAACATTATTTCCTTCCTGGATTATACCAAATCAATAGGGTATAAGTAAATGTGAATTCTTCCGCCCTGAATTACTCATATAACACCAATTTAAGATTATTGAAATATTTATACAATAGAAATGAAACCTTTATTTTGTTCTGAAAAATCTAGCATTTGAATAATAAACGGAAATAATTTACAATCTTTGGAACTGCATTTTGTGTCTCTGTTTAACAGGATATTTTTAATTAGATATTTCTGTGTAATTGTCATACAGGAATATTGTGTTCAGAAGCTCAGCCAGCCAGCTGCTAAATATTTTTTACACCTCAAATAGCTAATATGCTGTTGGTTATTAGTGTATGGGAGAGGCTAGGTTGACTTCCCCACTAAGTATTTATATAAAAATGTTCATATATTTATGTAGTGTTTCCTCAGTCCTATGGATATGTGTGAAAGATCACTATTTGACATCAATATATATGATTGAATAGTATCATCTTGAGACTTAGACAATCTATAGTTACAATTTTGAAACATTTTTTAATATGCTGAATTATAGCATTTGTTTGATCATCACTGTGTCATTCATTCTGTTCTAATATTAGTTGAAGTAAGTTCTATTCATGGTATTTTAGTAACCACATAATTGTAAGATACTACTCAATTATTACTATTATTGGTATTCATTCCACTTAACCCTTTTGCTTCCCAATTACAGCTATTCCCTTTTTTATAATAGGACTTGCAGGGAGTATACCAATACCATCTCAGAAAGCATGACATCTAGTATTGAGGATTTCATTCTGCAAATAGTATTAAAAATGGTACATTTATAATAGTTATCATTAAAGAAAATATAACTACGTTAGTTTGGGCATTGTTCCCTATGCCTGTGTTATCAGCTTTATGAAGTAATAGTTGAGGGCAATCGTTGGGAAGGATTTCTAGAGAAATCCTTGACATGAAGAGAAAGGACCATTCTCAAGTCATCCTCTGACTGGACTCTGCTCTCTTCTATCACCTAACAAAGGTTCCACCAACCAACTGTAGGAAGGATACCTGGATCTTTTTTTACAATTATTTATTTGCTTTTTTTATTTATGGTTTTTGATAATTGCTTGCAAACTGCCTTGTAAAATATTTATCTTGGAAGTCAGATTGTAAATAATAGTCAACAGAAATAGTTTTATCCTACCAAAATCGTGATTTATTTTTGGACTTTGTGATTGTGGATGGGTTCATATATTAACTTTGTGCAGAATCAGCCTTATCGTTAATGAATATTTTCCCCTTGCAAATGATCTGATGTTTTTTATCTTATAAAATTTGAGGATTTATTTTGTGTTTATTTTCCTGGCCTTTTTTTTCTAGCTTTCAGATTAGAGTTGGCAAGAGGTGTTTTCTATTTTACATCTCAGCATTGCAATTAATCCCCCCTGGTTGTCCAGAAATTCTAATCTCTTAGTAAGCTGCAAAATGCTGGAGAGATCCTTATACAGTGAAGGACGGGACATTCATAGATACCTATGACCATGACTAAAATAACATTCTTTGCCCAAGTGAATTTAATAAAATTCTCTCCTCTGAAATAAAATTTGAAAGCAAATTATTTTAAATTGAATTGGAAGAGAGAAAGGGAAACATCAGAATTTTCAATATGGTTTTAATATAGTGCTAAATGAAATGCTTATTTTGTGTTTGGATTCCAATGGGTTGCCCAATATTCAGAGAGTCTAGCGCATATCTCATACAGTTATTCATTTTTCCTTTTTTTTAACCAGAATTCCTGATTGCAAATTCATTAGGTTATTGAGCAAATAATGTACACCATCCTTATTTTTGTGTGATACCTTTTTTTATTAAAGGACTTCCATGGCTGTCCGCTTGTTCTCTTAGGGATGAGTGCACAGCAGCAGCATCTGAAGCATAGTGTCCGTAAAGTCTTCCTTCCAATTTTAACTCACAGGTTTTACATTGCTCTTTTACAAATATCAATTTGACTTTATTGGCCCAGAAAATCTTAAATTACATTTAATAATTATTTTCTTTTGACAAGTATGTTCATCTGACAAACTAGATTTATAATTATTACAGGAATAAAAGCACTTTCTAAACAGAAGGTACCATATTGTGCCAATAAAATTTTGAGGCAGTGAAAATCAACACAGCAGCACTAAATTAGTTTAAATGTCCATATACCATGTAAGTGTTGATGAAAACATAACCAAGTGCCAGAAATAATTCCAGACCTGCCCATGCAATTCTTTTGTCAATTGTATATTTCCTATGCAGTAGAAAGTCCTACGTTACATTTTGTACAAGTAGGTGAGAAATACTGAAAGGAGTTTCTATTTGAAGTAATCCTAACTAGTGTCTATTCACTACTTAGCTTTGGTTGACAATGTAAATTTAGTAATGTATTTTAATGATGGTATATTGAATATTAATGATGTGGTGTGTGTGGGTGTATATAGTTTTATTTAAAGTTTATTTTCTTAAAGTATTAAAGTATAGAATTGTTTGAAACTTGTTTATTGCACTTTATTTTAGTAGTTCATTTCTTAAGTATATAAAATGTAAATGAAATTTCTTCGTGCAGATGTTTAAAATCAATACTTTTACCACTGAAATCAATGTCAAATTACATAAGTATATTCACTAAACTGTTAAATGATAAAGTGTTTTTCTAAAACATAACTTTATGACAATTTAAATGGAATAAGAAAAATAAGGTAAATTGGGATTTTATTCATTGAACAAAATGGTACAAAATTATACCTGTTTTAAAGCAAATCTGATGGTTTCAATGAATAAAATCATCAGATTTGCTTTAAAACAGGTATAATTTTGTACAAGTAATAATTGACAAGTGCAAAGTATTTATTTCCTTAACAAAATACATACCTTCAAGAATATAGTTTTTAAAACTTATATTCCGACTAATACAAAGAAAAAGAGAAATATTTGAGATTTGCAGTGTTCATATATACTGTGACACAAACACGATCCATTTTATCACATTTACAAACTTTATCAATTTAATAAACACCGTATTTAAATGTGGGCTCAGAAGATTACATCTCATTATTGAAGATGCTCAGCAATATTGAAGATGATTTGTGATTTATAATTTGTATTCTTGTTGCAATAAATAGTACTTATTTAATTAGACAAGGATCTCATTAGGTACAACAACAAATCGAGTTCAGGAGAGTCAGATTTCTGACTGGAGGTTCTTTGCCTTTGCCTATCCTTACCAGTCAATCTATGGATAATCATTTGAGGACTCTAGACTTCTCATGATTTTCAGCCCTAGCTGTATCTAGAAGTTTCTCTTCCAGATTTCAAAGCAGGTGCAGAAAGATTTTTGATTGTAATTTATTTCTTTTTCTTTATCATTTTAGTTCCTTTAGTATTTATATTGGAAGATTAGGCTGCTGAGAATAATTGCAGGCAACTGTACTGCCTTCCTCCCCCTCCTATCTGAGCCTTCTCTCCAGCATCAGCATGGCAGAGTCCCTATAAAAGCTGCATCTGCAGAACAGGAGAGGAGGAGACAGAAGGAAAATAGGGATGTGTGTTCTGAAAGCTGAACAGCAGCAACAACTGGAAAAAGCAGTTAAATAAAAGGTGTTTTTCCTTCAGCAATCGAAGGGTCTGGAGAAAAAAAGTGGTAAAGCAAAGCCCAATGCGGGAAGGTGCAACTGCCCATTACTAAAGAAGAAATATCAGGGAGAAAAATTAAAGACAGACCAGTGTCTGTAAGAGGAAAGCATTGCTCTATACTACTAATAGTATAGGAGTAGTAAAATAGTAATAGCATATGAGTAATAATATAAAAGTAATAATAGAATATAGTAATTGTAGTATTAATAAGAGTATAGGATAAGATAATAATAGAACCCATACATAAATACTTGCATGTTTTACTTTTGGAGCCTGGCTTTTTTTTTTCAAAATAAAATATCTCACCAACTTTGATAGGGAGGTATAAAAATTAAACTGTTCCAGTACTTTTGTAGCCCTTTTGGATCTGGGTCAATCAGAGTGGGTACAGTTTTAAAAAGAATGTGTTGACGTTTACCCATTTTTAAAATTCAGCGTGGTAAGAGGTATTCTGCATAATGCCCTAGTGTGAAATGTTGTTTTTCTCTCAACGTAAGAGCTTTTCATCTTAGCAAACCCCAACCCTTGCAGTACTGACAAACAGTTGCCAGGTAAATGATGCATTGTCCTAGTTCTCTTCGTAATAGTTTGGTATTTTCATTAATCATAGTTCTGAGACAAGCCGTATGCGACAAAAAGGTAAACATGGGATTACAACTGTTCCAATTTCAGTGTAAATAATTAATATGGAAAGGCTCTAAACCTTTTCAGATATGGCTCTGTGAAGTTAAGCTCAGTTAGAACAAAAATAGACAATTCTAACACTGACAGGATCACAATAGACTTTTTTTTTACAGACAATAAAGATTTAATCATCTCTATACAGATGTGGATATTATGCAGGAAGATCGGTTTTGAATTAACATGACTGTTAAAAAAACTGAAAGAATCAGTTTTGGGGTTATATAATGAAAAACCACAATTTTTTCATTATATTTTAACAAGTATGATTAGTTTAGCTGTGATTTGTAGAAGCATACGAAAATCATAAACAACAGTTTGACCTGTCCAAATAGAACAAAGTAACCTGAACAGGCAACTATTTTCAGCCAAGAGCCATACTGTCTAAGGAGGATGAGATTAAGTTGGTTTAAGATGGTCCTGTGAGATTTTCTATGGCTTATAGCTTAGTATACAAATAGCCTTGGATAAGAAAAGAAAGCAAATCATTGGATGTATATCAATTGCTCAGTTTACCTCATCCTCTAAACTAATTATTCACTAACATAAATCATTTTTGAATTAATAATTACAATAGAAGTATAGATTTATTTACTGTGCACTTTATAATCTGCTACACCTTAGATTTCAAGTAAAATTCCACTTAACTGGAAAACACTAGGATCTGATGTTAAATCCATTAAATGTTCAGCAATTTCATTAATCATTCAAGAATTAAAATAAATGAAATCAATTCTTTGTCAATTTTGAATCTTTGATAGAACACTTTAAAAGTATAGATGAAACTAGATTCACAATTTCAAAATATTCTCTGCTTAGATAAAGAAGAGGCAACCACATGGTATGGATAATTTACTTCCACTGTAATAAGTCCCTGCCACTTTCAAGCATTTGGAGGGATGGGTAAAGGATAGAATTGTCAATTATCTCCAAAACCAGATAATAAAATGGACTCCCTAAGAAACCAGCTATCTCAAGAAAACTAGTTGATGAAAAAAATCAGGATATTGATTTGACCCCTCTATGATCAAGCCATGTCAGTGTATTTATTTCTTATTGGTTGCTCACTTTTGTATTCAGTCTATATTTCTTCTTCATTCCTTCATTCTTAATCCTCTCTTCTTATATTCCCACACTTAAGTAATCCATTCCCAATGCACTTAACCTGTTCTCATGACATTCCAAATTGTCACTTCCAAATTATTTATTTATTTTATTTATTTGATTGGGCTTGTATGCCGCCCCCTCTCCAAAAGGACTTGGGGCGGCTCACAACTAAAACAAATATAAATAATTCATTAATTAAAACAATATTAGGAAGGTCTCTTCAAGGCTTTTGGCAAACATTCATTTCACATAACAGAACAGATTAAACTCTTGCCTTTTCATTACCATTTGAACATATTAAAATTATTTTCTCATCTTTAGTAAATATTGTACAAGTTTCTACCTACTTTTTATAAATTGCAACTGGCCTTTGGTGCATTAAAATTTAGGTCCACACATTTCATTACACTATTATCTAATATTTATTGCTTTTATCAATCAGGTACTCGGCCAACAACACAGTATCATCTGCACACTGCACATTCTTGCTTAGCAACACACCTCTAACAAGCAGCACTGCTTATACATTTGTCCATAAATACATTAAATAATCAAGGGAATGATACATTAAGCATTTATTTTTTAATATGCTTTACTTCAATTATATCAAATTGAGCAAATAATTTACTTCTGTTTGTGCAAAACACTTCAATTGAAAATTATTAACTTCATCATATTTCACATTTTGACATACAGAATTATTGTTAACAGCCATTCAACCTGGCTAGATCTAAACAAAATCTGAGAGTTCATTCCATCTGGCTTGGTTTAAAGTAGTTGTAACTAGTTGTCACCCTCCTATATCTGTAATGCCTGACCCACTAAGGACCTTTTTTATTTTCTTTGCCTTCAAGTTAGACTTGATTCCTGGCAACTGCATGGACAATTTTTTAGGCAAACTTCTTCCTCAATGAAAAAAAAACCAGTACAGATGCTTTTGGAAGAAAAAGGCATCTCTGAGGCAACTATGACCTGGACGACTGAGAATCTTCACAGACATTTGTAGGGAACTGTCAGTATATTCATGAACTGGAATAGAGCATGGAAACAAGGTCAGCCAATGAATAGGCATAGCAACTAAGTCAGCCAATGAGGGCTGTTTGGAAACTGAAACTAGAAATAGCCTAGGCATGGCTTTATATATTAAGCTCTGCAGCCTGAAGCTATGTTCTGCTCTGAATCTGTAACATGTCTGTTTCTGTTTGAGTTTGCTCCATGTTGGAGAAATCTACAACTAGCCTGGGACTTTTTTTTCTAAGTGGCTTTGTGCCTAAGACAGGACTATTTATTTATTAATTCGACTATAACTCCCAGTCTCTCAGTTTCTAGCCTGATGACTTAGCCATTGCACCAATCTGGCTCTCATGGTTTTAATTTACTTTAGTTGAAATTAATATGCATCTAAATATCAATAAGTTTGCAGGATATTATGAAACTATGTATCACACATTTGAACATATTCCTGATGGCATTTGGATGCTTGTGTCCATTATCCAGTATATTAGGAAGAAATTTCATCCAACTAAAGTTTTTAATATGATTCTTAGTGATGTTTACGTGAATTACGATAATTACGGTATGTACCTGGGGATGAAAAGATGCTAAAGGTTTAGTAGAACAGCTCGGTCTTTTTCACCTCTATCACTTTCATAATGGTTTGGCAAGATCACAGTGGACATAAGTAGCCATTAATTTCTTCAGCTGGTGGTTGTAAAATTTCTACCTAAAGAGCTGTAATGTTAAATGTGTGAAATTCTTGTATGTTCCTAGGCTTAGGGGTATCCATGCATGATCTTTTTCCATTCTTTTTGTTTCTGTATAAATATGATTATGGAAGTTCTTGGGCAGCGTGATCTGGATGGACAGAAAGTTTCACAAAAAACATTAATGCAAATGGTTGGAACTCAAGTGCCTCTTCTTCTCTAACACAAACCATAAAGGAGACCTCATGCACTCCTCTAAATTAGGTTAGGAATGAGAGCTGATGAGCCTGGGATTTTTGCTGCTGGGTACAAGAAGGAGAAAATCATTGCAGAATCATTTCTTATTCAGAACTGTCTGTTGTCCAATAAAGTATAAAAGGACATAGAATTCCACACAAACATTTTTTAAAAAGGAATTTCAGTGTGTAGTATGAGGATTTTCTCTTGAGCCCACAGTGAAAAAGACCATAATAATGGATCAGTTCTCTTGCAGTACTCTAAAGGCCTCTGAAAATTACCAGGCAGAGGAAAACAGCTTCATATTCATTCGTTAAGGAACTCAGGGATATAGGCATGCCTACTGATGATAATTCTGGTCTAGCAGCCCTCGTGTCCAGCAGCCATTCTGGACTAGGAACCTTTGAGGCGCAGTAGTTAGAATGCAGTATTGCAGGCTAACTCTGCTGCCCACAGTCTGGAGTTGATCCGGACAGGTTCACAGCCTTCCATCCTTCTGAGGTTGGTAAAATTAGGGCCCAGATTGTTGGGAGCAATATGCTGACATTGTAAACCAGAGAATGCTGGAAAACACTGTGGAGCAGTATATAAGTCTAAGTGCTATTGTTAGCATGTTTCACCAAATAACAGTATTTTGGCAATGGAACAATATATGTATTTCCATAAGATCCCTTATTTGTATTGGTCAAGGTAATGCTGCATGAGAATACTTATCGTAAGAGTGTCCAATTCTCATAAACAGTTAAAATAATAACAAAGTACTGTTGGAAGAAAAATCCTTCTGGGTTCAGTTCCAAGTGGGGAAAAAGACACTGCAAACATGGAGGCTGTTAGGAAAGATGGTTTAATGGTGGACAGCAGGACCACTTGGCCTGGAGCTCCAAAGTGAAAAGGATGGATGATCACATGCTTCAAGGTGAGAAGAGAAGGTCAAGAAGGGCTGATATCCTGAGAGTGCCTGGGTTTTATAACCTTTGTTTGGATTTGAATTGAAGCTTGTTTCTAATTGGTTGTCAGACTCCCATGAGGCCATGCAGGGGCAACTCTGTAGGCTGTCCTGAGTTCCAGGCTTGGTTGAGCTTTGCTGGATGATGATGATGCACTGAAAGGGCTTTTGAGCAATTGCTATAACTTTACCTGGAGATCTTTGTTATGTAAAGTATTCTGGCCCAGGCCTTAATGGCCCACCCATTAACACAGGTGGGGGTGAGCTTCTACTTCTGAGGTGAGTTTCTGTTTCTGAGTTTCTACTCTTTTTAGAGGAAATATTCTGCCTTTTTAATATTTCTTTTTTAAAAAATTCATATTTATATGCCGCCCTTCTCCGGAGACTCAGGGCAGCTTACAATTTTTGGAGCGCAACCCAATGCGCTCAGCAATAGCCTTCATTCCATTGTATATGCCTGCTTATTACTAAGTGGCATTTTTACAAAGTCAGCTTATTGCCCCCAACAATTTACCTACCCCGAGAGGATGGAAGGCTGAGTCAACCTTGAGCCTGGTGGGATTCGAGCCTGCAGTAATTGCAGGCAGCTGGAATTAAGTGCTAGGCATTTAACAGCCTGCACCACCAAGGCTCTTGGTATTTCCTAGGGTATTTCAATTTTCTAGGAGAGGTTTGGGTGCTAAACTTCCTACAGTACAATACTGAACAAGAGATGTGCACTCAGGCTGCTACTTCAGAAAAACGTTTGATTGCAGCTACTATCTATCACTACTACTACTATTCTTCAGGAGATACCACTGCTGGCTTTGAGAACTGGAATTTGGGTCCTGCTTTCAAGTTTAATGACAAATTTTCTTCTCTTCCATGTCTGTTGCTTTAAAAGTTTGTGAACTCTTTTGTGTATGGTCAACATTTCTGCATAAAGCTATCCTAAAATGTAAATTGTTATCTACACAAATGCTAAATGCTAGACAAAGGGAATCTAGTTTGAACAATGGAATCCAAAGCTTTATTCATGTATTTATTGAGGAAGATGATTCAAAGCTACCTATGTGTAATAAAGATTTCCCAAGGTCAGATCAGATCAGATCAGATAATCAGAGTTGGAAAGGACCTTGTAGACCATCTAGTCCAACCCCCCGCCCAAGCGGGAGACCCTACACCATTTCTGACAAATGGCAGTCCAATCTCTTCTTGAAAGTCTCAAGTGTTGGCGCTCCCACAAGTTCCGAGGGCAAGGTGTTCCATTGGTTGATCTTTCTCACTGTCAGAAAGTTTCTCCTTATTTCTAGGTTAAATCTCTCCTTGTTCAGTTTCCATCCATTATTCCTTGTCTGGCCTACAGGCGCTTTAGAAAATAGCTTGACCCCTTCCTCTCTGTGGCAGCCCCTCAAATATTGGAAGACCACTATCATGTCTCCCCTGGTCCTTCTCTTCACTAGACTAGCCAAGCCCAGTTCCTGCAACCGTTCATTGTATGTTTTAGCCTCCAGTCCCCTAATCATCCTGGTTGCTCTTCTCTGTACTTTTTCTAGTCTCAACATCTTTTTTATAATGTGGTGAACAAAACTGGATGCAGTATTCTAGGTGTGGTTTTACTAAGACTTTATAGTGTGGTATTAGTACTTCCCTTGATCTTGATTGTATCCCTCTGTTAATACAACTTAGGATTGCATTAGCTTTTTTGGCTGCTGCTGCACACTGCTGGCTCATATTTAGCTGGTTGTCCACTAAGACTCCAAGATCCCTCTCACAGTTACTGCTATTGAGCCTGGTTTCACTCAGTCTATATGTGTACTTTTGGTTTTTCTTGCCTAAGTGTAAGACTTTACTTTTCTCTACACTGAATTTCATTTTGTTAGATACGGCCCAGTGTTCTAGTCTGTCAAGATCCATCTGGATTTTAAGCCTATCTTCTTGGGTGTTAGCTATTCCTGCCAGCTTAGCATCATCAGCAAATTTTGTAAGTTCCCCTTCTATTCCCTCATCTAAGTCATTAATGAAGATATTGAAGAGTACTGGGCCTAAGACAGAACCTTGTGGCACCCCACTGCTTACTTCCCTCCATGTAGACTTAGACCCATTAAGGACTACTCGTTGGGTACTCGTTGAGCGCATCCATCTAGCGGTGGTGCTATCTATTCCACTTTTTTCTAGCTTACTAAGAAGTAGGTTGTGGTCTACTTTGTTGAATGCCTTGCTGAAATCTAAATATATTATGTCCACAGTATTTTGCTGGCCTACTAATTTAGTCACTGTGTTGAAGAATGAAATAAGATTGGTTTGGCATGATCTGTTCTTAACAAACCCATGCTGACTGCTAGTTATTACTTTACTTGTTTCTAGATGTTGGCAGATCTGTTTTTTTATTATCTTTTCCAGTATCTTCTGGGATATTGATGTTAGGCTGATTGGTCTATAGTTTCCTGGGTCTGTTTTTTTCCCTTTTTGAAGATGGGAACCACATCAGCTCTTTTCCAGTCCTCTGGTAGTTCCCCAGTGCTCCAGGATTTTTGAAAGATATGGTGCAGTGGTTCTAAGATGACCTCTGCCAGTTCCTTTAAAACTCTGGGATGTAATCCATCAGGCCCCAGTGATTTGTTTTCATCAAGATCAGACAGGTGTTCTCTTACTGTTTTTTTACTTATTTTAACTTTTATTTCTGGTCTGTCTTTTACAGTTATGTTTTTGGTGGGTTGAGCTATAGTTTCTTTTTGTGTAAAGATGGATGCAAAGAATGAGTTTTTTTTTAATTACATTTATATGCCGCCCTTCTCCGAAGACTCAGGGCAGCTTACAATTTTTGGAGCACAACCCAATGCGCTCAGCAATAGCCTTCATTCCATTGTATATGCCTGCTTATTACTAAGCGGCATTAAGCAGTTCTGCTTTCTCTCTCTTGCCTGTTACTTCTTTGCCATCTTCTCTCTTTAGTGGACCAACTGTTTCCTTGATTTTTTTCTTGTTATTTATAAGATGGAAGAAATTTTTTTATTATCTTTGATTTTTGTTGCAAGCCTTGTTCGTTCTGAGCCTTTGCTATCCTGACTTTGTCTTTGCAGATTCTGACTATCTGCTGATATTCTGCCTGAGTTGTATGTCCTTCTTTCCATTTTTTGTACTTGTCCTTTTTTCCTTTCAATTTGCCAGAGAGATCTTTGTGCAGCCATGCTGGTTTCTTCTTGGATTTCTTGTTTTTCTGTCTCAGTGGTATTGTGCTGGTCTGGGCTTCTATGATCATACTTTTTAGAGTTTCCCAAGATTCTTGAGTTGTTTTCCCCTTTAGGATTTTCATCCATGGAATCTTTCCCAAGTTCTCTCTGAGTTTACTGAAATCAGCTCTTTTAAAATCCAAGACTCTGGTGTCATTATGTTCTGTTGCTTGTGTTTGTGTTATGCTGAATTCTAGTATGACATGGTCACTCTCACCCAAGGTGCATGGTGAAAGCACAGTGTATGACCCTCAAATGGATCTTAAACGATCACATTCAGCTGAACAGCACTGCGGTAGTGCCGCAAATCCGCATCGGTATCATCATAGTTTAGGAATGCTAATGTAATCTCATCCAGACCCCTTTTTAAGAGAAATGACTCCTTGCAGACTCTCCTGCCGCGGATCTCCATGTGGCCCGCTCGGTAGCCTGAGACTTCTTGGGCCGCCGCTGGGGGGGGGCGGAGGCGGGGGCGGAGCTGCGCCGGAGAAGCCAGACAGCCAAGCCCCCTTCGCCACCACCTCCTCCCGCCTACAGCCATGGCCGACGTGGAGGACGGAGACGAGCCTGGCATTTCTACTTCTCACTCGGGTTCTTCCAGCGGCAAAGCTGGTGGCGCCGACAAAATGTTCTCGCTGAAGAAGTGGAACGCCGTGGCCATGTGGAGCTGGGACGTCGAGTGCGACACCTGCGCCATCTGCCGGGTGCAGGTCATGGGTAAGCGGAGTGGCGACAGGCAGGCTCGGTCGGAAAGGAAGGCCTCGTCTCCGCTACCTCCCCGTCCTGCTCGCTCTCCTGGGACGGGAATGGGCCGCGCCGGCCCAAGACGTTCTCCTCCACCTTCCCCGGTAGTCTTCCGTGGTTTTGGAGTCGACGAAAGAGCGGCTTTTCCCGGATGCCTAGCGGCATTAATGGAGGAGGCCTTCGGGCGCCGCCAGGCGCTGTCGATCCTCAGCCTTAGTTTAAAGGGGTCGGTTGGGTATCTCCTTTCCTGGCTGCTTTCCTTCTCCGATTGTCTTCTTTAGAAGCGCTTCTTTTTGCTGTACTCCGTCGCCGTTTCCCCGTTCTCCTCTATTTAGTGCAACTGGGAAAAATCCAGGCTATGTTTGGGCGACCGTTATGTCTTCTTAAATCATTTTGTGGGATGTGTAAAATTGGATATTTCGAGGTGGGAAGTCTTGTTTCCTATCCAACATAGCAGAAGGTTCCTGCGTTCAAGAGGTAGCTGAGAAACATCGTAAAACAATTATGCCAATCCCCACCTCTTTTAAAAATATATATTTAAATATTGAGATATTCTTCATAGGTACTGTATTTAGCTGGATGTTTAGTAAGCCCCTGATAGAGGCATTTTCAGGAAGTTCATGTAATTAATTCATGTAACAAAACGCTTTAAGCGTATTCTATAGTATATAATATGCAGTAAACCTGCATATAAAATGAACAAGCATTGTGATTATGGTATGTAAAAATAATGAGGATAGGCATCAAATGCATTTTTAACAGCTAAAATTGTAGAATTCATAGCTGCAGTGCTCAATTTATGTAGACCAAACTGGATCTGACTTGCTGCATGTATGTTAGTCTACACTACAGTATTCCTCATGTGAATGTGTAAACTTTTCTATTCCTATAAAGTATAAGAAGAGGGTAGTAATATGGTTTGAGCACATAACTATGTTTGCACCACACCTCAAACTATGCTGTGGTGATCTAATTTGTATGATTAGTTTATGGCTCAGTCTTTCACACTACATATAAAAAAGGATTAATTCAGTAAATTGCAAATCAATTAAATATTGGTAGGGGTGTTGTATGAATTTATGTGTACTGAGTAATTCAAACAGCTAGGTCTTTAACTGGTCAGAGTACAATGTGATAGGTACCATAGATATTTGTTTTCACTAACATGCTGATCTTTCAATAATATCAGAAATACTCAAATTATATACTTGATGGAGACTGTTCAGTTTTATTGTAGGAGAAAAGCTGTGTTAATTTATAGTAGCCCTTTTCTAAGTCTTATTAAATACCACACTCTTGTATATTGGAAGTGACTGCAGCTCACAAAATATATGCCTTTTAATAAAATGTAGAGAAGGCTTATCAGGTTATTTGGATCAAATCAATATTCCAGTGTCAAAAGTCACATGTTGTGTCTTTGGATGAATTTAGGTAATTAAAAATGTATGGTTTCCCTGCATAATTAATCTTGTTATGTATTTGTGTGCTCCAATATATTTAATGCATGGCACTTTGGGAAGTAATACCAAGTATATACCAAAATTTGTATAAAATTAAGTATTGGTAGGCACATATTTTATTTTTACTTACAGGATTATAAAGAAAGGAAGGCCAAACTTTTGTTTGCTTTAATAAGATTTTTATATTATCTTGTAATGCCCTAACTTAATCATTCATAAATCTTTAGTAACAGAGCACATCCGTTAAAAAGAGAATTATTATACTATGTCATTTTTGAAGCATGCAGCTTATCAAATATCCATTTTTTCCTTTGTACAAATTATACTAGTTTTTAATATATTATACTAAATTATAATATGCTAGTTATATAATCTATATACTAGTTTATATATAATTATGCTAGTTTTTAAAAGCTATCTGCAATTTAGTTGAAAGAAGTAAGATTCATAACAGATGAAGCTGAATGGATGAAAGGGCATGATTTAGAGTGAATTAAATTATAAATTATTTCATAATATGGTCTGCATACTCTGTAAACATTACTAGTATTGCATCTAAAACATAACAGTCTTGCTCTTGTTTACATCTAGATGCCTGCCTTAGATGTCAAGCTGAAAACAAACAAGAAGATTGTGTTGGTATGTTTTGGGGTACTTTCTATTGTTATTCACTAAAAAGCTTTATCTTTTAATGGGGAGAGATTTAAAATTTCACGTAAATATATCTTATTTAGTAAATATCTCTTGAATATATTGTGTAAAACACTTAGAATTATTACGTTAATCTATATCAGTACAAAGCTATTTGTATTAGTATTTAATAAGAAAAATAACAGTTGTTACTTCTTTTCCTGTATCTCTTTTTGGTTTTTAAAAAGTTTTGTTGAAACAGCTAAGCATCATTTTAAATTAAAGAGAATCATTTGACTTCATAACTTGTTTTCTATGTCTGAAGGAAGTTTCAGAATTTGGAAAGGATGTTTATACTGAAAGATAACTTCATTTATATGAATCATAGTTGGAACATTTAAAAAATGGAACAGGCAAATTTAAGTTAAAATAGGTTCTTATATTCACTTAATGTTTTCCCACTGAAATTGATTCCTTGTCACTACTTGATTTGTTAATTTATGGCAGTACACTTGAAAGATACTTATTGTAGATTTGGGGAAGTTTGAAAACAAGGCTGGAGTGTTCCTACAATAGATATTCAAACAACACAAAGATTTAGTATTGCATGCATACCTCAGATGTAAAAAGGAAAATAATATGTGAGGGAGACCAAAAGATGCATGGTACTCTTACCCTTTCTCTCACACTTCCTGTGTTAATGGAGAAATTATACTATTTTTAAATTATTATTTAATTATTTACTAATCTTACTCAGAAGTGGAAATCCTAATTGTGCAGGACTCATAGTATCATGATTGTAACTCTTGTCCATATGTATTTTTCTAATAACTGAAGCATCAGGTTTTGATGCTCCCATTTTATCCTTTCCAAATGATATCTGACATCTTGACCATTAACAAAAAAAATCATGATTTAAAATAAAATCTAGAGTTACTAATCAAGATTTGTTTAAACAATGAGTGACTTACTTAACTAGTTAGAACTTTCTTTAAATAAACCATTGATACTTTATAAGAAGCCAAGAATCTGGGGAAAAATGGATTCATGGTTTGTTCTTTGTTCTAGTCATAGAGAAAGGAGCAAAAAAAAAGGTAAATGCTGAAGTCCATAAAGGCTTAGGAGCACTATGTATGCAGTTCATAATAATTACTGAAAGATATTGTATTTTACTGTAGGATATGCAGGAATATGAAAAGTATTGCTTGACAGCTCTACTCTTAAAAATGCACATTTTTTAAATTTAGGAATGTATAATGTTAACTGCAGGGTTTACATTTTGAATTACATGTTGTCATAAATTATTTCTGTGGTCTCAAGTTGCTTTTCTTTTTCTTTCAGTGGTCTGGGGAGAGTGTAATCATTCCTTCCACAACTGCTGCATGTCACTGTGGGTGAAACAGAACAACCGTTGTCCACTGTGCCAGCAGGACTGGGTAGTTCAAAGAATAGGCAAATAATACAGTTTTCAGCTATTGCACCAAAATAGTTTGAAATGATATACTAGTGGTATACTTTCTCTATGAAGGAAGTCACAGTGTGACGAATTCCATCATATTTATTTATGTCTACACAGAGACTTGGATTTGAAATTTTTGTGTAAGTTTACTGGTGTTTTGGTCTTTAAAAAAATCTTCCATCAGGAACTTAGTTGCAGTATTTAAAAATATATGTAAATATTTAATATGAATACTTCATGATTTGGGAATTATTTAGGGCTTATAGGTCTATGGATATTAATATGAACAATTTCAGCTTGAAATGTTGCTGTTTTTCTCGAAGTTATTAATAAATAATTGAAGTACATTGTTTTTATTTTTGGTTTTATCATTATTTAGGTATTGATAAATGCTTGTTGTTATAGTGCTTTAAGTTGAAATTGAATTGACTGCCTTTTCAAAATATATACTTTCCTCACATGCAGTTAAACCTTTTATCCATGTGAAATGTGTAAGTTGTTTGTCCATTAAGATAATGTATTTAAAATATTAATAGTTCATATTAAAATGTTTGAACTTGGAAACATAATCTAGAATGTACAATAACTAGGAAATTATATATTTATCCATTTCATTTAATGTTGGAGTTGTTTCTCTGGTAGAAATAGGCAGAATTTGCCAAAAGACAACATGCTCGGATTGAAGTATCTAGGGGCTGTACATTTGAAAATGATAGTTTTGAAGTAGTTGGGGTTTATGTACGTAACATATCTATATCTTTTTCTTCAGCTAAAATGCTTTCACAGCACCTATGAGATCAATAAAAAAATATAGTTATTGCTTTCAGACAAATCTCATCTCCAAACAACAGAAGAGAAAGGAAAACAAGATAACTCACATATGAATTCTTAATACAAGTTCTTAATATTTGGGTTTTATGATTAATTGAAATGTTTCAGTTATTTTATACTTACTTAATCCTGTTTGGAAAGTAGGCATAATGTGGAATTGCTTTCATTCTTCAGCATCTGCTCATTAACCTCAAATGTGATTAATCTAAAGTTAAAGATAAAGTTACATTAAAATACTTTGTGTCTCAAAATAAGATGTGAAACTCCAGTCTTCTTGCATCAGAAGTAATGCTCATATTTGACTATTTAGAACCCCAACATTTTGCTCCTTTTCTACAACAGGCCTTCATAAAAGCTGCTACTGTTTTCTGAACATATTGTGTGATAAATGCTTCCTACTGCTGCATACTTATTAAATTGTACCACAGAACATACTTTCCAAGCAAAAATAGTTTGATGATTGAAACTTCTGCATATTGTAATTTGGGGCTGATGTAAATCAACCTGACTAGAAAATATTAGTTTGCTTCTGAAAACATATACCCAGTCTGCCGGTACTCCTGTGTTAAAAAAATGCCAATTTGAAGATATAAACGTTCCTTAATTGTAGAATCATCATCTTTTAAAAAATATTTAATCTTGACTGGACCTTCATGAACACATTTTAACAGGGAATTGTAAATCATGGACAAATTGAATGGATCCTGAAAATGCTGTGTCAGAGCTATGAAAATTAAAGAATGTTAACTGCCATGAGTTGAAAACCTTCGAATAGATTCTTACTGCCTTTCTATTACTTCATGTTGATTACTACAGACTGTAATTTAATAGCTAAAAATAAAACTTACACACATTTTTTTTACTATTTGGAAGGAGCCGTTTAAGCCATCAAGGTCATCTCTCTGCTCAGTGCAGGAAGTCAAATTAAAGCATCCTATATGGCTTCAACATGCCCAATAAAGGGGAGCTTATAATTTCTGAGGAGTTGCTCTTACTCAGATTTTTCTAATATTAAGTTGAAATCTAGTAACTTAAATCCATTATTTCATGCCTGGCCTTTTGAAATGGAAACACAGATGTCACTTCTTTAAGGATGCAAGGTCAGGAAAAGCAGAGGTTTTTAAATGCTTTATTGTTAAGGCATTGACTATACAGAATGAAAAGCTTTCCATTTGGTTGATAGGCGAAATAAACAGGAAAAAAAATATTGCAGGTCTAGCGTACCACAGTCTTTCCATTATAATAAAATAATATTTTTTTGCTATAACCCCTTATCAACAAAGCCATCATTTTTCATACTCTGTATTGAGAGATTGTAAGAATTTTATTTATATTAATTGCTATCCCATTCATCTTTACTATCTGTAAATTATATGTATTTTTATTTCCATGTTAAAATCAGACTACACACATTCAATCTACATAAAAGAAAAAAAACCTTAGAAATTAAATTTTTAGTCAAAGTTATGGGATGAAGTACTTTGTATAATAATGGCTTTCAACACTAACTAGTCATTAATATACAAATAATCCTCAACTTAGGACCATATTTGGGGCCAGAATTTTATTGCAAAGGAAGACTTGTTAGGTGAGTCTCACTCAATTTTATGACCGTTTTGCCACAGTTGTTAAATCACTGCAGTGAACCATACGGTTTTTAAAGTGTATCCAGCTTTCCCCATTGACTTTCCTTGTTGGATGCCAGCTGTAAAAGCTGATAACATGAACCTGGGGTGCTGCAACCATCATAAATACATGTCAGTGTATGAATTTTGATCATGTGACTGAGGATGCTGTGACAGTTATAAGTGTGAAGATCAATTGTAAGTCGCTTCTTTCAGTGCTACTGTAACTTTGAACGGTCGCTAAAAGACATGCAAGTCAAGGACGACCTATATGGAGACAGCAAACTAGCAGAACATTTAGCAACGTTATATGTAAGACATTATATGTAAAATGTTATATGTTTCTATGAGCTAATAGATAAGATACTTAAAATATGTTTTTGACTCTCTTATAAGCCAGAGCTGCTGGATAGGTGAGTAGCTTTAGAAATGAGTAAATAATCAGTTGAAAGAAGTAATTTGAGCATCCTGAAAATTCAACTATTATTGGAATGATACTGTAATATGAGTAGTATAAAAAGATGAATAGCATTTCTCTTTGGACAGACCTACATTAGTAGATAAGGTAGACAGATGAATTTTTTTCTTATTTTTTTCTGAAAACACTTCTGCTGTTGTCAGTACTTCAAAATATGCCAAAGAAAATGCTCATATTATTTTCTGAGTCTCCCAAAACTAAATTTTCTAATTGTCATGCCATCCAGCCCATAATTAACCTGCTAATTAATGTGATATGGAGCACTTTGTTAAACATTTTGTTTCAATCAAGGTATATATTTAAAATTCATGCAACCTAATAAGGAATCTACCCAAAATAAATTTAGATTATGTTGGCAAGATTTGATCTTGACAAATCCACATTGACTTCTGGTAATTGTTGCATTGTTTAAAAAGAGCCTATTGATGGATCTCTTTATCCACTCTGGGATCTTCCCAGGTATCAATGTCAGGTTGACAATTGCAGTTTGCTTTTCCTTCTTTAAAGATAGGAGCCATATATGTTTTCATAAAGGTAAGATAGCAGTAAGTTTAATATGCCTGCAAAAGGAAATACGGGGGAAACCCAGATTTTGTCAATCTAGGGATGCTAATTGTAGCTGAAATTATTCTTGGAAATTTACCATTACCCAACAAAATGTGCGACTACCTTTTATGTATGTATGTACAGGTAGTCTGAGTAATCAAACATGCACATTATGGTTGAAAATGGTGACAGCTGTTAAGTGAGACAGCCTCGCATAACAGCTCCATCCTTGCTCTTCCTGATGTGGCCGTTAAATGAACATGCAGTTTGTTAAGAGGTGCATGGAGTGCCTTGGGTGGGGGAGGATCCTGGAAGCCTAGTGTAGGCCTAGGACTGCCTACCCTAGGATTCTCAAGATCTCTAGCCCCCAAGACATCTTGTGCTGCACTTCCCACTCCTTGGGTCATTGCAAGCGTTTCCCTCCCCCAATGGTCCCCACAGGCTTTTTTTACCTTCCACCAGGTCCCCGTGTGCCTTAGACCTTATTCCCATCACACTAAGGCTCCACACCATCCTCCTCACCTTTTGAAGATCTCCAGTGCTCATGTTGGGGAATGAGGGCAACCCACATGTACCTGGGCCATGTGGTTGCATCCTGGAAGCAGCCATCATTTTCAGCAGCTCACAATTCCTGGGGGGGAGGGGGAGAAAGTGAAAGAGAGAGAGAGATCCCAGCTGGCTTCATGTCTTAAGGTGAGACTAGCACTCCTGCTCTTAATGTGCTAAAAGAGAGTGGGGTTTGTTCTCACTTTATATACTAGTGGCTTGCCCTGTCATTGTTCAAGGGAGTGGTCCTGGTGATTCCCTTTCCAGAATAACAAAATTGGTAGGGACCTTGGAGGTCTAGTCAAGGATACCCAAACCATGGCCACAGCCCACTATATGGTTCAAAGGTTTCGAGATCAGGTTTATTGTTGGCTTGTTTGTCTGAAGGCTAATAATATATGTGTGGTGTCTTTGGTGCTTTGTGAGCTTGGTTATTCCTTGATTGGGATATTGTTTAGTTATTGATTGTTGATCTAATGTTAATCCAGTTTGAATTTCTGCAAGAAAACATCCAAGCTCAGAAAGCACCAAGGACACCACGCATATATTATTATCCTTCTTCCCCTTCCTTCCCCCACCCAAAAGAACAATAAAAATAAAATGGAGGTGATATAAGAGAAAATATACCTATAATAGGAAGGAAAAGGAAAGAAAGGAGCAAAGCTAGTTGGAGATGAATGGAGTGAAACGGAAAGGCTAGCTAGATGGGAAAAGAATGAGGGAAGGTTGCTATTACCGTGTTTCCCCGAAAATAAGACACTGTCTTATATTTTTTTTGGCTCCCAAAAACACACTAGATCTTATTTTTGGGGTAGGTCTTATATATTTATGGTGCCAAATAGTGGGTGTGAGTGTGTAGGGGGGGTGTTTCATGGGTGCACGGTTGCTCCCTGAAAAGTCTTCCTGGAACTGGAGATTTACACTAGGTCTTATTTTCGGGGTAGGTCTTATATTAGGGCAGGTTTAGAAAATAGTGCTAGGTCTTACTTTCGGGGTAGGTCTTATTTTCGGGGAAACACGGTACCTGTCTACTTGTTTGTTTTCAACAATCTGACAATAGGGTGATGTAGTACAAGTCTCTCCCATCAGCTGGCAGATAATAAGGAGAAAGATACATTTCTTTTTGGTAAATATGGTAAAAGCAAACCAGGAATCTTGATACCTCAGAACTAAATAAGATTTGTTTTTGCTAATCTCTTAAATCTTTTGTCTACTTTCTCTAGCGGAGTGGCACCAATCTAAAATTGTTTAGGAGTAAATATGGAAACAAGATGGTAAACAGGTTATTGGCTCAAGTGCCAGCTTTTCCCAACTGTTACACAGTCTTAATATATAGGCTTGATGCTAATTTTTTAATGGCAACAACTAAAATGCTATTAAAATAACATTTTTAATTAGCGATCTTATTAGAAACTGAAAAGAAGTTTGTAAATCACTGCTTGTTCTTAAGTTTATAATGTAAGCAATTTTTAATCTGCTTTGGCAAGTCATTAAGATTAAACAATTTCTAGATTGAACTATCTTTAAAATTGTATTATATTGGGGTTTTTGTAGGAGTATTTGTAATTTAATCTGATAGATGTGATCTCTGGCAATGTACATTTAATTGCTTATTTTTGGTTACACATTTTGGAGAATGTTGGAAAATAACAATATTGAGTAATTAATTCTAGAGTGACTTTATTGTCCTTTTTTCTTGTATAAATGGTGTGCTATACATAATCAATTTTCTATTGTAATTAGCTGCCAAATTTATTATGTCAAAATACTGGAAAGTTAAAATAAGTTTCTTTGAATCAATAATATTTAAATGTCAAAAGAGAAGTTAACAAAGAACATAATACTAACATATAGAAAAATCATTTAAGGACCAGGTTACTCACATTTCATGAATATTTTAATTGCATTAACAAACAATACTTACTAGATTATCTCCATTTATACATCTATACAAAAATATTACCTATGTGAAAAAAATAATATTTTCAAAGATGATACATGTTACTCTGCCTTCTTCCTATTTAAAATATTTATTAACTTATCTATTAAGCTAATAATAGATTAAGCAATTCTACATAGTGCTTTGCCCAAAGTATGCTTTGGGATTGTATCTGAACTGAACTAGTTTGAAGCGATATTAAATATTTTTTAATTAATTATTGCTTTTCTAAATAGCTATTAATATGCATTATTTCCAAATGAATTTTATATTCTAGGAATGGTATATCCACTGGCCACTGTTGTGAATATTTTGTATTCTTAACACTTGCCTCAAATTATTGGAATTTTTTAATAACATAACCTCAGAGTGACTGGTAAATCCAAATGAGAACTAGAACATGTATCTTTGCAGGCGTTAATATGTACACTAAGACCATTGGAAAACATTATGAGAGCCATTAAATCAAACAGTTTCTTATAATGAAGTGTGAGACATTTCTAAATATAGAGATTGCTACCAGCTCCCTTTGTAATCTCATTAGTTCAGTGATGAATTTTAAAAAATGCTGCCAAGAGTTGTTTTTAATGTCAGCTACCAGATTTGTTCTAAACTAATGTGAGATATTTCTTTTCCTGCCAGATTGTGAGAAATTGAGATTGTCTGGTTTGAAGCATATGGACCTATGATTTATAGAGGCTTTATGAAGATTTATTTACATATACCTTTCCTAGATTGATTTGAATTCCTGTAAAGGAATTGTAGATGACAGGAGCAAGCTTATAACTGGACTATAAAGATGTGGTTTATAATATTAGCGTTTATTTGAATAAGTTCTTCATAAAATAGGCTTAGTTTAAACTGAATTATGATCGCTAAACATAATTATTCTTCCTTACCAAAATTGCTGTTTGAAAACTCTGAAGACAGTTAGACTTTTGTAAATCCCTGAAAATCCTATGTGGCTTAAAGACATTTTTGCAGTTATGGTGGGCCTACTTTGCATAACTGTTTTTGAGAGTGTGCTATGGTGCCATGTGCTTTGCCTGTTTTAATGAAGATATGATATCAGAACTGATTAAAAAAAGGGAGTATCTAAAATCATCTAGCATTTCTAGACATAAATTGTAGACTTAGAACTGAGAAATGAACACTAGATAGTGGTGGAACTAGTGAGGAGATTTCCCTGGGATGGCATCCCTTTAGCTATAGATAGAAAACCTAAAGCTCCTTACAGAGAAACCTCTTACTAGCCATTTTCCACAAATGGTACATATACCTCAAAGGTACTTAGTGAAAATCCTTCAGAGGTATTTAATACTGGAGTCAGCAGTCTCCCTCCTATTCTCTGAAGCTTATACATATAACCAGGTGGTGGCACAAAAAGCAAAACCCAGAGAAATACGGAAAGATTCCTCAGTGTTTTTACCTCAGTAAGCGCTGCTACTCCAATTGATTGCCAAGATGTGTGATATGGGGGGACTTGATAATCTGATTGCCAACACAGCATACTTGCAAGCCAGGAAGTCTGGAGATGTGGACTCCAAGGATATGCAAAAGCGACGCAAGAGCATTAACCTACCTAAGGTTGAGGAATGTGTTGGAATCAAGAGTTCCATTTCTCCGGAGTATGAGAGCATTTGTGAGCAGCAACCCATTGGCAAGACATTTTTCAAAGAGTACCTGGCGACTGTGCCTGAATACCAGCTGGCCCAAGAATTCTTGGATGAAGTTTGTACTTGGGAGTTATCAGAAGAAAGCATCAAGAACAGTCTCCTACAGGGCATGGTCAACATGTATTTGAAGAATGTTAGCAATACTTACTTGAAATTTCTTAGTACAGACCTATCCAACAAGTGCCAGTCAGCCTCCGCAAATGATTTTGAGAACATCCTGCAGTTGGCCAGGGAAGAGACAAAAGGCTTTCTTAAGGGAAAACCCTTTGAGGGCTTCCAGACCAGTCCATTCTATGAGAAATTCTTGCAATGGAAAGGCTATGAGCGGCAATCTATAAATGATAAATTTTTTGAAGAGTTCCGAGTATTAGGCAAGGGAGGCTTTGGAGAGGTAAGGAGCAGTTACTTAGTCTACATGCTGTGTATATAGATGAGCTTTGATACTTAAATAAATTCATTAGACCATGGGTCATTAAATAAATTCTTGCATAAACAAGGTTTCTTGTTACATATCCCTGTTTTAGTCCTCTTCACTGGTTATTTTCTCTGCAGTAATATACATTCAGGAGCAATATGTAGCTTTCCTTTTAATTGGCTCAGAGTTGCTTACATGAATTCATGTTTTTTATTTTTCATGATAGTAAATAATTCTATTATTTGTTTATGAAATTTATTCCTCACCTTTCTGCTTGTATAAGCACTTATGAAACTTGTAACAGGCAAGACAAAATGCAAAATAATTTGTTATTTTTAATTAGTTTAAAAGGTATGTAGTGTTACTACTTAACACTTTAAGTAGGTAGAAAGGCTAGAAGGAGACATTCCAGCCAAGAAAACCTTATTTTCAAGGTATCACTAAAGCAGTTCAGAATTGTTATTGCCATCTCTCTGCTTCCCAATATAAATGGCTCACTTCGACTTTTTCCTTTTGCATGGAACATGCTGTAGGTTTGTGCTGTCCAGGTGAAATGTACTGGGAAGATGTATGCCTGTAAGAAGCTGGACAAAAAAAGATTGAAGAAAAAAAAGGGTGAAAGTATGGCTCTTCTTGAAAAGGAGATACTTGAAAAAGTCAACAGCCGTTTCATTGTCACGCTGGCCTATGCTTTTCAAAGTAAAACCGCTTTATGTCTCGTCATGAGCCTCATGAATGGTGGGGACCTTAAATATCACATTTACAATGTGGGTGAAAGAGGCTTGGAAAGGGATAGAGTTGTCTTCTACTCAGCTCAGATTATCTGTGGGATACTGCACCTCCACTCCATCAAAATTGTCTACAGGGACATGAAGCCAGAAAATGTCCTCCTGGATGATAATGGTCATTGCCGATTGTCTGATCTTGGTTTGGCAGTAGAAGTCAAGGACGGCAAAAAAATCACCCACAGGGTAAGTAAGTATTTACTGTGCAGAGTTGCAGATAACAGTACAGGTGAAACTCAAAAAATTAGAATATCGTGCAAAAGTTCATTTATTTCAGTAATGCAACTTAAAAGGTGAAACTAATATATGAGATATACTCATTACGTGCAAAGCAAGATAGTTCAAGCCATGATTTGTCATAATTGTGATGATCATGGCTTACAGCTCATGAAAACCCCAAATCCACAATCTCAGAAAATTAGAATATTACATGCAATCAATAAAACAAGGATTGTACATAGAACAATATCGGACCTCTGAAAAGTATAAGAATTTATATGTACTCAGTACTTGGTTTGGGCCCCTTTTGCAGCAATTACTGCCTCAATGCGGCGTGGCATGGAAGCTATCAGCCTGTGGCACTGCTGAGGTGTTATGGAAGACCAGGATGCTTCAATAGCAGCCTTCAGCTCTTCTGCATTGTTCATTCTCATGTCTCTCATCTTTCTCTTGGCAATGCCCCATAGTTCACTATGGGGTTCAGGTCAGGCAAGTTTGCTGGCCAATCAAGCACAGTAATCCCACAGTCATTGAACCAGGTTTTGGTGCTTTTGGCAGTGTGGGCAGGTGCCAAGTCCTGCTGGAAAATGAAGTCAGCATCCCCATAAAGCTCATCTGTGGAAGGAAGCATGAAGTGCTCCAAAATCTCCTGGTAGACGGCTGCATTGACCCTGGACTTAATGAAGCACAGTGGACCAACACCAGCAGATGACATGGCTCCCCAAATCAACACAGACTGTGGAAACTTCACACTGGACTTCAAGCATCTTGCAGTGTGTGCCTCTCCATTCTTCCTCCAGACTCTGGGTCCTTGGTTTCCAAATGAGATGCAAAATTTGTTTTCTACACAACTGTCAGGTCAGCAGTCTTTCCCATGATTGTGATTCCTACTGAACCAGACTGAGGGACCATTTAAAGGCTCGGGAACCCTTTGCAGGTGTTATGGCTTAATTAACTGATTAAAGTGGGACACTTTGAGCCTAGAATATTGCACCTTTTCACAGTATTCTAATTTTCTGAGATTGTGGATTTGGGGTTTTCATGAGCTGTAAGGCATAATCATCACAATTATGACAAATCGCGGCTTGAACTATCTTGCTTTGCATGTAATGAGTCTATCTCATATATTAGTTTCACCTTTTAAGTTGAATTACTGATACAAATGAACTTTTGCACGATATTCTTAATTTTTCGAGTTTCACCTGTAGTAGAGCAATTCTCTCTGTTTCTTATGTGTTGGATCCAGTGTTAATTCTTTCAGATTTGCTCCTGACTAAATCTTATTTGCTAACTTTATTCTATGTGACAGACTGGTAAGAAGATTTGCCTAATTCAATATTTATACTGTACAGTGTGGCAATTCAGGTATCATACTTTCTTAAAAGAAATCTATACCTTGCCAAAAGTTGCCATTTTCTTTCAAGCAATTGAAAGATCAAGAAAATAAAGAGGTGCATTATGCAATGAACTGTTGGGAAATGAAATATTAATATAAAGTGCTACCTTTATTATCCAAATATAAAACATAATCTATAGAAAGTTCTCTTGTACAACCCCATTGCAAGTAATAGGAATTACATAAGAATAATATTAAAATGTGTTTCAGCAAAGGAAAAAAATAAACATTTTATTTAAATTGGGAAAGACAGACCACACTTGGCCTTCCACAGACTGGTTTGCACAATATATAAATATAGGATCAAGGGAGTTGATGAGGAATAGGACACTTGGAAACAGAAATTAATTATCTTTCTTCTTAGTTGAACTTTTTATTTTAGAAAGCTTTTTAGAAAATTAAACTACATTTTTCTTTCAATCAAGTTTAACAATGCAGAAGATAGCATTGACTAAGATATTAATACAGTAGCAAAGAATTTTGAATAATTATTATATTTTATTCACATTAGGCTCCATTTTTAGTTATATAATTTTTATAATCCTTTGTTTCTTTGTGTATTTATCTACTGCATTTATATGGCCACTCATCTCACACAAAGTAACTCTGGATGGTGTACAACAATTGAATACAATAATAAGTAGATTAAAAATATAATAAAAGGATAAAAATAAGAATATTATCAATATTTTTAAAAAGCATACAAATTCAATGGAAAGAGCAAGAATGTCACAACAAGTCACAGTAGAACATCTAGTAATCTCTTCAGTTCCCAAAGATCCTCATGCCTGATGACATAACCAGGTCGTGAGGACTTCCTAAACAATAGCAAGAAAGGAACAAGCCTAATGTCATGGGGGAGGATGTTCCACAAAGAGGTGCTACGGCAGAGAAGGCCTGCCTCCTGGGACCCACCACATACAGTTCCCTGGTTGATAGAAGCCATAATATGCCTTCCCTCCCAGATCTAATGGGACAAACCTAAGCAATCGGGGAGAAGCAGTCCCTCAGATAAGCTGGCACTATGCCGTGAAGGACTTCAACAGTTAAAACCAGTACCTTGAATTGGACCTGGAAACATACTGACAACCAATGCTGCTTGTGAAGCAGAGGTGTAATGTGTGCTCTTCTAGCAGTACACATAACTGCCTGTGCCACTACAGCAGACTGGGGGTTGGGAATCCCTGATTTAATGGAAGGCCCCATGTAGAGTATATCTATACTCTAATATAACCCAGTAGTCCCAATTTTGAGGGAACTAGGGCATGTGTAACCATGAACATTCTCTCAATCCAGGAAGGGATGCAGTTGGCACATAGCACAAAGCTGTGCAAAAACCCTCCTAGCCATGACTACCACCTTCTCTTTGAGCAGGAGTCATGAACCTAGGCAGACTCCCAGTTTGCCACTCCCTCCAGCACCAAAGATGGCAAAGTCCTAGAACTGGTAGGACCCCACACCCCAAAGCCATAATCTTGATAGGATTTAGCTGAAATTTGTTGTCCCCAACCAGACAATCTCTAGGCACCGGCATAAGGTGTTCAAAGTTAATTCACCAGGGCAGAGACATATAGTTGGGTATCATCAGAAATCCTGAAGAAATAGGCAAATTAGCATAGTACCACCTCAGTCGCCTGAGCTGATCTGGAAGGATATTATGATGGGTGCTATCAAAAACCACCAAGATCACATACGGCAAGGATGGATGCACAACCTCCATCCTTTCCATGCCTGAGATCAATACAAATTATGACCAATGCCATTTCTTTCCAATACCCAGGTCTGAATCCTAACTGTAAAGGACCCAGATAATCTGCTTTATCAGTGTCCTCTGAAGCTGTTTGCACAACCACCTTCTCATTCACCTTGTCCCAAAAGAGGAAATTAGATAATGGGCAAAAGTTATCCAGTATAGTAAAATCCAGCAATGGCTTCTGAAGGAGAGGGCAAACCAAAGCTCTTTAAGAGGTAGAGGAACAACCTCCTCACTCAAAGAAAAATTAACTACTGCTAGAACCCAGTAGAACCCATATAACCTGGACCATCCTGGACCACTTTCAAAGCCAAGAGGGCATTAATCTAAAAGCTGATGGTTACATTCACAATTTAAAGCACTCAGTCCATTTCCTCAGGTCCAACAGGTTCAAACCATTCCCAATAACCAGACATTTCCTCTGGACATGCAGCAAGGCCAGCATCCAGCTGCAAGAAAATTGGACTGATTTATCCAGCAGGTGCTAAACAAATTGCTCCCCATGCCCCTGCACAAGAGGGCTTGCCTCACACAAAACAGGTGTGGGGCAACAATCTGTGAATACAATAGGGATGGAAAAGTCCTACCCTTAGTCCCACAAGATAAGTTCTAATGGTGAATGCTAACCCATGTTGTTGTTGACTTGTCCTTGGTTGAGTGCCAGTGCTGCTCTAGATCATGGGTATCCAATCTTTTGGTTTGCCTGGGCTACATTGAACAGTAATTGTCTTGGGCTGTATCTGAAATATATAATATAGTCAATGTATATAAACAACAAATTTCTTTTATTTCTTTCTTTTATTACATCCTGTGGCACTGCATTACTAGCTGTCCAGGGCCACATGTGACTCATGGGCTGTGGATCGAACACTTCTGCTCTAGATATTTCTTCTTTCATTTCATCTCCCTGAGCTCCTCAATAAACCACAGGGGAGTGACAGGATCCCTGACAGAGGAATAGGTGCATGAGTGGAATCCAATCAAACTTCTCGGCCAGCCCCTGTTGCAAGTAACAACAAAGTCTTTGGATGGAACTGCAGCAGACTAACAGGAATAGCTCCTAGTTCCTTCCGAAACCCATCTGAGTCCATCAAATGTCAGGAGCAGACCAATCTAATGAGTTCAGTCTCCCACAGTGGATAGCAATTCTAGAAAATCCCATGGAATTTAGAGTGTGATCTCACCATGACAAGAAAGATACCAAAAACTCCCTCAATTTCAGATCATGCAGCTCACTGCTCTGATAGCAACACCAGATGTAGACTATGACCACTGTTCCAGACCATGTTGAGCTCTGGATAACCTGGGATTGGTCCATGGCTATCATGTAGCCATGAACTCTAGAGCCACTTCTGAGAAGATACTTCTATTTTTTTTATTTGCATAGAAATGTATGGAATGAATAGGCATATGTTTATATATGGTATGTATGGAATGCTTTATATAGCATGAATGTGTAAACTGTTGTATATCTCCTTAATTTTACAAATCTGGTTAATATTTATTTTCAAATTATGTGGATTCTTTCGTGTATGTTTGTATAATTTTTTTATTTTTACTTCTTGGAATTAGTTTTTTATGGTTTTGTGATTTGTTGTTTTGTTACTTCTGTGAATCACCTAGAGTTGTGTCTTAAAATGGGCAGGCCTGTAAATCTTTTAATTAAATAAGTAAGTCCATCTAGTTCTGTTGGATGACCTCCCCCAGCAAATTGCATTAAATAACATGGGGTGAATGCAGCAGCGTACATAGGCTGAATCATGACTATGGTCTCCAATACTCCTTCACTCTTATTTGACTCCTAAAGGTCAACCCTCTGCCAGTGAAAACTGAGCTCAAGAGCTCTGTTGTCACTGGCAGGGGCACTCCGCAGGCTGGTCCTTCACTGTTCCCAGGGCAGCCCTGCGGGCCAAATCTAAGCATCCTGTAGGCCAGATCTAGCCCCCGGGCCTTGAGTTTGACACCCCTGTTCTAAATAAACCAATACAGTTATTGCAAAGCATTTTTCATCCACATGCCTATAACAGCTGTTTTAAAATGTGGATTTGGTCATCACAGATATCAGCTTATATAGTTAAAATATCTTGTTACTGAGTAGGTCTTTTCTCCATTGACATAAAATGTAAGTATATACCATTGTAAAGTATATTTTTCTGTTAAACATCTGCTTAATCATGCTTACAATATAAAATATAATAGACTGCAGTTCAGCAGTTAGTGTTTTAGATTGTGAGTAGAGAAATTAAAGTTCTGTTTCATTCTTAAAGCACATAAGCTCGCTGGGTGACTTTGCCCCACCATTTTCTCCCACCTCAATTCATCTCACAAGACTGTTATTGTGGAGAAAAGGAGTACTATGTGAACCCTAGAGGAGAGCAGTAGATAACATTTACAGAAAAAAATGTTCCTTTGGAATTTAGGAGTATGAGATAGTATATAGTAGCTATAGATGAATGCCCAGAAAATAAGGTGATGTTTTGAATCTGAAGGCCTACAACTTACAGTATATAGAGTGAGAAAACTATCTTTTTTTGAAAAGTGACTTCTTTTTCAGTGATAAACACTGAATTATTATCCATAAGCATGCATGTCACTTGAGCAATTAAAATTTTTCTGAATACCACACCTGGTATGAGGCACAAAGAGAAAGTAGATGGTTGACAAAGATCAATCTTTCAGTCCATTGTCAGTTCATTATTTAATCCCATTTGGAACACGTGACCACCCTAAGCTCTATAAGGAGGATGGATCAATTAAGCTAATCCATCCTAGGTAGCTGATGAATCCAACTCATTTCTAGTCGATGATGGGGATTTTCCCAGCAATCAAGGGGGAAACTCTAAGGCTAGCCTGGTTGAATTATAGAATAGAGAGCCTTGGCGCTTCATAGGGTGGCTCCTGAGTACCAATCTATAGGGTTCCTTGGTTTGCTAAGGAGCTCCAGGAAATGAAGTACCTAACAAGGTATCTCCAGCATCACTGGAATATGGAAGGACCAACAACAGCCAGAAAGAGGGGAAAAGCCCAGCTCTGGGTCTATACTGTAATGGTAAGATATATAAAGTGTCAATACTTCTCCACATTTATTGCACCTCCGGGTGCTAGTCAGCAGCATTATTTAGTGTGATCTGGGTCCTTCTGGGCCATGGGATCACAGAAGATGTCCCTGCTAGTTTTTAGGAGCACATTGGAACAAAATTGCTCATATTTACTGTATGTAAATGGATTGTAAAAGTCCAATACTGCATGAACTGGGTGGTAAATTTGTAGAATCTCATGAGATGATAGAGGTAACATTTTGCAAAGTCACTTGGGATTCTTTTACACCAATGACACCCAAAGAAGTAAAGAGAATCATCTGTGGAATGAATTTCTATGTGGGATACCGCAGTACTCAGCCTTTTGACTAATCTTATTTAACATCTAACATTAAACCTTTGGGACAGGCCATTCATTAGTTTAAGGCCTGGTATCATCAATAGGTTGATAAATACATATTTTACATCATCAGTTACCAGGCTGCATAAGTGATATAGAAGTCTTGATCCACTTGCTTAGAGAAGTTAAAAAGTATATGGAATGAAAATGACTGCAGGTACATCCACGAAGATAGAGCTATCATTGGTACAGAAAACCACTACTTCCAAAGCAAATCCATCTTAACAGGTTTTCATTTCCTGTGCAATTTAAATTGTCCTGACTTGTCCTGAACCCTGCTGGGGTAGGTGGAATCCATAGCTAGGAAAATCTTTGGTTGGCTTTGCAACTCTCCCAGTGATACCCATTCCTGGATCAGGATTCATTGACTCTAAAATGACTGCAAATTGCTATATGTGGGGCTACCTTTGAAGACAATTCAGCAGGCGAAACTGACATATAAGCAGCTGCTGGCCTAACCAGTGCTAGCCAGTTCAGCAGCATAACATCTATTCTGCAAGAGCTGTGTTGGTTGCTGATGGGATTTCAGGTTCAATTCCAGGTGGTGGTTGCTAACTATAATTTGATTTAATCCTTATGTTTTGGACTATCTTCTCATGTAGATACATCTACCTACTGGATATCAGCATATCCATGTTCTGGATATGCATGTTCTGGATATCCATGGAGGAAATGGATAATTGGAAAGGAAGACAAATGGGGAAAAAGAAAAATACATTAACTTTTAAATTTTCCTGGCATCCATAACAAAAATTATCACAAAAACAGCAAAAAAAATTCTTAGGCCTACATGCATATGAACTTACTTTTTCAAGTATTAGAAAGTTTGGCTTTTTTTCAATTGCAATGTTTTTACACAAATTTTATTGTTAAGAACATATCCTCATGATAATTGGGTGGGGAAAATAATTGGGTGGGTGGGAAAGACTAGATCTGAGGTAGAAATTTCACAATAGACACATGGTGAGTCGTGATCCACAGACTACAGTGATCATAGATATAACTGTCTGGATTGAAGCTGATTACTAGAATCAGGAAATAAATAACATAAATATTGAGTCAGTTGACAGACAAGATAAAAAGAAGCAACAGGCAATTTACAATATCACTTGACTGCTAAAAATAGTCCAACCTGAGATACTTTAAAAACCAAATAATACCTGCTGAATGGAGTATACAAGGAAAAAAAGGAAGACATGTCCTTTTTTGACAGTCTTCTGGAAATCCCATCCAAATCCAAGACTGCTTGAAGATAGAAAAGGTGGAACCATAAGGATCTGTTGAGGATAGTCTTCCAAAGCAGGGGTCTCCAACCTTGGCAACTTTAAGACTTGTGGACTTCAACTCCCAGAATTTCTCAGCCAGTGAATGCCATTTCTCTGATCAAAGTGAAATATATTGATTCAAATCTATTCCCATGCAGTCATATAACATTCAATGCACAATCATACACACAGATTCAGGTTCCTTACTGTGTCTTCTTCCTAATTCTATCCAATCTCTCTAGTAATAAACCATAACTGTTAATAATAATAGATGGATTAAGGCTAGAGCTTTGGCAGGGGAAGATTAGATTCTAAGGCAGAAAATGAAGGAAAATGAGTGCTGATTATGATAATAGCTTTGTAGATATTGTTCTTAATAGACTTCCTTAAATAGTTATCTGATAGCACATTTGGTTTCCTCTAATTACCATCTTGCTTTTAAAAAAAGTTCTTGTTCTATTCCATTATTAGGGTTTTTTTTCTCCTTTACATTTTTCAGAAAATGAAGATTCCTATATTTTTTCCAAAAGGGAAAGCTGGATTTTGCTCGTCTGATTGATTGATTGGTTGGTTGGTTGGTTGATTGATTGATTATGTGCCATTGAGTAACTTTAAGTTCCTAGTGACCACATAAATAGATTTTTTTCCATGTTGATCTATCCCTAATCTGTCTCCAGAGATCTGGGTCTTTGCATAATGTGTGTGAAGTACGGTATGATAATTTGAGCCTGGTCATTTACTTTCTCAAGTAAAAACTCAGGGTTGATTTGTTCAATGATCCATTGGTTTATTTTCTTGGCTATCCATAGTAATCTCAGGAGTCTTCCCCAACATCAACGTTCAAACTCTTCCTATCCGGCTTCTACTTTCACTTCTATAGAATGTTACAGGGAATGCAATAGCTTGCACAAGTCTGATGTTTGTAGGTAGATAGATCATGGTATTTGAATATCCTTTCTAAGGCCTTCATGGTTGTTCGACCAAATGCTAATCTACAACCTATTTCTTGGCTGCTTGTTCCTTTACTGTTGATAGTTGATTCTAACATCATGCAAACCCATACAATAGGTTGAGTAAACCATGATTAATTTTTTTGTCCCTTTCAATTATTTCTTATTCTTGGAGTCTGCCTAGACAAATCCCTACAGTTTTCTTGGCAAGGTTTTTCAGAAGAGGTTTACCATTGCCTCCTTCCTAGGGCTGAGAAATTGGCTAAGGTCATGCAAGTGGCTTTGTGCCTAAGGTGGGACTAGAACTCATGATCTTTCTGTTTTTAGCCTGATACATCAAACTGGCTTTCCCTAGCAATAAAGAGCTATGGACAAATACAGTTATAGTCTGCAGTCATTTAGAGATTTCTGAAATTTTTAATTAGATTATTTATTTATTTATTTATTTATTAAATTTATATCCCGCCTCACTTCCCCCAACGGGGAACGGGTGGCGTACAACAAGATAAAAACAATTCCTATACAGTGTAAAAACAAAAACTCATTCATATCAATTCAGACATACACGGGGGAAGAACAGGTCTCAATGCCATGCCCTCCAACAAAGCCAGGTCTTAATGGCTTTGCAGAAGGCAAGTAGATTAGGGATGGTTCTAATCTCTGCAGGGAGCATATTCCAAAGGGACGGTGCCACTACAGAGAAGGCCCTAGCCCGTGGACCTGCCAGCAGACATTGCCTGGCCGACGGTATCCGGAGCAAGCCTCCCAGGGAGCTGTGAGATCTAACCGGGCGCTGGGAGGCATAAGGTAGCAGTAGGCGGTCTCGCAGGTATCCTGCTCCTAAGCCATGAAGGGCTTTAAAAGTTGTCACTAGCACCTTGAGTTGCACCCGGAAGACCACCGGTAACCAATGCAGCTCGTGGAGGATAGATGTTATATGGGCACGCCTAGGTGCACCCATAATCACTTGCGCGGCCGCATTTTGCACCAGCTGAAGTCTCCGAGTGCTCTTCAAGGGCAGCCCCATGTAGAGCTCATTGCAGTAATCCAATCGAGAGGCGATAAGGGCATGAGCAACCATGTGTAGAGCCCCCCGGTCCAGGAAGGGTCACAACTGGAGCAACAGGTGAACCTGTGCAAAGGCCCCTCTGGTCACAGCCGTAAGATGGTGGTCAAATTGTAGCTGTGGATCCAGAAGGACCCCCAAGTTGCGAACTCATTCTGAGGGGAGCAATTTCTCTCCCCCCAGTACCAAAGTTGGATAATCAACTGAACCCCGAGGGGGCAAGACCCATAGCCACTCGCTCTTGTCAGGGTTGAGCCTGAGCCGATTAGTCCCCATCCGGACCCTCACATCCTCCAGGCACCGGGAGATTATTACAGATTATTACATTATCTTCCCTTGAAAAATTTTTCTTTTAATTTTGGGGGGGATTTTAAATTTAGTGTCAGTTAGATTGACAGCTATAATACAGTTACAGAATGACACAAAACATTATAGCACTGGAAATACTGAAGGATAACTTTGAAAAATTGAATCAGAAGTTAATATCAACAATATCAATAGCGATGTATCCTTCTATGAATATGAATGGAAGTAAAGGCAAAAGAGGGACATGTTCTTATCAGACAAGATAGAGAACATTGACACTGAAAGTGGGTGTACAAATGAAAGGCTACAACAGGGGAAAAGATGTTTTATTGGACATACAAAAGAAATTGATTGATGCTTTAAAATCAAAAGTTACAAATAATAAACCCAAATTTATTTTTGCAGAAACACAGATACAGGCAGTCCTCGAGTTTCATTGGTAATTGGGAACAAAATGTCTGTTGCTAAGTGATGTGGTCATAAATCATGATGATAGTGATAGCGATCTCAATCCCATTATTCCCTGATTTGAAGAAAGGAGGACAGGGTCAAGATACATGCTGCAAGCACAATAAGAAAGAGAAGAAAATCTGAATAACAATGAAAGGTTATATAACAAAATGATCTTTTTTATTTGTTATTATTATATTTTACTTTTGATTCAAGAACTCAAGATAGCATACACTTTATTTTTCCTACAACAACAACCCTGTGAGGTAGATTGGGCTGCGAAAGTGACTGACCCAAAATTACTCCCTATGGCTGGGAGTGAACAGAAACTTGCTTGTCCCCACTCCTGGACCAATACCATAATAGCATTAACACTACATTGGTTCTTTAAAGCTTTTTGCTATAAATTTGAATGGAAGTTAGGGTAAGTACGTATATAAAGATGACACAGAGAAATTCAGGCAGTACACATGCATTCACACACTACATATATTGTGTTTGTAGGTGTGTGTGTCTAGGCTAGATAAAAAAGAATTGCAGTTCTCACTTTCCATGCATAAGAATATATTTTGTACAAACAAAATCTGCCTTCACACATCCTTTTCTTAAGAGGTTCCTTATCTCATGTTGAGAAGGTCTCCCAAACCCATAAGCAGAATTATACTTTGCTTAGTTTATAAGGCATGCAGCAGTAAAGAAAGAATGCAAGATGTTTAATTCATAATTCTATTTGTTGATTTCTTTGTGTATTATAGCAAAATTGTGAGATAATAGGAAATATTATTATTTCCTACTACCCTTTCAGTGGCTGGTTGAATGCTGGGCCAATTATTATTGGTATATTGTCAGTAAAAGGAAAGGCAAGTTTTGATTTCTGCCTCTTTATTATACAATGCATGGCAGGATTAGTTGTAATCAGGGAGAAATAAATCTTTGAACCAAGTATACTGAATAGATTCCTGTGGTCCAATGTTACATTCCTCCAAGGTCTATTAAGGCCACTATGAACGAAAGATGGAACAGTTGGAAAGGAGAACAAAGCAGTCAGTGGCACCCTGTGAAGGAAAGGAGGAGTGAGTTGTATAAAATAGCTGATAGGGCTAAATTCATATTGTTTTGTCTTCCTGTTTAACAGTTCTTTTGCCATGACAAATAAAGGCTGAACGCACAGATTGTCATTTCTGTTTGGTTTATGAGACTGATTGTGTTTATTTTGTAAAGAGCTGTGGGAAAATGTGAGCCGATCTAAACCACATTTTCCTATTCTGTTGGAACCCCTAAGGACAGCTGCTTTGTGACCAACAACTCCACCCCAATTTTTGGAGCTTAAATACTACAAGACTTTAGCCAGGACTTTAGGAGAACACTTCATCAGCAGAATATTTTCCCCCAATACATGAAATGAGTTTGAGTTCTGGTTCCTTCAAATTTCTGAAAAATTATCTTCGGTATACTGGGTTTACAGCATTTAGTATTGCTAAACTAAGTCAATTTCTTATTTGTTTTGATGCATGACATGTAAAAATAAAAGCATTTAGCGGCAAAGGATTCGCTACCAAATGTATATCATCATATACATCATATAACGGTACATCATATACTATACAGTATATGGGATGATTTTATAAGTGTGATTTTATAATGCTGGATAAGATCAGAATACAAGTTTAAAGTGAAAAAATATTTATTTGCCCTGAATGTCTTCTAGAATGCTTTAAAAGGGTTGATTGCATTTACTTTAGTATTGGAGATATAATTTAGGATTTGGGGAATATGCATGCATTGTCTGCATTTGTTCTATTGTTGCTCCATTTGGGGTTGAAATGTTAGGAATGTTACTGTGACTGCAGACTGGTCATTGTAGGTAAAAGATGCATATGTTCTTCTTGACTATATATTTGAAGTATATCAAATACTTGGAATATACCAAGGTACCCAGGAGTTTTGGACCTTTTATACATATGGGATGTTTAAAAATAATTATATAATATTAGACAGTTAATTTATATCTAAGCTACAGCAGTGTTGTTTGTAAAATATTTAAACTCATCCTTTTTGATGAAGAAAAAAAGAAAATAACTTTTTATGACTTTTGCTTACTATTTATTTTCTAGATATCCCACCTTCCTCCTATTAAGGTTTTATCATGTTCTTAAAATAGTTAACTGAACAGTTTCTTTTTTTCTTAGATTTAGCTTGATACAGTATAAGAGATTCAATAAATGGAAAAATAGCAGAGCACGTGGCAGCACCTAACTGACATTGGTTGATCTGCCCAAAAACTGAGCAAAGTAAGATCTACTTAATATTTGGATGGGAGATCAACAGGGAATTTCCCAGTTTTTTATAGCTATATCAATAACTGGGAAAACTAAAAGAAAGGCAACAACATCCTGAAGACAACTCTATAGATGTGTCCCCATAGTCACTATGAGTCAAGCTCAACTCGAGAAAATCTTTATATATACATAAAATAAAATTAATAGGTAGAAATCATGAGTGGGCAATGTGTCGTTCTAAGAACATATTCAGCCTTTGCGGGGAGGGGGAGGGGGGAGGCTTTAGAGTCCCATGCAGTCACAATTACTGAAAACCATAAAGGGCAATTGCAGTACGATCCCAAACATAGCTTAAAGGTTAGACATAGTTTTAAAAACATTTTCCTGTGGCAGAAACTCTTACAAACAGAGAGGTGAGGAGATGACTAATGAATACTGCAATAGAAAGCAAACACTGGACCCTCGAAGATGTAGAGAATTTGCAGAAGTTTATTCTCCCCAGACTCTTTGAGTATTCAGGGGTTGAAAACAAAAACAGACACTTGAAGCCTTGACAGGCCAAATTAAGAACTCAAAGTAATGTTCTAATGAAATGCCTAACCAAGGGGATAAAGTGTTCTAGCTGCAGCGGTTTGCGGCTTGCTTTCCTGCTCTCACTAATGGTCTCAATAAGCCTGCCAGGCTCAGTTGTGGGCTGTGTTGTCAGCTCTTACTTGTGTTGTCTCTGGCACCCTTTCTTCCCTCCTGATGTCCCATCTTGAGAAACCAGCTTTATTTCCTGCCTGATCAGTATGTTGCTTGAAGGCCAGGCAGCTTAGAAGGATGGGGGAATTTTTTGTACCAGCCTGATAAGGGTGGTCCACTTTTCCTAGTCTTTAATTTTCTTCTTAACAACCACTGGTGCCTGCTGTCTTCCTCATCTTTCTTCTCCAGCCTCCACCCCTTCTCCTTCATTAGAATTGTCTTTATGTTCAGCCAAGCACTGAGACTGCAAATATCCATTCCCTGTTATATGGCTTATTGACAAGGAGGCCAAAGTTTTTCCTTCCCCAGAAAGAAAAAGAATTCTAATCATAATCTAATACAGTAAAGATAACCTTGTTTTTCTAGAAAGGAAAAAAGTAAATAGACTAATCAGCATATCTTTAAATAATTTGTTCAGTGTGATTATGGTTTGCTCGAGTGATAAGTTTAATTCCTTTCCACATAAGCATATGGCCCCCTTTAGTTGCTCTATTTAATTTAATATTTTTTGATAGAATAGCAAGCAAGTACCCTCCAAATATTTTGTAGTATGGTTCCTATAATCCTTTGCCAATAGCTATGCTGGCTGTTAACTGAATTTCAGAACAATAGAAAGGCACTGATTTGTCTGTTCCTAGCATGTCTTTTTAGTGTTCCTCAGTTCAAGTTCTTCTTGGGTCAATCAGAGTTGAATGATCCTACCCCAAAACTTATAATTCAGAATCTGATATTCTGTAGTTGTCCTTTTTTTCAGTTTGTGAATCTCTCAGTTTACTCTTGCTATCGGGGCTGATTCATCAAGTGCTTCTCTAAATTTTCATGTGAAGTTCTAGTAATTGTTCTGTAATGGATCATTGCCTCAATGAGGGGCACAATCCTTTGGCTGTCCTTTTTTTCAGCATTCAGATCAAAATACACCTTAAAATCATCTGTACAGAATGTTGTTGACCAATATGTCTTAAACAATTTCTACAGACTAAAATCAGATCAGAAAATTGTCTTAGACTCCTTCAAATACCTATGGCAAACTCCCATGAAAGTGAAGAAATATCAGTGGGGCTGCAGGTTATATACTGCTCCTGGAGCAAGCCTTGTCTGAAATACTGTAGTTGTACCATAACATTGTGCAGGTTTGTTATCAGCATATCCACTTGCTCTTGATGCTACAACAATGCTTCCATGAGTTGTTCTGTGTATAGTGGGGTGCACTGAGAATCTGATAACATCTGCACAATGCAAAGCAAGGTTTAATGTCTCTCTGAATAAAGAAGAATGATGGTACTCTCTGAGTATGATTGTTTTTTTGCAGACATTTCATTACCCAAACTAGGTAACATTATCAGTGCTAGTAAGGAGTGGGGTTTGCTCTCAGTTTATATTCTGGATGCTTGCCCTGTCAGTGTTTCTGGGAGTGGTCTTGGATGTTATTTGGTTAGGCTGTTTATTGTTAGCTTGTTTGGCAGTCCCTTGATTGGGGTATTCTTTATTTATTGATTGTTAGTCTGTTATTAATCTTGCAATTAATCTATTCTCATCTACGTGTTGATTGCTGGTAGGGAAGTGTCTGGTCTTTTTGTTCCCTGTTTGGCTGGTTGATTGTCTCTTTTGCACAGTATGTAGATATTGTTTATATTTATGTGTCTATTGATGGCTAATTTGTCAGAATGCCAGGACTCTATAAATTTTCTAGCATTTTTGGACTTGGCTTGGTTTAGGATGGTCACAGTTTTGCAGTTGAAACTGTGATTAAATCTGTCCATATGTTGTGAAATTAAAGAGTTTTCATCATGTCTTTTGACTGTGAGTTGGTGTTCATGGCTGCGTTCTGCCAGTTGTCTGCCTGTTTGTCCTCCATAACGGCTGTTGCAGTCATTACACTGTATGTTGTAGATGACTCCTGATTTTTCTTCTAGGGCTACTGGATCTTTTGGTTTACTTAGGATGTTTTGGAGGATTTTAGTTGGCTTGTGTGCTACGCTGATTCCATGTAGTTATAATAGTCTGTTGGTGGTTTTTGAATAATGAGGCTTTCAAAACTGATGTCAGCCCTGGAGGTAGGCAAGGTCAGAAAACAAACACCACAAGAACCATTTGATGTCGTGGGATAATAACAGAATCTTGAAAACCTGACAAGAGAATCAGGATAATCCTGAGTTTCTTTTTCACCCTATCCTCTCTTTCAGGGCTCAGCTCATGTTTATGTAATCATACTTGCATTCCTTCTTCAAGGTTATTGATATACAGCTCTGCAGCAGATTAGAAGTGAAATGGTAGATTGTTGCATTTTATCTGGGGGTTGAGTATACACATTATACACATGCACATCCTTTATTCAAAAGGATGACACATTTAAACAAGATTTAAAACTTAACAGCTCCTTTACTATATTCTCTCCTAATAAATGCCCTTTCCATTTTAAGAATAAGGTATTTAGGGAAGAACTATTCCTCTTTTTAGATAAGTATTGTATTGTGTATAGACACACCTCTTAATATGAAAGAAATGTGGAAAATACACCTTGCTGTTGTGATGGATTAGGCAGTTTTTCCTGCAATGGAGTTAACCAGTGTGATTCTGTTAGCAGTTTGACAGTTAGCTGAAGAATATTTATTATGTTAAAAAGTCGCTAAATGCAAGTAGTATTTTGTAGCAAGATGCCCTCAGTTGTCCATAATTTTGTTTCAGATATTTTCATTTGTTTGTTCTGTATGTATCACATTCTTACACTTTATTCAGGTTGTCTTTTAACAGATCAGCAATTCCCTGTGGTATAAATTAGGTTAATAATTATTCCTTTTAAGATTGTTATTGAACTTCCATCGCTGATTGCAGAAAGTTTTCAAACAACATGCAATAGGCAAGAAGAATACAAGTAGAGGTAGTCCTTGATTTTGAATACAAGTAAAGGTAGTCATGACGTTCATACGTTGAGCCACCCATGTGACCGGACCCAATTTTATGGCTTTTTGCAGTGGCTATTAAGTGAATGTGGTGGTTGTTAAGCAGATCAATGTAGTCCTAAGGGCTGGAAACTGGCAAAAAAAATTCATGCACATAGTCATGTGAACGCAGAAATGCTGCAACCGGTCATAAAGGTGAGCTGGTTGCTAAGTGCCTGAGATTCAGTCATGTGGTCACAGGAACTCTGGAACCGAGTCATAAGTAGCATGGGGGAGGGGTGCATCATAACTTCAATGACTACTTGTATTAAGTTGCTTTTCTGTAAGGCAAGCAGAGCGCTATGAAATTGTGTAATGTGTCAATGAGAAGTAAGAGATTGGGATCCCTTAGAGCAGGCCATGGACCACATACAGCCCATAACATTCTTGGATGTGGCACCAACCACCTTAAAATTCAGTTTAATATATTTTAAATACATTATTGAATGTAAACCAGATTCAAACATATGTCACAAACATTTAACTAAATAAAATAAAAATGTAATAAAACATTGACGATACTGCATTTTAAAACTAAATAATAACTTTAGTCACCAGTGAGCAAAACTCAAGAGCTCGTGAGTTCTGAGGAGTCCTGCACAAGTTGCCACCTCAGTCTGCAGCAATGAGGATTGCTTGGCACAAGCCATACAAGAGCACTACTTGGTTCTGCTCAGTCTGCCTTCCAGCAGCCTCAAGCACCCTAGGCAGCTGCAATTAAGCCAATTAAACTGTGAGCTTCTGCATCTTCCCTATACTGGGAACTGACCTACTCCCAACCCAAGAGCCTCCACAACTTTCAAGCAAGTATAGTATGTTCCATACTGTGTATATTTCCTAGTTTTGATGTTTTAAGTAAAATATATAAATATTTGAACATGTTACTATTGTATATATTTACAATTTACTCATAGTCTTATATCATGACACACAAAGTTGTATTTGGTTCAGGAAAAACTGCACTAAGCAATTTTTCCCCACTCATAGGTTTATTAAAAATTAGAGGGAATATTGCATGGAGGTGGGATAGGAGGTGAGGGGCTGGTCCCCATGATAATCTTATGTAAGATTTAGTGGCTGTCATTTGTCTCTGAGTTTAACACCAATGCCTTAGGAGAGATAGATGAAGTTTCCACTCCTTGCCAACAGCCTTGGGTGACCCAAATAGGAGAAGCTTATTTGTCTCCAAGTTTGTCTGCACAACTCTGTTCTCAGTCACTGGGAAATGGAGTGAACTTGGCTTCCCCTGTTCTTTCCAGTGTTGGTTAAAACTGCTAGATTCCCTTTGCAAGAAACATGTTTTTTTGTAAGCAGACTAGTAACAGACATAAGCCTCATTATTTATTCATTTTTTCAGCTTGGGAAGGTGGCATATGTAAGGAAGGGAGAGAGAGTCTGTGTTTGTGTGTGTATGTATGTTTGTGTCAGTGGTGGGATTCAAATTTTTTTACTACCAGTTCTGTGGCCATAGCTTGGTGGGCATGGCAGGGGAAGGATACTGTAAAATCTCCAGTCAGAGGTGGTATTTGCCAGTTCTCCAAACTACTCAAAATTTCCGCTACCGGTTCTCCAGAATTGGTCAGAACCTGCTGAATACCACCTCTGATGTGTGTGTGTGTGTATCACTAATTAGGATTACTCTTCATTAAAACTATTTTATGTTGTCACAGGCTGGAACTAATGGATACATGGCTCCTGAAATCTTAAAGGAAGAAAGTTACAGTTATCCTGTAGATTGGTTTGCTATGGGGTGCAGCATTTATGAAATGATTGCTGGTCGAACACCATTCAAGGATTACAAAGAAAAGGTTGAAAAAGATGAAGTTAAAAAAAGAACCATAAACGACGAAGTGCAGTTCCAGCACGCTAATTTTGATGAACCAACAAAAGATATCTGCAAACTCTTCTTGGCAAAGAATCCTGAAAGTCGTTTAGGAAACAGGTATCATTTTTTCCTTCTTTTGATTGAGTGGTACTGCCATACTTTTTTAAGGAACTGAAGTTCAAATGTCAGTACTATAGAATTTTCTAAGGCTGCTTAAGCTAAAGAGCTAAGATCTGTCTGGGTGCAAAGATAATCTAACCGCAGTAATCTCCCTGGTTGGATTATTGCAAGCCATTGTCCACAGCTACCCTTGAAGGTTCCTGGACTGCTTCCGTTATTTTGTAATCAGGATTTTAGCTGATATAGAAATTTTGTTCACTTTACCCCAGTGAGCTGGTTGGTTCTTTGCTTCCAGATTCATTCCAGGTTTTGATGCTTATTTCAAAATCATAAATGCCACTACTTTCCATTACTCCTAAAAGTGTTTCTTCACGTATTGGTCTTTCCATATCTTAAACTTTGTACAAGTTCCTGATAGCCTATGGATTAACAGAAATTTCTGTAAAACCTGAAGGAAGTTTTGACAATTGACTGAATCTGCACCTCTAAGCCATCTGTTTTAACAGCCATCTGTCCCAGGCCTAGTTAATGAGAATACTTGATAGGTATTTTCTGACTAGCAAATGCTTATTGAGAAGGGAGAGAAGCAAGAGGAATCTACTAATTTATTTCCTTAACATGACCATGCACAATAAAGAGCAGCACCATTTGGTGTGTCATTCCTGTTACAGCAGAGGTCCCCAACTCCCAGTCTGTGAAGTGGCACTGGTCCACAGTATGCCAGAAACCAGGCCGTGCAAACAAGCGAAGCCCATCCATGGGATGCAGGCAGCACAGGACACCATGTCTCCTCTGTCCGTGGAAAAACCTCTCTCCACGAACCGTTCCCTGATGCCCCAAAAGTTGGGGGCCGCTGTGTTACAGGATAGGGATCCACAGTGGCAGCAGCACATTTTATGCCAGCCTGCCTTTTCTTTTGCCAGATCAAAAAAATAGCATTTTATTGAAATTTGGGAAAGAGCTGCTAGAGAGCACATAGGAGGATCTGAGAAAATAGTATTGTTTGGTTCTTGTTGAATCTGGACCTGGAGAGGCCCAGGTTTTTTTACTTATTTATTTATTTATTATCCATTTATCTTTATCTATTTATTTGTTAATCACTTACAAGATAATAGGTATAAGTATAAACATGAGTAAGAATACAGGAAATAGGTACAAATAAATGGGGACAATAGGACAGGGACGGGAGGCACGATGGTGCACTTATGCACGCCCCTTACAGACCTCTTAGGAATGGGGTGAGGTCAATAGTGGATAGTTTAAGGTTAAAGGAATGGGGTTAGAGGTTCAGTTCCCCTATTGAACCACAAAGTTTATTGGATAATCTGGGGTTAATTTTTCAGTCCTAATTCCATTTCTTACAGGGTTCTTGTGATAAAATATGATAAAATATTCCCCACAAGTGCATGCCTGCCCTGAGTTCCCAAATGAAAAAGCAGTATATCAATGCAATAAATAAACAAATGCCATATTATGGTGAAAATGATTGAATAATCATAATCTTATGTATGACATTCTGGACTCCCAGGTATGACATTCAAGGAATTTGGCTTGGGTAAAAATAAGAATATTGAACAAGAAGCATATTGCTTTTGGATATATAATGCTAAGTAATTTCACAAAACCAAAGTCTGTTATTAAAATCACACAATCAAGGAAGGCAAGATCTTGATCTTTGTGCACTAGTCACAAATGATTCTGTCATCATATACAATTTAAACTTTGGTTAAAGTTGAGCAGAACATTAGGATTTGAGAAAGAATTCTTAGGAAAGAAAGGTAGCTAGCATTTTATATATCTCAATTCAAGTATTCTTTTTATAAATGAAAACAGTAGCTGTGCTAAACATGGTTACTAGGGATAAGCCTGTAGAGATTATAGCCTGCATGCCAAACTGCAGATTCACAGTTCACTTCCTCACAACTGAGACATTAGTCTTGCTTATGTATAAATAGTTAGAAACTCCAACCCTCTCTCTGTGGGATGCGGGTAAGATTTGGAAAAGGGCTAGTTTCCATCTCTCAGACATTTGGAATATCAAATAAGCTGAAGAAATCTGGGAACACTGAAGCAGAGGAACATTTGTTCTGTAGAAATTATAGTATAACTAGGAATTAGATCTTTCTTTTTTTGCATTGTGTGAGGTTTCATGTCCTTTACCTCTCTGAACAAGTTACAAAACTGGATGTTTTCATTTTCAAATATATTTCAGGCTGTGTTCCTAAAAATATTTCTTTTCATTAGAATTTATTGTGATGTTTAATAATAGTTTCAAACCTGCTCCTACAGAATTTGGGAAGAGAGCTCTTTATCTGAGGGAACTTCATCTTCTGTTTGCTTTTCTTTTTTGGGTTGTTTGCATTGTTTATGTTTTTATCATGGTTGCTATATATCTTTTAAATAAATAAATATATCTGTAGCAGAACAGATGAGGCTTGCCCTGAAGGCTGGTGGTGGCAGCAGTACTAAGCTGCTATTTGAAAGAAGGACATAAAATGATTCTGATTCTCATTTTCATTCTGTAGACCTGCTCTACTACAAAGCAATGTTAAACTATAAAAAGTTTTGGGGTTTTTTTGTGATGCTAATTTAAGAATAATGGGTAAAGATTGTGAGAAGGGGGACAATGATACTTTTCAAACATGCATATTGCATGTTGGGTGCTTTAGTTATGAAATAAAGGAAATAAATATCAGTGTTTGGTGTCAGATGTTCACTCAGGTCCTGTGTATTTCATTGGACTTCTATAAAGCTCTGATCACAGTGGTAAAATTATGCAAAAATCCAGACAATCCAAAAGAGGGATTTTCATAGAACAGGATAGAAGCTTTTAAGAATGATGGTAGATTGCTTCAAATGCCAAATAAAATGACTTATAAATATTTAAATATATTCTGCTTGAAGGGCAACATTTTTCATATAAATAAAAAGTTTATTCAGTCAGAGATATAATAATATATTTATGGTTACATTCTTGTGTCTAAAAAATATTCAGTATACCAGCATTTCATAAATGTATGCCTTCTACATTGTGTAGGATACCTCTCCCAGCTCACTGGCCAATGTAAGGTAGGGAAGAAGTTAATTTTAATTTAATTTTAAAAGCCCCCTAAAATGTAAACTAGAAAATAAAAATTTAAAATGAAATAAAAAATCCATATACAATAAATTGTGTCTGAAACAGCTGTAAACTATAATCAAATCTTAAACGTCTTGAACAAAGAGCAGTGTAAAAGTCCTAGAAATAAATAAAGTTAAAAGTTGAAAAGGACATAGCTAATATGTTAACTTTTAAAAAATAGTACAAGAAAAACATTGGACATTGTTATGAATAAGGCAGCCAAACACCATCTCTGATGAAGGAACTTTAAAAACACATGGAAATATCAATCTAAAGAAAAAAATGAATACATTTTTAAATATCTGTTTTTAACGCCACCCTATATTTTTATTGGGAAAATATTCCCAATTACTCAATAAAAGGACAGAGATACATTTTAATGCTTGCATATTTTAGATTCTTTATATTTTGCTCCAGTTCATTTAATGTTGTATTAACCTCTAAAGGATCGGGGAATTGTCTTGCAATAATTATTTGTGCAGATGTTTTTCATGCTGCTGTTGATACTACCAAATGTGCTGCTTTAGCATTCTTTACCAGTTGTGATCTTTCCATGTCATGACAAAGAGGTTTTGCTTAGCCCCTAACAATTAAACTATCTTTCAAAGCCAATGTTTGGCCCGATTGATGCAAGCTATAGTGAAACACTGGAATTAAAATGCTGATTGAAAATACTAACTGAAAAGCACAGATCACACTAATTAATAACTTGAACTGGGGTATTTATTTATCTGTTAAATTTATATTCTTCTTCTTTGCCAAAAATAACACTCAGCATGGCTAACAAGCAAAATACAGATGAAAATGTTATGTTTATGAGTAAAATATTAAAATAAATATTTTAAATATTTACTAAAACTATGATTCAGTGCACCAATTAAAAAATAAACAGACCTCTCAATTAAAAATCAACAACCAATGCCAAACATTTCCTGAGGTATGCAGAGGATAACAGAAAGAAAGAAAAGCCTTGGCTTCTTCTGGCTTGAATTGCACTGAGAATGTGCTCTGTCTTATTCTCACAAAATGTGGGTCCCAAACAGATAATTTTAATGGGAACCTTAAATCCTGCATATAGGAGATGTGGGCTTCCAATGAGTTTACATCCAAAGTGAATAGAGTATACGCTGTTTTTTTTCCCCCCATTTTCTCCAGAAACAGTCTGATAGCCACAAGTATTATAGAGCATCTATCAAACTTTATCAATTGCACGCTTGTCCCTCATTTCTTTTTACTGCCACTATATGTAAGATATTGTGATTGGGTGGAGCGGGGGAGGGTATTCATTGTATATTGGAGATAGCAGAAAACCTGTCTATGGTTGCTAACTAGAGATATTGTTCAAGAACAACTTTATAAAGATTAACTTAAGATTCTGGTAAGGTCATTGAGCCCTTGGGTTATCTGTTTAAGTATGCATTGCATAAGTTAAAGCTTCTTATAGGCAGCTTTAATTTGCACACTTGACCCTCTAAAAAGGTTCTGATTAACAGCAAACATCAACAACCCAAGGGTCATAAGAGGTGAACTATTTCATCTCCTAGGTCCAATTATGTAAGTTTTGTAGAACTAGGTTTTCAATCAGGGGCATTCAGAAAGAAACAGATCACTAACCAGAAAAAAGAAGAAAAATATTTTATTTCATGGGTATGAAGAATACACACACACACACACACACACACACATATACTGGAATCTGATATTAACAGATTAATCCAAGAAGAATTGGATTTCCACTTTTCAAAATTAATTTACAAACACAATGTGACAGCTAAAACAACAAATGAGTCCAATTAAAGAATGGTTTCCAGCAGATTATTTAGTCATTATCTGGAAGGCTAAATGTAATCAGTAAGTATATGTCAGTTTCTAAGAAACAAGACTATATTAGGCCAAATATACCCTCCAAAGAAAAGCATTATTTTTGTTGGGGCAAGCATTGAGAAGGCTATGTTCCAAGAAGATGCCAAGATGTAGCATTTGAAAAAGATTGTGTGAATCTCTTTCAGAAGATATTCCCTAAATATTTTTGCTAATGTTGGGAAATATTGGAGTATTAATATTGCTAAGTGGGCTAAAAAAGTATGAAAAAAAGTATAAAAACTATGTATCTAATTAACATATTAGAGAGATCCAGTGCTTGCTGATCCAGAACATTCACCTTCCAAACATCTCCAGAAATGATTGTTAACAAAACTTTTTGCATCTTTATTCTTTATTTCTTTTCATTTTTCTTTGTTCCTTTGCACTTTCCCTTCCCCTATCTTTTTCCTTGTAAATAATGTTTATTTTATCTTTTGCAGAACTGTAGCAAAATATATATATTATTTTAGCCAGGGAATAGCTGAACAGACTTTAGTACATTCATTTTCTAACCACTCAATTTTTTTTGAGAAAGCCTACAATGTATTCATGATAAAGTTAAATAACTGGGTTAAGTTCACCCAGAACTTGATGTTTGTATGAATGCATCCATGTAGTTTTCTTGGCCTGACATGTATGCACCTGAGATTTTTTTAAAAGGAAGTGTAATTTTCTAGCATCTCGTGTTCTAGAAAATATAATTTCAATTGTTTTCTCATAGGTGATCATGATAATTAGAAGTAATATGAAAAGATAATTATAGTGCTAGTGAAATGGTAAAAGTACTTGAGGATTTCTTTTCAAAATATTTACCAATCTGCATTTTTATTAAACAAAAATATAAAATAAATCTGATTATTAATCTGGCAAATGTATTAAACATTAAAGCTTATTTATGGGCTAGTTCAATGGGTGATCCAGCCAACTATGGCTTATTTAACAAACTGAGATTAAATAAATTGAAACTTATTAGGCATGAGTGAACCAGGAATTAGATTTCTCAGAATGTTTAAATCTGTTTCTGGTAGAGGTCTATCAGAACTCTAACCAATGTTAACAAATAAACATTATTTAGCTATGCTATACTCTCCTTCATCATGTTCTTAGGTGACTCTTGTACATGCATGCAAAGGCCTAGTGGTGGTGCTCAAATGTCAGTCTCTAGAAAGGAAGAAAGTGATGGCCATTGAGTTTCCTTTAAGAATTATTCCCTAACACAGCCTGCTGGCACATAACTTACAAAAAATATCAATAGTCTTGGCTGTCTGAACTAGAGTACCTGTGGGAAATAGGAAGCCAAGTTTTTATAGCTGGACAATGAATCTAATTTTGGTGATTGTGTTTTACATGAGCATTACAAAAAGATAGAAATTTACACATTTTCTTTTATTTTACATGATTATGGTCACAGAAAATCATGTCCTTTAATACTACTCAATGGCATGGTTTACTGCCTGTTCTAAAACACATTTTTCTCCAAAAGTAATGAAATTCAATGTTTGGAATCAATTCTACATCATTTTATTTATTTTAAAATTTATGTATGTGCATTTTTGAATAGCGTTCAGTATACATCCTCACTATCCTAGATGAACAAAGTAGCTTCTTTTCAATTAATTGAATTTATTTAACAGAAGTACTGTCCAACCCCAAATGAATATCAGTTTCTCACAATATAACAAAAAAGAAAGATAAAATATAATAAACAAAACCAGCAACACAAATAAATTAAAAGCTGATAAAGAAATGACTGAAACTTGCCAGTAATAAAACACCGAAGAGGCTCTATCACCCCAGTCCAAAATCTTGGACAACCCTATTAGAATGGGAGCTACCCAATAGAAATAAAGATAAAATAGGATGACAAAATGACATACAAAATGACCTGATGTCAGCTTTGGGAGCCATTTCCATGCTGGCACAAGTGGGAGGGGGGTGTATTCAATTGAGTAGCTCTAAGTAGACAAAATAAAATTCTTTTGTTAGTTCAAGGTCATTGGGTATGGCGCAGGATGAAAAAAGGATCTTACTTTTGGACGGATTGTGATTGGGCCATGTGATGTGATGATGGCCAAGGGGGGATGGATTTGCAGTTTGGGAACTGTGGGAAGTCTGAAATCTTTCAGATTCGGGATTCTACAGATGTGCCAGGTGCTATTTTAATAAAGGTACTTTTGAGATATGTTTGTCTCGGAGTTACTGATTGGAATGGAGGTTTGCTGGAACGCTGACACCTGATGCATACCAACCCTTTTGGTTATCAGCTGTGCAAAAATTACAGGGAACAAATAATTGACCCCCAACCCAATCCCTTGTAGGACTTTATTACCAGCACCTTGAATTGCACCAAGAAACAGGTTGATAACAAGTGTAGCTGAAAGTTTCTTCTCCAGGTCAACAATCATGTCAGATTAACCTTCTTACCTACACATTGCTTATTTTTTAATATAATTTAATTCCTTTGAGATTATACCCACTAATACCTCAGTGGCTGAGGAAGATAAAAATTATAATCCACAAGTCACCAGTTGAGAGAAGGCTATTATATTGTTTCTTTAATGCTACTCAAGTTATCCACAGGGAAAGAAGGCTAACTAATGAACACTAGACATTCTTAGCTAAAGGAGATCTATCAGAACAAGATATATGAATTAATCTGTATAAAAATGTATTTATCAAGTATTGTTGCCCAGTGCGCTATTAAAGCTTCTAATTTGGAAAGTAACAGAAGGCCTCAAACTTAATAAATTAACAAATCTTTGATTGTTTCTTTCTGATCCCACTGGTAAACCCACTGGTATGATTAGTATGTGCTTGAATATAAATCTGCTTCATAGGACTATTTGAAACACCTTTTTTTCTTGTTTTGTTACAGGAGTAATGATGATGATCCCAGGAAACATGAATACTTCAAGTCAATAAATTTCTACAGGCTGGAGGCAGGTCTTATTGATCCTCCCTTTGTGCCAGATCCATCAGTTGTCTATGCCAAAGATGTTGCAGACATTGCTGATTTTTCTGAAGCTCGAGGAATTGAGTTTGATGACAAAGACGTTGAATTCTTTAAGAGATTTTCTACTGGTGCTATCCCAATACCCTGGCAAGAAGAAGTTATTGAAACAGGACTCTTTGAAGACCTGAATAATCCCAACAGATTAATTGAAGGTGACTCCAAATCTGGAATTTGTTTACTCCTGTAAATCTTAAATTAATAATACGAAAGGTGGGAATGCATAATTGAATCTTCCAAGATTTCAAAGGCTCAGAGAAGTTTAACGAGCTGTCACTGACATCATAAAGGCAAGCTGATTAATCTGTCCTTTTCCGTGCTGGAAATTTTGTGATAAAACTTCAAGATTCTTTTATAATAGTGAAATACTTTAAGAACTTGTGATGGTTTCTGGACAAACAATCGTAGCTATTAGGACAGAGTACTCTATTTGGGACTGCCACTATTTTATTATAATTCCATAGTAACACACCTACCTTCTTTACAAAATGGACCCTATTCTTACAAAGAAGAACAAAATTCAAATTGATTTCAGTGATGTAGAACTCAGAACACTTATTTAAAGTGCTTTCAGGCACAGAACTATTTTAAAAAGCAGCATGCAATTCTTCTATTTCTTTTCCTTAAGGTGAAAATAAACATTAAAACTGGTGGGAAAAAGTGGGAAGTTTATAAATAAAAGAGGAAAACACCTGGATCTCATATAAAATGTTGTGAATAAGATGGCAATTACACAATAAAATTCTCATCTGGAACTAGTTTATCTGCATTGTAGATTAAGCATTAATTTATCAAGGATATTTTTTAATACTGATTTCAATTTCCTATCAAATTTCTTGATAGGATCTTTTCACATTGATGAAAACCATAGTTTAAATTAAACAAATGGACTGCACCAGTTTGTAACTGGTGTTTAAGTAGACAAATACAAATGGAATATAAATGTTTATTCAGTCAGCAGTGAATTTAATTCAATTTATTAACAATATTTACAAGTGCATTAAAACTTTGCAAAATAATGTAGTTATATTTGTATAGCATAAATAAAATCATCTGGTTCTTATAAAATGCTTTGTGGATGTCTCCTATACAAAATCCATTTTTGACATTGTGAAACTAGCTTGTTCAGACCAAAGAATGTGCACTAAAACTGTTGGAATTCTTAACTGAGTGTAAGTTATCACTTATACAAATAGTTTGCCTGAAAGTCAATTTCCATGTTTGCACTTGAACTTATTTATACAAGGAAAAGTTCACTCAATTCACCCTCCTCAATCTCTTAGTTTTTTAAAAACATGGCCTTTCTGCAAAACAAAACAAAACAAATGAAAAGAGTTAGATATCTTGGGGGAATTGATGGCTGGAGAATCTGCAGAGCTATACTCTTATGAATATGAAACAATAAAATATTGGTATATCCATAGTGACATTTCAGAGTATTTTCCAGATTGTCTTCAAACTTATTTACATGCATATTGCCACTCTGTTTTGGCAACACAAACCTACTGAAATGTTTCTGATTCAATACAATGATTAAGTAAAATACATACTTATTCCAGTTTATAATATTGTGTTCATCAGTTAATTTATGTGGCTTAATTTAATTATTTTTTCAGTTAAGAATGCATTAGGGCTACACCTCAAGATCCAAAAGGTACGTATTAATTTGCATAAATATACATGACTTCTGTATAAGGTACACAACATTTTTATAGACATGTGGCTCAAACATCTTCAGTCTCTGGTTAGTTTTACTATTTCTTGTCTTCCATCTTTCATAATGGCCTTCTTCAGCCACAAGCAAATCTTTTTTTTAAAACTTAACAGGGCAAATAATGCCATCACAATTCCTAAATGGCGAGCTAAAGACTGGGAGGGAATCTAAACACCAGGGAGGTTACAGTGTTAGATCCAAATACAGCAAACAGTAACTCGAGTTCCCCGATGGGGAAGAGAGGCGGGATATAAATTTAATAAATGAAATAATAAATGAAATGAAACTCAGGTCAATCTAATTTTTGATATACTGATATGTTAAAACACTATACAAAAAACCCACAGTAAAATATATATAAAATCTCTGTCCTTTTCTCTTTTTTCCTATTGTTTCCACACACATTCAAATCAGAATATTTTTTGATAAGAATTCGATTGTTCAGGAAATATATATTATTATCTTTTTGAATTTGAGCCCCATTCTCATCATCAGCTCACTTAACCATCAACTATGTACAGTATCTAGAATTGAACTGGTGATATTACTTAGTTTGGTAATAAAACGTCTGCAAGAAAATGACCAAGCTCAGACACCACCAAGGACACTACAGGATCTAATAAAGTCTTATAGTGCAATTAGTTAAAGAATACGCTATTTGGATAAAAAGAGATATCCACTGGTGTAGTTCAGGAAAGTACAACAAAGAAAAAGGAAGGAGGATTTAGAAGAAAATTGTCATGAGCTCAGAATGCCTTACTGAGTTTCCTAAAACATTATCTTTTGAATAGGTAAAAAAAATGACTAAAGTATGTAAACTAAATACTTAATTAAAATTCTACATGTACTGCTACTCATTCCTATGTTCCATAACATAGGATTCAAAGAGAATCTAAATAAGCATTGTTTATTTTTAGTAGTTTTAAAAAATCATTGGATCAACCAAAACTACATGAGGCCTCTAATATTAACTGAATATTTGGTGCTCTAACTCTAAACTTCTTGCATGCAGTTGCCTCTTTCCTAGTCTGGTATGACTACAACAGAACAAAATATTGGCAGGCAGCATTTTATTCATCTATTGAGCACTCTTTATCATATATATTAATCATTGACAGTCTAAATGATCTGATTTCCTCAGCATTTAAGTTTTCTAGACTTCTTGTTATGTCCTATAATTCTTTAGACTGAAGATTATTATATTGGAACATTCAAAATGTGTAACTCCTGGCCTATCACTGAGCTGTGTTTATTCATTATCATTGTCATCGTCAGCTTTTCCTGCAGGATAATTTTAAGGGTGGCTCAATACAGTCAGGATTGGCCAAAAACCCAAGTGACATCTCTGTTCCAACATCTAAACAGAATAGTTTGTGATTTTTACTTCAGAAATAGAAATGGGAGAGCATTCCTTACACATCTAAGTTTTGGTTAAACTAAAGGTGTATAGGACACTCAACTCTTTGTCTTTCCCAAAATGCTACAAGACCTCAGGTTAGCTCTTCCTGATTCATTTCAGTGATGTGCCTTGAACATACGGTGTTTCCCTGAAAATAAGACCTACCCCGAAAGTAAGACCTAGCACTATTTTCTAAACCTGCCCTAATATAAGACCTACCCCGAAAATAAGACCTAGTGTAAATCTCCAGTTCCAGGAAGACTTTTCAGGGAGCAACCGTGCACCCACGAAACACCCCCTACACACTCACACCTACTATTTGGCACCATAAATATATAAGACCTACCCAAAATAAGACCTAGTGTGTTTTGGGAAAAAAAAATAATGTTGTATAATGCATTTGTGTTATGTAATAAGGTGTATATTTCAGCCTCTTGGATAAAAAACAAAGGTAAATACGGTAGATTTTCCATTTTTCAACCTTACAGGTAGATATTCAAGAAGGTCTAGTATAGATCACTCTTAACTCTTAAATATATTAATATAAGAGTTAGCAGATATTATTCTGCTGACCGCTGCTTTGCAATCAAGACTGGATGTTTTTTTCTCAGCATATTTTTGACCCTGCACTATCGCCATGAAAACAACATGTGTTTCATTGTGCTAGAAAGCTGGCAGTACACACCACATTTTAATTGTTGCTTATAAGAAATCTGTAATTAGATGACGTTGCAACCTCATTTGGGAGAAACAAATTTATTTGGCAATTTGCATAGAAGAGGGCAAGGCTGAAAGCCTTATTTCCTTGTTGCATCAACTTTAATTAACACATGAAATAATCCTCACTGGGACTATCTGAGGTGATGAAATCCCAGCTGAGGATGCTTTTATGTTGCTGCATCTTGAAAAAAACAAGCTCACACATCCAATATTTTGCCACTTGAACCGGCAGGTTCTGTGATAAATAACATTTTATTACAGAGAGTGGTTTAAAAAAATCATATTTTATTTTTGTGAAATTAATGCCAAAAGTAAGAACGGATTGTCAAAATCCCTTCAGGCAACTCAGGGATTAAGATAAGTGTTTTTTAGTCTTGGCAACTTTAAGACATATAGATTTAAATTTCCTGAATTCCCTATCTAGCCATGCTGGGTTAAAATCCACACATCTTAAAGTTTTACTTTAAAGAATTAAGATAAAACTCTTTCCTGCTTCAAAATTACGATAGATGTGGATTTGCAATGCCACTTTTTCTTTTTAGAAGTCCCAGCACCAGTGGTGGGGATTCAAAATTTTACTACCAGTTCTGTGGGCGCGGCTTGGTGGCCGTGGCATGGGAAGGATACTGTAAAATCTCCAGTCAGAGGTGGTATTTGCTGCTTCTCTGAACTACTTAAAATTTCCGCTACCAGTTGTCCAAAACTGGTCAGAACCTGCTGAATACTACCTCTGCCCAGAACGATATTGTGACTCGATGTATATAGTCCTGTTACCAATTTGGTATCCTATGGCCAATAGGGCATAAAAATTGTAAAGGCAAGAATTTTGGGTTTTTTTCCGTTCCTTTCTCCTTTAGAGAACAGAAAGGATTGCTCAGTGTAAAAAACACTGTAATTAGGGAATTGATTTTCAGTGTCTTCTCAGTAAGCTGTACAGGATGTTTACTGATTCTGATTACCCAAGCACTGCAATAAAAACTTTACAATGAAAGCAATATCTTAAAGCAGTGTTTCTTAAACTTTTCTCTCTCTCAGGAGCCATTCCCTCTTTTAATAATTTTGGAAGACCCCAAAAGAACTTTTGTTTTATGGGTTACATTTATCAATATTTACCAAATGAAAAATTAAAATTGACACATGCATTTTAAATCAGTTTCAGAAGATGATTTGGGTACACAGAAGGCACATTTTTCCTGCCCTCTGGGTTGGATTAATATTATTGAACGAAGTAATGCTTTTGCAATACTCCTGTGATGATTCTGGTCCTTTGTTATAACTTGTTAACCTAGTTAACAATAGTAGGCTAAATGTTTTAAAACAGCAGTGATTGAAATGGATGATTGAATTGTGTTTTCTCAGTGGAGTTTTGTAAAAACATGCTAGAAATATGTGCTAGATATATCATCTAACTCTGATTTCATACAATTAGAGAAATCAACTGTGTTGTCTGCATTTTTGCTTGCCAGCTCTTGTACTGACACACACTATGTGTGGGTGAGGTCTAGCAAAACCAGCTTAAGCAATAGCATTAAGCAATCCTGGATTTTCTCCCAAACAGCACCGGGCTCTTAATTCTGCTTTTTTAAAACATTAGTTTTAGTTATTGAGGTAAGTGTTCAGCTAATGAGCAATAGATGCCTTTCACAAAATGTTCTTTTAATTGTGGGAATTCCTTGTATGATTAGAACACTGGCCTGCTGTAACTGGTGGGGAAAATGGCAGATTAGCAAATTATGAGAATCTGAAAACATGAAGTTGAAAACATGAAGTAATGAAAAGTCAAAATAAAGAAATCTAGTAAAGAGACTGGCAGAATAGAAAAGAATACCACCCTACTGACAAAGAAAAACAAACTTAAAATCTTCCAAGCACACACGTGACATGGCTCTTCCAGCAGGCCGACTTGGACTGAGGTGGGGGCGGTTTATTGGCTTTTATTGGTTTTATTGTTTATTGTGGGTTTTAAATTTTGTTGGGATTTAATACTTTTTAATAATTTTAATTTTTGTATTCTATGTTTTTTATAGTTGTGAGCCGCACTGAGTCCTTCGGGAGAGAGGGCGGCATATAAATCCCATCAAATAAATAGATAAATAAATATAGGTCTCTAAATTTTGTTTGGTGGGATCCGTAAGTGTAAGGGAGAATTCTAAAAAACTGTTCCTACCTCCTACTTCCAAACTTTTCCATGCCTGACATTTTACTGCCAGCCAAGCATACTTCTGGTATGAAGATTTGTGCTATGTTTAGGGGAAGGGGAAATTCACCACTTTTGGGGAATGGAAAGAACAAATGAGGTAAGTCAAAATGTATCAGTTTTATTCCTCTTTCACAAGTTATTACAACCCCAGTTCCTCATCTCTTGTTATGTATAATTAACTCAGAGCCTTTTATGAAACACCATCGTCATATTAATTATAAGACCCCAATTTAATGCCATGGCCACAAATATTTCTCAAATATTGAGAAATATTTGACTGACTAAAATGCAACGCTTCTATTTAGGACTGCCCTGCATACCATCCGAGACTGCAGCTGGTGCAAATGCAAGTGCTAGCGCGGGCGGTGATGGGAGTTTCCGTTCTCCCATGTTAGCCCTCCCGCGCTGCCTGCATTGGTTGCCGTTGTTCCCTCCTGGTGAGATTCAAGGTTTTAACTTAACATAAAGTCCCATGACATGGGTCCTTATTATTTAAGGAGAGACTGCTGCCTACATCGAATACTAACTTCTGTACGAAGTCACAGACAGGGACCTTGTCCCATCAGCCGGTAATGTTGCTGGCGGTCCCCGACGACGCCTACTTCTGTCAGCGCGGTCCTGAACTCTGAAACCACTTCCCTGGGCTCCGCTTGCCCCCTGACCTCCGCACCTTCCGCCATGACCTGAAGACCTGGTTATTTGACCAACTGGCTGTGACCCATGGGTGGGGTGTTTAGATTTTGGTGGTTTTTAAATTTTGTATTAATTGGGACCATTAATTTAATTTTAAAATATTTATTGTTTGTTTTTATTGTAAGCTGCCCCGAAATTGAGATGGGGCGCATATAAGTCCCATTAATAAATAAAATAAATAAATAAATGGTGCCTCTCAGCCTCTCTTTCTGATCTGATATTTTAAAAATTAACAGTATTCCTTTTGGGGGTTAAATAATAGTTTCCATGTTGGAATTCAGTGCCAGACCCCAAAAGCATCTTTATTTCTATTCACAGTTCTAGCCCATTTTAGAAAGAAAATTAATTAGAATAGAATAATAAAAATGTTATTAACACTTTAAATGTACACTAATCAGCATATATTAAAATGGGATTTTGTTGCATTCAGCTCTCAAAATATAACTATTATGCATATAACCACATATACACACATATATGACACAGCTAATTTGGATGTATACATATACATGGTGGGGAAAAAATCCTGCAAGTTTACACTAGACTGAAAAAAGAGATAAAGGTAAGCAGGGCATAGTATGGCTCATCTCTGGAAATTAGAATATGATGACGGGCTGCAACTTTATAAGTTTACCTTCTGGAAAACTGATGTTTTGTAACTGGCAGCCATTTTTTGAGTGTGCTCAAAAATTCCCAACGTTCATTACATAAAAAAGTTAATAACACTGTATTGCATTACAAGCCTGTATAAGCTAGGAGAAGAAATAACATGAAATGCTTTTTAGAGCACTGAACAGTAATCAATACTGTTAATTTCCAGATGTGCATCCATAGAAATGTAGATAATAAGCTAAAACAAGTATGAAAATCTCCTGTTGTAAGAAGCATTCTATACATAGCTGAATGTATATAAATCAGTCTCATGCCATTTATATATAAAGTCAGTGCAGTTTCATTTGATGTCTGGCAAGGTGGAGGCTAATTTTGTACAAGAATCCAATAGTTCAAAAAGTTAACTATGTTTTACATTGGACCATAGATGGAATACTTACACAAACAATCATTTCATGCCCATATTTTCTAACATCAAGCTAGTATTGAAGGGCAAAAGGAGATAATGGTTATTTTGCCTCATTTTTTCCTTTCAACATACTATCAGGAATAAAAAAGAGAATTTTTTTTACCCAACCATTTACACAGGGATGTTCCAAGGAATTTTTCTTTCTTTCTAGTCCAAACCTACCATGTTATGTATTGCTCAAGCTAACCTTTTTGGGACTATCACTTCCAGAATTTTGAATGAAAGGCATGATACAAATCAAACAACAGAAACATTACCCATACTGGCTAATGGATCTTGTTAGATTTGCATGAAGAGTCAAACGCAGAGTGCTTCAGTGAAGAGTTTATTAGTGACTACAGCTCATAACAGACCCGATTTGGCTGGGCTGCGGCTGCTACTTATAGCCAGCAGGTGCAGTTGCCAGCCAATCAGAGTGCAGGGTTTTTCCCGCACTTTTTAAACCAATCATATTTGACATTTTACAAGAACAGTTCAAACTAAACCAATGACATTCAAACCTGCATACATAACAGATCTGGAAACTACAAACTTAAGGAGGCTTGACCAGATAAATTAAGGAGTGAAATGTACAGCTCACAGTTCCTGGTTTGTAAGATGTCACAGGGCTCAGTGCTTTTTCTGCTCCTGTTTAAGATTTACTTGAAACCACTGGGTGAGTTCATTGTTCACCACAGGATGAGTTATCACCGTTATGCTGATGATGCACACAGTTATATATCTCTGTCCTAGGTGAAGAGAGTGATGCTGTGGAGGTTCTTTTGTGGTGCTTGGGGGCTATGGAAGGCTAGATGGGGAACAATAGACTTCAGCTGAACCCTGATAAGTATAGTAGCTGTGGGTGAGACCTCTGTATCTAGGAGTTTATCATCTTTGAATGGAGTTGTATTACCCCAGACACCCTGTGAAAGTTGGAGGTCCTCTTGGATTCATGACTTCTGTTTGAGGAGCAAATGGCAGCTATTACTAGGAGAGCCTTTGCTCAACTCCATATTGTGCATCAGTTAAACCCTTTCCTGGATAGGGAGTCTCTCCAGTCATTCATGCCCTAGTCATTTCCTGTTTGGAATATTGCAACACGTGCTACAGGGAGTATCTGAAAATTTCAGCTGGTACACAATGTACCACGAGCTATATGGGTGGCCAAAGAAAGGCACATTTATTTTAAATTTATTTATATTTGAACTTATATGCCTCCCATCTCCAAGACTCAAGTGGCGTTTACAACCAAACAGGAACAATAAATACTTAAAAACGATTAAATTAGATTATAAGTCCAAACATTATAAAACCTTAAACCATCCCTCTCCCAAGGGGTCACAGTTCGGGTTGGTCAAAACCAGGTCTTTAACTCACTATTAAAGGAGCGAGGAGGTCAGGGGAGGCCCTGAGGAGGCAGAGTTGATTCCAGAGGTCAGGGGCCGGACAGAAAAGGCTCATCGTCGGGGAACCGCCAGCCGGCATTGGCTCACGACGGACCCCGAGGAGTTCTGTTTATGGGCTCTCACAGGGCTAACGGTATTTGATATTGGAAGAAGACGCCCCTTAAATATTGAGGACCCATGTTGTGAAGGATTTTGTATGTTAACACCAAACCTTGAATCTCACCTGGAGCTTAACCGGCAACCAATGCAGGCAGAAGAGAGGGGGGTCGTGATGGGAGAACCGGTAACTCCCATCACCACCAGGCCGCCGATTCTGCACCAGCTGCAATCTCCAGATGGTATGCAAGGGCAGTCCCAAATAGAGAGCATTGCAGTAGTTCGAGCCTAGAGGTAACAAGGGCATGAGTGACCGGCGCAGGGCGCCCCGTCCAGAAAAGGGCTAAGTTGTCGAACAAGGCGAGCTGGGCAAAGGCCCCCTGGCAACGGCCCCCACCTGATCCTCCAACCGAGCTGTACATCCAGGAGGACCCCCAGATTCTGCGCCCTATCCACAGGTACACCTCTCCCCTATGGCCAAAGATGGATAATCTAGACTGGGCCGACACCGATATGCACAGCCACTCAGTCTTGGCCGGGTTGAGTCGAAGCATGCCTCGGCCATCCAGTTCCGCACCGCATCCAAACACTGAGTCATCAGGAGAGGGCATCACTGATCTGGTCTGGGGTGGAAATGTACAGCTGGATATCATCAGCGCATGATGGAATTTCACCCCAAAACCACGGATGATCTCACCCAGCGGCTTCATGTAGATGTAAATAAAAGGGGGAAAGGACCCACCCTGAGGACCCCACAAGAGAGCACCCTAGGGGACGACCTCCCCCCCCTGCCAACACCGACAGGCATCCCCGAGAGGTAGGAGGAGAACCACCAAAAACGGTGCCCCCACTCCCAACCTCAAGGTGACGCAAAGGATACCATGGTCGATGGTATCAAAGCCGATGAGAGGTCTAATAGGACCAGGACAGAGGAAAAACCCCATCCCGAGCCCTCCAGAGATCATCCATCAAGCACGACCAATGCCGTCTCCGTGCTGTAACCGGTCGAAGCCGATTGATACGGATCAGGTAGTCGCTTCATCCAGGAAAAGCGAACCTGCTGAGCCACCACACTCTCAACAACCTTTGCCAAAAACGAAGGTTGGAGACTGGACAAGTTGTTCTAACACAGTCGTCCAGGGCAGGTTTCAGGAGGGGTCTCACCATCGCCTCTTTCAAGGCAGCGGAAAGACACCCTCCCTTAAGGGCGTTGATAACTGCCTGGACAAGCAAGTAGGTGACCTCCCTGGCGGCATAAGCCAGCCAGGAGGACACGGGTCCAACAAACATGTGGTGGAACTCATTCGCCATGATCCTGTCCACTTCATCCTCGAAACCGATCGAACTCATCCCAGATAACAATAGCCAGACTCCCTGCACCCCTTCCTCAGACCACTGCAAATCGGAGGACAACCCGCCCGAATACTGGCAATCTTATCCGACAGATATTGAACAAATGCTCCTCAGCCTTACCCCGCAATGGGTCCGGCCCCCTCTGAATGAAGGAGGAACGAGTAACCCAAACAGGGCGGCCGGCGATTATCTCGGACGCTATGAGAGTGGAGAGATAAGATCTTCTCGCCTCTCTCATAGCTACCAGGTAAGTCCTAATAAAGGCTCTTAGCTGGGCTCGGTCGGACTGGGAACGGGTAGACCTCCACCTGCTCTCTAAACCTCGACGGCGCTTCATCCCCGGACTCCTCAGTATACCAAGGGCAAACCGGGATCCACGGGCTGTAAGGGGACGCATGGGGACAACCTGTCGAGGGCCTGACGCAGCCCGCCAGTTGGCCATTGCCAGATCCTCGGCAGAGCTGTGGGCAAGGGAAGAAGGAAAACCCCAGTTCTGCCTGGAACCTCTCAGGGTCCATCAGGCCTGGGGCGGAACCATCTAAGTGGCTCCTCATCCCAGCAGTGGGGACGGCCTGTTGGAAGACCAGCCGAGGGAGATAGTGATCAGACCATGGAACAGGCAAAGTCGTAATAGTGACCTGCCCTCTGTCACTCCGCCACTGTTCAGAGACAAAACTAGGTCAAGAGTATTTCCCTCCATGAGTAGGGCCTTGAATCAATTGTCAGGCCCATGGCCTCCATAGAAGCCATGAATTCCTGGGCCAACCCGACCCCCCCAGGAAGGCAGGTTGAAGTCTCCCCAGGACCATAAGGTCCGGGAGCTCCACACCCCGGAGAGGAGATCGAAGCCCAGGCAGGGCCGCTGCCACACAGCTGGGGAAAGGTATGCTAGCAGCAAGCCCACCCACCATTAGGCCCCCATCTCAGGAGGAGAATCTCACTCCGCCTATCTCTGCAACAGAGACCTCCCTTGGAAACAAGGTCTCCCGAATAACCACGGCCACCCCACCACCCCTACCCTGGGCCCGTGGCGGTGCAAAACCCGAAAACCTGGTGGGCATAAATCAACCAGAGGGACACCCCTCTGGGCCCAACCAGGTCTCAGTGATGCAGGCCAGGTCCGCAGCCTCCTCCTCAATGGTCTCCCGGAGGAGGGAGGACTTATTAGCCACAGACCTGGCATTAAAATACACCAACCTAAGCCCTCTGCTCTGTGAACTGCATTAAGTACCAGTTTGCTTCTGGGTCCAATTCAAGGTGTTGGTTGTGACCTATAAAGCTCTACATGGCATGGTGCCAGGCTACCTATGGAATTGGATTCATCCCATTACATAGGCCCATCCCGCCTGGTCAGACAGGGAAGGTATGTTGCAGAGCCTGTCAAGTGAAGAATTCTGACTGACTGGATCTAGGAAGAGAGCCTTCTCTGCCATTACCCCTGCCCTATGGAATATTCCCACCCCCCCCCAGAAGTGAGGCAAGCCCCCACTCTCCTGGCTTTCCAAAAAGGACTTAACCATGGCTATGCAGCCTCATGTGGGGAGCCCAAAGGAGCATGGAGCTGTGGGGCTGATTGGTGCCATGAAAGCCTTCCCTTTGCTCCTGTTAATTAATCTTTAACAGGGATTTACTATTCTTGTCTCCTTTAAAAATTTAATTCTAACATCTTAATTCTAGCATTTTAATATTTTGACGTTTATTGTACATTGTTGAGTCCCTCTTTGAGGGAAATGGACAGTTCAGAAATGTGAAAAATAAAGAAATAAACAAAATTAAGGGTTAATTAATGTGTTAAAAGATTCTGAAGATGCACACAGTCAGAAAAAAAAGAATTATTCTAACAGTAAGTTTTCTTCATCTGAAGCAAAAATAAACTATTGCTAACTCTTGCTCTTCCTAGTAAACTATATGTTGCAAGAAAGAAGAGGAAGAATAAATAATAATGAGCAAATTGGATGGCATTGCCTTATCTTATTCTCAACAATGGAAAAGATTGAACTCAGGATCACTTCTATCAAATCAGGATAGCTAACTTGAATGTCAATATTTTTTATTATTTATTTATTTATTTATTTATTTATTTATTTATTTATTTATTTATTTGATTTCTAATCCGCCCCATCTCCCAAAGGACTCGGGGTGTACAATCATAAAACAATACAAAATACACAATTAAAAAAATATTAAATAAGAAACCCAATTAAAAGCTAAAAACAATAAAACCATCATCTAAAACTCCCCTCCCCACCCTCAGCCCAGGTCAGCACATTGGAACAACCAGGTTTTGAGGCCCCGGCGGAAGGAGAGGTCAGGGCCACCAAGCTCCAGGGGAGCTGGTTCCACAGGGTGGGTGCTCCCACAGAGAAGGCCCTGCCCCTAGGGGTCACCAGCCGACATTGTCTGGCTGATGGAACCCCAAGGAGGCCCATTCTGTGAGAGCTCACAGGACGATGGGAAACAGTTGCTGGCAGCAGGGTCGCCTGTAAATATCCCGGTCCTAAGCCATGTAGGGCTTTGTAGGTTAACACCAGCACCTTAAATCTCACCCGGAGGGCAACCAGTAACCAGTGCATTTTTCTCCTCATTCTACTGGAGAATCTTTGTAAAAAGTAACTCAAACCATTTTTAGAATCTGGAATGTTTTGTGTGCTAAAAGTAGTACTACTTCAGCCCATATTAACTTGCTGCTCCCTAACACAATGTTACATACTGTATACTTCCCACCCTGTAGTGGTGTAGTACAAGACTGACAAGGAGATAGGATGTAAATCACCTTTTTCTTTGCACATATAAGACATACTTAGCCGAAGGAATCAAACCTTGTGCAACTTAGCAAGCTTTGCATTGTAAATCCCTTCACATGTCTATGCTAAGAAATTACTTAGCAAGCTTTGCAGATTGCATTATAGTATTGTAAATCACTCTCACCTTTGATCCTTTTATCCCACTTGTCGCAATTAAGAGGAGCAGGACAGCATGAGTTTCCAGATCAGATGCTTACTGAGGGCAGAGAAAGCAGTGGCAGCCTATTAGAAATGATATCTTCCTTAAACATATTGTTAACAAATTCTTCGATTGAGATGTCAGAAACAGTTTAAAAATAGGATCATGTGACCTCCTGAGGGCTAGGGCAGGACTGATCTCCATGTTGCCAAAGGAGAAGTTGATCTACATTCAGTTTCAGAATAGGAACCAGTTAAAAAGTGAAGCAGGATGGGCAAGGACTAAGGTGTAATGGCTCAGCTATTTGACTGATACCAGAGATATCCAGTTTCTACTCCACTTTCAGCCTATCTCGCAGGATTGTTGTGAAGAAATATAGGAGGATGGAGCACTATGTACGTGCCTTGAGTTTCTTTACAAAGATGGGATATAAATAATGTGCACATTTGTGTGCCAGAGAAGAGGCACATAAAGCAATAAGAATAACCAACCTTTCTTTCTTCTTCTTAAAGCTACTGTTTCTTTAAGAGCTACATCATGCCTCAATTCCTTGCTGCTGGATGTGTGAGGGGTGGCAACAAGGGATTGTAAGACCGGGAGGGAGCTGTCATGGAATCTTCAAATAGGCATCCTATGACTACAGCAATGGCTTGACCACAGCAGCAACTGGAAACAGCTGGAAACAGCCTCAACTTTTCCAAATCTGATTGTTTGGGAGTCATAGGTCCTGGATTTTGGACACATTCTGTACATTAACCCAGGGGTCCCCAACCCCTGGGCCACAGAGCAGTCCTGGTCCTGGTCCTGGCCTGTTAGGAACTAGCCATGTAAGTGGCAGGTGAGCAAGCGAAGGTTGCACACGAAACCATCCTTCCCTGGTCTGTGGAAATCAATTTTTCTTCCAAAACCAGTCCCTGATATCAGAAAGGTTGGGAACCACTGCTTAACCATTTGAGGTTATCTTATTGCAATACAATCCACTGTTTTATTTGTTTGTTTGTCACATTTATTTGCCGCCCTCTTGCTGTGGGGCTACTCTGGGTGGCAAAGTATTGGTAATAACAAGAGTTTCAGAATATATAGATCATAGAGCCAGTTTGGTCTAGTGTTTAAGGCACCAGGCTAGAAACTAGGATTGTGAGTTCCAGTCCCACCTTAGGTATGAAAGCCAGATGGGTGACTTTGAACCAGTCATTCTCAGTCCACCTCACCTCACAAGATTGTTGTTTTGGAGAAAATAGGAAGTATTATTAGATATGTTTGCTGTCCTGAGTTGTTTATAAAAGTAATAAACATAGGATTAAAAAATCTTATTTAAAAAAAATCAATAAAATTGTTTGGGTATTTCACCTTGGTTTGAATCTATTGTCCCTGAATCCTAAAAGTCTTATTGGCTCCTAACTGGCCATCAGGTGGTAACACCCCCTTTGTTCCATCCAACAAGTCAGACAGGCATTGTGGAAGAAAGCTGACCTGCTATTTATTTATCACCTAAATCAGGATCAGATCACAATATAATACAAAATGGAAACCCTTTGCTTGGAGCAAACAAAACAAGCAATCTACTCTCCTGAAACAAATGCAGAAAACATGCAAGAAAAAATCTGAATCTCTTGAGTCAGCTCTTCAAGGCTCATTTCTTATGAACAAGCACTGTAGTGAGAGGAAAAATCATTAAATGCCCTACAGGTGCTGGAAACTGTAGGCTTCATAAGCTCCAGCCAGTATGGCCATCAGAAGGGCATTATAGGAACTGTGATTCAAAGTATCTGCAGGATAGCAGGGCAGGGTCCCTGACCTAGATAAGGCAATGGAATCTAAAACATATGGACCCTGTTCCATATGATAACTTTCATAAGTTAGTGAACCCCAGAAAAGCTCACAAACCTAAATTTCAATAACTGACCTCATAGCTTTCCAGACAGTTTGTCTGGAAACTCTAGTTTAAAACTAGAGAACTAGATAGGAGAAAAATATTTACAGATTTATATGAAATGGCTATTGGCTTATTATAGGAAAGGGCAGATACATTAACACAGAAGAGAAATATTTACCTAATGGACTGGAACATTGCTACAAAAATACAATAATTTTCTTATCTATTGTTTCTCTGTTATAAGATTGTTTCCACACCATGTGTTTTAAATGGGTTGTGCAGTCATGGGTAGGCAGAATACGGGTCAGGTACAACAGCTTTATTTAAAACGTTAGAAAAAGCAAGCCATGAACATGCGGCAGGTGCCAGCTTTTATAGCCGGCGCTGTCCACCGCTTCAGCCACTGACGGGACTTTATTTTTCTCGCCAGTGGCTGAGCCAATGAGTGGAATCTTCAGCTGACTCCACTCTTTGGCCATATATGGGCATACAGAACACCCCTCCCCTCCTAGTCAGTACTCCACTAATCAGGAACCGCCTAGAGTACGTAGTTGCGCAGGTAGGCGGGGCTTCGATGGGTGCGACTGGACCTGCACACCTCAATTGATCCTGGGGCAGTGGCCTGAGTGGACGGGTCTGCCGCTGCTCTGGTCCCCACTGGTGGAAGTGTCTGGAACCCTTCCACTGGCGCAGCAGGGACCATCGAGCTTGAGGCCTCAGAAGGACACTCCTGGACTTCCTCAACCCAGGGTAAGTGTCTTTGGTGCACTTTTCTGTGTTGTGGGCCTGTGTTGGGCTTTGTGTGGTGCTTGCGAGCCAGGCCTCCAGTTGATTTTCTGCTCCGGCCTCGGAGCTGGTCGATGTGCCACTCCCAGACCTTTCTGTTTTCAGTCTCTACCTGGTAGGACAGCGGACTGGTGCTCTCGATTACTCTCGCAGACACCCAGGTTGGTCCTCCGGTGTAATTGTGCACTTAGACCGGGTCTCCCATTGTGAACTGTTGGCATTTCCTGGTGGAATCCAGGGGTGTCTCCGTGCTGTAGTTTGGCTGGACCCTGTCTAGTATTGTCCATAGTCTCCGGCCCATCAACAGTTCGGCTGGGCTGCGGTGTGTTGATGTGTGTGGTGTGATATGTTGTGTTAATAGCAATCGGTTGATCTTGTCTTGCCAATCCCCTTTTCCCATTCGTTGGAGGGTCCCTTTGGTGGCCTTTACCATGATTTCAGCCTGCCCATTCGTCAAAGGGTGGGCAGGTGCGGAGAGGGTATGATGGATTCCTAGACCCGCTAGGAATGTCTCAAACTGTTTTGCCATGAATTGCAGCCCGTTGTTGGAGACCAAAACGTCCGGTAGTCCGTGGGTGGCGAATAGGCATCTAAGTACCTTAATTGTTGCTTCCGACATGGTGGACGGCATTAAAGCTACCTCCAGCCATTTGGAGTTCGCGTCCACCACTATCAGAAATGTTTGTCCTTGGTAGGGGCCGGCAAAGTCAATATGTAGTCTAGCCCAGGGGGCTGTCGGTGTTTCCCACTTCTTGGGTTTGGCTGCTGGTGGTGTGGGCCTGGACTCTTGGTGTGCAGGTGGCAACCCAGGATTCTATCTCTGTGTCCATTCCTGGCCACCACACATAGCTCTGTGCTAGAGTCTTCATGCGGACCACGCCTAGGTGACCATCATGAAGAGCGTCCAGCATTCTTTTCCTTAGTGGGGGAAGGATGACTACCGGGTCCCCCCACAGTAGGCAGCCCTTCAAAACTGACAGGTCAGTTTGTCTGTTTTGATATGGTTTGAGTTCCCCCCCCTTGTGCTGCCTGTGGCCACCCCCTCCACACCCAGTTCAAAATCCTTGCCATGGTTTTATTGCGGCCAGTCATTCTCATGATTTCCGACAATGTCATCAGTCCCGGCCATATGATCTCCGTCAGTAGGATTGTCGTGGAAGGCGCTGGGTCCTCGGTGGTCTCTGGGAGGGGGCAGCAGCTGAGGGCGTCGGCCTGGATGATTGCTTTGCCCAGTCTGTGTATCAATGTGTAGCTGTAGGCCACCAGAAACACAGTCAATCTCAGCATCCTGTAGGATAAAATGTTTGGTGTTGCTTTGTCGCGGTGAGTATGCCCAAGAGCGGCTTGTGGTTTGTAATGAGGTCGATCTCCCGTAGAGGTATTCATGGAACCGTTTGACCCCAGCTACCCCGGCGAGCGCCTCTTTATCTATTTGGCTGTAATTCCTCTGGGTCTTGGACAGGGTCTTTGAAAAATAGGCAATAGGTGCTTCAGTACCATTGGGCAGTCTGTGACTGAGGACTGCACCTATGCCATAGGTGGAAGTATCGCAGGTTAATGTCAGTGGTAGCGTCTCGCTGTATTGTATGAGCACACTGTCCAATGTCAACAGGTTCTTAATCTGTTTGAACACTTCTGCTTTGTGTTGTTCCCATGTCCAGCCCGCTGTTTTGTCCAAAAGTCCATGGAGCGGCTCAGCGATAGTCACTTTCTGTGGCAGAAATACATTGTAAAAGTTTAAAAGTTCCAGGAACGCCTGTAATTCTGCCTTTTTTTGTGGGGTGGGAGCTTCCCAGATGGCTTTTAACTTTCCATTGGTGGGTCTGATACCTGCGCCATCTATTAAAAATCCTAAGAACTTGACCTGCGGGACAGCTATTTGGTATTTTTCCCTCTTGAGTTTCAGACCCGCCTCCTGGAATCTCCCCAGGACTGCCCTTAGTCCATTAATTGGGCCCTGTTAGTGGCTGAGATGATCACGTCATCGAAATAGGGAATGACTACCGGGATGTTGTGTAGCAATCGTTCCATGATGCTTTGGAACAATCCTGGGCTATGCTCACCCCGAATTGGAGTCTTTTGCACTTAAAAGCCCCCCTGTGTGTGACAATTGTCTGCACCTCAGCCTTGGCTTTGTCAACAGGTAGCTGTTGATAGGCTATGCCAAGTCCAGTTTTGCAAATATTGTTCCCCAGCCCAAGGAGTGGAGCAGGTGTTGCACAACAGGCATGGGGTAGGCACTCTGCTGCAATACTTTATTCAGGGTCATTTTATAATCCGCACAGATCCTGATCAACCCATCTGGTTTCACTGGTATCACAATTGGGGTCTCCTACTTTGCGTGGTCCACCGGTTCCAACACCCCTTGGTCGATCAGCTTGTCGAGTTGCTCCTCGACTTTCAGCCGCAAGGCGAAGGGAACTCGGCGCGGCTTGAGATGGATAGGGGCAATGGTGGGGTCTAAACGGAAAGAAATGGGGGTCCCGTGTACTTGCCCAGTTCACTGTCGAAGACTGCGCTGAACTCCTGTTCCAGCTCCGCGATGTCTCCCTTCCGGTCATGGGTAGGGGTACTGGTCATGTGGACATCAGCAATGTCAATTTGGAGTGGTGAGAACCATTCCCGCCCGAGCAGACTAGGTAGGCTCTGGTCTACTATAGTAAGCGGTAGCTTTCCACTGAACGCTCCATAGTTGATGCAGACAGTATTTTCTTCTTTGACGGGTATTCAGTGGCCCTGATAGTCTCTTAATATAATGTCCTGCTGCTCCAGTTGGTCCTGCCGTAGGTTGGGTAGGATTCCCCTCAGTGTCTTCCAGGATACCATCAAAATGTAGGACCCTGAATCGACCTCCATCCAGCATGGTTTGTGTTCAATCTGTACCATGGCCATCACTTTGCTGGCCTCATAAGTGTTGGCATGCCTCACCTCAGTCTGCGCGTAGCCTATGAAAGTGAAGTGGGCCTCTTCTCTCACCTCTTCCTGCCTTTTGAATCTCCCACCAGAGGACTTTTGCCCACTACCTTGGTGGTCATGATGTCACATGGGAGATGCAGCTTGCTGGCTTGGTTTGACCGCCAGCTGTGCGGCCCTACAAACCTCTGCGATGTGGCCATGCCGGTCACATCTTCAGCATATGGTATCCTTGAACCAGCAAACCGATTGGTTATGGCTCCTGCCGCAACCGCTGCAGTCTCACTTTCCCAGTTAGCCACTTGGTTTTCCGGTCCTCAGTTTGTAGACCTCGCCATCGGCCCCGTCGTCGCTGGCTTCGGATTCCGATTCCATGGGCCATGGCATAGAGTCGGTCTGGATGGCATGGACCTTCCCGTTGCCCTGGATCCATGTACCTGAGTAGTTTGATGATTCCGTGGCCCTGGCTTTGTCGACTGCTTCTTGGAAGGTTACGTCTTCGCGGGTGAGGAGCTTCTTCTGCAATGTGGGGTCCCTGGTGCCCAGGATGATCTAGTCTCTGATCATCCCTTCGGTGTCGGGGAACTTGCAGTTCTTCGCTAGCTTTCTTAGTTCAGCGACGAACGTATTGATCGTTTCCCCATCCCTCTGGCTCTGCATATAAAACTTGTATTGATTGGCCAGGTAGGATGGGGACGGGCTGTAGTGACCCTGCAGGGCGCTCTGCAGCTCCTCCCAGGACATGGCCTGCAAATCGTCTGTGACTAGGGCATCGGCCATCTTGTATATTTCGATATCGCAGTAGGTCAGGAACAGTGGCTTTTTCTTTGCATTGGGCGGATCCTGGAGTCCGTTTACTTCGAGGTGCAGGTTGAATCACCCCATATACGAGGACCATTTTTCCTTGGCTGGGTCATACAGAATGGCCATCGGATGATGAGCCAGGCTGGAAGATCGTTGCACCATGCCGTCTGCTGTGGGGGGGGGCATCTGATCCCGGTGGCGATTCGGTAGCCAATGTCGAAAGTTCCTGCTCCTTATGTGCGAGATCCCATCCTCATCGCCAGTGTTTTAGATGGGTTGTGCAGTCATGGATAGGCAGGATACGGGTCAAGTACAACAGCTTTATTTAAAACGTTAGAAAAAGCAAGCCGCAAACATGCGGCAGGTGCCAGTTTTTATAGCCGGCGCTGTCCACCGCTTTAGCCACTGATGGGACTTTATTTTTCCCACCAGTGGATGAGTCAACGAGTGGAGTCTTCAGCCGACTCCACTCTTTGGCCATATATGGGCATACAGAACACCATGTATTTAGTGTTAAAATACCATGATTCATTCATTTACATTTTATAGAAAGTAAGAACAACATTGTTTTTTTGTGACCCTCCTGAATTAACAGCTGTAAGATCTGACCTGCAAAAGTCTCGACAATGGCTAGATGTCAGCAAATATCTGCATTACTTTGCTGCCATTTAGTGGTCATCCAAATTTGGAATCTGAATATTTCTAACTTTTCTCTGACTTGCTTTCTTTTCTGCAAGAAATCTTACATTTTTTGAGAAATGTGGATACCTTTAGTACAATGCTTTTGCTTTTTAAATAAGTTACTCTTTAAGTAGCTGACTCATTATAAATGTTTAACTTCAATTAACCTTACAAGAACACACACATTTGGTAGACATCATATGTACTGATCCAACAAGCTGATCTGTTCTATATATATTCTAAAATAAATAAATGGAAATAGCAGATTCATGTATATCCATTCTATTATGTTGTCCATATTATTGGGGCAATAATGTCTGGTTTGTTACATTTTCTTTTAATTCATGTTTTTTTCCCTCAGCAAAGCCGAACAAGAGCAGATGGGAAGCAGGGTACCATTGTCTTCATCTTGCCAAAGAATGAGTGCCAAAACTACATCCTGACAGTGCCTTACCGTCAGCTCTTCACAGTGACCACAATGTGATTGACTTTTGTCTCAACATACGTCTGCACAAAAATCATCACAATGTGATCCCCAATTATAACTTCAAGAAAGGCAACACTGATCTTATAGACAACGATCTTTCATCCCTTGATTGGCAATCTCTAATCACTGGATGCAATACTGTTGAGGACCATTACAACACATTTTTACTTGAAATCCAAAGAGTCATCAAACTATATGTACCAATAACAACTCCCAAACCCAGAAAAAACAGATTACCCATAACAATAAGGAAGCTTCAATCCAAAAGAACCTTGGTGGTGCAGGCTGTTAAACACCTAGCACTTAGCTGCAGCTGCCTGTAATTAGTGCAGGCTCGAATCCCACTAGGCTCAAGGTTGACTCAGCCTTCCATCCTCCCAGGGTAGGTAAATTGAGGACCCAAGATTGTAAAAATGCCACTTGTGGGGGGACAAAAAGCCCTAGTAATAAGCAGGCATATACAATAGAATGAAGGCTATTGCTGAGCACATTGGGTTGTGCTCCAAAGATTGTAAGCCGCCCTGAGTCTCTGGAGAAGGGTGGCATATAAATGTGAATTAAAAAAAAAAGAGATCAGTTCGGCGAAAAAACAAATCTGGTCATGTTGCCAACTTCAAAAGCTGATACAAAAATTTATGCCACCAGATAAAGACTGAATGCACCAATTATCACATTAAACAAGAGGAAAACCTTCTATGCACCAATTCCACCAATGCTTTCTACAATTTTGTAAACAACAAACTAAAAGACTCAAGGTCCATCCCACCCCTGAAAGGACCTAATGGTAAAGACTGTAACGATGACACCATTAAAGCAAACCTCTTTAACACATTCTGTGGCTCAGTATTTGTAAACAGCAATGGATCATGCCCAGTATTTCTTAGTCGAACCACAGACAACTACAATGATCTAATAAATATAGATTTTACAGAAGACAATGTTGAAAAAGCACTATGCAATCTAAAACCATCTCTATCTATTGGACCAGATGGAATATGTGCCTACTTCCGAACCTCTAAGCATAATCTTTGAAAAATCTTTCAGGACCAGCTCCTTGCCAAACCTATGGTCACTAGCCATGGTCATCCCCATTTTCAAAAAGGGAGCCCCAGCTTAGTTGAAAATTACAGACCAATCTCCTTATGCTGCATCACCTGTAAAGTCATGGAATCAATTATTAACCAATCCATTATCCTCCACTTAGAGACAAACAACCTACTCTCTAATAAACAATTGGGTTTCAGAAAAAACTATCCTGTAATCTGCAACTCTTACACTGCAAAAACATGGACTACACAACTTGATCAGGGCAAAACAATAGACACAATCTACATAGACTTCTGTAAAGCCTTTGATTCAGTGGTACACAACAAACTACTATTAAAACTAAAATCTTATGGTATCTCTGGACACCTGCAAAACTGGATAGAAGCATTCCTGTCAAACAGACAACAAATGGTCAAAATTGGAAATGTCCTATCAAATTCTGTACCTGTCAACAGTGGTGTCCCTCAAGGCAGTGTTGTAGGTCCAACTCTCTTCATACTCTACATAAATGACCTCTGTGATCATATTAAGAGCAATTGCGTTCTCTTCGCTGATGATGTAAAGCTATTCAACACCACAGATAATTCTACTACCCTTCAAAAAGACCTTGACTATATATCAGAATGGTCAAACAAATGGCAACTTCAAATCTCAACAAATAAATGCTCTGTCTTACATATTGGCAAAAAATAATAATCAGAAAATAAATACAAGCTGAATAGTCAAGACCTTGTTGATGATCCAAACTCTGTCAAGGACCTTGGAGTACTCATCTCAAATGATCTAAGTGCTAGAGCCCACTGTAACTACATAGCCAAAAAGGCATTAAGAGTTGTTAACCTAATCCTACGTAGCTTTTTCTCTGGTAATATCACACTACTAACTAGAGCATACAAAACATTTGCTAGACCGATACTTGAATACAGCTCACCAGTCTGGAACCCACATTACGTATCTGATATTAACACAGTAGAGAAAGTCCAGAAATATTTCACAAGAAGAGTTCTCCTCTACTCATTGCAGAATACCTTATGCCACCAGACTTGAGGTTCTAGACCTAGAAAACCTAGAACTACACCGTCTTCGGTCCAATCTAAGTATAGTATATAAAATCATACATTGCAATGTCCTACCTGTCAATGAATACTTCAGCTTCAACCATAACAATACAAGAGCGCACAATAGATACAAACTCATGGTTAACCGCACCAAACTTGATTGCAGGAAATACGACTTCAGCAACAGAGTGGTCAATGTCTGGAATACTCTACCTGACTCTGTGGTTTCTTCCCCAAACTCCCAAAACTTTAGCCTTAGACTGTCTACTACTCACCTCACCCCTTTCCTAAGAGGTCTGTAGGGGACGTGCATAAGCGCACCAAAGTGCCTACCGTCCCTGTCCTATTGTTTCTTTTATTTTCTTATATGTATCCATGTATTTATTACTATGTTTATACTTATACCTATTATCTTGTAAGCAATTGACTAATCAAATAAATAAACCACCAAGTAGCCTTGGTGGTGCAGGCTGTTAAATGCCTAGCACTTAAGTTCCAGCTGCCTGCAATTACTGCAGGCTCGAATCCCACCAGGCTCAAGGTTGACTCAACCTTCCATCCTCTCGGGGTACGTAAATTGAGGACCCAAGGTTGTTGGGGGGCAATAAGCTGACTTCGTTCGTAAAAATGCCGCTTAGTAATAAGCAGGCATATACAATGGAATGAAGGCTATTGCTGAGCGCATTGGGTTGTATCCCAAAAATTGTAAGCCACTCTGAGTCTTCAGAGAAGGGTGGCATATAAATGTAATTAAAAATAAATAAATAAATAAAAATAAACATGCTGATGGGGTAACAAGTAAAAATATGCATGCATAGGCCTCTGAGAGATTATGTAAGGGCACCAAGCCATTAAAATGGCTTAGCTGTAAGGAGCCCTGGTACCCCTCTTTATAGGTCTGTTGTAATGGTTTTCAAGACAAAGTACAGTATGTGACTCACTTTGACATTTGAAAACATTGTGGTTGTTATTACAATTATTATTTTCTGGTTTACTATGAAAGTAAGAGCTTTATTACAGTCCAAAGTACTAAGAAAGGTTGCTATAAATCAAACAAATATATTAGAGACCTTCAAGTCCTGTCTTAAACTATCTGCAAATCCATTTATTGTTTATAAAAATAGCTTTTAATTATCTATTATTCTCAAGATTTTCCTGCTTGCTTAAAAATAGCAGCTATCCTATTTTTTTTCCAAAGAACAATGAAAAATCTAACAGTACTAGAAAGGAAGTATTATTTAACAGGAAATATACTGTGACTGGAAACATTGCAATAAATGTTTAAATAATTCCCATCTTCAGGTCATTCAGGAAAGTATATAGATTCCATTATAACTGACCATTTATAATTAAATAATAGGGGATATATTTGTATTTCATGCTCAGCCTACTGTGGAAAGGTATGCTGGGAATATTGCATTATTATCAGAACAGTACTGTAAGGCTCTCACCATTGATTTTTAATGACTCTATAGCAGGATCATAGCCAAAAAGTACATTATCATAAAACACCATAATTACCTACATTAGCCATTAAGTAAAAAAGAAGAATCCATCAAAGGGTTTTTTCTTTGAGGCAAGTGTTGTGGCTAGTTGTGAGTTCTAGCCCCACCTTAGGCATGAAAACCAGCGGGGTGACCTTGGGCCACCCTTTCTCAATCCAACTCACCTTACAGGGTTTTGCTGTCAGGAAAATAGGAGTAAGAAGAGTATTAGGTAAGTACACAGCCTTGAGTTACTCCTAAAGTAAAAAGGGCAGATTAAAAATCGAATAAATAAATAAAAATAATATAGACAATTTTTTTTAACTTAAAACTATTTTCAGGTAAATATGTTTACTCCTTTCAGCAGCTCTTTCCTGTAAAAACAATACAGAATTTAGAGTAATTTAAAAATTAGAGCCATGAGTACATGCAGTAACTTCACAGATGCTTGGTGGTTAGTACTGTTCAGTGATATTACCAGTTATATAATAACATATACATAATGCAGACAGAATGAACAAATCTATATAAAATTATTAACATATGCATAAACTTGCAGATTCATACATAAGCCGAAGTCAGAAGTTTCTTGTACCTCTCACTCTTTCCTCCATATTCAGAAATCTGAATATCTGATATGGGACAAGATTCAGCATCACTCATATAAAAATATTTCATTCCTCTTTTTCCTACGGGGCTTTCAAATTTGGTGCCTGCAATTGGAATCCTCTCCAAAGGAAATTGAGTAAAGGTGTGGAATGCTTCAAACAGTAATTCCTATTACTGATGGGGAGATGAAGCCTACTGCATTTGTGTGAGGAGCTAATTAATTAACAGTCCCTTCCTTGTGAGCATCCCAATCTCATTGGTAAAAGAGACATCAAGCATTTTCATGGGCAGGTCTGAGGAGATGAATTAGAACAGAATTTTTTAAAGGTCAAGGTCAGTATGACTAGAAATCTATTTGATACCTAGCTATTTACATTTTCTACTCTTGCTCAAGCCAGAGCTTGTTGAAGTTAGAGTGGTAGCCAGCAGGAACTTTCTTTACCATCAGAGTTGAAGCAAAAGATCTTCTGAAGCTTCAGATTTCAGAGGAAGAGAGCATTTTGCAAGTGCTTACCCTTCCTGACTCATAAATAGCTACTGCATGATCAGTGGTTGTTCTAAGAGTTCTCTATAAAGTCATTATATCTGATCCTATCTGTGTTCACTTGGAATACAGTGATAGATCATAATAACAGGGCCTGTATTTAAGCAGACTGATATATCATAATATCTCAAATCAAATCTTTATTATGGTCAAAGACCAGCATAAGGTGAGTGGGGACAAGAAATTAAAAGGCATAAAATTACAAATAAAGGCATAAAAATAAAAATAAAGAGCTAAAATAAAGATGAAGATCAAAAAGGAATTTAAAAGAAGGGGTAGGATATGTAAATGAAGAGTAGGATAGGATAGGGGAGGGGAGGGGAGGGGAGGGGAGGAGAAGAGAATAACTGAGTTGGAAGGGACCTTGGAAGTCTTCTAGTCCAATCCCCTGCTCAGGCAGGAAACCCTATACCATTTCAGACAAATGGTTGTCCAATCTCTTCTTAAAGACTTCCAGTGTTGGAGCATTCACAACTACTAGAGGCAAATTGTTCCACCTATTAATTGTTCTGTCAGGAAACTTCTTCTTAGTTCTAGGTTGCTTTTCTCCTTGATTAGTTTCTACCCATTGCTTCTTGTCCTGCCCTCAGGTGCTCTGGAGAATAGCTTGACTCCCTCTTTTTTGTGGCAACCTCTGAGATGCTAGGCCTTGTTTCAATTAAACTACACATTCCCAATTCCAGAAACCATCCTTTATAAGTTTTAGCCTCCAGTCCATGAAGTAAATCTATCATAATAAAGAGCATTCCATAATGACATACTGGGTGCTTCTTAAAAATGGTTATCTTCTAACAAATTTTAAGTGCAGATGCATAGAATCTGGCAACACTGTATGTTGTATTGGGGTTGGTATCTTGGAGTAGCAACGAATTGTCCTATGTATGCCATTCCCTCCCATTTATGTTCCCCAACATCTAATATTCAAACAGTAACTGATTCCAGTTCTGGTGCTAAGATTTAGTTCCCACGACCAACAGTTAATATTAGCTTTATCATACATCAATTTATTAAATCTCTTTTTGAAGCAAACTCATAATGATGAATAAGCTGTTGGTTAAGAAATAACATGTCTCAGCAATTACAATATAATAGCTTGCCACCTACATATAGCATATCTCAACCAAACAGTAGCTAGAATTATGGTCAATCAATACAGTGATATTTATTGCTATTAAAAAGATTGTTCAATAGGAACAAACAAAAAAAGCATCTACTAGAAAAAAATGTACCAATCTCGGTTTCAAAGTAGATTTCACACTGAGTCATTACACTTTTCACTTTAGGTGAAAGAACACTTTTAGTGTTCTTCTTAAATTGTTTTCTAAAAACCCATTTAGTAAATTAATAAAAGATGAGGAATGACAAAGATGATAGCACCAGAAGAGCCATTAAAATATCCACAGAGGAAAAAAAATGCTACCAGAAATCGATTTGCAAAATATTACTAATGTTTGCAAAGATGCTTAGTATGGAGGCCATTCATTTTGTTTATATACTTGAATATATTTTTGTCTTATGATTTCAAAGATCTGTTTTTCTGAACAGTTTCATTGTCCTCCAACCAGTTAAGATTTACAGAAATACCCTTTCAGGTATCTTAGATAGGACAACCATTGCGTGGATAATAAATTCAATCCTTTCAGTCATCAGTAGATGCCATAGAACAAGAGCAGGAGGAAAAACAGTGTATAATGTCCTGTTATCTGAAATGAGAAATACATGAAAACTTATAATTATCCACTGTAATTTACAGCATCTTTAAGAGTCATCCAACTATAATTGTGCCAAAATAACAGTATGGGGCAGTTTTATTTCATTTAATGATGGCTGAGAGACTTCATAAAGAAACTATGTCACTTATCTGATAATGGCCTCTTCCTTTTTCCCTTTCTCTCTCTTCCTCCCTCCGTCCTGGTGCTGACTTAATTCATTTGGCTTTCTGTAATACTTACTGTAGTTTCTGGAACTCCACTCTCTCAGAAAATGTGCTTATTCCGTGAGCCAGCTCTAGATCTATCCGCAGACTTACTCGCTTCCTTCAACATATCAGTTTAGATCAGTAATTGAATTCAGTTATATGTGTTAAGTTTGCATGAAGAGACAGACGCGGAGTGCTTCAAGCTCTTTCTTTATTAGTGACTACAGCTCAGAACGGACCCACTTTGGCTGGGCTGCGGCTGCTACTTATAGCCAGCAGCCGCAGTTGCCAGCCAATCAGAGTGCAGGGTTTTCCTGCACTTTTTAAACCAATCATTTCTTACATTTTACAAGAACAGTTCAAACTAAACCAATGACTTTAAACCTGCATACATAACACCCCCCCTAGGTTCAGTCCATACTCAAACCCCAGCCTATCTAATGTATTCTTTTAAATAGGTGGGGCTCTTATGTGTAATGCGTTGAGACCTCGTGGTTCAGATGTTTAAGGTTCTCACCTTGTGAGGGAGGAAATGTGTCTGCTGACATTTCCTTACTAGGACTAGTAGTAATGGTAGGACCTGTTTGGTTACTACAACCTGGTCTCTCCTCCCAATCCATCTCCAACCCAATGTCAGCACCTAAATCAGGTAGTGATGTGCAATCTTCCCCCCCCCCCACTCCAAAAGGGGAGGCATCACAAGTCAGAACAACAGGAAAGTTCTCAGAGAATTGTATCAGCACAGCATCAGACGTGATTTGTCTCTTGATATTGTTAAATGCAGCTTGTTCCTTCCTCCCCCAGACCCAAACAGATTTCTTGTCCAGCAACCTATGTAGGGGTTCTGCAATGGTTGCCTTCTGAGGTAGGAACAGATGATAAAAGTTAATGAGTCCCAAGAATGCTTGCAAATCTGTTTTGCATTTTGGCCTGGGGGCTTCTTTGATTGCCTGAACCTTTGCTTCTGTGGGGTGGATGCCATGTTTATCAATCATGTAACCCAAGAATTCCACTTTATCTGTTCTAAGTGTACATTTTTCTTCTTTGACTTTTAACCCCGCTTTCTTGAATCTGGTTAAGACTTCCCTGAGTCTCTCATGTAACTGAATGTCATTTTCAGCAGAAATTAAAATGTCATCAAAATAGGGCACCACCCCTGGCAATCCTTGTAACATTCTTTCCATAAGGCTTTGGAAGATGCCTGGTTCCACGCTTACTCCAAACTGTAACCTTTTGCATTTGAAAGCACCTCTATGGGTTACAATGGTTTGGGCTTCAGCAGTGGCATCATCATCTGTTAATTGTTGATATGCCTGTGCCAGGTCCAACTTGGCAAAAACTGTGCCCCCTCCAAGGGAATGTAATAAATGATGCACTACTGGAACTGGATATGCGCTCTGTTGTAGCGCATGATTCAATGTCCCCTTGTAGTCTCCACAGATTCTCACTGACCCATCAGCCTTGACTGGTGTGACTATGGGTGTCTCCCACCTGGAGTGATCAGTGGGCTCTAAAACCCCTTGGGCTATTAGTTTATCTAATTGTGCATCAATTTTTCCTTTAAGGCAAATGGGACCCTTCTGGGTTTTAAACGGATTGGTTGTACCTTGGGATCTAAGTTAAAGGAGATAGGGGTCCCCAAGTACTTGCCTAATCCGTTGCTGAAGACCTCTGGAAACTCAGACTTCAAGGCCTCTTCCCATTCAGTGTTGCTCACGTGATTGATGCCAGTCACCTCGATGCCCAGTGGGTTGAACCACTCAAGGCCCAGCAGACTTGGGCGGTCCTTGTCCACAATGGTCAGTGGAAGGCATTTGGTGTGGCCTTTGAACTTCACGTTGAATTCTCTTGTTCCAACTACTGGAATCTTGTTCCCTTGGTAGTCTTTAAGAGTCAATGCTTGCTTCTTGAAGTGCTTCTTCTGGATGTTGGGAAGAAGTCTGTGAATAGTGTCCCATGACACCATAGATAGGTATGAGCCTGAGTCCACTTCCATTTGGCAAGGCCTTCCTTCAATAAATACCTTGACATGCACTTTTCTACTTCTTAAGGGTGATGAATGACCAATGGTGACTCTTTGATGAGTTTCATTCTTCCCATTTGCTTCTGTGCTGCACCCCATCTTCTCACTAAGATTGTTGTGCCAGAATTCTTTGTCTTTGCTTGTAGAAAACTTTCTTCTGTTGGGTGGAGTTCTGGATGCTTTGCAGACTCTTGCTAGATGTCCTCTTTTATCACAATGGAGGTAAATGGTGTCTAAAAACCTGCATTCAGTGCAAGGGTGGCTTCCCCCACAACCTCTGCAGTAGAAGGTCTTCCTTTTTCCGCTCCATTCTGAGTCTGAAAACTCCTTCCTCCACCTCACTACAGTCTGACTCAGAATCTATTTGCTCACAATGAGTTGCTGTGGACTTTTCCACATCAGGATGGCTTGTGGCCTTGTTAATTTTCTTCATGGCCACTGCTGAGGACCTGGTAGCTTCTGCTGAAGAGGCCTCTTCTATTGCTTCCTTCAGCGTGATCTTAGGTTTTAGTAATAACTTGCTCTGAAGCACCTTGTCTTTAAGGCCCAGAACAAATCGATCGTGCATGGCCTCTTCTAAATTGTTAAATTCGCATGCACCCCCAATGTCTCTTAAACTTGCCACGAAGTCGTTTACGTTTTCGCTTTCCCCTTGATCCTGACGGTAAAACTCGTGTCTCTTAATGAGGCACGATACTTGTGGGGCGTAATGGGCTCTTAACAACTTTTCTAAGTCAGGCCATTCCATTACCTTCACGTCTGCAGCTCCCGCCAATGCCTTCGCCATCTTGAAAACTGCCGGACCGCAGTGCGTGAGAAAGACCGCCCTCTTCTGCTTCTCGGAAATGTCGGCAAGATCGTTTCCTTCCAGATACATTTGGAAACGATCTGCATACGACTTCCAGTCTTCTGCCGTCGGATCGAATGGGGCTGGGGGGGTGTTCAGCGCAGCCATCTCGCTCTCCTTCTGTTCCGCATTGCCGTCGTCTTCAGGGGAATCCCACCTTCGTCGCCAGTGTTAAGTTTGCATGAAGAGACAGACACGGAGTGCTTCAAGCTCTTTCTTTATTAGTGACTACAGCTCAGAACGGACCCACTTTGGCTGGGCTGCGGCTGCTACTTATAGCCAGCAGCCGCAGTTGCCAGCCAATCAGAGTGCAGGGTTTTCCTGCACTTTTTAAACCAATCATTTCTTACATTTTACAAGAACAGTTCAAACTAAACCAGTGACTTTAAACCTGCATACATAACAATATGTATAGTGAAGAGGATTGGAGAATGATTATAGGGAGATTTTAAAAATAATATAGGTTTCCCTTTTCATGTTTTTTTTTAATTTATGCATATAGTGCTGTTTTATTTTTGGATTACTGTATATTGTTGATGTGGAATAAGAACTGAGATAAAAACAAATCTCAAAGTTCATATGTGCATATCATTTTCTTCCATTAAACAAATTCAGAATATACAAATTCTGCATAGAATTACATGCTGCTTTGTCTGCTTTTAATTGTATAAAGGCCTAAGTTACGTTTACTTTCCCTAATGCAAGCTCTCTTATTTGACTTCTGCCATCTTAGCATCTTAGATCTGTTTCTTCTTTTTTTCCCCACATTTCCTTTCAACTGGAGAGCAGAAGAGAAATATAGTCTTCTAACACTAGGAAGCTGCATACCTAGATCCAGGAATAAAATCAAAGTGAGAAAGAAATTAATCTGGCCTATTAATTGTCCAGGAAAGCAATGCTTGCCTGTTATACTGCTTAACAAAAAGAACACCTAATGTTGGATTGAAATCAAAATAAGAAAGAACCCTAGAGTCAGGCACCAGATAACTAAATAAGAGATTTGTTGGTATCTAACCAAAAACATTCAGGGAGTAGTTATCTTTGCCACCCCTATTTTTAAACTCAGATGGGTGGTGATATTTGAAAGATAATATTCTGAAGTGCAGAATGAAAATATAGTAAAATAGTGGTCATCACTAATATCTTACTACTTTCTTTCCATTAAATGACACAGCAATTTTCTTGTCTTTCTTCCATTTATACTGTTCTTTTTGACCTCATAAAATAAACTTCTTCTTTTACATTTCATAGATGCTGCTACTGAAATACTTACTGACTTTATTCATGTTTTTTTTTTAATTACATTTATATGCCGGCCTTCTCCGAAGAGTCAGGGCGGCTTACAATTTTTGGAGCACAACCCAATGCGCTCAGCAATAGCCTTCATTCCATTGTATATACCTGCTTATTACTAAGCGGCATTTTTACAAGGTCAGCTAATTGCCCCCAACAATCCTGGGTCCTCAATTTACCTACCCCGAGAGGATGGAAGGCTGAGTCAACCTTGAGCCTGGTGGGATTCGAGCCTACAGTAATTGTAGACAGCTGGATCTTAAGAGCAGGCATTTAACAGCCTGAGCCACCAAAGCGTTTGTGAAAAAGCATCAGGAATTTTTGCTGTGCAACATTCAGATAGCTGAATCTTTCTTCATAAGTATTCCTTCCATTAACCTGCAGTTAGCTGACTTAGAAAACTTGAAGTAAATCAGCATCCATATTAACTTGATTAACTAAATAAATATAGGTAGTCCTCAACTTACAAACACAATTGAGCTCAAAATTTCTGTTGTTAAGTGAGATATTTGTGAAGGGAGTTTTGCCCCATTTTACGACCTTTCTTGCCACCATTGTTAAGTGAATCATTGTAGTTGATAAGTTAGTAACCTGGTTATTATGTGAATCTGGCTTTCCCATTCTTTGCTTGCCAAATGGTTACAAAAGGTGATCAGATGACCTTGGGACACAGCAATGGTCATAAGTATGAACCAATTAGCAAACATCTGGATTTTGATCACATAATCATGGGGATGCTACAAAAGTTGTAACTGTGAAAAATGGTCGTAAGTCACTTTTTTCAGTGCTGTTGTAATTTTGAATGGTCACTGAATGAACTTATAAAGTCACGGACTACCTGTTTCCTGATACAGTTATTATATGCTGCTTTACTTTTACACATTTACATATTTGCACTGCTCAGGCAAATATCCAAATAACAACGATCCTTGCTAATAAGCTTCTCTGCAGTCACATGACCAACATTTGTGATCTTCTTTGCTGGCTTCCTACACCCAAGGCAATGGAGAAGCCAGCGGAAGGTCACAGAAGATGATTACATGAAATCCTCCTTTCACAACTGGAGGTGATTCACTTAGCTATGGCAATTGGAAATACTAATATCTACTGCTAAGCAGCATGGTCACATGACATTGTGCTTTACAACCACATCACTTAGTGACAAATTACAATCCCAATTACCATTGTGTAGCAAATATACTGTACTAGGTGGGTAGATAGTGACGAACATCTTATAGTAGAGTTAAATTTTAAAAATCTGATCATATCAATAGCATAATTTATCTTTCTTTTGAAGCTATACAAAGTTATCTCCATCAATTAAGTCCTTGTTAGGAATCAATGCATTCAGGTTCTATTAATAGTCCCTTATGATTCATAAGTGTTCATTAGAGCCACTAGATCATGTAGTTAAAAACTCAGTCCTATTAAACTAACAAACCCAATAAGTTATGTTTGCATAACATAAACATGTTTGCTCCAGGGTTTTACAGGAATGTTGTAAAAGAGTAGGTTGATTTATAAGCATGATAGTCTTACTATTTATAAAAGTATTTATAAAATTATAGCTTTTTGAAAATGTATTTCTTCATCACCACAACTTCAATTTATAAAGTATACTTTAGTATACTTAGTACACTATAAGTTGTATAAAGTATACAACTTTTAAAGTATACTACACGCACAGTTGCTTAAAATGCAGAATTGTGTTGGTTTATAACTGTAATAAGGTTTATACATCTAGTCAGTCATGAATTCATGCATTCCTCCATCCATCCATCCATCTATCCATCCATCCATCCATCCGTCCGTCCATCCAAAAGCAGTGGGGCTTTTGTGGAAAGTCACAATTTACAACCATAAATATAAATGAAATAACTATTTTAGAACAGAATTGCTATCATTCTTAACTGGCTTTTGAATCAATTTTCCCCTGTTGGTTGCTTGGTTTTCTCACCATTGTTCTGATGTCAGAACAGGACCTCGCCTTGGTGCGTAGGGAGTATTTACGGGAATGTATACAATGATTCCATTTTGCTGGGCACTACTCATCTGATTCAGTGGCAGCCAGCCAGACCTTTTCTTTTACAATGACACAGAGGTTTTCATCTTTGCTTTAGAGTGGGAAGTCTTTCACATTGTTGTGTATAGTTTGTAGAAGCATGTGTCTTGTAATTTGTGCCATTTTTTTATATGCAACAGAAAATGATTTTTCATGAATCTCTAACCCTTCTTCTATTTGCCTTCACTCCTACATTGTTTTGCCTCTTTCTTAGAAGAGGACAAAGATAAATACTGACATCAGAAGTTTAAATATCAAAATCAACTTCATGCATTACAAAATTTCTAAATGTAAAATGTTTCTCTGAAGAAACCGTTACCATTAATGTGTGTTTCATAATAACTCCATTTATGGATAGCTTGTTTTGCATGTATAAATATCAAATGTTATAATTTACATATAATATCTACATGTGAGTCATATGCTATTGCAATATAAAAATATTACATGACATACCTGTAATTCTTTTTGCAGAATTCAAAACTGCTAAGAATCAATAGCAATTGGAAAACATTGTTAGAAAAAAATAACTTGACAGGAGCATCCTATTATAAATTGCAGTACACATCTCCTTCCTCCTGCTGTATTTCTAATGCTGTTTCTTTGGCCTCGCTGTTTATATTATTATTTTCATCACTTATTAACCTTTGACTCATTCTATTCACAGACAGAGTTCACAGATTATGAGAAGTCCATGGAATATGTTAACAAATAAGTTCTACAATACTTGTGTCTTACTAAGGACTTTTCCACAATGCACTCTTCAGCTACTTCCCTTCCCATGTATAAATTGGCTGGAAATAAAGCCAGTTATAAGAAATCTGTTTCTGGATTTCAACACTTTCTTTTGTTTTGATTATGGCAATGGCTTGGTGTTTAGGCTTGGTTTTCCATATCCTTTCCCCTTTCTGGAAGGAAGGAGAAAGAAAGGAAAGCAATTACTTCAGCTAGAACAGGAAAGGAGCAGAGTTCTTATCATTTTCAACTGGTACACAATAAAAAACCAAGACTGGCCAATTATCCCATTGTTCTAACAGTGAATTTGTAGAACAAACAAATAAAATACCCAGCTGTTTGCCATTCCATTGGTAAACATTGTAAAAAAAACTTGAAAAGATTGTTTTTGATGTGGAGCTAGAAAGTATAGGTGGTGGAGGACCAGGTCATGATTTATATCCTTGAGAAATGATGTGTATGGTGTGCTTGTGCAGAAATCAGCTGGGAGTGTAGACCCGCCCTGAACCTCTGATTAGAAGTTACACTGTGCTGTCTCTGGAATGTATGAGAAAGAAGAGGAGGAAGAAGGTCGACCAGAGATTCCCCTAAAGCTTGGGAAAGTACCTGTCATGGGTTGATCCAGCTGAAACTATAAAGAGGTTTAAGATCTTTTTGACAGGTGATGGCTAAATTTTGTAGCACCTATAAATATAGTTGGCTAAGATGTTGACATCTTTTAAAACCAGTTTTCCATTTTTGTAATAATAACATTCATAATTACGTGATGTGCAACATAACAAAATATATTTGTATATTTTGGCTGTATAATTGGTTAAAATGTGTTATGTATGCAGGTTTAAAGTCATTGGTTTAGTTTGAATTGTTCTTGTAAAATGTAAGAAATGATTGGTTTAAAAAGTGCAGGAAAACCCTGCACTCTGATTGGCTGGCAACTGCGGCTGCTGGCTATAAGTAGCAGCCGCAGCCCAGCCAAAGTGGGTCCGTTCTGAGCTGTAGTCACTAATAAAGAAAGAGCTTGAAGCACTCCGTGTCTGTCTCTTCATGCAAACTTAACACTGGCGACGAAGGTGGGATTCCCCTGAAGACGACGGCAATGCGGAACAGAAGGAGAGCGAGATGGCTGCGCTGAACACCCCCCCAGCCCCATTCGATCCGACGGCAGAAGACTGGGAGTCGTATGCAGATCGTTCCAAATGTATCTGGAAGGAAACGATCTTGCCGACATTCGAGAAGCAGAAGAGGGCGGTCTTTCTCACGCACTGCGGTCCGGCAGTTTTCAAGATGGCGAAGGCATTGGCGGGAGCTGCAGACGTGAAGGTAATGGAATGGCCTGACTTAGAAAAGTTGTTAAGAGCCCATTACGCCCACAAGTATCGTGCCTCATTAAGAGACACGAGTTTTACCGTCAGGATCAAGGGGAAAGCGAAAACGTAAACGACTTCGTGGCAAGTTTAAGAGACATTGGGGGTGCATGCGAATTTAACAATTTAGAAGAGGCCATGCACGATCGATTTGTTCTGGGCCTTAAAGACAAGGTGCTTCAGAGCAAGTTATTACTAAAACCTAAGATCACGCTGAAGGAAGCAATAGAAGAGGCCTCTTCAGCAGAAGCTACCAGGTCCTCAGCAGCGGCCATGAAGAAAATTAACAAGGCCACACCAAACGCCTTCCACTGACCATTGTGGACAAGGACTGCCCAAGTCTGCTGGGCCTTGAGTGGTTCAACCCGCTGGGCATCGAGGTGACTGGCATCAATCACGTGAGCAACACTGAATGGGAAGAGGCCTTGAAGTCTGAGTTTCCAGAGGTCTTCAGCAACGGATTAGGCAAGTACTTGGGGACCCCTATCTCCTTTAACTTAGATCCCAAGGTACAACCAATCCGTTTAAAACCCAGAAGGGTCCCATTTGCCTTAAAGGAAAAAATTGATGCACAATTAGATAAACTAATAGGTTTTAGAGCCCACTGATCACTCCAGGTGGGAGACACCCATAGTCACACCAGTCAAGGCTGATGGGTCAGTGAGAATCTGTGGAGACTACAAGGGGACATTGAATCATGCGCTACAACAGAGCACATATCCAGTTCCAGTAGTGCATCATTTATTACATTCCCTTGGAGGGGGCACAGTTTTTTGCCAAGTTGGACCTGGCACAGGCATATCAACAATTAACAGATGATGATGCCACTGCTGAAGCCCAAACCATTGTAACCCATAGAGGTGCTTTCAAATGCAAAAGGTTACAGTTTGGAGTAAGCGTGGAACCAGGCATCTTCCAAAGCCTTATGGAAAGAATGTTACAAGGATTGCCAGGGGTGGTGCCCTATTTTGATGACGTTTTAATTTCTGCTGAAAATGACATTCAGTTACATGAGAGACTCAGGGAAGTCTTAACCAGATTCAAGAAAGCGGGATTAAAAGTCAAAGAAGAAAAATGTACACTTAGAACAGATAAAGTGGAATTCTTGGGTTACATGATTGATAAACATGGCATCCACCCCACAGAAGCAAAGGTTCAGGCAATCAAAGAAGCCCCCAGGCCAAAATGCAAAACAGATTTGCAAGCCTTCCTTGGACTCATTAACTTTTATCATCTGTTCCTACCTCAGAAGGCAACCATTGCAGAACCCCTACATAGGTTGCTGGACAAGAAATCTGGTCTGGGGGAGGAAGGAACAAGCTGCATTTAACAATATCAAGAGACAAATCACGTCTGATGCTGTGCTGATACAGTTCTCTGAGAACTTTCCTGTTGTTCTGACTTGTGATGCCTCCCCTTTTGGAGTGGGGGTGGAGTATTGAGCCATATGCTTCCCAGCGGGAGGGAAGCTCCTATTGCAGTTTACTCTCGCACCTTGACTAAAGCAGAGAGGAACTACAGCCAACTGGACAAGGAAGCCTTGGCAATTGTAGCAGCTGTCAAGAAATTCCATGAGTATTATATGGGAGAACATTTACTGTTGTCACAGATCACAAACCTCTTTTAGGTATTGTGGCAGGGGACAAACCAACGCCCACGATCCTGTCACCAAGAATGGTGAGATGGACTGAATTTCTTGCTGCTTATTCATACAAACTGATCCACAGACCTGGTAAAGACATTGGGCATGCAGATGCTTTGAGTCGCTGCCCACTTCCTTCACACATTGAGGACCCTGTTCCTGAGACTCATACCTTTTTCTAGAAACTGTTGCCAAGCTTCCAGTACATGCTGCTCAAATTGCCAGAGAGACTGCCAAAGACACTTTATTGGCTCCTGTTATAGGCTGGATTAAGAAGGGTTGGCCATTTCAAGATCTACCTCAACTCGCCCAACCTTTCAAATCCAGGCAAACTGAATTATCTGTATTAAGAGGATGTATTTTGTGGGGTAACAGGGTGGTTATTCCTGCAAAACTACAAAAAGAGGTTTTGGAAATGTTACATGAGGGTCATCCGGGAATTGTCAGAATGAAGGGATTGGCCAGGAGTTATGTATGGTGGCCAGGTATTGACAAAATGGTTGAAAACTGGGTTGCATCTTGTCCCAACTGTCAGGTAGTCAGGCCTGCCCCACCTCTCGCCCCCACACAGGAATGGGAATGTCCTAGGGGCCCATGGTCCAGGATTCACATTGAATTTGCTGGCCCTACCAGAGGGCACACTTTCCTTATTATAGTTGATGCATATTCCAAATGGCTAGAAGTTTTTTTTTAATTACATTTATATGCCGCCCTTCTCCGAAGACTCAGGGCGGCTTACAATTTTTGGGATAGTTATCCCTATGGCATCCAGCACAACTGAAGCTGTCATCAAACAGCTTAAAAAGCTTTTTGTAACTCACGGGTTACCTGATGTGCTTGTTTCTGACAATGGCCCTCAATTTACAGCCAACCTTTTTGAATCATATCTAGCACAACAGGGTATCAGACATGCTCTGACAGCCCCTGGGCATCCTTCGGCTAACGGCCGGGCTGAACGTATGGTACGATTTACCAAGGAAAAACTTCAGCAATTGGGTCCAGGGGATATCACTGAGAGAATTGAAAAACTTCTCAGTGTTCAGCATATCACTCCCAACCCCTCAACTAATTTGTCCCCAGCTGAATTGTTGATGGGTAGGAAACTCAGGTCTCCCCTTGATTGCCTTCATCCCACTTACGCACCCAACGCACCACTAGATTCCACTACAAAATTCGCACATTCACTGTGGGTGATTCTGTTTATGCTAAGAACCTTATGGGTGAACCATTATGGATTCCTGCTGAGATAACCCAAATCACAGGCCCCAGGTCTTACAGGGTACAAACGGAGGATGGTGTCCTCTGGAGCAGGCACATTGATCAGTTAAGATCCAGATTGCCTCAGGTGCATCGCTTTTGCTCCTCTCTGGTTCCCATACCTACTGCCTCTTCTAGGGGGGAAGGGGAGGATCATGAGTGTAATCAGCAAGTAAGAATCAACCCCATGTGTAACGAGCTAACACGACAGGAACCATCCCAAAACCTGTCACAATACCAACAACCATTTTCACAAATGAAAGATTGCACATCACTACCTGATTTAGGTGCTGACATTGGGTTGGAGATGGATTGGGAGGAGAGACCAGGTTGTAGTAACCAAACAGGTTCTACCATTACTACTAGTCCTAGTAAGGAAATGTCAGCAGACACATTTCCTCCCTCACAAGGTGAGAACCTTAAAACATCTGAATCACGTAGGTCTCAACGTACACGTAAGAGCCCCACCTATTTAAAAGAATACATTAGATAGGCTGGGGTTTGAGTATGGTCTGAGCCTAGTGGGGAGGGGTGTTATGTATGCAGGTTTAAAGTCATTGGTTTAGTTTGAACTGTTCTTGTAAAATGTAAGAAATGATTGGTTTAAAAAGTGCGGGAAAACCCTGCACTCTGATTGGCTGGCAACTGCGGCTGCTGGCTATAAGTAGCAGCTGCAGCCCAGCCAAAGTTCTGAGCTGTAGTCACTAATAAACAAAGAGCTTGAAGCACTCCGTATCTGTCTCTTCATGCAAACTTAACAAAATGTGCACTCTTTCTAGCAAGGAGAACAAGGGATTTTGCAAGAAGAGCTCCTTGCCAAGAATTGGGGGACGTAAAGACTACCTTCTATTTTTAACTCATGCTTTAACCCTGGATGCATGTGTCCTTCTGCATTTCTGAAGCTAGCATTTAAGTCTGCCTGTTGCCTGGATCTGTAAATCTATGTTCCCTTCAGACCATTGATTTATTACAAAAGAAAAGCCCATTCATGTCTTCTCAGAAGCAACTCTATGGAATATAGTAAGCCCTATATCCTGGGAAGTGACCTGCACATTTATTCTTTTAGTTTCAGTAAAATGTAAATGTTCTATATGACAGTAGCAGCAAGAAAATGCTAAGAAGGATTTAATTAGGATATATTTAGGCCTTAATCTTTTTCCTACTAAACATTTCATAGGAAAGGGTATGAAGGCTATGCAGGGGTGGGATTCAAATTTCTTAACAATTGGTTCTGTAGGTGTGGCTTGGTGATCATGTGATGGGTGGGCGTGGTTGGCTGACTGGGCATGGCTTGGTGGTCATGTGACTGGGTGGGCATGGCCTGTATGTAAATATTATATTAAATATTGATTTTTTTTTAAAAAGAGCAACTTTTGCCCCAAAACAGGCAGTCAGATTGAGTTGCGCACAGAATCACAGATTCACTTAGAGATCTATCTATCTGCAATCGGCTATCTGAGTCTGTCACATAAAATTTGCTTGCAAGCAAATTCATAAAATTTGCTAGCAAGCAAACTCACAAAATTAACTCACAACACACCATGTATGTAAATATTGAATTTTTTATTTTAAAAAGAGCAACTTTTACCCCAAAGCAGGCAAAGCAGGCAGGCAGATTGAGTTGCTCACAGAATCACAGATTAATTTAGAGACCTATCTATCTGCAGTTGGCTACCTGAGTCTGCACTGAAAAGATTCAGTCCTAAGGAAGGTTCGGCTCTGCTTTTGGATTAGCTGGAAAGCAAGAAATCCAAGGATTTCCTGCTTTCTAGCTAATCTAAATCTCCTAGCAGAGCAGAACAGCTGATGGTCGTGGAAAAAAAAAGGAAAAATAGCAACTTACCAAACCAGGCAAGTTGGACGGCTCGCGTGCCAGGTAAGGAGTGAGTGGGTGGGGAGGGGCGAGTGATTTGCTGCTTCTCTGAACTGGAGCCAATCGTATGTGCAGCCTTTGCAAGAAATCATCAGCTGTGCCGCCTGGACAGCTAACAAGTGCTGCGCTTGGATACGCAGCATTTGAAAATCCTCTTGTTTTCTGCTCTTTCAACCTCAGCTGTGCTGTGCAAAGCAGCTGAGGAGGGAAAAGCACGGAATAAAGGACAGCCTAGAGCCCGGGCAGGCGAGTGGGCCAAACACTGAACTGGTTCGGTGTCAGCTGCTCTTCGTAGCTACAGGTTCTGTAGAACTGGGCCGAACTGGTAGCATCCCACCCCTGCAGCTGAGGAGGGAAAAGCACGGAATAAAGGCCTAGAGCCCAGGCAGGCGGGTGGGCCAAACACCGAACTGGTTCCGTGTCAGCTGTTCTTCGCAGCTACAGGTTCTATAGAACCGGGCAGAATCGGTAGCATTCCACCCCTGAGGCTATGGAAAGAATTAAATATAAAGACGCACACAGTACTATAAAGAAAGAAACAGGAAAGGACCTAATATTTTCTGCTTTCTGAAGAAGACACAGTAGATTCCAGTAAAGCAGATTAAAAAACAAAAACAAAGAACAGTTGCCAGGCATTTATGGACACAACTATAGATTAAAAATCATGCTTTCCGGGAATATTGTCATATGTGTTGCCTAGTATACATAACATTTATTTTCGTATCTAGTTTCAGAGTTTTACAAGAGGGCTGGGGCAGAAGAGAAAACAAAAGGTGAGATTAACATTTGTAACAGAACAGGACTGCCAGTTTTTCTTTAATCAGAAAATAAGCTTGTGGTATAACATGTAAGAGTTTGGTTAGAATTGCTTGCGACAAGAAAAATGATTTCAGATTAGATGTTAATTTAATCATTTTCTAATAGCATATATTGATTAAAAATATGCAGTGAACATGACTCAGGGACATCTGACAACCATATTTAGTTTCTGTTGTGACAGTCTTTCCTCATTCTGAAAAGCTCACCAAATTTTTGTCCACTGTATCAATAGTGTATATGGGTATGTATTGTTCTGTATTCCTCTCATTCGGGGAAGTATAAGACTTATAATATTGGAAGCATTATTTTTCATTCAATCGCATATATTAAAGGCAAATCTTTTTGCAAAAAATTTGCAAAATTTAACTGGAAATACAAATTCTTTCAACCCTTCAGCAAACAATGAAAAATGCAAAAGAAGATTTACTATGGGTCTGGGCATGTCCAGCACAAATATTCTTGGCATGCCCAAAGCATGTTCTGCAAGAGAAAACTTGTTATGTGTCTGAGCACATCCAAAGTAAATACTCTACGCATACCCAGAACATATTGTGGAAGGGTAAAATGTCACTTAGTAAAGGAAGCATGCTTTATATGCCCTGCTACACTTGCAGAGATCACATTTGACATTTACTTTTTAAAGTCCTGCATGCGTTTGAAAAATAAAAAGCTATAATTTTGATGTTTTTTACATCATTGGAGATACTCTTCAGTATCTTCTAAGGTGCAGCCTCAATGAAAAGAATATCAAATGCTGATCATCTTTTATGAAATCTAATATCAGTATTTTGATAAATGGAAATGTTATTTTTACAACCAGATCTTTGATTGCTATAAGTAATTTTCATGGAGCAGCAGTAGAACATGAGAACAATGCAATATAGTACTTATCAGACAGTCTGTGAAATTGTTAATAGCTCCTCCCCCCTGTAAAGGACTTCTGATAGATAAGTGATTGATTTTACTTCTTACATGAATATATATAGTCCTCGACTTATGATTACAATTGACCTCCAAATTTCTGTTGCTAAGTGAGACAGTTGTTAAATGAATTTTGCCCCATTTTACAACCTTTCTAGCCACACTTGTTAAGTGAATCACTGCAGTTGTTCTGTTAGTAATACAGTAGTTAAGTAAATCTGGCTTTCCTGTTGACTTTGCTTGTCAGAAGGTTGCAAAAGATGATTACATGATCCTAGGACACTGCAAACATCATAAATACATGCAAGATGTCAAGTGTTTGAATTTTGATCATATGACCATAGGGAACTTGCAACTGTGGTGTGAAAAACAGTCATAAGTCACTTTTTCAGTGCTGTTGTAACTTTGAACACTCATGAGATGAACTGTTGTAAGTCAAGGATTACCTGTACCAATGGTTGGTATTCACCTTAAAAGATTGTATTTATATTTCGCAGTCTCTAAATTAACACTGCCTAGAAAGCCTGCAATTCAAAGGAGAGGAGTGTATTTATATTACAGAAATCTCAGAATTTTTCAGGTCTGGAATGTGGCTATAGTTCAATTCTATCAGAGAGGCTGAACTATTTTATATTTATTTCAAATGATACCAATTAGACTGGGGAAAGAGTTCTCTGAGGACTTAAATAAAATGGTATCAAAATTTATATGACATGGCCAAAAAACAAGAATTAAACTTAAACTATTACAAGATGCAAGGTTAAGAGGGGGTTTGCACTGCCCAATTGGGAATTGTATTATCAAGCTGCAAGTCTGATGTGGGTGAAGGAATGGATAACGCTGAGAAATAATAGATTATTAACTTTAGAAGATCATGATTTACTACTAGGATGGCATGCTTTTTTATGGTATAAGGGAACTAAAAAGCAAGGATATTTTAGAAGGCATTATATTCGAGAAGCCTTGTTTTAAACTGGGAAAAATTAAAAACAACACTATATACGAATTCCATTATGGGTATCTACTATTGAAGCTTTTTCATATCCAATAATATGTAAAAAGGAACAAACAATTAGATATGGAGAGATTTTAAATGAAAAGGGTGAACTCAAATCGATGCAAACACTACAAGAACAAGGAATAAAAATGAATTGGTTTTCATATTTGCAAATACAATCTAGATATGATGAGGATGCTAAGGTTGAAGGTATTTATAATAAGCAAACTGAACTGGATAAAATTTTGATGGGTACCAATGAAAAAGTAATTAAAAAACTTTATGGACACTTATTAGAAGTTAAAATGGAGGAAGAACAGGTTAAGGAAACAATGATTGCTTGGGGAAAAATGTTTGGTTATGGGATAGATTTAGAGAAATGGCAAACATTATGGGATCAGAACTATAAAATGACAATGTCAACTGCATATAAAGAAAATTTGTATAAGATGTTTTACAGGTGGCACCTATCCCCGAGAAGGATTGCAAGAATGTTTAAGGATAAATCGGACAAGTGTTGGAAATGTCACCAGATACCAGGTTCCTATTACCATATGTGGTGGACTTGTGCTGATGCAAAAAGATATTGGACTAAAATCCACACGTGGTTGGAAAAAATGACACAACAACATATAGACTTGAAACCTGAGATATTTTTACTGGGAATTGTACCAGAGACATTCAGCAAAGAATTGAAATATTTGATTGTTAATGTATTAACAGCTGCTAGAATTGTATTTGCTAAAAACTGGAGAAACGAAAAGGTATCTCTGCAGGAGAAAGTGATTAAGAAAATTTTGGACTGTGCCGAAATGAGCAGATTAACATTCGAAATTAGAGATCAACAAGAAAAACAGTTTTACAAGATATGGAGTATGTTTTATCAATGGTTAGATAAAAAAGCTTGGTAATATATGGATATAATGGAGATAAATTAAATTGTTGAATGAAAATATAATATAGAGATTATAATACTGTAGAGAGTTAATAATAATGATATTGGTTAATAGAGGAGATAATTTAGGTAATGTATGAATTAAAATGCATAAGTTTTTTTTAGATTTATCTAAATAGAAAATAGGTGGTTGTACCTTTCTTTTTTCTTTCTATTACTTTGTTTGCATTGTATAGTTTTTTTCTGTAATAGAGAGTATTGATGGTGAGGAGATGGCACTGAGATTTGTGACAACCAACACATTTGAAATTGTTATTGGTTTATGTTTTTATGTTTGTTTGTTTTGTTTGTCTTTGGAAAATAATAAAATTTATATATATATATATATATATATATATATATATATATATATATATATATATATAAAATAGAGGCTGAACTATTTTCTCTGTGGTCCAGAGTGCTGTAATTCAAGTGAAAACTGGCTTGCTTGTGATTGCAGGTTTGATTTTGGGATATGAAGGGGCTAGAAAGAGGTACATATTATATAATGGTGTGTAATCCCATTTCTTTGGGAAAAGGTGATAATCTAATATCATAAAAACATTCTTCTGATTTTTTACTTTTCTTTACATTTAATAATACATTTTTAAGCAGGTAGGTGATCATTTCCACATAGCCTTTATGCTGAACTATGAAACTAATATAACTATTGATTATATATCTGGTCATGTAAGTAATTACAGGATGTGGAAATTCCTTATTTCAAGACAGAAGAAAACATGATAAAAAGCTGCCCAAGAAACAGGTCAAGACCTAGCTTTCAGGGCAAGAGGCTTATAGTCTTGATAAATCCCATGGGTCAGTTCCCTAGAAATAAAATACTATGTTCTGTGTAGATTATCTCTAACAGTCTGATCTCATAGATATTACAAAATGTTTACAAAGAAACACCACAAAATGTTCCATCGTATTGGTGATCAAAATACGCCTCAGATACTCCTTTATTTGACAAGTGAAATACATTAATATTTTACAGCTAGAAATATTTATTGCTAAATGGCCATTTAGGCCAATATTTTTCAGGGCTGTAGTAGCATTTATTTACATAGTATTCATATCAGAGTAGTTACACTGAATTGGAGATTTGAAAATGGCTATTAGCAAACGCATATGGAGAGTATATTAGTCTGAAAAGTTAGAGGATAAGGATGAAGAATGGTATACAGATTAAAAGATTAAAATCTAAGCCTGTGAAGGGCTGTTTTTACCCTCAGAAGTTCCAAAAGGTACCTTCTGACCAAGTGTGTGTGTACAGAATTGAACAAGTGCTGAAAAAAAGAGGGTGACAAAAATAAAGACAAATTAAAAGACCTTTTTTACCTTTCTGGTTGATCTTTAATGATGCAGAACAAAACAGATGCTGGAATGTTTACTATAGCTATAGTTATAGTTATATCTCAACATTATCTTTGCTGTGCTTAGAAAAGTTGCAATGCTTTTCACAAAGTCTACAATAGGTACATCCTTGTATAAAAGGGTATTGTGATCATTTAAGAGTGAAAGGTCCTGATGCTACTTCCTTTTGTTTACAAAAATTTAGTATTTTTCTCCCTGCAATGTGTGGTTACATCATTTCGACCTTTTGCATTATTCACATGTGTTAGTGAAGATGATAGTGACAGGGATGTCAGAAATGGTTGAAATTTCTTTGGGCAATAAAGGAGATCTTTTCAGATTCATTGTGTAAGGTGAATCTTAAAAATCTCTGTAGCACAGAAATTATTTTATCTATTTATTTATAAAATTTATTTGACTCCTGTTTCATATCCAATGACTCGGGGGGGGGTAGCTTATTTAGTTTATAGAGTTTAATTTTGTCTTTCTCAGACAAATCTGCTTTTTGATGATGACATATATCTCATCATCCAGTTGGCTAGCATCTGTAGTGCCAACACTAGTAGTTTTTCTCTGCTATTATTCCATCTGATCTTCATCATCATTATCATCCTAGCATTTTCTTGCAGGTGCAGGCTCCATTTTTTGGATCAACAAACTGCATTTCACACAATCAAATGCAACAACCTGGTCCAACTGTATAATTTTCATGTCTGAGTTTATTGTGTCCTACCACCTTCACTTTAGTCTTCCAACTGTTTATTCCATATGATAATATGGCAAAAATACATTTTCTCAGTTCAGTTCATGATTTATCCAGCAAATAGACAGCTTACCAGTAGAATAACAGCGCCTAACAATGGCCCCATGAAATGTCCTCGTTGCTTGATTTACTACTTCTTTTTGAATAAGGCATTTCTATCAGCCAACTTTTTAATAAATGTTTTCTTTATCTCTAAAATTCAGAATTGTGATGGTTTTAGAGGAAGATTTCTTTTCAATGTGTTCAGGGTTATTTCTGCTATTACTTCAGTTATATTGGCACTAGCAATATAATATTGAGGCTTTGAACAATTTTGTTCAAGACCTCAACAAGAAAAACTATTATTTCTATTGCTCAGAACAATAATTACATCAAGGGCTTCCTCGATGAATGCTATTTCTATGAATTGTGACACACACCAATTACTATTAATTTATCCATTACCTGCCAATACCACAAATGTGCAAATGTGAAGAGCTTTGGTGGCTCAGGCTGTTAAATGCCTGCTCTTAAGATCCAGCTGTCTACAATTACTGTAGGCTCGAATCCCACCAGGCTCAAGGTTGACTCAGCCTTCCATCCTCTCGGGGTAGGTAAATTGAGGACCCAAGATTGTTGGGGGCAATTAGCTGACCTTGTAAAAATGCCGCTTAGTAATAAGCAGGCATATACAATGGAAGGAAGGCTATTGCTGAGCACATTGGGTTGTGCTCCAAAAATTGTAAGCCGCCCTGAGTCTTCGGAGAAGGGCGGCATATAAATGTAATTAAAAAAAAAAGAAAGAAAGATTACCATGAAGTGGATGTGCAGATTCAAAAAGTGAAAATTTGGCTTCACTGACTATAGAAAAGTCTTTGAATATATCGAGCTGTGGAATATCCCTAGGGAAATGGGAATTCTACTACATCTTATAATCATCATACAAAGCTATACAATTACCTATATTACACTGCTGCTGCATGACGTGCACTGGCTTCCAATTTCTTGTTTCTTCTCACAGTTCAAGGTAATGGTAGTTACCTATAAAGCATGAGTGTTCATGAGTGCTTGCCTGGGTTGCATAGAGTGAAATATTGCCTTGGGCTGCATATAAAATATATAATATAGTTAATGTATTTAAATCACCTAATAATGTTAAAAGGTTTTACAGTGTTGTGGGTTCATGTTATTACCTGTCACAGGCTTGGACATGCCTGTTTTAAAGGCTTGAATGGCAAATGCCAGGTTATGTGTAGGACTGCCTTCCCTGATGTTACCTGCCCAATTCAATTAGGGTGGATATATTCCTGGTCCTTTCCCTTAAATATTATCATCTGATGGGACCTAAAAGATCCACATTCTTTGTAACTACCTCTATTCTATAGAATACTTTTCCTTTGAGATCTGGCATGCTCATTTTTTCTAGTCTTTGTCCCTACAAAATGGGAGCAATAAATAATGGGAACATATCTTGCCATACTGCAATTTTTACTAAGCAACCATAATGAGTTACTAATACCCTTTTTTAGCCTATTAATAGGTCGCACAAAAGAATTCTATATGTACCTTCTACTGGCAGATAAAGATCCCAACAGATATATTTGTTATCACATATTATATTTTCTTTTTAATGAAATCTACAATTGTGATTCACAATAAACTTACTGACTTAATTTTATTGTACAGAAATAGGGAGAAACTACATTTATTCCATTTTGAGTTATGATGCTGTAAGTAGAAGGCCACTTCTCTGAATTTCAATGTTGCTATGTTTAGTGAGTAAACATTTGATCTAAGATATTCCAGTCCACTACTTGGTTGTTTTTTTCTTGTTATGCAGTAAGCCCTCTATCTCATAGCAAACTCATGAAAATGGAAACCTGGTAATATGATAAAGTTCCTCTTTTGCCATGACATATTGCAAAAAGCTGTATTAGGCAACAAGATGAAGTAGCTATGTCAGAAAGCCAAATTTACAGGAAGAAAGTGATGTTCAAATGGAGAAACAAGAGTTTTAAAGTTTATAGCTTTATCACTGAAGCATTTCATACTCCACTTGAATCAGAAAGTTGCCCTGAGACAACACTAGGAATAATTGGAGGAATATTACAAACTTAAAAGCAGCCTTAAGTAAGGCAATTTGAATCTCTATGATACTTTTATCTTACCATCTTAGATCCTACCTTACCATTTCAATGGTGGCATGGTTATGATTTGCTTTATTTTTACCAAGGCAAAGGCAGCATTCTCATAGTAGTATGGATGAGTAAAAATGTAATGTGTGTTCAGCTTTGTTATAGGCAGGAACATGACAAACACTCTTGTGTTGGTCATAGCATGGAATTGCCTCCTAATGATTGGTTACACAACCATTATAGTCTTGCCAACTTTTGTTTTGCAACATTACACCTGCATGTACAGACAAATTATGTTTAGTAAGGAAATAGTCCAATCTTTGCATATGCAAGGAGTCAGGATTCCAGAACTGATTTTGCTTTTCAATTGAGAACTCTCGACATAAAAAAATATTTGAAAGTAATATTATTAAAACACGGAATGTAAGAAAGCCACTTGCAAGTTGATTTGAATATTGTTCCGTAGGTTATATTTCTTAAGTTCTAATATGCCGAGTTTAGACATAGAAGCGACTGTGTGCTTAACTGTAATCTTTTCGGGGTTAAGTCCTGCAACATTTCATGCCATATATGGCTTACAAGTGTGATAAAAGGGCAGAGCAATCCCTTCTTCTTCTAGCCTTAGTTTTGTCCCCTGGAACCTATAACCTCGGCTGCACTGCGACCCACCGCATACGGACAGCCCACCTCTTCTCTCCCCACCGCCATACCAGGGTGGGAAGAAAAAAAACGGGAGAGGCTGGTTAGCAACTGCCCATCTCTCCTCCCCTTCCCCGCTTCTCCTTTCAAGATTCGCTGTGGAGCGGAATAACTCTTTCCTTCGACCGCCTTCCGTTCCTCCAGTAGATGGCGCTCCGGCTGATCAGAATTACCAGACGACGCGGGCAGCGATTGGCTCCTCCAAGAATTGACGTCTCTGTCGGGGTGGGGAAAGGCGGCGCGAGGAGAGCAGTTCAGTGCGTGTGACTGGCCCAGCCCCTCTTTCCTTTCCTCTCTTCTGCTCTCCCGCCGGGCGCCTGAGGGGTAGTTTCTTAGCGGTTCGGAAGATCCGCTCTCGTTCGGCAACGGATCTCCGCCGTCGCCGCTCGGGTGCCCGGGAAGCAGCCGCTCCATCCTGCCCATCTCTCGCTCGCATTTTGGGCTCTGCCAGCTATGGCCAAGAAAGAGGAGAAACCGTTCCGGCAGTCTGTGGCCGAGTGGCGGCAATTCATCTACAACCGAAACAGCGGAGAGTTTCTGGGGCGCACGGCCAAGAGCTGGGGTAAGGACGAGTAGCGGGAGCCCAGCAAATGGGAGGACGGGGCGGCGGCACCGGCTTGGTAGACCTGGAGCCCCAGCCGCTTTGGGTAGCCCCGGACTGACGGGGGACCACGAGGCGAGCGGCGGGCGGGGAATTGCCGGGAGCGCCCAGCTAAAAATAGCCCAAGCGTGACAGCGCGAAGCTGCAGGAGGCGGGAGGGGGCGGCTGGAACACCTCCCCCCCCGCCGGCGGCGGAGGGGTGGCTGGGCCCTCCCCTCCCGGTTCTGGAGGGGGAGGGCAAAACCGTCTGGGCAGCGCCTCGGCAGATGCGGGCTCCTTGGGGGAAGGAAAGGAGGGTGTATTTTTTTAACGCGTGTCCCCATCTGACTGCCCGCCTTCTTCTTCCTGCTGGTCCCAATCCTCTGTCGGGATTACAAAGGGACCACCTCCTGCCACCCGCAGGCTCCTCCTTTTTGGCAGTTGCGTCAATTGGAGGGGGGCAGTGTCTCCCTCCTCCCCCCCCGCAAATGCTAGGCACTGAGAAGGTTTCTCCCCTTGCCTGCTTTGCCTCTTTGGGGAGCGGTTGCTTGCCACGTGCTACACAGTTCGAAGATGCCTCGGTCGGTCTTGGCTATGGGAAGCTGCACGGATGGAGGGGGAACCTTCAAAGCCTACGTTGTTTTCCACAACCCGCTTTCCTTTTCATCCCAATCGTTCGTTTTCAAGTCTTTTTTTCTTTTTCCCCTCCCCTCGTGTATGTGTTGGACACGTTGCGTTGAATTACCAGCCACTTACAGAAGTGTTGAATATTACAAGTTCTGAATCACGGTTTGCCGTGGAAACTTTAAATTAGTGCGTGGGTGTTGCTTTTAATTACATTCGTTCATCGAGAGCAAGGGTAACCTGGGGAAGTTAAAAAAAATGCCAGTACAGTAGAAGCATGGAATTGAAAGACGCGCTTGCCTAAAGAATAACTTGCAGCTTCAGTGCAGTGAATATTTTATCTTTTTTTTTGCTCTTTTTGTGCTTTAGGCACATGGTCAAAATGATGTGGAATAATTGAAAACAGAACACACATGTGTATTCTATTGCCAAGACCATCTGTCACAGTGTTTACTGTGCTGTAAATTTTTCTTCATTCATACAGAAATGGGATTCTTTTCTTTATTTTTTTTAAAATTGAGGACTAGAAAGGAAATTTCCATTCTGCCCTAATGACTTCCTTTCCCTGATTTACCTTAAAAGTACATGCACTCACAAGTGAATGTTAACAAGGAACATAGATAAATCTACGTATGTTGATAAGTGGTGCAATGTTCTTTACCATTTAAATTCTTTATGTTATGTATGTATATCAAAGTAATATAAATGGTATTTCCTTAGATTATTCCCAATGGAATAGATATCTGTTGCAAGGAAAAAACAAGTCTTGTACGAATAAATGTTTTAAAGATGTAATGAATTAAATCTTTGAATATTTTACTTTTTAAGAAAAATAATGATGAAAATGGATTTTCTAAACGGTATTAAAGTGCAGTAAACATTTTAATACATATCCTGGTAATATGTTTATGGTATGATTTGCTAATTGATATGCCACCTTGTTTTGGGTGTGATATCGTTTTTCATGCTTCTTCATTCTATGTACAAATAAAACATTTGAATTACTTAGTCTGTTTTAAAAGCTGTTTTAAAAGCAATTTTTAAATTGCTTAATTTATAAGCAATTATTTTATAAATGGAGCCACTATATTTTTCATGTATAAATTATTGTATACATAAAGAGAATAAAATTTAGTTGTAGAGAGATATTTACTGCTTTGACTGTGCAATGAAATATCAAATCATATTTTTATAGAAGCTAGAGAAAAAAATTTGAGAACAAAGTAGATATATTACAAAATTGTTTTGCTTGTATGACCTATGACAGTTCTTACTTCTCTGTGTTATTCGTAGCTTCAATACTTTCAGATATTCTCAACTTAATTACATGATTATTTAAAAGCCTTTTACTCTCACTATGCAAAAAAAACCAACTTGTTCAATCTTGTACTGGTATATGTCTATTTAAAAGTAAAACCCAATGTAATAGTCTTATTTGGAAATAAGTGCATATGCTTTAGAAGCATGAAAGATTTAGAACACATGGGGAAAAACATCTCCCATCCCCTCTCTGGTTTTTAAATTTATAAACAATATGCTATCATGAAAATGTATGAATCCATAAACATGTGAAAGTAAGTCTACCATGTTTTAATAATGGTTTTTCTCTTCTCTTCACTTGTTCCTAAATGTTGTTATTCAGCTATTACCTTCCATAGAGTTATCAACTTCATGGAAAGCAGGTAGTTAGGGCAAACTGATTTTACAGTTCCCTATAAAGTTTGTGTCTAGGAGAGAACATCCTAAATAAACAGCTCCATCAATTTATTGCTAGTATGGTTGAGAAGTCAATCATTTTGATTTTAGGTCTGGATCTTAAGCTCTAGAAATAACTTGATTTATTCTGAATTAGTAGGGCAGCCCAATCTGATATGAGTCCTGAATCAAAAGAGGGGCCTTCTCTCCCATAATTATTATACAGAAAAGTCATCTGTTTTCCCCCACACTAGAATAATATGAAGGTTTCTGGAAAACCAAACCATGAAGTATAGATCAGTGTACCATCATAGAATAATATGATGATTTAAGATTCTTCTACACCAGCCTAGTTAAATGAAAAACAATGTTAAGTTAAAATTTGGATCATAAGGAAGCTTAAAATGCATTGAATGTTTAGTAGTTACCTTTTACAGAAAGTGCAGTACAGGTAGTCCTCGACTTACAACAATTCATTTAGTGATTGTTCGAAGTTACAACAGCACTGAAAAAAGTGACTTATGGCCATTTTTCACACACATGACCATTGCAGCATGCCCATAGTCACGTGATGTACATTCAGATGCTTGACAGCAGGTTCATATTTATGATGTTTGCAATGTCCCTGGGCCATGTGATCATTTTTTGTGACTTTTTGACAAGCAAAATCAGTGGGGAAGGAAAATTCACTTAACAACCATGCTACTAACTTAACAGCTGCAGTGATTCACTTCACAAGTATGTCAAGAAAAGTCATAAAATGGGACAAAATCATTTAACATATTTCTCACAACAACATAAATTCTGGGCTCAATTGTTGTCATAAGTTGAGGACTACCTGTATATGTCATCTATTTCATGCTGGAGTGGAGTATGTAATCTGTTTCATATGCCTTCCTTTACTTATATGTTCATATCAGTCTGACACAATGTGAATTGTAATGAATTTAATAACAGCTACCGTGTTTCCCCGAAAATAAGACCTACCCCGAAAGTAAGACCTAGCACTATTTTCTAAACCTGCCCTAATATAAGACCTACCCCAAAAATAAGACCTAGTGTAAATCTCCAGTTCCAGGAAGACTTTTCAGGGAGCAACCGTGCACCCACGAAACACCCCCCCTACACACTCACACCCACTATTTGGCACCATAAATATATAAGACCTACCCTGAAAATAAGACCTAGTGTGTTTTTGGGAGCCAAAAAATATAAGACAGTGTCTTATTTTCGGGGAAACACGGTATACTCTAAAATATATGGAGGACGCTATTTTGTCACTGGGCCTTGGATTTTTATGCTTCTCTTCTGCTTTTAGTATTGCCATAAGGAGGATTTGTATTATTATTATTCAGACTCAGTAAGCTAATTAATTTAAATTGTGGTTAGTGGTATAAACTGGTTTATAAAACTGTTTCCTTTAATGATAGTCAAGATTACCCACAGTTTAACAATATTTTAATATCTTTGGGAAATATTGTTATAACTGTTGTAATAAAAATATATGATTTAGCATTATTATACATTCCAATTCTTATTGGAATTCAGTCTATAAAAATGTGGATCTAGAGTGGGCCCAGTGGTTGGCAGAATGTACTACTTACCTGTTAAAAGCTTGCTGTAATACAGGTAGTCCTCAAGTTACAACCATTCATTTAGAGTTCAAAGTTACAACAGCACTGAAAAAAGTTATTTATGACCATTTTTCACACTTACAACCATGGTCGTGTGATCAAAATTTGGAATCTTGGCAATTGGCATGTATTTATGACAGTTACAATGTCCCAGGTCAGTTGATCACCTTTTGCTACCTTATGACAAGCACAGTAAATGAGGAAGCCAGATTCATTTAACAATCATTTAACTTAATTGCAGTGATTCAGGCAAGAAAGGGCAAAACTCATTTAACAACTGTGTTGCATAGCAGTAGAAATTTTGGGCTCAATTGTGGTTGTAAGCTGAGGACTATCTGTATTATCAAAATCATATTCAAGATAGGATTCCCCAAAGAAGAATTAATAAAATCTTAGAGTGATAGTTAGAATTTCAAGGTAGAAATGTTGCAAACTAATGGAGAAGACTGGCTCAGTCTGAGTTGAAATTCCTTAAAAAAGAGATACTAAAAGCATAACTGCAAACAATTCTAATGTGAAAAGAATAACAGGAGAATAAACTAAAACAAGTGTGACTGTAATATAGTGGATATCTGAAACAAAAAAGAATATAAGATGCAAAATAGAAAAAGGAAGATGACATACAGGTAGCCCCCACAACCTTAGAAGTGTTAGGGCAAACGTTCAGAAGGAGCTGAGGTTGGAAGAATTGCTAAGAATAACATATCTAAATATTTCTTTACATATATTCAAAAACAATTGGAAAGAAAAGAGCAGAATGGAGTGGGTTGAAACTTGATGTTGATAAACAAAAACAAGGTCTGCTGAATGGCATCTTATGGTACTGAAAGAAATAACCTGACCATTGCCAATTATTTTTGAGAAATTTTAAGGAATGGTGAAGTGCCAGATTTCATTTAAAAAGTATAAAATTCTTTGAGATCTGAGTGTTACATTTTATCTAACTTTACTACAGCTCCTTCTGGGCCATGCCATTCAATGTTTTTGGAAATAAATCTTTTGAACTAGAAATTGCTCAAGGTATTCCAAGGATAGAACATCCTGCAGGTCTGTTTTGACCAGAATGCCTCAAACCTTTTCTGGTTTGAAGGATATATTTGTGGAAACTACTGAACTGTCCCTAGAACAGAATGTTCTAGCGGGAAACAGTCTGTTTTTGAATTGACAAATTTTGCACATCCATAATAAGTGACTATTCATGAGATCAGGGTCCTGATTTTCTAAGATATGTTTCAATAGTTGTCTAAGGTCCTACCTAATGGTTGATTTCTGTACTTAAACTTGATGCCTGCTAATTACACAACCTTTTAACATGTTCAATTTGAAATAATGTATAATACTTTAACCCATAAATCTATAACCTTTATGGCTTGGCAGACTGGTGGAGGCAGTGGTGACAGCAGTGGTGGTGGGGAGAGGAAATAGTTTCACGCATGCAAGTGTGCCACTTTCATAAATGCAGCTTCATGCTTGCTTGCCCACCACTTCTGCAGCCTGGTTCTGAATGGGCTGCGGCCCAGCACTGGGCTGCAGATCAAAGCCTGTTCTAACCAACTGCCTATATACTTAAGTTGTGATTTCTGTACATTTTAGGAGACCTAAATAGGAAAAGATAATGCTCTCAGGCTGGAAGCCAGAAAATAAGTGTTAGAAAGCATATAAATTATTGATAGTGCAAAGATTAATACTATATTTTACTGTACATTTTTTACTTATTACTAGTCACATAATGATCGTTCAGAGTTACGACAACCACGCATACACAACCTGCAGTCACGTGATCACATTCTGGGACTTGGCAACCAGATTCTCTTTATATATTTTTGCAGCATCCTGAGGTCATGTGACCATGATTTGTAGTGCTTTGTGCCTCTTTCTGGCATTTACTTCTGGTTTCTGGAAAAATGACCACTGGAGAAAATAGAATCTCTTAAATACCATCATTAAAAAATCATAACTTAGAATCCAGTCACATGAAGCCCTTACTTACTACCGAAATGATTTACAATTGTAATTACAGATTCAATTTCAGGTGTAAGTTAAGGATACCTGTATAAAACCAGTGACCTGTTGGCTATGGTTTCTCTCACATATGAGTATTTATGTATGCTAAGCAATTGCTTACAGCTGTTCCTGCTTAATGCCTTTTTTCTCATTTTTTATTTCTTTCCCATTTGTTACATGCCATGTCATATGTGTTGAGATAGCTCAAAACATTGTAAAACAGTGGCCTCCAACATTTTGGGCATCAGAGACTGGTTTTTCTGCAGATCGGAGGGAGGCGTGGTTTCTCGTGCTGCCTGCCTGCCATGAATGGGGCTTTGCTTGTTTGCGCAGCCTGGTTTCTGACATGCCACTGCCCGGTACCAGTCCACAGATCGGGGGTTGGGGACCCCTGCTGTAAAACAATAAAAACAGCGAAACATTAACAATGAATAAACACAAAAATAATTAAAACATTAAATTCTGAAATTTCAGAATAAATGTCTTCACGATTGACCAACATTAAATCAGTCTTGAGTCATAAATCTCTGGAGAGTTCCCCTGGGAACTGAGCATCCTTAAGCCCCAAAGGGTCATCTCCAAGCAAATAAAATATTGCTTGGGAAAAAACATGCTAGCGCTATTTCGGATTACCTCCTAATATCAATCCTGCATATGCCTATTTAGAGTTAAAGTACATTTTAGTATAGTGAGCCTTATCTCCCGTGGTGTAGAATTGTGACTTTGAAACTTATAGATTAGATTGTAGAAGCACTTGAATTTCTCTACTGTTGATGCACAGAGGAACTTTTCCTAATATGGCGAAGATTATAAGTCTTCCTTGTGCTATAAAGTTCATCTGGAAAGGTTCCATGGCTTCTTTATTCCGAGTTTCATTAATTTTGAAAGTATTCAACCTTTGAGGCAAAAACAAACTGGAGCAAAGATGGTTTTTTATTTAGCTTCCATTATTATTAAGAATTGATTGAAAGAGCAAAGAAATACTTCTAATTCTTCCAAAGTTGTGGGATAGCAACCCCAATAATGAGATTCTTTCATCAAGAATCATCTCTACCACTGGGAAAAGAGCAATATGATTATTGTATTCTGTTTTATAGATCCTGATTAGATTATGAAGCAAAATAAGATTTCATCAGTTTAAGGGAATTTTCTGTCATTTTGGCAGTGGGGTAGCTCGATATCCTGCTTCTTTCTGTGTGGTCTGAGATGGGTGAAGAAAGTTAAAAGTCTTGCTAATTCAGAAAAAGTAAGATCATTTTCATGCTACTTTTAAAGAATGTGACAAATGAACTAGCACTCACCTTCCCACGATATGTATATAATTAGAATTCTTGTGCAGAAGCTAGGATTTTGAAGTACTAACTTTGAATGAAACAGATAACTATTTCATAAAATAAAAGGAAAGTACCACTTGTGTTTAGGTCAACTTTTGGTGATTGCATCCATACAGTTTTCTTGAGGGCATTACGGACATTATTTGCACTGCTTTCTTCTGAGATATTTTTAACTATCCAGCCTACCTAGTAGTCTGGAATTCCAAAATGGTTTCCCAACCAAATACTAATCACCTCACTTACCTTCAGGGCCCAACTATGATTGGCTAAATACCGCTATTCTTCTCCTTGAGAGGCTTTTCTGAAGATCTCCCAGCCTTTCTGAGTCCCTTTGAACTCTGTCCTCTGATCGGACTGGGAGCAGGAGATCCCTGCTCCTCCGGACCTGCCTCCATTTCATAAAAATCAGCCATATTATTTCCCTTTGTTTTTCCAGACAGCTTTGCCTCGCTGGAGTTCAGCAAATGCGGTTGCTGTTTCTACTGCTTAAGAGTATGCTTAGCCTAGACTGAGTATGGACTCTAGCCTCCCTTTCTCCTGGACAGGCTTGTATGGCTGTCTTTGGAGCTCTCTCAGCCTTGACTGAGTCTGCTCCTATTGATAGGAATGCTGGAGGCTCTATGGGGGCTCCTGGCTGTTTTCGCCCTTTTGGGGCTGCTGCTGCTTTTCTTTTGCTGGCCTACGGCTGATTGCCGGTCTTCCCTGCTTCCTCTTTGCCTTGCAGATATGGGATGGCGGAAAGCTTGTTAACTAGCTTTCCCTTACCTGCTAACCAATCGAGAGTCCGCCCGCTCTTTCTGAGGCTGCCGCTGCTTGCCTTTGGCTGTTTGGCGCTTTCCCGGCTTGGTACAGAATCCCGACTTTCTCTATTCATGTCTTCCGCCTCCTTCACTGACAGTTTGCTGACTTTCTCTCTTTTTTACTCGAAGAATCCAAAGTGTTTTTAATATTTTTTCCTTTCTTTCCTTCTGAGCACTCTCTCGTGTCCTCTGCATAAAGACTGAGTCAAAAACTGGGCATGCGCAGTGGAAAGTGGGCTGGACTAAATTTTGATTGACTCAGTCTTCAAGCAAGGAAGCAAGAGACAACCCATGCTTTGGATTTTCCGACCCGTACAACTAAAAAATGCGTTTCAGGTAAGATCAACGCTCTGTCTTCTCCTTGAGACTATATTCATATCATCACATGTAAGAAATAATTTATTAATATTTATTAATTTTATTGCAATGCCACCTTTCATCCAGGAGCCAAAGTATACACACGTTTTTTCCTGAAACAACATTGACCTGAGAAATTGTGATTAACCCAAAGTCACTCTGAATTTCCATGGCTAAGAATGGAATTGAATATTGATCTTTCCTATTCAAGTCCAAAATCTTAGCCACCCTAATTTACTAATATTATTTATATGTTACAGAAAATTAGATTAAAAATATGATTAAATGCAAGGGCAAAGTTTGCCACTTAGAAGCATACTTGTTTATATGTGCAGTGTATAATACCGTAGTTGCTTCAGAATTTGCTGGTCAATAACTAAAATAAAATGACTGAATGACTTGCTAGAGTTCTAGCTTTGTTGTGCTCAACTTTCTGCAGTTTTGTGTGCATGAATAATTTAATGCAAAAGAGAAGATGGAAGAACGTACAGATAATTTGCCCATTACAGTCACAAGTCATTACAGTTGTTAAGTAAGATGACCACCTGATCACCTACTTAATGACCCCTAACCTTACTTTCCCTAGTGCAGTTGTTAAGCAGAATATCACATTAATTTTTAAATCCTGGTGTCAGCAAAAAGTCCATAAAGGATTGCCAGAAATTTGCAACAAAAAAGTATTATTTTTATCTTGATCAACTAAACCAACTTTATATTTCTTCCTTTAACATCTAGCAGTTTTAGTCTTTAATCCAATCAAATATTTTTGTAGGATTTAATTTCCCTTACATTTTTTATCCCATCACAGATTTCTTCAAGGCTTTAACAAACCTCTTGTAGATCCAATAAAAACATTTTCAAGGTCATTCTCTTGGTTTATCATTTATATTTCCCTTTTAACTTTAAATCTTCAGCCGATTTCTTTTGTATAGCCAGTACAGCATCCGTTTGCAAATCATTCTCTTGGATTGTCATTTATAGTTCCAGTTTGAGTACTTCTCTGTCTTGGCAGTTAAAATTTGTTCCATATCTGCCATTCCTTTATTAACATCTTTTGGAGATAGCCTACACATAGAAAAACCATTACTGACATATTTCTGGCTCCATTCTTCAAAGATTCTCTTTTTCTGATATTATGACATTTTGAAAATCCCAGCAATTGCTGATATCAGGAACTGTAAAGGAATGTGTGGATGACCTTGGGGAATGAGGGACAGATGCTGCCTAGGAGATAAGCAGGCAAGAGAAGCAGAAGCCCCAGTGGCTTTAACAATTAGAGGAAGAAACTTAGGAAAAACCTGCCCTAATAGATCAAGCAGTTAGTGGCAGTAGGACTTTCATACTTGCAAGATTCTGTTAATGTACTTTACAATAAAGTAGAATTAGTACATTTAATTAGGTGTTCCTGTCTGATTTATTTGGAAAAGCTCTTGCAAATTTTTACTGACTTCTCCCAGGAGCCCCCCATGTGCCCACATATGTTGTTAGAATACACATATTAGATTTTCATCAGCAAATTAGACAAGCTCCATATTTTTAAAACAAAATCATTTAGCGCAATCAATTTTATTATTATGTCAGATTTCACAGTGTGTAATAATCAAATATGTTGAATTTTGAAAGTATAACAAAATTGTCTCTCTTTTTCCTTGTACAGAAGGTTAACATGACTATCTTTTTAGAAGCTCGTATTATTTAGAAGATAAGCCAATTAATATTTGTATTAATGTTATTTAAACAATAGTATTAATGTTATTTAAAATAACATTGAATCTCATATTATGTCAGATTTCAGCTGAATGTCAGTCTTTGCAATGTAAGCAACCAAACTAAATTATTCATTGCCTGTTTTGTTTACATTTTTTACATTTTTTATTTTTTAGGCTTAATTTTGCTATTTTATCTCGTCTTCTATGGCTTCTTAGCTGCACTTTTCTCATTCACAATGTGGGTTATGCTCCAGACATTAAGTAGTGATGTACCCAAGTATCGTGACCGGATTTCTAATCCAGGTAAGTATGTCCATATGAAATTATCAATATAAATTAATAGAAAAAGTGTTTTACTTACATTATTTTTTTCTCAACATTTACCATGTAATTAATCATAGTAATTAATTTCTTTTTCTTTTTGTACTGATTACTTTATTTCAAATAAATATATTTTATGATGACCACTTATGAAATTAACTCTGCATGGCTTACAACAATACAGAAACCACTATAATCAAAACGGCACTTCAAGCAGCATTCTCCAATAAAATTCAATCTCACCTCCAATCTCACCCTATTCCAATGGTTGGGGGAAGAGCCAGCTTTTTATGGTGTTCCAGAGAGCCATAGGATGGGGCCTGTGGAATCCCTGTGGAAGGATGATGCACAAAGCAGGGGCTGTTGCAGAAAAGACATGTTTTGTAGAGATGGTGGCATGTCAGGGAAGGAAACTGGATTGCCAATCTAGCCATTCTGTACTACCCATTGTTGTAGTAAATTAATTGTTTGACAGTATTTCTGATTAATGTAGGTCTTCAGTGCATATTTTACATTTAAACACATTTTCTGAATGGGTCATTAGGATTTGACTTCTTCATATATGTTTATCATGGAATTAATACAAAACCCTTTCAGCTTTCTCTTCTTTGAGGTGTTAATTAAACAAAGTTCATTTGAACTATGTCATTAATTTGCACTAAATTAATGACATAGTTCAAATGAACTTTGTTTAATTGACAAAGTCTCTACAGAATATAATGTGTTGCAGGCATTTACAGTTTGCATGCCCAGATGGGCAAAGTTTAAAAAAACTAACAAATTCTTAATTGAAATTATAAACCAGAGCTAAAGATGAATATATTATTAATGGACTGATTTAAAATAAAATCTGGGCCAGGAAAATTAAATTAGTGAAGCAAAACTATTTTGAGAATGCGAACAAACTAGGGAGATGGTTGGCACACAAACCAAAAAAGGAGCAAGAAAAAAGAACAATAGTAGCCCTAAGAGATGAAAATAGGAGATTATGCTCCCAGATAGACAAAAAAAGGTAATTGCCCAAAAATTCTTTGCTAACTTATATACCCAGGAAGAAATCCCAGAAGAGAACATTATCCAATACCTCAAAGAAAAGAATTTGCCTAAAATATTGGATGCAGAAAAAGATTTATTAAATGATAAAATAACTATAAAAGAAATTATAGAACGCAGTTGGGAAACAAAAAAGAAATAAAACCCCAGGGCCAGACAGGGTACCATCAGAGTTCTACAAAGAATTTCAGGAAGTATTGGAGGAATTAATGATAGATCTGTATAATGAGGCTCTTAAAATGTGCCAAAATACCGAAGATGTGGAGGCATACATAATGCTTATACACAAGGAACAGACAGATCCGCAGCAAATAAAGAATTACAGACTGATCTTGCTCCTAAATGTGGATTATAAGATCTTGGCCACGATAATATCTGAAAGATTGAAAAAGATATTAAGCAAAATTATTCACTCTGACCAGAATGGTTTTCTCCCAAATAGATGAAAACCAACACAAGATTAATTGTGGACGTCCTAGAATATTACGAGATGCATCCAAATAAACCAATGGTGCTTATGTTCTTGGATGCCCAGAAAGCATTTGACAACTTAAATTGGCATTTTCTCATTAATCGACTAAAATTTGATGAAAATTTTGTGGGACTTATTAAAACAATTTATAAAGTACAAATGTCAAAAGTGACAGTGAATGGAGAAACCATGGATGGTTTAGAAATAAATAAAGGAGTGAGGCAAGGATGCCCACTAGCCCCATTGTTATATATATTATCAGAAGAAGTATTGTTGTCACAGATAAGACAAAACCAAGATATTAAAGGATTAACTGTCAAAAAAGAGAGGTAGTATGAACTGTAAGCCTTTGCCAACGACATGGTATTTATAATGGAAGATCCAAAAGAAACAAGTCCTACATTAATGAGTGAAATAGAAGAATTTGGAAAGATGGCAGGGCTCAAAATTAATAAAGAAAAAACTAAAATAATAACTAAAAACTGCACCAAAAAACAAAATGAAGAATTAGCAAATAAATTATTTTATTTATTTATTTATTTATTTATTTATATTTGAACTTGTATGCCGCCCCATCTCCGAAGCCTCGGGGCGGCTCACAACTAAAAACACAGAACAATAAATATTTAAAAAACCATTAAACCAAATGACAAGCCCAAATATTAAAACAATGCAATGGTAAACATTAAAAGCATCCCTCCCTTAGGTATGCAGATAGTAAAAAAAGTGAAATATCTCAGAATTTGGCTTACGGCAAAATGTTCGTCAATAAAGGAAGACAACTACAATAAATTAATAATTCAAATTCAAAAGAATTTAGGTAATTGGGCTAAGATACTACTATTTTTGTTTCAAACCGTGCCAGTCAAGCTAGGAAGGAACTTTTTTGAGAATCTAAACAAAAAAATATTGAAATTCATTTGGCAGAAGAAAAAAGCTAGGATAAAATATAAATTACTACAAGACAGTAGAAGCAAGGGAGGATTTGGCCTCCCAAACTTTATATTATCAGGTGGCAATAACCACATGGATTAAGGATTGGATTAATCTGACACATAAAAGGATATTAATGATAGAGGGTTATGTCCTACAACTTGGCTGCATGCATTTCTCTGGGATGGGAAGAGTAAATACCATACCTATTTCCAAAGACATTGGGTGAGAAATACTCGGTTATCTATATGGGAGAAACTGAAAAAGAATCATTATGTGAAGGTGCCATTATGGTTGTCGACAATGGAAGCATTAATTATATCCCAATACTTTGGATCTTAATAAAATGATAAAATATAGAGATCTGTTAAATGACAAGGAGGAATTAAAAACACGGAACCAATTAGAATTCCACAGAATTGAAATAGGATGATGGCCTTATATGCAGGTTCAAACATGCTATAAAAACAAAGAACAATTTGGTTTTTATATAACTCAGCAAGAGTTAGATAAAATATTACAAGGTGTGGAAAAAAATGATTAGCAAAATATATAATTATCTATTGGGTTATAAAATGAAAGAGGAAACTCTTAAAGAAAGTATGATAACATGGGCTAAAAATGTAGGCCTAGCATTAATCTGGAACAGTGGGAACATATTTGGCAGGTAAATTATAAATTAACATTGTCGGTCTCCTACAAAATATATATAAAATGTTTTACCACTGGCACCCCCCCCCCAGCGAGAGTAGCCAAAATGTTCCCAAATACGATAGCTAAATGTTGGAGATGTAACCATAACCAGGGAACATACTTCCATATGTGGTGGACGTGCCCCCATGCATGGAGATACTGGCAAAAAATCAGATCATGGTTAGAGGAAATAACAAAACAGAGAATGAAATTTAAACCAGAAATTTTCTTATTATGTATGCTAGAACCTAACATGAATAGAAAACACCAATATTTGATGCTCCATATCATAACGGCTGCCCAGAATCTCTGCCCAAAATTGGAAACAGGCTATGACCACCCCCCAGAAGCCAAAATAATAAGGTATATGAATGCACAGAGATGGACAAATTAATGAAGCTATTGAAGGACAAGGAAGAAGGGGAATATTATAAAATATGGGATGT